>JAJMKD010000003.1:0-600000 GCA_030563775.1 [Candida] loeiensis
GTTGTTGTTGTTGTTGTTGTTGTTGTTGTTGTTGTTGTTGTTGTTGTTGTTGTTGTTGTTGTTGTTGTTGTTGTTGTTGTTGTTGTTGTTGTTGTTGTTGTTGTTGTTGTTGTTGTTGTTGCTGTTGCTGTTGCTGTTGCTGTTGCAGTTGCTGTTGAGATTGATGTTGAGATTTGGGATGGAGTTGTTGTGAATGTGAGTGCGAATGTGTTAGGGCTGCACTTGATGAACTAGATATTGTTGGTAACGATATTGAAGTCAGTTGGGCGGATGGACTAGTCGCACTAGCAGCAGCAGCGGCAGCGAGAGCAGAGCTCAGTTGGCCGTTATAATGGAGGCTGTTAGAGCTGTTGACCAGCAGAAGACTTGTTGCAGACAGACTTTTATTCACCATTCTCAATTTGATTCATCCAACTAGCGTTCAATGTGTTGCTACTATCTCAGCTATTGTTAAACAAAAATTAAGGGCAAACCCGAATTTTAGTTTCTCCTGGTCCTTTTTTCCCTCTACAGTGCAACTAAAGATACGAACGAACAGAACATAACATGCACGATACATGATGCGCTACAACAACGTCATTGGATGCTACAAATAGAGGTTAAAAAATGATTCAATCTTGCACATTACTCCCAATCGTCGTCACTTTCGTCACTTTTCTCTTGCGCGGTAGCTTTCGTCGCCTCTACTTCCTTAGTGGAAACTGGCTCCTCGTCATCATCCCAAGAAAAGTCTTCCTCGTTGACGTTGCTGAGCAATTCTTTTCTCTTCAGCTCGGCTTTTTCGATTTGCGCCAATTGGGTGTAGTAGCAATTCCAAAACGACTTATAAGACACCTTAATTGGTACCATAGTGTTCATCAACTTGTCCAAGGTTTCAGGGAACTTTTTCAAGAGCTCTGCAATCTCTTCTGTCTTTTCTTCCACATCAAACTCCAGATCCTTGTCCTTGTAAAAAGACTCGGTGGTGTGTAACTTGAAGATTTCATTGTCATACCTCGATGCCCCATAGACCTTATACGAGTTGATTGGCGAAAACGTCGACGTGGAATCTGAGCTACTAGACTCACTGTCATCACCTTGGACGGATACCAATCCAGAGAAGAAACTGGACATTTGAGAGAAGTACTCTCCTCCTTTTCTTTCCACGATCTCAAGTTTGGAGTCAAGCGCATCCAAATTTGAGTCGATATCAAATGACTGGACTTTTCCTGTCAAGTCTTTGAGCGATTCATCCAAGCTTCCCTTATTTATCGAGCTCAATTGGGTGGTCAACTTATCCAAGGAATACCCCTGTGACAAGTTCGAGGAGAAGCTTGCAAGTTGTTTCTCAATGAACTCCAAATTTTGGGAGACGTTTGTATTCTCTTTCAAGTTATTGAGTTGAGTCATTAGCTTCTGCTTCCCCTTGAGGGTTTGTTCATCGTTTAATAAGGCTTGAAAACGAGATTCCACTAGGGAGTAAACGTGCTCAATTTCTTGCTCTAGGTGTTCGACAGCTACTTCAGTCTTTCCGTTAGTTGCGGGAGCGTCCGCCTTCTCGTTGGCAGCATCATCCACTATGGGGTCGTAAAAATCCATGTCTATTCAAACGTAGCAATTGACTGGTGAGGCCAAAATCTCCAAAGCGAAAATGAACAGGAACAACAAGCTCTTTAACACGAAATACTGCATATAGTGTTCCTGGGGTACCTTCAATTTTAAGGCCCTTCTGGCGGATACAACCACCAAACGGAAAGGAAATAGGATCGAAACCGTTAAATGCAATCAGCGCGACTCATCGCAGTAATGTTTCGGACGAGCGGCCAAAGTCCCGCAATTCCGATAAAGTGAAATCTCAAAAATCGGAGCCGTTTTTCTCTACCAAAATAGTCATGAGCAGGACAAGGTTGGTCACGATTACTGATGCACTTTTCAAGCAATCTAGTTCAAAGAACGCTAAAGCGATCTTCAAGCATTCCATCAGCTTCAATGTGAATAGACTACAGAATCGGCTTGTTTTGGGCCCTGCAAAAACGAGCTTCCTCTCAATTTTGAGTGGTAAACACTTGTCGAGTCCAGCGTCCTCTAGAGCTGTGACCTCCAATACCGTGTTTCTCAGGTTCAGTGATGACCTAGGAATTGACAAAGCTCATTTATCTGCAAGGTACGAATCGTTCTCTAGCTGTGACTCTATCAATAATACCGTTGCAGATTTCATTTGGGGTAGTTACAACTACAACCTGAACGAATCTTCCTTCGACGTCGACTATGTGGAATCACTTATAGAACTTTTCAAAATGAAAAGCTTGTTGAACAATTGGGTCAACACCTTGAGTAATGGCCAAACAAGAAGGTTGAAGTTAGTAAAGTCATTGGTACATAAACCTGATTTATTGATAATTGATGATCCTTTCTTGGGGTTGGATGTTGATTCGACGAAGCTCATGTGGAGCGTATTGACGAGTTTGTCCCGAGAGTATAATATCACATTAGTTTTAGGCTTGCGGGCGAGTGATGTGATCGAGAATGCTTCTTTCGATAAGAATTTAGTGTTCGCGGATTCTGATGGAGTGTCTATCGTTTCTAAAGATTCGGTAGACACAAAACACGACCGCAGGATCAGTTTAATGGAGACTTCTCAAGATCATGTCGAAAATACCCACATTGAGTTTATTGACGCGTCTATAAAGTACCGGGACAATGTCATCATAGAAAATTTCAACTGGTCCATTCCGAAGGGAACTACGTGGAGAATAATCGGAAATAATGGAACTGGTAAGACGACCTTGTTGAGTATCATCACATGTGACCACCCACAATCTTGGAAATCGATAATTTCAATCAATGGTGTAATGAGAAAGCCTGGCTCAGGGCAGACGTTTTTCAACATCAACGATCAAATAGGAATATCTTCACCAGAATTACACGCTCTTATTCCACTGGAGAAAACAATGACCGACGTTATCATGAATGGCCTCATAGATAAAATTGGCAATTCCAACTTTCTGTTGTCTTTTAGGGGTGAGCCCACCCAATTCGCGCGGAGAATATTACATGAATTTGATTATGTTTTGCAGATTAATGCGAACACAAAATTCAAGGAATTATCTGTGACGAACCAAAAGTTGTCGTTATTTTTGAGGGCTGTGGTCAAAAATCCCGAGATACTCATCTTGGATGAAGCCTTCTCATGTTTCGATGATGAGGCATTGTTGGCTCGATGCCATTCTGTAATTCTGCGTTACTTGAACAAGACCACGACATTGCTCATTGGTCACATTGAGTGGGAATTGCCACCCTACGACTACGCCTTAAAGTTGCACGAGGATAAAACGCAAACCATCTTGAAAGCTGAGGCTGAATCTGGGGCTGAGACTGGGGCTGCGGCCAAATGAATTTTTATATGAAGCAAAATCTAAATATATCCTCAAAGCCGTTTGGAATTGCAAATTTCCTTTCCCCTATTCGTAAACTGCAAAGTTTAGACGTTCGGCTCAAGTGGAAAAAACTGATTCCGTGTAGCGTAGAAAAATTCACGTCAGAGCAGGGGAAAAAAAAACACGAAATTTACTAACATCTACTTGCTTCGTTGTGCATTGAAAGTTAGTTGAGGGATTCGCTTAAAGGGTCGTTGAGTACCTGCTTTTTTATTTCAATCACTTTACATGACAGATGTCGCTCACAGAAAATATTCCCAATGCTCCAGAGGACAATAGACCCTCAACTGTGCTTGCTGATTTAGAGTTCGGCAAGTTGACATCCAACGAATATCTACACGTATCAAAACACCCTGTGGGAGAACCACTTCCAACTCCAATCGATGACGAACCACCATACATCATTTACATTGCCACGTACATAAGTTATCTTATCCTCATCATTATTGGACATGTGAGAGACTTTTTCGGCAAGATCTTCAAACCGGAGGAGTATAAAGACCTCGTCGAGAAAGATGGCTATGCAGCATGGTACGACGGCTTTGAAAGTTTTTATGTACGTCGTTTGAAAACAAGAATTGACGACTGTTTTGCCAGACCTATTCACGGAGCTCCAGGGCGTTATGTGAAGTGCTTCAACAGAGTTAGGGAAGGCAACCATGGATATCTTTACGATGGAACTTCAACCGAGTGCTTGAACTTGTCTTCCTATAATTACTTGGGTTTTGCGCAGTCGAAAGGTGTATGCACTGACTACGCCTTGCAAATCGTCGACGAGTACGGCACATCGGGATGTTCTCCGCGTATATACTCAGGAACTACCGACTTGGCCAATAAGTGTGAACGAGTTATTGCCGACTTTGTTGGTATGGATGACGCGATTTTAGTGAGTCAGGGATATGGTACTAATGCATCATTATTCTCATCGCTATGTGACGCGAAGACTTTAGTCATAAGTGACGAATTGAACCACGCCTCCATCAGATTCGGTATCAGATTGTCGGGCGCTTCTGTGAAGGTTTTCAAGCACAATGACATGGCGGATTTGGAGAAGCTCATCAGAAATCAAATTGCGCAGGGGCAGCCAAAAACCCACCGTCCGTGGAAAAAGATCATCATTGCAATTGAGGGTCTTTACTCTATGGAAGGTAACTTGGGAAACTTGCCTGAAATCGTTGAGTTGAAGAAAAAGTACAAGTGTTACTTATTTGTTGACGAAGCCCACTCTATTGGCGCATTAGGGCCAAACGGAAGAGGTGTTTGTGATTACTTTTCGGTTGATCCGAGAGAGATTGATTTGTTGATGGGAACTTTGACCAAATCTTTCGGGGCTACTGGAGGGTATGTTGCCGGCAACCAGCTGATGATCGATAAGTTGAGATTGAACTACATGTCACAAGTCTACGCTGAATCCGTCCCTCCTCCAGTGTTGGCTCAGATCATATCGTCCTTGGGTATTATTGATGGCTCCATTAGCCCTGGTGAAGGTAAAGAAAGATTGCAAAGAATCGCTTTCAACTCACGCTACCTCAGATTGGGATTAAAGAAACTCGGTTTCATAGTCTATGGTGCTGACGACTCCCCTGTTATCCCATTATTGTTATTCTTACCTGCTAAGATGCCCGCATTTTCGAGAATGTTGTACAAGATGAACATCGCGGTCGTCATTGTGAGTTATCCTGCCACGCCGTTGATTAGTGCAAGAGCCAGATTGTGTGTCAGTTCAGCATTAACAAAGGAAGACTTGGACTATTGCTTGACCAAGTTCAGCGAAATCGGTGATTTGATTTTCTTGAAATTCAGCAGTGGTATAGCCGGAGGATGTAAAATTCCAGGGGTGGCACCTAGGTGGTCCATTGAAGACGTCCTCGCAACTAATGTTGCCGACTGTAAGAAGCCAACTTTACAGTGAAGTTTATCGTAATTGTTGGATGGCTTTACGTAATTGGCACATGATTCTACATATAATTAATACATTTAATGAACAATTCACAATTATATGATTGGTTTTTGTGTGTAATTGGATTTTTTTGCGGTGTCGAAATCGATATCGAACCACCACGACCAGACGAATATGGATTTCAAAGTACCTGATCCGCTTGTTCCGCCCTTGAAATTCAACACAATTCAGCAGAAGCTCTACCGTGGGGCGTATCCACGTGAAATCAATTTTGAATTCATGAGCGGCCTTAGGTTGAAGACAATAATATCGCTAACTCCTCAACCGATCACTTCTCAAACCGACCCCAAGTTGTACGAGTTTGCAATCAACAATAACATTGAGTTGATACACATTGAGTGTGCCCAATCAGGGAAGGGCAAAAAGAGAGGAGTTCCCATGGGTTACACTACAATTGTTGAGGTAATGAAGTACATTATTCACAACGAGTTTACCCCGGTTTACATACATTGCCTTAACGGCGGACAGGTTACAAGCTTGGTTGTTGCATGCTTAAGAAAGCTCCAATTCTGGTCGTCGATCTCCATCTTCAATGAATTCATAAACTTCACAACCAACATCACAGTGAATGACCGTAGCTTTGTTGAAGGATTCAAAGGTGAGATCAACATCAACCTGTCCGACAAGGCTGACTGGCTCTGGGTCGGAATGAGCGAGGGAATATTGGGTAGCCACCCTAGAATACGAATAACCAAGAGCCAAGATAACGAAGATGAAAAAGCGAAGAACGTTTGCTCGGTGCAACGTTGAGCCTTAGGGTAACGTAATACCAAAGGTGCAGCATAGAACCCACTTGATCAACCTTTACAAGTAAAAGTACTATTTTATTCAAGAACGATAGACTACTTCAGTAGAATGCTAAAAGTTTATTATGCTCTATTCGTCAAAGGACTGCTATATTCGTTGATAGAAGAGACAGTATGCGTTTTTGTTCAGGACCTGGCTTGCTGAGCAATTATAAGTCACTTTAGCATCATCAAAATAGCACCAGCCTCTGGTTTTCTTTGAATCGCTCGGCTTATTAACATACGATGTATAGTGACCCGTAGTCAAGTTCCCGAAATGATTAACCACTCCATAGAGCTTGTATCGGAAGGGAGGTTCTTGGTTTCTCGTTGCCAAAGATGATAGGTATTTCAGTTCTTGCTCAGTACTCAACTCCTTCCCTGTGCCTTTGTTTATATATGTCCCAACATTTGGCCAGTAGTTGGTTAAATCTAATGTGTCGTTCACAGGATACTTGACGAAAGTGTCTAGCTTGCTGAAGTACCCGTTCGGTGTCATCCCAAATCTTTTAAAGTTGATTATCAAAACTTGCGGCAACCTCGTTATTGATATAGTCTTTGTCAGCCTTGTGAATCGCTTGCACCTTGGACAGTGCCATTTATTATTTTCGTCCAACAATTCAGTAGTTGTGAATTCTTTCAAACAGTAATCCAACAGAACTTCTTCGCTACCTTTGAGCTTTGCTGGAATGGGTAAGGACAAGATCGAAAATGCGTTGTAGGTTGTAGATGTTAACCCACATTCTAAGCATTTCAAATGAGACAAGTACTGACCCTGAAAATAGTCAACAACAACCGAAAAGTTCAACTTCAAGTACCTCTCCCATTCAACTGTAGATGCCAAACGCACCGGTAAGACCTCTCTAGCATTTTCTTGGTCTTGAGTCAATTCGACAATGGCTTTCCGCTCTTTAGGGTCGGACACCACCATCTGGTTAAGATCTTCGTGAAGTGAGTCAAGCAAAAACTCTAAAAACTCTACGCAATCTTGTTGATCAAATGTGGCGAACTGTCCTCCAGGGGAAAGCGAACCCATGACTTTCTTAAAAGTCGACGGCGAAAATGACCCACCAGTATTATTTATCAAGTTTTGCAAGAACAGTACGAAGCCTGTAGTCACTATTCCCTTGGACCCGAGAACATTATTAACATTGATGTGCTGGCGGTATGTTGATGAGACGACTGAATTGTTGTCGGGAAAGAAAAACTCCGTCAATTGTGGCGTGGCAGAAAGACACTGCAATACACAGTTCATGTAACACGAATTTCCCAAGTTAACAAGGCCAGTAGTACATAGCAGAAAGTTGTTTTTTGCGGCTGTACTTTGTGACTTTTGCTTTCCATTGCTGCCTAGATCAACGGTACGCGTTAGCCGTTCATTAGTAGTCTCGTGCGAAGCTTGTGGTCCCTTTGAATGCGTGATCGGTCCTGTAATTGTTGTTTTCTTTCCAGAAGTCTGCTGACTAGGATGGTCTAATCGTCTATTTATTTCTTTGCGGTAACTACTTGTGCCACCCGGTGCCGGAAAGAAATGGTTTGACGTAGGTGTGTCTTTTGTCGACTTGGCTACCGAAAGGTACTCGGTGAAGTTCTTCAAGTATGGACTTTGAACACTAGGAGCAGTTGGGCTAGATGCAGAGAAAGAGCTGCTATTCCTGGTTAAAGACGCCATCGGTTTAGAGAGAACCGTGGAATCACTAGATCGTTTCAAAACAGAAGGTCCGAAGGTCTTGTACCACTCCTGTACTCCCCCTGCAAGGTAGCATGGATACTGCTTGAGTTTGGAGGTGATATATTTGTTCTTAAAAGTTATCAAATCTATCAACCTTCCAAACGGGTACTTGGGAACATCGAGTAATAAAGAGTCTTTCAAAGACGTCAATCTTCCATCTTCTACTTCGATCTTCCCGTAATTCAAATTGTATACCACAACAAGGTCGTAGCTTTTTCTGTCTTGGAACTTTTGAAACTGGCTCAGCGGGAGATGTAATTGTAAACGTGATTCAAGGTCTTGATCTGTCGCCCCCGTACCAATTTTCAGATAGATCAGTTCTATGCTCGAGGGTTCAATATTCACGACGTCTTCATGCTTCACGTGATTGTGGTTGAAATCTTTAGATGCCCTGTAGTCTATGAGTAATATCTTCAATTTTGAGCCAGAGATCAACTCCATTAGTTCTGTGGGGCTTACCGATTCCCTATATCTCAATTGCACAACAGGTCCCGCTAGCTGGGGTGCATCAGTAGTCGTTTTAAGAGCGTTGAAACGCAGCAATAATGGGTCTGTGGCCACATTGCTGCTTACCCTGACTAATTCTTGCTTGATCACCTCGAACTTGGCATAATCCCCTTGGATTTGATGGCTTATTGACTTTCGAAACTCTCTCTGCGCTTTAGTTGTAGAGAATTCTGCATTCTGGTAGAGCAGGTTTGTGAGTCGGTACAGTATGTATGCTAACTCGAGGTCGCAATATCCGAGCTTGTCAAATTTCACTGTCTCATGCTTGAACCTTTCGAGGAGAGAGAGCTGGTAACTATAAAGCTTTGCTGCAGCAGAGATTTCAGTCGTGATGCCTTCCGAAATTGAATCTGATATGCCATCCAATTCGGAGAACGTCTTGAATTTATCCGGCATTGTTGGCTCAAGATTATTACGATCTCAGATCGAATTTTTGTGTAAAATTAAATTATCTGACAGACAAATGAATGCCAAAAGTGACGAATAACGCCCAGAACACTACAAATATTACACTTTTCTTGAAGTATTCCACCGTTCTCAACATTAACAAAGCTTATCACTAAAAATCGCTAAACACTCTCTCATCTCTTAGGCAAAGCTCTGGAATTCCTTCAACCCAGCAGCATAACCTTGTTCCCATTCCCACAAATGTTTCAGGGAACCTCTAGCCTTAACATGCTCCCGAATCCTGGCAAGTTTGAAGGCCTCAACCCTACCCAATATAGACCCATCAAATTGAGCAAAAGCAGACGCATCAGCCCATGCTGTGGTAAAACCATCCTTGTATCTGTCATGTTCGTACCTCTCGTTAGGATTCTGGCTATCCCAATATTGTGAGTGGCCATTAAGGTTATCGTTCAACTTGTTTTCGAAAGCTCTTTGGTCAGGAATGTTCTTGCCCTTGAACGTAATTGGTGGCTTGATTGCACCCTTGTCGGTCATTGTTTTGTAATCCCATTCACCGCCGTTTCCTGACTGAAACTTAAAAGTCCAGAAGTAGGATCCGTACTTCGCTCTCTCGTATAAGATTTCAGTTTGACGGTCTCCAAAGTTCGTGACTAACTGATCTCTCTTGCTGTTTGCGCCGTCTTTGTCCCATGATCTTCCGTCGAGAACACATGAGTATTCGCCCACCATGAAGTCAACCCCCTTACAGTCGTCAGTCAAGTTTGTCAAGACGTCGTTGTTCAAATCGTTTATGATTTGGTCTGGAGACTTGCCCTTGTCCTCGTCGGAGAAACAGCGATAGCAGTGGTGATCGATAACCATCCCAAGGCAATTTTCACCCTTTTGCTGCTCCTGGATCCATTTGACCCATTGGTCGGGCCACCAGCCGTCCGAAATGATGATCGGTACATTTTCGTCTTCATCACGAATCGCAGCCAGCGCAGCAGCGTAGTAGCGAGCTTGCTTCTTTCCGTCGTTGGAGAACTCAGACTCATTGACAATTTGAATTCCGCACACGTTGTCGTAATTCTTCAAGTCCTTGGCTATGAAGGAAAGCATTTCGAGCACATTCAACTGCGCGTCGTCGTTACTCCAGAACTCAGCCTTTCCAGAAGCCTTCTCTCCGCTGTGGTCAGCCCCATTGGCGCCATGCGGCAAGCCATGGATGTCGACAAGTACAGATATATTGTGCAGACCTGCTGCTTCAATAAACTTCGATTTGAAGATTGACCAGGCATTCTTGTATACTGTCAGGCCGTATTTCTCAAATTTTGTGCCTTTGGTGAATTTTCCTTCCCCCACGTTCCAATAGCCAAGAGGAACACGAATTGAGTTCACATTGTGATCCACAAGCCAATTCCAGTCATCGTCAGATAAGAATTCGCTCCAGAACTTCTCAAAGCGGCTTCTGGCTCCATCAGCTCCCTCGCTATTGTACAATTGACTGGCAACGTCTAATTCGCACTCGGCGCCCTCTGGAAAGAGCTCGTGGAAAATCCACTTCTCCAAGACGAAACAGGAGCCGATATTGACTCCAAAATTTTGTCTAGACTGGAAGATTTGCTTCTTTGTAGGTGCTTGGCCAGCAGTAGCTGCAGGGGCTGCAGATTTGAGCTTCCCAGCTTTAGACTTAAGTTTCAATTTGTCAAACATTTCGTGATCTCGAATCAAATGCGAAGGGATCTCTGCTCTTTTATAACGTGATTTTAATATTAGCCTGAGCAATCAAAAAATCAAACTTGCTAGACTTAGGTCACCCCTTATTGTGATCAAATACTCGAATCAGATTTCATCTGAAAGCCCCATCATATGAAATGGAGTCCGCAATTCGAGCGAATATACTCCCTATTCAAGCAGATTAACACTCATTTGACATTCTTATCCACACACTCGCGGACTACCCTTCCCACATTCCAATTACTACAAAAATTAAATGCCACGATAAGTAAGGTTGACTTGGCAATTATCCAGTACCTATTTCCGTATGGCGAAGTATTGTTCGAGTACGTGGATCGGACTGAGATCGCGTTGTTCTTCACTGAGAAAGTTAAATTCAGTTGGGATAAAGGCTACGAACAGACAAAAACGTCCGTGAACGACGCGTATGATAATTTCGGTTCAGATGAGGACCATGATACCCAAGTGTTAATCTTTGATTTCGTGGACTCGAAACTACATGGTATCGGTGCTGCAATGAAATCAAAAAAGCGAAGAAAAATATCTGAGCATGCGAGAGGGCAGCAAGGAATGTTTCAAACGAGTGATTCATTAAAAATTGCACCCGTTGATGTCGTTAACTTGACGTATATGATCCGAAGTCGTAACGAGAAATTCAAAACTAGCTTGAACAAATTCTTGTCGCAATTCTCGGAAGAGGATCTTTCAGGGACAAAACCATTCGACACTTTGCTCTGTCTTGTGAGCTCCCCTGAACCCCTCGATGTCACTGATCCAGTAACCTCTTTGCGTCAAGAAAAACCATCCTTCTTTGAGGTCGAAAAGCCAGATCTCGAGACAATGGTGAAAGTATTGAAAACGCCTCCTTTCTATAAAGATCAAATAATAGAAATGCGCACCTTGGTTGAGAAAACGTTAGGTCACAGTCAGCCCTTGGAATTCACAGGGTTGCCTTTACATCCAGATTTGGTTCAAGCGCTCAGAAATTACAAGGAAATTGACTTAGAGACCCAGCTTTATTCCCACCAAAGTGAGGCATTGGGTGCGCTTCTAAGACCTGAAAAGCAGCATGTGATAGTGAGTACATCAACAAGCTCGGGGAAATCGCTCATTTATCAATTGCCCATCCTCAATGACATCTTATGGAACATTGAATCGGGAGTCTTGAAAAGGAAGGCAACAGCCATTTTTGTGTTCCCGACCAAAGCTCTAGCGCAAGATCAGAAGAGACATTTACAGGATTTCGTGAATTACCTCGATATGAACGCGAAAAGGAGAATAATTGTTGAAACTTATGACGGAGATACCCCCGGAAAGGACCGTACTCACATCAGATCCTTTGCTGATATCATTTTCACTAACCCAGACACAATTCATGCATCGATACTCCCGCATCACGAATATTCGCCATCACATAAATCGTCAGGATGGCGCACCTTCCTAGAAAGTTTGAGGTACGTAGTTATGGACGAGCTACATGTATACAAAGGAATATTTGGTATTCACGTATCCTATGTCATGGCAAGGCTAAACAGGATTTGCCGGTCTTGTCATTCCAATGAGCACATCAAATTTGTTTCTTGCTCAGCCACTATCCTGAACCCAGAATCTCATTTCAGAACAATTTGTGCAATCCCTCCAGAAGAACCTGTTCTTCACGTTGACAATGATGGGAGTCCATGCTCTGAAAGACAGTTGCTTGTTTGGAGACCCCCGGCTCTCATGAACAAAAAGGGCCAAGTTCAAAAGCATGACGAAAGCACACCATCAAGATTCATTCCCAGAGAGAACATGGTACCTGAGCTGGCTAGATTACTCATACATCTTCTCTCCACCTTTCCTTCAATCAAAGTCATAGTGTTTTGCCCTATTCGTGTTGTTTGTGAGTTGATGATCAAAGAAGTGAGACGGGTATTAAAGGATCAAGTCGCTAAAGGAAACAAAAATCTCAATGACAATGAAGTTATGGCATACAGAGGTGGGTATTCGAAGGAGGACCGAAGAATAATCGAGGGAAAGATTTTCTCGGGTCAGCTCAGAGGTGTTGTAGCAACCAACGCATTGGAGTTAGGGATTGACTTGTCAGACTTGGATGTTGTGATAACATGTGGTTTTCCTATTCTGAAGCTGAACTTACATCAGCAGTTTGGAAGAGCTGGACGTGGGAAAAACTCCAAAGGAAGTTTGGCAATTTTCGTTGCTGGTGCAACACCTATCGACCAATACTACATGAATAATGTGGACGAAATTTGTAACCGCTTGGATTATGAAGATCTATGTGTTGATGGTCTAATGGAAACGGGTTCTACCGAATTCATGCTTGAGTCTCACTTACAGTGTGCAGCTTTCGAAAAAAAAATTGACTCGAGTGAAGACTTGGGGTGGTTTGTTCCTTCTGGTTCAAAAAAGCTCATGAAACTTTGTCAGCTGATAATAGTAAACAAGCTCGTCAAGGATGTCGATGGGCTTTTCTGCACTTCTCCAGCATGCCTTCCGGAGCCACTGCTGCGTGTTTCTCTCCGCTCAATGGAAGAAGAGACATACTCGGTTGTGGACATTACCAACAATAGAAATGTCGTGATAGAAGAAGTTGAAGAGCTGCGCACAAGTTTCACTCTCTATGAAGGTGGTATCTTTCTACACCAAGGTATCCCTTATTTAGTTAAGACGTTCGATCCAGAAAACAAATTTGCGAAGGTGCAAAGAGTTAACGTCGATTGGATAACCAGTCAAAGAGATTTCACAGATATTGACCCCTATGAGATTGAGTATATCAAAAAGCTTAATCCAGCAAAGAAAGCGGTCGATGTACCCGCCTTTTACGGAAGTATCGTTAAGACGACGGTAGTGTTTGGATTCTTCAAGGTCAATAGAAGGGCTGAAATATTGGAGGCAGTCGAAGTCAATAATCCTCCGGTTATACTGTATGCGAAAGGCTTTTGGATTGATTTGCCCTCCCTTGTTCTTGATATCATAAAGAACAAAGAACTTTCGCCAGCGGGCGGAATTCATGCAGCGCAACACACAGTAATGAACCTTTTGCCGCTTTTCGTAAACACTGGTGCGAAACGATGTGACGACAAACTAACGAGATCTAATTTGGGCAATTCCGAACTCGTCACCGAGTGTAAGGCACCCGAAAAAGAGTTTGCTCATCGCCAATCAAATAGGGTTCGCCCAAACAGGCTAATATTTCTTGATGCAAATGGAGGCAAACGGGGCTCAGGCATATCAGCGAAGACATTTGAGTACATCGACGAAATCTTGCAGGCATCCTACGACCAAGTAACGGCTTGCAAGTGTGAATGGGGCTGCCAAAATTGCATTAATGGAAGCTTTTGTAAGGAAATGTCTTTGGTTATGTCCAAGCCTGCTGCAATCATCATTTTCGCGCACTTAGTAGGCTTAGATTGTGAAGAAATTCTGAAGTCGATACCCGATGGTCCAGAGCAGAACATGCCTTCAATAGACATCGAAACAATTCTGCCATGTACCAAAGTGTCAAAATTCTCCCCGAATGTTGAGATAGTCGATTCCAAAAGGAGAAGGCAAGTCAAGGCTACGAAATAGAATAAAGTCTTTATTTATTTATCATTTCGAATTCACACCCTTCCTACTCGCAATTGTCGATGCTTTCTTAGTTAATCTCCTTGCGAGAGTTTCTTTTTTAGGGCTGGGTAATGTGTCGAAAGTAGTATCCGATTCAAATGACATCTGTCTTCCTATATGGCCCGTTCGTCCACTAGAGTGGGCGCTGCGGTCCGTGATGAAGGACTCAGACAGTGTCGCCGTGTTCGGTCTTGGAGGTGTAGGCTTGTTGGTGATTTCCGTATTTTTTCTTGTTTCATTATCTTTGCTTGCTGTTCTTGCTTGGAGTGCAGGGCTGTATGGCAACGTTTTTCTTTGAGAAAGACGGAAAACATGTTGTACAGGCTTCAAATAGATAGATGCCAATGTTCCAATGTTCAATTCGAGTTCTTCTAGAATCATCCCATCGATCTTGTCATTTTCTGTCGATATCAATGGGTTCGAATTAAGAACTATAGACTTAGTTTGCTCCTGGAAAACTCCTGTACTTATGCTGGTTGCCGTGGATAACATGCGCCAGTAAATGTAGCCTCTATCCCTAATGTCTGGATTATTGACTTCTTCGGTAGCCCACTTTAGCACACGCAAAAGGAGCAGCTCTCCATCCTGTGGAAACTTCAAGTAGAACTTTGTTACTGCGGTCAAAGTCGCATATTGTACCTCGATTGATTCCTCAACAAAATTTGTGGCAAAATGTTCTAAGATTGGACCAGTGCCCTCAAGCTCCTCGCAGAATTGGCCAACAATCCAAATTGCCGACGATTTTGCATCTGGCTCGTCTATTAGCTTATAGTGTTTCAATAATGCTGGTATCACAAAGTTGAACCTTCCTGGGTATTTTCTAAGAATGTTTTTGACAACCACCGTAGACTCTTGGACAATATAAGAAATTCCGTTCGATATCAAATCGGCAACAATGTTGACACATTCCTCTGCTGCGTTGGGCAACTTCACGGCCAAGTTGCCAAAAGCGCGGATGGCTTTCCTCGCCATGGATACATCAACCTCTGTGGCATACTCATCAAGCTCCCGGAGGACCACTTTGTAGTTCTCCTCATTGGCCAAAAGGTAAATAATCTCCAATTTGGTGTCTTTGACATATATGGGATCATCATAACGACAGAAAAACATCTTTACATCAATGCTGATTAAATCTTTCTTGTCGAGAAGTAACAAGATGACATTTCTCAACACTAAAAATTGAGTCTCTGGAGGTTTGGAAAGTAAGGAAGCTAATGAAGACCCCAAACGTTTCAGTAACGATGGAATCATCAACTCTGGTTTGCTGACATAGTTGCAGAAATACACGATAGCTTTGATAGAATTGAGGACCACCGACGAATTTTCATGTTGAAGGCATGGTAAAATTCCTTCGATTATACTCAAAGATTCTTCAGAGGACTGTGAAACGTACAGCATGAGTGCGTTCAATATGTATACCTGGCTCCATTCGTTCGTTGTACTCAATAATGAGATTAATGTTTGAGCATGTTGACTGTCAATCGTCAATGACAAGTGCGGGTTCAGCTCGGTTATATAACTCAACGCAGCCAAAGCATTGGAAATTACGGTCGTGTTCGAATCGTAAAGTAAGTCGTTCAAACTCTCAATTAATCCTTCTGATTCGGCTCGGGAATGATCGAACTGGAAGAGCTTGGAGACCGCAAATGCTGAAACTCTCCTCACATTGGGGTCGGAATCTTTCAAGTGTACCTTAATTGAGTTGAACGAGGAATCTATGAACGTCTTGACCGGCACAGATGACTTTGTTTTGATTGCCAATGCTCTCATAGCTGCATTCAGACCCTTTTCAAATTGAAGTAAGTACGGAAGTGCTTCGGCAATTTCAGACGACTTGGCAGATGCTCCAGTGCTCGTTATGTAGCTGAGGCACATTTTGCGTATCTCCAAGTCTTCAATTTGCAATAGTGGAACGATATCTGGCATCAAAACGCTCAACTCAACATTGTTCAAGATCACGTTGGCAATGACCTTGCGCAACACAATCTTGACGCGGTTCAATGATTTTGGCTTCTTGAACGTCTGCTCAATCTCGACTTTAAGTTCGGCGGCCTTAGTCTTCGTAAAGAGTTTTTTATCGCTCATGTAATTAGCTTGAACCTCTCGGTTAGTTGGGATAAATTGAAGCGATTTACCCAAACACGTGACCCGATATTTGCATAAATTCCGGAGCATGAACCAGTTAAGTGCACAAACTTTATAGTCTGTGAAACATATGATTACTTCAACTGTCTAAACTTATCTAACTGTGCGTTGTGTTGTGAGAATAATAGCAAGCAAAGTGATTCAACAATCTATTCTAGAGAGACGTAACCCGACGCGTATGAAACACTTGAATCTGTGACATCGGTAACTTGGCTACTTTGAGAGTACCCGAGCCAGTTGAACCCCTCTTTCGCCCCGTACCTCTCAAGCATAAGGAGCGATACTGCAATTGGTCTCTGACCACAAATTGTATTTCCTGTAACTTCAATGTACTTCACCCAATCAGCATGAGACCCTTCAGAGGCGATGCTCATGGCTGCGCGGTCCAAATTTTCAATTGACCGGTATATCTTCCCAGAAGGTTTCGAGTTATTCTTCAAAGTGATCATATCATCTTTTGTTATCCTCTTTTTATCGATTGATTTCGAAAGGTACTCAGTGTATCCAAACCGTGAGCCCCAATGGCAGAAATCGGAGCTGATAGCAAAGTGGTTTTCTGGATCGTCAAGATACGGTAGAAGCAGGTCCACTAGTCTGTCTATGTGGGTGCTGTCAAGATCGCACAATAAGATTGGCACTATACTGACGTCGAGACATTCTTCCTTCTGGACCCACTTGATGAATGGAGCGTGCATTTCGAAAGAGTGCTCATCCTCGTCCACCGATTCACTCATGTTCTTGAACAAAGACTTCTGCTTTAGTTCTTCAACTACTTCTTCATCCACTCGCAAGTCTCCAAACGGGGTCTCATACGCTGCAAATTGTGATACTAGTACCTTATTCTTGAAGTACACATGATGAGATGGGCCTAATATGAAAACGCGCTTTGCAGTCGTAGCGTCCCATACCTTGTACGTCTCTGCCAACCGCTCCCCTGCATAAGTATACCCAGCATGAGGGCCGATCAACACCCTGGCCCCTGGAATCCTGTCCAAGTCATGCTCCTGAAAGAGTTTGCGGATCTGTGAGTCAAGTTTGGCTGCATTGCTTGAGTACCATGATCCAGCATGGGTGGCCGGTCGAATTGACATTCAGTCAAAAAACTCAAAGAATAGTTGCCCTGATTACTATCGAGGGGTAGCAATTTTGTGGTCACGTGTTGGCTGCAAAAGTGTTCGTGGATGGATAACTTTGTCAAAGTTTATGTCCACTTCTCTACCTACAGGGATATGTGAGCGCTTCAGCTTACTTGCGATTGCAGAGGCTCACGGTGATTGTTTCCCTGCAGACGTGAAAAAGAAACCATGAAACTTGACTGAACAGCCTCTCACCCCCAACTTCAGCCATGTTTTCACGTATTTACCAACGCATTGTTTCATGACGTGTACTACAAAAAATCCGCTATGACATAATTCTTATTCACTTAATCCATACTCACTTTTTGGTAATCTCTAAGGTCCAGTGGGAGGTAAACAATTCTTCTTCACCAGCATAGTATGTAGTTTCGGCTGGGTAAGTACCTCTGAACATAAAACCACCTGGAGCAGTGTCCTCAGGGTTCTCTTCAACATATGGTTCCTCAGAAGGCTCGTAGTCCCCGAGGTCAACTTCCTTTGTCTTCAAAGCAAAGCCACCCTTCTTAATAACCTGCTTGTATCTCAAATCCTTCAAGGCTCTGTTCTTAACTTTGAAATGTATAACAGTCTGGTACTTTGAGTTCTCAGGGATCTTGAACTCAATTTTGGTGGCACCAGCCACTTGAACAGTAGCTGGTTCTTGTCCCTCGACTCTAACGTCGAACTTGAGAACTTCAAAATCTGGGTGGGTAGGTTGACTCATTGCAAATATATGGTCTAGTCAAGTAGTTCGTTGACAAGGAAAAGTCGCGCCTTAAGTACTGCATTTTTGCATCCGTATCATCCTCGGGTTATCCTACACCTTTTTTGTCCACTTACGCCATGTTCCGAAAAAAGGAAACCTCACACACTGCTCGACCGTTATCTTTCACATTACCGTTAACTACCTGAACTTGAGATGCGCCACGACGAAAAATGATCAACAATCGATAACAATAGTGGCACTGAGATCCCATTTGAGCGTTCAATGATACCCACTCATTAACTTTATGTAATCTACCCATTTCATACTATAATATCACGTGTTTCGCTATTTTGTGTACTACCCCTCTCGAGCTACTGAGCCGTGGAGGAAAGGATATACTTGGTTAGGAAATTTTCGTGCTATCGCCCTCCACACGGAGTTGTCAATTATGGCGATAAAACACAAAACTTGGGTTGCGGTGCTATGAAGTTGCACGTCTTTCTTGTTTAAAATATTCAATCTCTTCTTGCATCAAGTGTCCGAAGTCAGCCATGGTCTTTACGGACGATTCAAAACTGAAGTCAAACACTGAAGGGCATGAACTTTCACTCGAAATATCGCGCACTTTGGTAAAGGCCCTGTGCTCAAGAATTTCTTCGGTTCTAGGGCGTTTAAGTGCATCCCACTGTAATAGTAAACCCATCACGTCAGCTAAATCTGAGGAGACAAAAGGGTAAAGATCCTTCCATTCTTTTGTGGCATACTGTGGCTTTGGAGGGGAGAAAGATTTCCATCTATATTTGGTGATCACCTCCATGGACGGGGTGCCTAAAACCTTGACAATTTCATGTAACTGGTGCAACTGGTTCTTACCCGCAAACACCGGCCGCCTCCCACAAAGTTCGGCTAGTATACACCCAATTGACCATACGTCTATTGCTTTCGTATACTCTTTGTGTTGAAGGATCAATTCCGGTGCTCTATACCACCTTGTTGCAACATAGTTGGTAATCGGACTCAGCTTTTGCAGCAAAAATTTTGGACTTATTCCTCGTGCTAGCCCAAAATCGCATATCTTCAACACACCCTGTGTTGTCACCAATATATTTCCTGGCTTTAAGTCTCTGTGAATCACTTCTGCTGAGTGAATATACTTCACCCCGCACAATATTTGGTAGACGAAAGATTGGATATGAAACTCAGAGAACTGAATAGGGGAATAAATCACTCGCGCCAAATCTGAATCAATAAGTTCCTGGACGCAGTATAAACCTTCATACGGCTTATTATATACCATATCTAGGTCAATCAAATTCACTATGTTTCTATGTCCTTTGAAGTGTCTCATTAATTTCAATTCTCTGATTGCTCGCTTCATGAGGACCTCCTTGTGAAAAATGTTGAAAACCTTTTTTATTGCCACCTTACACCCTGCAGTAGTCTCGTGGTCATCTTGAGTGTTCGCTTTTTTAGCTCTGGTGTCCAAGGCTGAACATACCGTACCGTAAGATCCCTTGCCTAGCACTGTTACAATTTCGTAGCGCGAATCCACGGCGAAATGAATACCCTCCTCAGAATAAAAAACGTGATTTGACTTCGAGCTCTTCTTCGGATTGTCTTCTTGTATTTCAATCATGTCTTTGGAACTGATTTTTTTGCTGTACTTAGCTTCGAAGTCCATTCACCGTGGTCTTGAAAGCAGTTTGACGCCATGACAATTTGCAGTCAAAAAAAGCTTATATAATACTCAAAAAATGCTTCCGTAAGCGCTTAATAATTAGGTGAGAAAAATTTTTGTTTGGCCATGATGAACAGTATCGAAAAATTCGATTTGAGAGCCAAAGACTTCACGTAATTACACTTGATACCACACAGTTAGTACAATATGAGTTCTTCTAACTGCAGGTTCTACGAGAACAAATATCCCGAAGTGGATGAGGTCGTCATGGTGAACGTTCAGGAAATCGCCGAGATGGGTGCGTACGTCAAGTTGTTAGAGTACGACAATATCGAGGGTATGGTGCTTTTATCTGAGTTGTCCAGAAGACGTATTCGTTCCATCCAGAAGTTGATTCGTGTTGGCAAAAACGAGGTCGCCGTTGTATTGAGAGTTGACAAGGAGAAGGGATACATTGATTTGTCGAAGAGAAGGGTCTCCGCTGAGGATATCGTGAAATGTGACGAAAGATATAACAAGTCCAAGGCTGTACACTCAATCTTGAGGCACTGTGCTGAGAAGTTCACCATCTCTTTGGAAACTTTATACCAGACTATTGGTTGGCCTTTGAGCAGAACTTACGGACATGCTTACGATGCTTTTAAATTGTCTATCACTGACCCTACTATATTTGACAATGTTGAGGCTCCCTCCAAGGATGTTTTGGATGAGTTGAAGTTATACATATCTAGAAGGTTAACACCTCAAGCGATCAAGATAAGAGCGGACGTTGAAGTTTCTTGTTTCAGCTATGAGGGCATTGACGCCATCAAAGCGTCGTTGAAGGCAGCTGAAGAAGTTTCCACAGAACACATGGCTGTGAAGGCAAAGTTAGTTGCTGCCCCATTATATGTTATTTCTTGCCAAGCGTTGGACAAGAACCAGGGTGTCACGTTGTTGGAAAAGGCCATTGAGAACATAAGCAAAACGATCACAGCAAAGGGTGGCTTGTGTAAGGTGACTATGGCTCCAAAGGCTGTCACTGCAACGGAAGATGCAGAGTTGCAGGCGTTGTTGGAGAGAAAAGAGGCTGAGAACGCAGATTCATCAGATGATGACGATGAAGAGGACGACGAGTAATCAAGTTCATAATGTAGTTTTTGCATTCTTCCTGTTCTATAGTACGTATTAAAAGTATAAACTTTTCCAGCTTTGTATAATTAAACCCTCTCTGAGAGCAGTGTTTGATTCAGTAGGGAAGAGACTTCTTCAATAACAACTGCTTCTTGTTCGCTCTATCGATTATGTATCCTGGAAGGTTGGGAGACAATTCAGGAGGAATTCTTAACTCGGTCACCGAATCCGGCACAATGAATCCATCTATGCTAGTAAGCTCTTGGTTTCCACTGATGTCCAATGTCTTCAAACCGGAGCCAAACCTCGCATTTTTGATGACCTTGATCTCATTGTACGCCAAACTGAGTGTTACCAAGGAGAGCGGAAAATCTATGGATTCGATCACCTTGATGGAATGGTAGCCTAATTTCAACACTTTCAAATGATCTGGGAATGTGATGTCTTTTAATGTTGTAATATGCTTTTCCTGCTCATCGTAGTCAGGGTCCATTTCAATGTCCAAAACTTCAAGTGTAGGGGGGAAAGTCACGTTTTTCAAAGTTGTTATCAAGTTGTCGCCTAGGTACAATTCCCTCAAGTGCTTCGGGAACTGCACTTTGTTCAACGTTTTGATATTGTTGTTGTTCAAGTAGAGGACCTCGATGGAGTCAGGCAAACGCAACGGATTGATCGAGTTAACTCCATTGTCTGCCATGATCAACTTTACCAAAGTGTTTGGCAATTTGAGCCCCCTCGTATTTGTCATGGAGGCTTGCAAGTTTAGCACTTCAAGCAGGTCTGGAAATTTGATGCCTGTCATAGATTCATTCGGTATGTTGGAAATGTCCAATAAGTGCAAACCTTCTGGGAATTTAACTCCCTTCAAAGATTCTATTGGATTAAACCCTAAGTTGAGCGATTTCAAAGAACGAGGGAAGTTGACACCCCTCAAGCTTTCGATTCGATTCTGGCTCATGTCCAAATGCTCAAGGCGAGAAGGAAACTCAACCTGGTTCAAGAAATAAATTTTGTTGTCTGAGAGCTCCAACCTCTCAAGAGTCGATGGGAAACTGACATTATCAATACTGTGCACTGCGTTTTGGGAAGCAAGTAAAGTGCGCAATTTTGAGGGCATCTTGAATCCTGTCAAAGTTTCCAAGGCATAGCCGCCACCAATATTCAACACCTCCAAAGTCTCGGGCAATTTGACTCCAGGTAAAAATCTAATGCTGCTTTCCCCATAGTCCAAAATTTTCAAATTTTTCCAGTGAATGATATCGTCTTGAATTTCTTGGCCCAACTTAGTAAGATCATGTCTCTCGGTCAAATAAACTGTATCCATGTCATATTTGTTGATTATCGAACAATGAGCGATTTTAGAACCAAATGCTTTGCTGAGAGTTTTAATGAAACGCCTATATTCTGCTTTTTCCTCCTCACTGTAGTCATTTTTCCATTTCTTGTCAGGTGCAAATTGTATGTGATAGTTCACGTCACCGTACTGTTCAAACACACTGGAGTTGTGTTCGATAAAGTCTATAAAACCGGCCAAGTTGTTCCTGAAGTTCGTATTATACTCAATGCAGATGTTCACATGGTCGTACTTCGCATTGCTTATTGCTGGGTCTTTCACTAAGCGGCTTATCTCTGAAAGCTCGATCACCGTCACTGTTTCAAGATGATTACTTCGTAATTCGTTCAATTGCATGATCATGTGGTAGTAGTGTGGCTTGTCATAAATAATCACAAGTCTATTTGCCTTTTGTAAAGGTTTTTGTGGGGTCGGGATATTTCTCGTAGAAGGCATTCTTGGGGTCCCCACGTTGCGCACTCCTTCACTGGGATGCACTCCAAAATTGTGATTGTTAGAATTCGCCAGATTAAAAGTCGTTGCGTTCGCTGCAGGGTTTTTGGTGCCACTCTGGCCATCTAAGTGCCCTTGGATGTTTGGAACGCCAAATCGAGACGGAGAAGGAGATACCGTGGACTCATTCGAAAGGTGCGCGAAGTTTGAGCTCTTTGGTGACATACTCGTTGAGAGCATACTTTTCTGAGTCATGGCGACATGATTTGGTCTAGAATCTTCGAGCTTGTGATCGTTCAAGTCATCCACAGAACCAAGTGCTTGTAGTGGATGAATTGGTGATTTGTTGTCTGCAGGGTTGTTTGTGTTTGAAGTGCTGAGATTCGACTCTGCGACGTGTTCAACTCTATCTGTTGCATTTTGAGCTGGGTAAGCTGTTTTGGGTTCGTCTGTTGTTAAAGGATTGCGCTTATTCATGCCCTCATTGAAGAATCTGTCTGCATCAGAAATTGAGTGCTCCGACTTTTCTGTATTTGTAGTCTGCGATGACTTATCTCGAACACTGGCTGGAATATCGACTATCGTAGTCATTTCTGACCCGTTTGGTACCTCATCTTCGCTGACCCGAGGCCGTTTTGCTGGAGGTGATATCGCCTCATCGCCAGTGAAGTTTTCACTTCGTACTACGGCATCTCCAAGTCTTCTATTAGACTCATTGAGAACTGAAGATGCTTCTAATGTTATGTCAACTTCTTGCAAACTATCGTCCGCTATTTCGCTTTTCTCAGTCATCTCTTCTCCATTCTCATCGGCATTCGAAGTGCCATTCGCGAAAACATTTGAAACTGACTCGGACAACGCTAAAGCGCTATTTGCGCTTCCAGCTTCGCCTTCATTTTTATTGGAACCATCTACCATTCTGGATTTGAGTACATCTATGAAGGTTCGGAAAACTTATCGGTTGTAGTGCAGAGTTTGGTTGTTCAGATGAGCTTGTTTTGTTGTTTCCTGTGTATCACACAAAAAAAAGGATGCGCCGTTTTATTCGGTGCTACCCGTTAACAAGAAGTCTGCGCACTCCACGACTGAGGAGTTTGAATAGTACCAATGATAGGAATTCACTTTTCAATCTCACTTCACGTTGAATTATGGAATTTTGGTTTGAAACAAATCAAAAAAGGGGGCAAGCCGGG
Organism: [Candida] loeiensis; assembly: GCA_030563775.1. Lineage (NCBI taxonomy): Eukaryota > Fungi > Ascomycota > Pichiomycetes > Serinales > Debaryomycetaceae > Kodamaea > [Candida] loeiensis. The sequence goes on from JAJMKD010000003.1 coordinate 23,870, forward strand.
AATCGAACCCGGGACCGCACGCATACTAGAACATTTCACAATGGCCCCTAAGCATGAATCATACCACTAGACCACGTGCCCATATCCTGTTCTCGTTTCGAAATGAACATAACTCTATGCAGTTAGTGGACCTATAATCCCATAATTCAATAACAGCATGCTACTTTAATTCTATTGTATCTGTTATGTTATGTCTACCTGGACATCTTCTAGACGCACATGAAGTTCTGACCCACGATAACCCTTTCGCAAATTCACTCTTATGTCGTACTGAAAATCTACAGTAACCCTCACACAATAATTTTAAGTCTTCATATGAGAAGTGGCATTCGCAGTGCAACTGCCCGATTACAGCCTTTCCTCCCCAGAAGATATTTGAGCAGCAATGTTGTTATTCGGAGTGAGCATAAGCTCAATGATGTCTCGATGAGGAAGACTAGGAACATCGGCATAATCGCACACATCGATGCCGGAAAAACCACCACTACTGAGAGAATGCTCTTCTATAGTGGCAAAACCAGCAGGATTGGTAATGTGGACGAAGGTGATACTATCACGGACTACTTGCCCTCTGAGAGACAACGCGGTATCACTATTCAGCTGGCTGCGATTACTATCCCCTGGAACAACCATAAAATTAACATCATCGACACTCCGGGACACGCAGACTTCACGTTCGAGGTTACTAGATCATTACGCGTCTTAGATGGTGCAGTTACCATATTGGATGGAGTTGCTGGAGTCGAAGCGCAGACTGAAAAGGTCTGGAGGCAGGCCAATGCGTTGAACATTCCGAGAATAGCGTACGTCAACAAAATGGATAGACCTGGGGCAGGGTTCAGCAGAACCGTGAAAGAGATTGTCAAGAAGTTACAGACCAGAGCCGTTTTGCTAACTGTTCCGTACTTTGTGAACTCCAAAGATAACGATCCTGTATTGCGTGGGGTGATTGACGTTCTCCACAAAAAGCTTCTTATATGGGACGAGAGCGATTTAAATGGTAAGACTGTGAAGGCAATAGATTGTGAGGAACAAAGCGAGCAGTATGCGGAAGCTCTAGTAATCATGGCGAAATGCAGGGAGGCTCTCATTGAAACTTTGGGAGAACTCGATGACACGGTTATAGACTCATTTTTGGAACACGACGAGGATTATATGAAGATTCCACTGAGCATATTAATGGCATCCATAAGAGAACTCACCATCTCTAACGACATTACACCTGTTTTCTGTGGGTCATCTTTCAGGAATATTGGTGTGCAGCCGTTGATGGATGGGATCATTAACTTCCTTCCCTCTCCTCTTCAAATTCCGAATCCTCAAGTGAACTCGTACGGCGCAAAGCGCAATAAGGTGAAACATCTGGTGAATCATGAATTAATCAAAAGGGAAATCGAAGTTCCCACAGAGATGAACTCCGATAAGGGCCTCATCCTCAACGGTAATCCCAACATTACAGTGGCACTAGCTTTCAAAGTAATGACTCATGCCACCAGGGGCGTGATGACATTCTTCAGAGTTTACAGTGGAAAACTCTTTTCAAACACGCCGGTGATTAACACCAGAACTGGTCAGAAGTTGCTTGTCAAGAAGTTGAACATTATGTACGGTGATGAGCCGGAAGATGTGCGTTTTGTTTCTTCGGGAAATATTGGAGTCCTTACAGGATACGAAGACGAAATTATGACAGGAGATACCCTTGTGTCGCACGGACCTGTCAAGAAGAACTTCAGTGAGATGGAAAGTAATTTGACATTGCTTCCAATAGATATTCCCCCTCCACTCTTCAATTCCAGTATTGAACCTTTGACTGCAGGTGATGAAGCTTACATGAACAAGTGTATCAAGACGTTAGTCAGGGAAGATCCATCTTTGGAGGTCAATTTTGATGAAGAGTTGGGACAAACTGTAATTGGTGGAATGGGCGAACTCCACTTGGACATTGTGCGGGAACGCTTAGTGAATGATATGAAGGCTAAAGTCAGATTGAGAGACGTTGCAGTGGCATACAAAGAGGGGTTGTTCAAACCACCTCATGAAGTCTTAGAGGTATCAAATGGGGCTGGCTCGATGTCCTTGAGTCTTCAATTCGATACATTCGAAGGGAAGGCTTCGGAATCTCCTTTTGCTGAAGAAGATGGGGCAATCATATTTGACTCCGACAACAACAACATTGTTGTCATTCCCCAGTCAGCCACTCCAGCGCACATTTCGAAGGCCGTTGAAGGCAGACGCTGGAAATGTGAGCACTCCATCGAAGATCTTCAAGAGGCGATTGTCCAGGGTTGTTTGACGGGTTTGCAGCTTGGGGGTCCACGATTGGGGTTGCCATTGTATTCGATTGTAATTAGAGTCAAGACCTGGGATTATAACCCTGAAGCATCTGTGGGTGATTTGGCTGAACTTTTGGCCTTGGGAAGAAGAGCAGTCTCCGCTTTCGTGGAAGAGCACGGTAATGCGTTCGGAATTTTGGAGCCCATCATGGAAACTCGAGTATACGTCACAACGGACTCTTTAGGAGAGGTAAGTCATGACTTATCACACCGCCGTCAGGCAGTTATCACTCAAATTGAAGATGATGGAGTAGAAGCTGTCGAATCGCAAAACTGGGCAAACCTGCAAGCTGAAAACATGTATTTGCCTCCAGACTATACGATGGATTCCGGAGAAGGGGATTCACAAGGCTTCAAGAACAAAAAAACTATAATAGCGGAGACTCCGTTACGTGAAATGATCGGATACTTGTCCAAGTTGAGATCCATGACGCAAGGGCGCGCGACCTTCGACATGACTTATAAAGGCATGAGGAGGGCAAACAAAGCTAGGGAAGAAGTTGTTCAAAAAGACATGTCTTTTTGAAACCATTCCGACTTTTGTACATAGCATGTAAATAAACGAAAAGTCTGCAAACTGTTATTGTTGGAGTTGTATTTTCACGATGAGAGTAGTTCAAATGTCTGACTTTCGTTGAATTATTAGCCAAAACCGATAAATTTAGACGAGAGTGAATTCGGCATGATAGGCATTATGACCCAGATACAGGTGATTATGTTACAACGGTGAACAAGCTATAGCTCACAATTTCGTAGAATGGGTTTGTTGCAACGTCTGTAATCCCGTCCAGATTCACGTGATTAAAAAATGAAAACCCTTGAACCGAGCAAAAAATAAACAGTACTGATTATTAGAGGAACTCTATTCAGCAGACATTCAACGGATGAGTGCAAACACAGAGGGCCGCAGCTCCGTGGAGTTGGATAAAGAGCGCGTGACATGCCTTCTACTCATCAACACACAGTTGATGAAGAAAGCAATAGGTTTACATACTCGCTTTCTTGTCAACCCAAACAACTTAAACCAATTACCTCCACAAGCCAAGCAATCTATTATGGAGTCTTTCCAGAACTGCAACAGAAGGCTACATTGCAACTTGACGGTGTTAAGCTACATCCACGAGCGTTATCAGAACGATCAAACGCAGAACCAACTGCCCAATAAAAATAGTTTTCCCGTCATAATGGCTCCTCCCCAAGATATGCCAGAACTCAACCAGTTGTATCTGAAGTTGCAAGAGCTCTACCCTGAGGGCCTTCAATTCCTTAAACTGAAATTACAACAAATGAGGAAACAACAGCAAGCACAGTCACTGCTGAATCCGCTGTTACCACAATCTCAACCGCACAATTCAATGCAAGGACCTCAACGAATCATAAATTCTCAGCAACATGTGCAAATGCAACAGCAAACAGGGCCATCACCTCACGCAGTTCAGATGGCACCGCAACGGCAGATGCCACAACAAATACAGCAGAACTCCATGTTACCAACAAACTCACCCAGGCTCAATACACTGGGGGGGAATCATGTTCAAAACAGTGCCTTGAATACGCAGATGATGAAAGAAAGCAATCCCGACTTTCAGTCTCAGCAAGCCCAGAGGCAATTCCAAGGTGGCTACAATCCGAGCTACGCATCAAATATGAACGTTGCGCAGCATGAACAACAAAGGCAACATCAACAATTGCAGATGAATGCTCATCAGGCACAGCAGCATAATGGCACCTCTCGCCACCAGCAACCTTCTCAGCAACAAGCGATATCTCCACAACAAATTCTCCTGCAGATGGATAGCAGCGGCGAGAATAATAGCGGGGCTGGAATGATGGATTTCTTCAATGTGTAGAAAGGGCACATGGTCTGTATTATTATATGTATATATACATGGATGAATAAGCACCGTAGAGTTCTCTTATATTTGCCGGGTTGTTTTCAGTCCATACCTTCTTGAAACTCCTCATTAATTATGTAACTGTACCTTCCACCCTCTAGAAAATCAGGACCAGAGGCTGCTTTGTTGTAGTGGAGATCACCTAAGTTGATGTCTGTAAACCTAGCGGAATTTTTGCCGTCATGGTTTTGGGTGAAATTGCGAGCTGGACTGGTAAACTTCTCAGGGTTCAAGTTGTGCATGGATAACGGGCGCTCGAATAGGTCAGCTTGCGAGTTACTGCTTTTGAGCTTTTGGTTGGGATTGCCTCCGGCCACATTAAGCCAAACGGCGTCGTTTGTGATTTCACTCCATAACTTCTGTTCTTCATCATAGTAAGTTAAGCCTTCAATACCGGCCAAGTCTGAATTTATGTAGACATTTCCGCCACCCACGTTTGATGGCGCAGGCCCAACTTCGGGCAGAGCGTTGATGAAAGCATGGCCACTATTCGGTATACCGAAGTTGAAGTTGAAACTGTCGTTGTGCATTTGTGAATTTAAGTTTGGGTTCGCATTTTGCCCTGGATCAGAGTTTAGTGGAGCCTGCATCTGAGGGAAGTGCACGCCAGGATTTTTCAAGGACACCGATGGTCCCGCAGACATCTCCTCGTCTAACAGTTGCAAATGGTCGTTGACGTCATCCATGTAGTCAAATGCCGGGTTTCCCAAGCCTGTATGAGCCTTGGGTTGGCGTGTATCATCCTGCGGCGGAAAAGTGGACTCCTTGGTTTCATCGTCGTGTTTCGCTAACAAATCGTTCATAACACTGTTAAAATCCAAGACTCTAATCAATTTTAACAACTGCGCCCGTCTGAGAGCTGCAGGGTGGTTACCTAACTTCTTCATTTTTGTGAAAATAGTCAATGCGTGATCCAAGTGTACCTTGGTAGCCTCGTGAACCCCAAAGGAGGCATTGAACAAGATCAACGTGGATGCGGATGTAAATAAGTATTCTCTGTCCATCCATCCAAATAACGCAACCATGTTTTCTGGAAGGAGAGCCCAAATCGATTTGATTGTATTTATGGACGCCTGGAAGGACGCATTCAAAAGTGTCAAGACATTCTTGGAGTTTTTTGTCAAGTCCACATATTTGTTGATGGTGTTTCTTGCTTTGAGTTCTTGAAGTTTCTTGGTGGCGAAGTGAAATAACAACGGACGCACCGCAAGGTTTATACCCTGGAAGTATTCAGTCATTAAGTTCACTATGAGTCTTGAGACACGTAAATTCTCTGCTGAAAAGTCCACCTTTAAAAACTCTGGTAACAAGGACTTCCATGTCATCAATTTTTGAACCAAGTCAGAAACAACAGGAAGAATGTTGACTGTGGGCTGTTTTGTGTATAAGGACGACAAAATGATAGCGTTGATTTGTGTTATCGCAACGCAGTTATTGATGTATTCAGCCGATGGGAAAATGTAGTATCCGCGAACATCGTTCTCATCGTTTGGAAAATCCAGTAAGTCAGGATTAAAATCTATTGGAAGCTCCGTGGAAACCGAATCATCTGCAAAGCTCAACGGTAAACCGGCTTTGGAAGATAACATTCTCTCGTACATGTAAACCGTCCACCATATTCTTCTTCTATGCTCCAATTCAAAACGATTCAAGGACTCCTTCTCGGCGTCGACATGCCATCCCAAAATCAAAGTTGACCTCAAAGCAAGGCCAAAATAGAAGTACAGCGCAATTGTGCAATCTGCAACTTGCAAGTAGAATGCATAAAGAAGCATAATCTCTATACCTCCATCTTTTGTTATATTGTCGATAGCGCCAGATGCAAAAAGACCCGTAAAAAGTTCAGACGCCTGGTAAAAGAAGTCGGAGCCGGGGAGTGTAGTCCCAACTGTTTCCTTATTTCCTCTTTTCGCTCTCGCGCTGTTGAGAGATGATTTCGCTATCTTCTTCAGATTCTGAATGTGTGGGTTTGATTCCGTCCCTAAGTACATTTCGCCGATAGCAAAAATGAGAAGTATTTTGCAAAACCAGATGGTCTCCAAAATGTTGTCATCGTCGGCGTCGTTCTTTATAGAGTTCTCATCGATATCTGACTTCCCTTTGTATTCGGACGATATGTTTCTCTTCAAGATTTTCTTATTATCCTCAGCTCTTCCGGAATATAAATTCATTAAGAACTTTTTCACCAAACCTTCATTGAAAAAGTAGAAGCAGCCATCATTGTAGTTGATGAATGTATCGACTAACAACATGGAGTATGAATACGAGGGCAAAGTGAAGTTGATCGACATCCCCGGTCTTGTGTTTGTCTTCAGAAGGGTAATTTTATAGGCATTTCCCTCCTTCTCCAACACTTCTGTTTCCCTTCTGTTTGTAATACTTGGGTGTACGGTACCTTGCTTTTCACCAAGATTAGGCAATGGAGATGGGATACTCACGGAAGGAGAGGATGCATCGGAGTCCGCTGAATATTGGGTGCCAGTCGGGACCATGTTTTGAATTTCCAACCCGAAGAGTGTCATGGAAGAAGATCCAGTGTACACTTTTTCTCCCGTTCTCGATTGGATAAGCCGGCCATGTTTATCTAAGGAAGGCTGGATCACCTCGTTGGAGAACTTGTCGTCACCCTCTTCCTGTGATAAGTCCCCGTCAAAGATGAGTTGGGGTTCAGGTATTCTCTCTGAGATCAGAGCCCCACCCATATTGGGAGAAAATTGCTGCTTTTTTACATTGACTTTCCTCCTTCCCTCCTCTTCCTTTAGATTGTTTCGCAACATTGCATTGTCTTTCTTCAAGCGGGCAATGTCATCATGTAACTTCGAAAGATACTTCATTGATACCACTATTTTCTTGTCGGCTTCGACATACTCGCATTTTGACTTGGCTAGTTGGCATTTTTTGCAAGGGTCACCACCCGGGCACCGGATATGTCGTGTTCGGCACCTTATGCACGCGAGAGTTGTCCTCTTCGCCTTCCCTGATATCAGGTTATCGTTGACGCTGGCGCTATTGGGAACGGCTTGTCTTGGATCCACAACTTGAGGGGGCTCTGAGTCGCTTTTGAAAACGTTGTCACCGCCAATTTCGGACTTTAGTGACATTGCGACGAGCGTTTCTTGTAGAGAAAAGACTGTAACTTGAGATAGGTGAGCCCTGAATGTGCAATGAATTCAGTAGTGACCACCTGCCAAGGCACTAACGGTTTTCGGTCTATTATTGATTAAAATTAAAGTTGGTTTTTCCGATTAGCATCTCCGCCAAAACGGCTACAGGAAATAAAGTGGCTCTTTAGTGTACAGGGGTAAACTGTTTAGACCCAATATTTGCGACCTGTGTACACGTTGACGTGCTATTCATCATAACTATAGCACATATACGAATCTGGAACCTGCTGCCGGATAGTTTTATAGGCCATTACCAAAATGACTCAGGTGCCATATCTCCCCGGGGATTGGTAAGCGGTACAACTATTTATAAATGACCATTACAAAAACCTTGAGTTAATGGGTTCCTCAGCATACGATCCTGATGAGCTGCTTGATACTCAGAACGAAACGAGGCTCGAATTACCCGACGAGATATGGGAGCGAATATTTACTTTCGTCTCCTTGAATCAACTATTCGAGAAGCTCTTACCATGCTTCGAAATATTGAATCTGTTTGGGAGATTGCAACAGTTGGCCTTCGAGAGCATTTTCAGCCAATGGGTTGTAATCAATAGCCAACCGTCAACGAACGCTGGCAGGAGGTTCCTATTGAATCCAGCAAAAAGCAAAAGCTCTGTTTTCACAATAAATGGGTATGAAAATGGCCTAAAGATCTTGAAATACTTGATCAAGTACAACTTGGAACTCAAAAGATCCACAAAGAGAAAGGGCTACTTGTTTCCTAGAGAGATTGTGCTATTTTTCCATGTAAATGAAGGAGTTGAGGGCCAATTGGAATATTTTGTGCAAACAACTGAGTTACTAAACATTAACAAATTCTACAGGAACTTGATACCCTCAATAGTCCTTCAGTTGTGCTACAACTCTCGTGGTATCAAGAACCTTGAATTGGGACCGGTAAACACTAAAATCATCCGAAAAATTGAATCACTATGCTACAAGATCAACAAGATACATATCGACAACCAGTCCGTCCTCAACCCGAACATTGTCTTCGACACACTGGCCTTTGAAAACCTTGAAGAGTTGTACTTGTGGAATTTGAACATAGATGAATATCTGTACTACTTGTTTTCAATTTCGCGGTCTAGAATCAAGGTGTTGGACTTACTGGGAAACAAAATCACGAATTTGACAGGAATACCATTGCCTGAAACATTGAAGAAATTGGTTATACGGGCAAATCGATTGCAGAGCTTGTGGAATATAGACTTCAGTCAATTGGCTGCATTGGAGCTACTTGACCTTTCTATCAACTCAATCCATGATCTACAAAACTTCCGTGTACCCCCCAGCTTGCGCACATTGAAATTGAATTACAACGACTTGGTATGCTTGGATGATTTGCGACTCCCACATTCCTTGGAGGTGTTTGAGGTTTTCAACAACTACATTGGGAATATTGACAGACTTGAGCTTCCTACAAACGTTCGCGAGCTTCATTTTAACAACAATCGACTAGTATCAATTCCCGACAATTATTTATTCTCAATGACGCGGTTGAGGTCCTTAAACTTATCGGAGAATAAGATCGATGACTTGGATGAGATTGGCCAAATGCCAGACTGCTTGGAAGAGCTTTACTTGGACAACAACGAAATAGATCACCACAATGGCTTCATCAATATTTTGACGCCCAACTTAACCACTTTATCTATGTGCAACACTGGACTCATGAATGTGAGCAACATCACTTTCCCTCCAAAGTTGTGTTTGTTGAACTTGTCCAAGAATGAAATAGTAGAGTTCGAAAACATCAACTTTCCTGCCACTTTTCAGTCCTTGAATTTGAGTGGGAATCAGCTCTCATCTATGCGTAACAACGTATCGTTACCAGACACAATGATATCTCTCGATTTGAGCTACAACGACTTCTACGGTTTTCAAAATATTTCACTACCCCCTAAGCTAACGCGCTTCAAATTTGACAACAATCAGATTGGTACCATCACTGAAGCGCTAGTAGACCAATTACCAAAGACCCTCGTGGACCTCAGTCTCAACTATACTGGGGCCACGCTCCAAAAAGCGCCCGTACATTTTGAGAACCACTTCCCAAACTTGAAGAAACTATCGCTAAGCTCACGCAACCAACGATCCCCACGGACAGTTTAGTTACAATAGGAAGATGCCCAACCCATTCCTTTTGGAATGGTCGTTATCTACAAGAATGTTTGAAAGAAGACATTTTGTTTACCTGTAACCAAATATAAAGGAGATGACAATCACGCTGTCGTCCCATAGAGCGAAGTCGAGAAAAAAAGAGACATAAACTAATGTCACGAAAGAGTCGTAGCAGTGATCTTGCACGCTTCGTAGTCATAATTTCGTGCTTAGTTTGGCAAGACGTTAGCCCTGTTGTTGCCAATGAAGTTTCCGGCAGGGTCGTAAGAGCAAATGACGTAAGTACCCTTACCATTGCAGGTGTTCTGGGCACATCCGAGCTTGGTGGTGGACTTCCAGACGACCTGGGTGAAATGGTCGTAGGTATTAGCAGCCGAGTAGTCGTAAGTTTTACCCTCGTCGTACCACATCTGGACAGCGGCTTCTCCGCTCATGGAGCCACTGCCGTAGGCCAAGTTCTCACCGTACTTACCGCCGGAGTGGACTAAGTTACCAGAGCAGTCGTACTTGTCAGCGTATGCCTTGGCGAAAGCATAAACTTCGGCAGACCACTTCAAATCTGGGGAAGAGTGGAGAGCTCTGTCAGCGTTGTGAGCATCCAAAATGTTCTTAGCAAAGGTAGCGTCAACATCACTCTGGGAGATCTCAGCGTAAATGCCGCTGTCAGAGCTAGAAGCGCTGGAAGTGGTGGCAGCAGCGGTGCTGGAGGTGGTGGTTGGAGTTTCAACAGCCTTGGCAACAGCCGCGACAGTCGTGGATGGGGCGGCGGTGGTCTCAGACGAGTCAGAGGACTCAGAAGTGGCCTCAGCCTGCTCAACAACCTGGGTGACGTCGGCAGACAGGGTCTCCTCGCTGGAAGAAGAGGAGTAAGTCTTGGTGACCAAAGTGGTTGGAGAGTTGCTGTTGTTAGCTCCGTTGATAGTAACAGTACGTACGTTAACGGCAGGAGCAGAAGTAGAAACTGGCTGTCCATTGGCGTAGACAGTGACCTCGTGCAACTGGGTGACGTAGACGGTTTTAGCAGCGACCGCGGACGCGATAGTCAAAATGGCAGATAAAGTGGCGAATTGCATTGTAGTAAAGATAGTAGATAGTTGGGTGCTCAAGGAGTGTAGCGGGTATTGTCAACGGAAAACCTAAGGATATGAAGGAAAGACTGAAGGTTTGTGGTTGATGAAGTTTCTATAATTTCAGCAACATGTCGTATATATATATACCCTAGACGAAATTTGTCTTTTCTAAACATTGTGTTACATCTAAAAATGCACAATGTTTTAAGTTGCCCAGGGGAGCATTTCAGTGAAACGTCATAGAGTACAAATGTCTAGAGTACGCGAAATGGGAGGGTTTCAAGACGAATTCCGTACCCGGTCTATACATTCTGATATGAAGGTGGCCCCAAACAATGCCACCATCCGGTCAGAATGCGTTATCTGATTCTAGAACATACTGGCTATATTGGTTCTCATAACCTCATTCATACTTCTACTTTTCTTTTGTTATATGTGAAGGCGTGGAAAAGTCCTGTAAACGTTGTCGCGCACAATATTTTTTAGAATTTGTTTTTTCTTTCGCGTACATACTGGCATTTTACTCCTTCGAGAGAAATTTAGGAGCTCTGATTCCGAACCCACAAAAACAACCGTGTCCGCGAATTCTTAAACACATCAAAACTAGACCAAATTCTCCGTCCAACTCCAGGGAATGTACTAGACCCAAGTATGTAGTAGGTCAGATTGTAGCAAAACTCTCATACCTCATACCTCCTTTTCCTTCTACGTAGCATCCTGAAGGAATTGGAACACTAGTGTACAACACGTGCCTTTTTGCCTCGTTTCTTAGTGAGGGCCTTTAGTTTCCCCGGTCTCCCAACCCTTAAGCTGAAAATCAGCAAGCTCCTTTCGAATTAATTACGTAAAATAAAATTGGCTCACTAGTTGCAGCTTTGACAAGCTGAATATAGGGTCTAAAAGCGATTGCTGAGAGATGCGTTATGTATGAAGTGAACATCGGAGATGGATCATGCATATCATTCACACATTTGGTTCTCTGACAATTACGAATATCGGTCAAAGAGAAAAAAAAACATGTCCATGTAGATCCACATCGCAGAGAATATGCTGTGCCTCATAGAACACAAAGACGATATTCACACATCGATTTTTCTTGATCCGTTAGGATCCCCGAATTATGAAACAGAGTGCCCAATGATGAAATTCTGCAAATGCGCGCTTGCTTCCGACCTACTTAATGCATCTCTTATCACCAATAATTCTCAAGGTCAGGGTAGAATATTTGGTATGTTTCAACGGGTGTACCAGAACTTTCATCTCGCGAATCTTCAACGAACTCACACCATTCTTTTAAGAATTCCACTCTACTTTTCCTCAACACGCTTAGATCGCCCACGACGCAGAGCTGTCGTTTTGCCCTAGTCATCGCCACATTCAATCTCCTTTTATCCCGCAAAAAACCGACATCTCCGGCACTATTAGATCTTACCAAGCTAATAATGATTACTTCCTTTTCTCGGCCCTGAAAGCCGTCCACGGTCGAGACTTCTATTTTTCCATATGCGTCTTCATCTGCACCAAGTGATCTTTTTATCATACTCACTTGTGCGTTGTACGGTGAAATGACACCCACCGCCTCGGGGGGCACCCCTGATTCTAAAAGCAGTTTGATGTGTTGAACTACTACCAATACCTCCATTTCATTGTACTTGGACCCAACGCTCTCGATGGCGCGATTGTCGTCATTCGACTTTTCCGGATAGTCCCCCCCTTGAGTGTCGTACCACACGCACGAAGCATCTGTAGCATCGCAGTTTTTAACCTCTTCATAATCACAAAGGTTGATTTCGGCCACGCTTTTATCGGCTATAAGTTTCCCTTCGTACAAAGTATCTGAGGGAAACTGCATAATTTTCTGATTCATGCGGTACTGGGTGTTCAACATCTTCTTGTATGTTTCACCTTCATAGTCCCGTACCAAACGATCAAAAAGAGTAACCTCCAAGTCCGCGATTCCGCCCTCCTCTATTTTCAATGCGTCAAGTCGATGAGTTGGAATGCTATTGATCGAGTGATCGTCCTTCGATTTTACTGTTGGGGGAAGCTGCATATTATCTCCCGCAATGACCAACCGCTTGAACCCGATGTGGTTCACCAATGGGATCCAGCACTGTGGTTCCAATGACTGGGAAACCTCATCAATTATGATGGTATCGAAAAATGCATTCTCTTCGTTCAACACCCCGTCCTTGTACAAAGAAGTGAGTTCATAACTCCCTGACCCGTGTAAAGTTGACAAAACAACCTTAGAGTTCTTCAACAAGTCGGTGACAACCTTCTTTTCTCTTACCTTTAACTCCTTTCTCAAGACTTTCAACTCTGCCCATAGGGCTCTCCTCTCAGAATATCTCTTGCACTTCGTCACCTTTCTCACAGCTTCATGAATCTCGTTTTCAATGTCTCCTAGAATCTGTGCGCTATCCTGCAGACATCCGTAATTTGTCTTTGACAATATGTCTAAAGAGTGCTGTAAATTTTTTGCTAGCAATCTTGCAGGGTGCCCTATCCTGATTAATTCAGCGCTGTTGGCCATCTTTTTATTCTTCTTTGCCCTCTTTTTGTCTAGAATTTCCTCAGCAAAGGCTGACGATAACCGCTCCAATATCGTGTCTACTGAGATGTTGGAAGGTCCACAAACCAAGACTCGTTCCCCTTGTTTGAAACAAAGCTGCTTGATGAGTTCAATGACCGTGTGAGTCTTTCCAGTGCCCGGTGGACCATGGATAATGGTAATCGGTGATTCATAGATTGCAAAATTCACCGAGTCGATTTGGGATTGGTTGAGATTTCTATCGAAGAGCTCACTGCGCTTAAGCTTCTTTTTGTCAGGGTTGGACCGAGGGGCGTACGAATCAAGTCCTAGTAAGATTTTGATGATCTGGTTGTGTGTTTTTTGGTACCTCTCTTCCAATTTATTCATGGTGGAGATCATCCGCTTATATGTTATCGAGTTTGCTAGTTTTACCAACCACATGCGAGACCCACCATCGCTGCCTGTGTTATTGTATAAATCGAGCATAGTTTCTTCCTTATGGTTTGCGTCAACTGAAATAGAAATTGCCTGGGCCGTGACCCTCATCACGATACAATCTAGCGAAGAATCTCTGTCCGTGCTTTTACTTGACTCGTCGGAAGTCTTGTCCCTCAGTTTGCTCAATGCCATGTAGTCCAATCGTACTATGTCCCCAACTCTGAGCGAACCAACTTGAAGGTCATGTCTATCGTCCGCACTCTTCAATGCCGGGTCCTGAACAAGATCTATTATCGTTTTACCTCCAAACCCTTCACGGACATTATCCACCAATAAATTGATCACAGCAAGTCCTAGAAGTGCGAGCTTCTTTGGAGGGTGCGCCAGGAGATACGAGTCCGTTAAAGAAACATCAGAGTTCTGTTCAACTTCTATGGCATGTTTGAACGAAGCAATGAGCTGTGTGGGTGACATCCTTGGTCAATGTTAGTGGAAATTCGTGTGTGTATTCAGTTTTCAAGATTTACGAATGGAGTCCTCTCGTAATACCTAGCATCCTGATACATAGCTCGTGGCTTCTTTGCTTTGCGATCGCGTTGACAGATTGACCATCATGGTAACAAGGGCAATGATATCAAAGATCGTTCATTGACATACCGTGTTTAACATCGTGAATGGAGAATATTTTCTCGCACACGACTTTCGCGCCACACTGGGTACTACATCGCATTCTACCTCACCATTCATGTGTAATTATTCACGATACCCACTATGTATGCTTTCTACTTCATTCAAGAGCTTTTTGGAAAGTCATTGACGTTTCTGTCTGTTTGTTCTTTCAAGATCTTACCTGCCTCTCTTGAAGCGTAGTCCAACAACAAGTTCTTCTGCTTGAAGTACCCCGTCATTCTCAATAACGACACCACCGAATCATAGCATCTCTCGCCAAACGCGAGGTAGTTTCCAAACCACCTGCGGAAATCGATAGATGAGAAGTGTGATGTATCAAACACCAACCCCGTGTTTCTATGGATCCCCGCGAGTATTATAGAGACCAAGACCAAATCGATCGAGTAATGCGTGAGTTTTCCGAGCTTATAATGAGTTAGTCAACGAAATCCGTGCACTTGAAGTCTGTACTTACACCCATGCTGCGATACTACTGTGATAAGAAAGTGCTTTCTACAAAAATTCGATTACGTTTTGAGCTTTTTGTTTCGTGCTTACGAAATACGTTTGACGTATTGGGGCAAGTCGCCACCAGTCCAATCTCTCAACCTCTTGCTCGCACTTGTAGATAACCCTAACCTGAGTGCGACTTCTTGCAAGTTGAGCTTCAATTGCGCGTCTATCAAGTGTGAGTTCTGTACAGAAGACTCCAAGGAAGTGTCCAAACCCAGCAAGTTTTGTTCCAAGTTGGCCAAAATCCCAAACCGTGAGATCAAAAGGTCTGAGCCCTGGTCTATATTTTCCACATGGAAAAGAAGACGATATACTTGAGATCTGAGCTTCATGGTGGCGAAGGGAGAATTCAACAAATTGAGAACCCATTCAAATGCTCCCCTGATTTGAAGCAAGTTGATATCCTGTGCATTTTTTGAGCCGAAAATGAAGCCATCGATCAACCAATTGACTTGCCTATAGTAAGCTTCGTCATTGTCAGAATCCGCATCGCCTCTTACCGAAAACACGATCGATTGGTACAAGGGAATCTCCTTTGCGTACAAGCTCGTGTTCGCTAATACGAAACGGAAGCACTTCTCGTAAAGGAAATGACCGGGGTTGCACAACACCAGAATGAATCTAGAATACAAATGCCACACCAAGGAAGGGACCTGGTCATCGGTGCTCTTGAGGGTGTTCAAGATGTTCGCCACGAAGACGCGGAAAATCCCCTTATCTTGGAAACCACCGGCCTCGTGTCCCAAAGAGTCTAAGACACCTTGTAAGATAGCTTTTGATATGTTGACAACGTTGACGTCCTCGTTAGATAAATTGATGATCAAGAGCTGCAAGATGTTTGAGTCGATCAAATTTTTGGTGTTAAATATCGGCAACAGGTCGCCATTCCCACCCTTGGAGTCGGAGGCGGTGACAAATCTGAGTAATTCTTCATTGTTAAGAATCACCATCATCAAGAATTCGACATCGTAGCTCGAGTTTCTGTACTCGCGATCGAAGTTCATGCAATTGGCCTCGTAATATTTCTGAAGGTCGTCGAAAAATGTGTCAACAGGTCCAGATACTGTGGTGAGCTGTTGGGGTAATTCGACAACAGTAGTCGACTGCGAGTAGTTTTCGATGGTATTCTTCACAAAGTTCTTATTCAAGGCAACTGCAAGACCGGATTTGTCCTGAAGGATTAACCTATCCTCACCGATAAGTTCGATTTCGTTGTTGCTCATTTCATCCGTGAATGCCCAGTTGTTCACTTTGATAATCCAGGATCTAGAAATCTGCGCTTCAATTTTTTTCAACATGCCCTTTATGATGTTGTCTTCGGCACGAGTGCTACCGAGGTAGAGATTGATCAACTTGTCCTGCAATAATTCAGTTGAGTTCTTGGTGGGGTTCAAGTAAAACAAACAAGCAAGCAAAGTCGCAGAAAGAAAGCGGACCCTTGAATTTTCCTTCTTGGGTAATGAGTACAACATGTTACTCAAATTGTTGACGAAGATTTGAAGTGCCTTCTCATAAGCAATCGATGACTTGCTGCTCATGAACACAAGCGATAACACGTACTCAACGTACTTTGGTTCACGAACCCATTCAGAATGACCCAAGATGACTTCCAATTGAGTGTTGATAATAGACGTGGGAACAATGGTCCATACACTAAACTTCGAAACGTATAGCTGCATGACCAACTTGCGGAAAATGCTCAAGAAGCGATCAAAGGACTCTGATAAAACACTCATTTCAGCGAACTTCTTCGTTATGTAGAGCATCGCTTTATGGATCCACGTCTTCAATTCCTCAGAAAGTGCAACCTTATATTTTAATAAGGATGAAACAAAGCTAACGAATTCTGGTACCATGGACATCTTCCCGTTAGTAGATCCAACGTGATGGAAAATTTGGCGAGTTAACTGTTCCTTGTCCGCGACAAAATCCATCACATTCGTGAGAATGACGAGCAATTCATTCCAGCTGCAATTTTTCTCTGTTTCGGAGATTGCTTCTATAGCTAATGGAGTAATTTTTGCAAAGAAATCCTCCAAGATCTTCGAACTATGAATATCACTGACGTTAGTGGAGATAGCGAAGGCGACCGTGAATGTAAGCTTTTCGTTCTGATATATGTAGTCAAGGTTGCTGATCAAATACTCTATGGTTTGGTCTTTGAAAGAAGATCTCAACAAACAATCCAAGAGGAAAAATTTCGTTTCATCCTTCACGATCGACAAAATGTACGAACTTTCAATGTTGTTAGGTGCTTCACTTTCAGACTCGAAGCAGTCATTCTCCAAGAGTTTCGAGAGCAAATTTTGTTTTTGAAGTTCGTAATCACTCCCAACGTCGACGTTAATGAGTTCAGTAAAGAATATTTCCGGCCTCACTTTGATGTCGTTCTCAACGCAAGACAGCATTAACATCAAAGTTAGGAACGCATTCGTTTTGGTTCTTCTTTCACTCAAAAGAGTTGAAATCTGTGAGTCCGTCAAAACCCAGTAATAATCTCCAATCAATTTCTCATTATAAGTCCCCAAAGACTCCTCCTGGAAAGAGGAGAAGACAAAATCGTTTAAGTCATTCTTCGCTCTCGTAATCTCAGTTGGTAATTGAAGCAATATTTCTTTCACGATACCAAAAATGAGGAATTTCCTTTCCTTTGAAACAGAGTCATTTCCACTCAAATCAAGGAATCTAGACCAGAACTTGGAAGAAACAAGGTACTTGTAGGTTTCCCTATCTGAAGTACTTAAAACGAAATTGCCAAGCTTTGAAAATAGCAGGACAATAATCTCGTCAAACTTTTTGCTGGTGGTAAAATCCTTGTCCTTGACAAGTAGCTCAATCTTGAAGATCAAAGCCGCAAGATCCAACTTTGTAATCAATGGCTTCTTTTCGAAGTCTTTGAAATTCCTGACGAAGCTCGAAATTGGAGCATTGACTATCTTTGCGAAGAAGGAGTTGTTCCGCTCCTTCGTGTCTGAATTTTCAGGCTTTATTTCAAGCACATCAAGGAGGTTATTCGAGGAGACCACTTGTTTGTAACAGTCCTGGGTACCTAATAAATCGCTCAACATTCTCACTATCGCTGTCTTATCCTCGCCAACAACAATAAAATACTTCAAAGCGTTGAATAACCATTCAACCTCAAGCTGGACGTCGCCATTTTTCTCGAGTACGAAACCAAATTGTTCAACGAGAGCAACCACAAATATACTGACATCATTGTATTTTTGATGAGAAAGGTCAATGTACTTGTATGGCGCTCTCATAACTCTTGCGATTACCTCATCCAACAATTTCCAAATCGATGCAAGTTCTTTCTGAGAATTGTCGAATGAATAGATAAGTGCAAGAACAGGTGTGATTAACAAGTCTTTGTTGAACATGAGCTTGTTATTGATTAACCCTGCCAAAAGATTAGCCGTCTTCCAAACAAATTTTTCATCCAAGGCACTCGAGTCGTTAGACCTCAAGGAAGCCGAGCCCAATTTGGTCAAGCTTGTGAACAAAGAATAGCCTCCTTTCTTCCCTACCCACCACTTGAGGTGATCATGGCTCATGCTGGACTGTATCAACAAGTACTCATTCAAGAGCGACAAGTCAAACGAACTACTCTCGTTCAAGTCGGAGTCAATAAGCTGACTCAAACCTTCATTCGTGACATTAGTTATCTGTGCAATAGCATTCAGTGTCATCTTAGGGAAAAGCTCACAGTACAAGCTCATGATTCTTAAACTTGTCATCTTGATCAATTTTGAGTTTTTATCGTTTGAGCCCTCATTTTTAGCATAGGCGGTTAACACACTGGCAGCATCCGGTAAGTTGTTGAAAACAAGTTCGACTAATTCCTGTTTATGGGCCACAGCGGGAAGTGTCAACATTTCTTTTACTTTAATGCAAATTTGAGAAATCAATTGCAAAGACAACTGAGTAATGATTGTTTTATTCGTCTCAAGGCACTTATTCAATGTGCTTTTCGTTAATGGAGCCAAGTAGATGGACTCTGAGATCATTTTGGTGTCAAGTTCCACATTTTGACTCACAAAGTCTGTCAATCCAGAAATCTCAACTGGAACTGGCAACAGTATAATCTTTGAGTACAACAAAGTATGACTGATCCACCAGGAAGTCAAAGACGGCTCATGGTAACCACCTCCGTTTTGAATCGTCCATTGCATGTAAACAGGGATTAATTCAGGGCAATTCAACAACAATCTCTGCACGAAATCGAGTTGGTTGAAGGACTCAAACGGTCTCATGGAAGTGACAAGAGTATAAAGAGACTTATTATTGATCTTGTAGGTGTGATTGCTGAGCTCGATTTCGTGGTGCGTGCCAATTTCTTGTCCGCTTTTAGTCTTCTGCCAGAGTTTAGCAGTTTGGTAGACCAATCCGTTCTTGGAATCGGAAATGATTGTGTTCATTACCAGGTTGAAAACGTCAATGAATGGATTTGAAGTTAAGTTGAGCAATCTCATGAAAATAGGTTGAACTCTCTGAAAGAAGTATTCATTCAATATCAAACACTTTGTCAACTTTTTGAAGTTTGTTTCAAAAAGGATTGCATCCTTGACAAACCTAAAAATCTCAGTGAGCAATTCAATGGAGTCAACTTCAAACATATACCTCCACATGCCACCCATTATCTTGTAGTTTTTCAACATGACGTCTTTTCTGACCAAGCTTGATAAATTTGCAAGCCAAACAAGCCAAAACCTCACAAAATTGGCTCTGATCGACATGACCTCCCTATCTGTCGTACGCCTTGCAGATTCAGAAGAGTCCATCTTTGTAGGGACTAAAAGTTTAGGCAAGTTCGACATAGTCAAATCAAAATTGTTGAATATCTCCGCTGCTAGCGATGAGTCGTACTTGATAGAATTCACCAAAGTTTTCAACAATGGATTGGTAGACGAAGGCTTGAAACTATTCAAACAGCGGTAGATGACTTTCGTATGATTGGTTATCATGTTCTTGTAAAATGCAAGGATGACTTGTCTCAACTCGAGCAAACGGTACTCATATCCTGATGGTAATTTCACCCCTTCGAGGGTATCCACACCACTTGCGAGGTTTATCATGAATGAAGCTTTTGCGATCTTGACGGAAAGATCAACGAACTCTGAGTGGGAATTCGCATTGGATAAGACTGACCAATTTGTGAGTACCCTGTCCAATGATCCAGATTCTATGAAATCCAAGAGTTGCGATATGCTGGAGAAGTCTGACACAATGACACCGAGCTGACTCGAAACATTTGCGTCGATCCTTCCAGTATGGTAGCCCTCTCTTCTAGACTCGAATCGTTTCTCTGTTCTACTCATTCAAGCACACAGTAGATTTTCGATGCCTCACAGGTTCTTTTCAAGAGCGATGGCTTTGGTAGCGCCAAAAAAACTAGATCGTGTATATACCGACAAAGGTACCGATGCAGAATGATCACTTAGGCGACGTTTCTCTGTAAAGTGTATCATAAATGTCTGATGTGTGGGGTGGTCAGTATGTCCTCTTCGAGAATCCTGATGCACAATTTGAACGTACGTCTCTATCTGTAAAGTGCCCTTATTAAGCTATTGTGAGTACATGTGGACAAAAGAATCAACGAAGCAAGGTCTTAGGAACAGTCTCAAAGTGATAGGACAACCTTACTGTACACTTAACTTTGTCGTTAATATTCTAGGGCGAGCTGCAACATTAAATATTTGGCCAGGGGATGTAACTATTCAACTCACGGGGGTAGTGCGCTGTTTACAAAGATTTTTCCCATACAAATGTTACTCAGACTGAGTGTGCGAACACATTCAGCACAACCGGTCATTTCTTTCATAAAATTTCAAGTCCAAACATTGTTTTTAAATGGTCTGGTAAATTGTGTGTCTGAGACAGAGTTGAAAAGTACCCGCGAAAAGTTGTCTAAGCGATCTGTGGCCAGCGCTGACAAAGCTAAAGATTACTGTCGCGAGGTTTTAAGCCACTAGATTGTACGATTCAGGATCTATACAGGTCTGGAATTGCCTCAAAAGTGATGTCCTAACTAGGCAAATGTACATAACCCAATGCATGCAATCGCAGTCTTCTTGAGGGGAAACCATGGCTGATCACGAAAAGGCCCTTGATGACGTCACAAACTCATTTTGTGTGAGCAAACAACAGCATTAGATGCCTACCCCATACTTCACTCCTTAGCCGTGAATCAGCTCTTTAGATTCGTTTAAGCTTGAAATTCGTTGTCATCTTGAGTAACTGACCTGCACAGCCTATTTTTGGTTTTAAGTATTTGTCACGGGGTAACCAACTAGTCCTGAAACCCCAGATCATTCGAAAAATCTCTCTAAAAATGGCAAGTAGAAACGAAAAAAAAAAAAAAAAACAATAAAGGAAAATGTAGTGAGGGGGAATTTAAGGACAATTAGAATTGAGTATGCTTTTTCGTCCACAATAAATCTTATATATACCCAGATCATTCCATGCACACAAAAGCGCACATACTAAACCACTAAATAGATTGCAAGATCTCAAACTTTTGATTTTGCTACACTAGGTGATACCTACAATAACATACACACATACAAGCAGGCATGCCGGTATTAGAGGTAAGTAGAGCTGAAACCTACATTGGACCGTTTACTAACGTTGGCAAGAACTTCAAGAAGTTGTTCGTATACCAGGATAAAACTTCACCTGTCAAGAGTGGTGTTGGCGTTTCTGTGTCAAGCTCGGCTTCACTGGATTCGCTTGTGCAGCCAGAGTCCGACAATTCACCTGCTGTGTTTTCCATCAATACACCACTCAATGACCTTTATCCAGATCTCCCCTCCGATTACAAGTTGTTATCAATACTAGGAGAGGGAGCCTTTTCGGTGGTTTACAAAGCGGTCAATATCAGACGTCCGAAAGAACAAATAGCGATCAAGGTGATCAACAAGACTACCCTCAGCAACAAGCAAATAAACAACATCAAGAACGAAATCAGCATTATGAAGAAAGTCAATTCACATGCCAACATTTTGAACTTGTACGATTACATCGATACAACCCACAACTGTTTTCTCATTCTCGAATATTGCGATGGAGGGGAGGTTTTTAACAAGATAATAGAGTATACATATTTTTCAGAAGATTTGTCCAAACATGTCTTCAAGCAACTTCTTGCTGGTATCGAAAATTTGCACTCTCACAACATAGTTCATAGAGATATCAAGCCAGAAAACCTCCTCTTCATGAAGATTCCACATTTGGCGAGGTCTCCATCGGATATTAAGAAATCGTTACGTTCATCTGACGACGACTTCAAAATAGACGAAGGGCTGTTCATAAACCATGTTGGAGGAGGCACAATTGGCATTGTGAAATTAGCGGACTTTGGGTTGGCAAAGCAGTTACCCAAGTCGGATATCGGAGGGATGGGCCACACTAACTTGAAAACTCCGTGCGGTACTGCTGGCTACACAGCTCCAGAAGTCATTACTTGTACTTCTAACGACTCACCTGGCTCGAGCAAAAAGAAGATGTTCGTGAATGACATCTCAAAACAAAACTACTATTCGAAAGCTGTTGACATTTGGTCTCTTGGATGTTTATTATACACGATTCTTTGCGGATTTCCTCCTTTTTATGACGAGATACCTTCGGAACTTACGTCAAAAATTTTGAATGCACGATATGAATTTTTGAAGCCTTGGTGGGATGAGATATCTGGAGACGCAAAGGATTTGATTTCAAGGATGCTCACTGTGAATCCCGAGGAAAGAATTACTATTCCAGACATTTGGAACCACCCTTGGCTCAAGGGAAAGTCCAAATCTATCTCAAGCTATTTCAGAACCAATCAATATGTGGTCAAGAAGGCCTCTCAGCACAGCGACAAGAATTGTCTTCTTGGCCTGGACTTGAAGAAAATGCTGAGTACAGAGCACATTGAGCACGCTCAACAAGGGTTAAACTCAATTGCACCTTTGCATTCTCCGCGTGCTGAAGCGATTAAAAAGGTTTTTGACAATCCCGCCATGACTGACTCTAGCGTTTCTCCCTTCGTATCCGGGATTGATGCGACAGCGGAAATAGTGCCTGTGAAGTCTGAAGCCCTACTGTTCATTGAAAATATCGCAGAAGAATACGAAACAGAACAGGGCTCAAACGAAATCCGCCCGACTGTTCGCGGTTCGAACAGAGTTCGTATCAGCATCCCAGAAGACTCTACAGACGATGATTCTCTCTCATCATTGTCCAGTCCGCCCCCAAATGGTTGTCACGGATCTGATAATCTGGTCACAAAACCCAAGAAGAAGCTTCCTAGAACACCCAACCCCTGCACGATGGACACTGTGAACTTTAGAGATGTATTTAATGTGAGACCACTCGAGGGTGACAGGTACGATGACGATGAAGACGAGGATTCCGATTCTTACGATCCCCTTCATGCGGGACCAACTGCAATTCATGATGATGACAAGGACGGCATTGAATCTGAAATGGATGATGAAGTGGCCAGTCTCGATAAAGTTTCTTCCAAGAGGTTAGTCATGGGCAACACAAATGCTTTCAATACGAAGATGGAGGAGACTCTTCTCAATGACACTTCAGAAATTTCGTCGTCCAATTCAATTTCTGAGGATGACCACGACGACGTCATAGGCAACGAAAATGATCAAGACTTGACTTATCAAACGAGGTCGTCGTCTATAATATCAGGAATTAACGGAGACTTTAAGTTCACGCTCAATTTGAACGATTCGAACCTTCTTTCGAGAAGGCGCTCATCTACAATTGGAAGGAGCTTGAAGAAATATGCATCAAATGCCTCAGCTCAAGGAACTGCAAGCCCATCGATCGCTTTGGCACCAACGGAAATTTAATTCAATTCTCAAGTAACCCCTTGCGATTGTCTGCAAGCACACATCCAGGGTTCATCATTACATTTATCATAGGAGTTTCTCTTGAACTTGTATTTAACGGTGGTAGGAGTATTTAAGTAGCTTGTTAACATGTGTGTGGGAGTCTTTAAATAACTTGTATGATCATTTGTCGTTTTCACCGTAAGGTCGGCCACCCAACAAAACATTAGCTCAAATTATGATTGGTAAACGGATGGGGGTGTTGTCGAAACGTTGAGCTTACGGTAGGCATGAGCGGGTGTGCAAGAAATTTGGAAATTGAAACCAAAACTCGACTGCAAGCGACAGGAAAAAAGCCAATCAATCCTTCCATTTACGCATTTACGCCTGGTGAGAGAATAAAAATGTTTATTGACCACAGTTGTCATGTCTTATATATACAGCGAGTATATCCAGTCGAAATCAGGATCTCTTAGAAGGAGTAATATCTGCCAGTTCGGTTGTGTCTTGCTCCTCAGGGATCAAGACATCGCTAGCCTCCAATAAGTCAGCAAGCTCTCCGCTCTGAGACATGTTGGTGACAATGTCGCAGCCACCGATAAATTCTCCATTGAGATACAACTGAGGAATAGTTGGCCATTCACTGTACTCTTTGATTCCATCCCTCAACTCAGGGTCCTCCAACACGTTGTAGGCAGCAAACTTCTCTGGGTCCACACCTTGCTGGCCCAAGATCTGGATGGTCGCTCTTGAGAAACCACACTGTGGGAATTCGGGGGTTCCTTTCATGAACAACACGACTTTCGATGATTGGACTGCAGTGTCAATTGCATTCTTAATTTCAGAAGAAAGCAAACGAGTCTGCAACCTGTGGGAGGTAATCTGCAAAGGCTAAATGTTAGTAACAACCTCACACATGTGTTGACGGAGTACTCACAATCCTGGTGGCCTTAAGGAACGATCTGGCGAACATTATAGGCAATTATATTATCAGAAAGCTTTTTGATTCTTTTTTCGGATTGCTTACTCACATCAAAATTAGTGGCTATCAAAAGTCCTGTACATAACTTTTACTGATGATTCCACAATTTGGAATGACTGCAAAAACAAGGGCCATGGAGTTATCAGCGATCTTGATTTTTTCCTGGATACCCAAATGCTGGGCTTAGTTTTATCGTGGTAGATATTTGTCACCACGCATATTGTGTGTATTTTTTCAACTTTTCTACCTCTTTTTTGTAAAAATTCTCCACGCTGGGCGTTTGCAGCATAAATAGTTGTTTTGGCTGCGAAACAATTTAGAATCCACAAACAACTCTAACTCACCACAATGTTCATGAAATCATCTCTTATTCTTGCCATGACTGCAACATGCCTAGCCTTTTACAACCCCGAGTTGGGGGAGGACTGGTCTTTGCTCAAGCCCCTGTGCCATGACATTGAAGGTACGCATCACTCGGTTCCTTTCAGATTCGGGTTTGTAGTGAACCCCTACGTAGTTAACGAAGCAGGTGAATACGAGGAGCCTAACCACGTCCCCGCCCCAAGGTCTCATACTACGGTTGTGACCACAACTTTCACCACCTCGCTTATCACCGCGGCACAGAAGCCTACAAAGGCTGTTGACGTTCACCAGATTCAAGACGGTCAAATCCAGAGATACCCTAACGAGGATGCAGACTGCACTGATAAGGAAGACGGGGAGAAGCAGGTTGGGGATGACTGCACCGATGATGAAGAGTACGGAGGTGAGGGAAGCGCCAGTGAATTCTACGCCAAAAGGGGATTCCATGAAGTCGACGAGGCTGAAGGAGCTGACGACGACTGTAACGAACCTTCTGACGTATCCCCCGTTTATGCAGTTGCATGCTCCACTGAGAGCGCTCTTCTGATTTCTTTGGAAGACGGCATTTTGAGAGATTCGAGTGACAGAATTGGGTCGATCGTTATGAGCCACCAATTCCAGTTTGACGGTCCAGTACCTCAACATGGCACTATTTACGCCGCTGGTTGGTCGATCACCTCCGAAGGCAGGTTGGCCCTTGGAGACTCGACCAAGTTCTACCAATGTGCCTCTGGTGAGTTTTACAATTTGTATGACGAGCCAATTGGCTACCAGTGTAACCCAGTTACCTTGGAGATTGTCGAGTTGATCGAATGCTAATCCTGGATTATCTAACATTGCGATCTATGCTATTACAATATCCTATTTGAAACCTTTATTTTAGTAATGTAGTAGCGCCGCCTCCTCAAACAAACCAGCGTACCTTGACATAAACCGAGGAAATGGCAATTATTCTGTACACGGCGAGACATGCAACTAGAGCTCCGAATAACAAACTAAC
Organism: [Candida] loeiensis; assembly: GCA_030563775.1. Taxonomy (NCBI): domain Eukaryota; kingdom Fungi; phylum Ascomycota; class Pichiomycetes; order Serinales; family Debaryomycetaceae; genus Kodamaea; species [Candida] loeiensis. The sequence continues at coordinate 49,788 of JAJMKD010000003.1, forward strand.
CGTACCATCAAGGCCCGCCGCGTCTATAAGCTGATCACCGCTTGTAAACTCACAAACCTCGGTAGGGCACTTGAAATGTTGTCCTCTAAATATTAATGTCGTGCAAATCCCCACAGAGAAAGCCATAGGATTGATATAGTTGAAGTCGTTGAATATGGCTGGCATTTTTAAAGACATTGTTCCCGCCATAAAGATCGAAATCATGGCGAGGTTCAACAACACATTGGTGGCTAGACCGAGGTGATCGAACAAGCTGTTTCCAAAGATCCCTAGGGACTCACCACAACTGAGGGCGCAAAATGAAACCAAAAACATCGCAAAGAACATCCCTGCGGTGGGGGGTAGGCCTACTGCGAAAACAATGAGGGCACTGAAGAGCAAACACGGAATAACCTCCAAGGGAAACTCATTTAGGAAGTACGATAAGCTGAACTCCAATACTCCGTAGAGTCCATCTTTATACTCCAGGTAAAAGATGTCCCTTTCGCTCGGGTATAAAGAGACATTATTGATTAATCCCACGAAATACAAATTCAAAACCTCTTGAATTAATCCCAACCTGTTGCTGATTCCATACTGGTGATTCCTTATCCTAGCAAAGAACAATGTATGCACAATACCGAGCAAGATAGTCTGGACGACTTTGGCGAACAAAATATCAAAATTCCTGACTGTATTCAAAAACTGTCGATGCACAATTGATCTGAGGATCAAAAAGAATGGTGATCTGGTACGCTTTAGACTGGAAAAATCCACCAAGTAGTTCTTGTTTGTCATAGGCATAGGAATGATAGTACGGCTTGACATCTCGTTATTCCAGATATGCACCAAGTGGTCAATCCTCGCAGTCATACCAGAGGCCGTCTCATCATCTCGTTTGGTGATTAAATCCAAAGCATAAGTAGTGGGATTGAATTTTGGTGGAAACCGGAAGTTGTTCGATTCGAAATATTGGGTCATTGAGTCAATCTTTCCGTTGTAAATTGCCTTCCCTCCCCTGACCAAAATCAAAATGTTATCGAACGTCTTTATCATCTCTTCGTTTGGCTGGTGTATGGTTGTAATGATGGTGGTACCGTTTCTTGTAGCCAACTTCTTTAAAAGTTGGAGGACAGATAATGCAGTGGCACTGTCCAACCCCGAGGTGGGCTCATCTAAAAACAAGATCTTTGGCTTACTCAATAGCTGAATTGCAATCGACAATCTTCTTTTCTCACCACCTGATATTCCCTTCACGAAATCGGACCCAATTAAGACATCAGCGCACTCAATCAATCCTGTCCTTCTAATAAGGGTGTTCACAATAAGCTTCCGCCTCTTCTGTTCATTCTTGGGCAATCTTAGCTTTGCCTGAAAGTAAAGGGTTTCCCGGACTGTAAGAGTTGAAATCAAGGTATCATCCTGTTGGGAAACATACGATGAAACTTTCGCCAATTCTTGAGCAGTGATTTCTTGCACTTCATTTAACATTATTTGGCCATCTAACTTGTACTTCGATGCTTTTGACAACCTGTTGCATAGAAAATTCAACAAGGTAGTTTTACCACTGCCAGAAGGGCCCATTATGACATTGATCGAGCCACTTTCAAAGTCAGCACTCAAATCTTGGAGGAGATCTTTGCTGGACACCTTCAAAAACAAACCTGCCCTAGTCGATACCGTCAAGCTGATGCTACGGATGTTGATGTCGGTCTTTAGTGGTCCATACTCTCGCGGGATGTCGTCATTGATCTGGCTCTGAGGAGAAGTAATCCCCGATACGTAATTGAACCCTTCACCATTGAAAGGGTTCAAATCGCTCATCTGGTATGAATCCAGCGGATAGTTGCTCAAAGGAGACATTTCCTTATATTCGAACATCAACTCGTCATCCCCCAATTCTTCATCCCCAATCCTGTTCGCCTTCGTCTTCGAAACTTCCATTTCAAAACTGCGGAAGTGGAACACCACGAGAGCAAGTGCGTACAACCCGATGAGCCAAAGAATTAGATATCCGATGGGAGCACCCACCCAACCTACCGGATATCCCAATAAATCAAGTTGGTACCTGCCCGTATATTCAACGCACAACGTCTTGTCAGTATGAGGGCAATTACCCTCCCACCCAGAAAATTGGTTGGAGGTGAGTGCACCAAAGGCGTACCAGAAATAAGCTAAGTACTTCATCCAACGCACGTAGACAGGCATGGTCTTGGCGTTGATAAAGTACCCGCATGCACTATTCTGCAACTGGTAGAAAACGTTCAAGATCAATGTGGAAAGTGCCAAATCAGGACCGAGCGCAAAGCACACCATAGCCGTGGCCATACCAATGAAACTGACGAGCACGGTAACCAAGAAGTAAATAAAAAAGTGGCCCACTCCTCCACGAAGTCCCCACATGAAGTAAGTGATGATTGCAAAAAGCGCTCCAACCGGGAAATCTTCTAACAACACTTTCCCCAATCTCCTCGATAGTATGAAGCCTGGAACACTGACATATTTTTCTTGGTACTCCCGTACGAAAGTCAAACCATCACTGGACCACAAACGCTCAAGCTCAAGAAACACCGGGGAAAACCCGATGATTTCCAACATTGCATACAAACTTGAGATCGTGGCTCTGAAGCCAGTGGGATCGTGAGCTGGCTTTAGAAACATCCAACCTGTGCATATTGCCATGAAAATCGTTCCTCCATTGAGACCTATAAGATACCATCTGTCGCGCGATGTAAGTACAAATGTACGTCTGGTCATTACAGCGACTTCTCTCAAAAATGACGGCTGCTCACTTCTTGACCTCAGGAACAACGTTATGAGCGATTTGAAATCCTGGCCACCTTTGGTTGGTCTCAAAATGCGATGGGAATGCTCTCTCCATGTCGCAACCAACATGCCTATTCTTTGCGAGGTAAACTCCTCTCTTGCACGAGTTGAGTAATCTTTCACCGAAAGACCAATAATGTACTCAAGAATTCCGTCAGGAGTTCCAATATCGGTCAAGTAATCTAGTCCTTCAAAGTATTCGTAGGAATCGCTCAAATGCCCAAAGTATACCAATCTGCCACCTCTTGTGAGGAGGCAAATTGAGTCGAACAACCTTGAAACCTCTTTTCTTGGTTGGTGAATGGATAAGATGACAGTGATGCCGAATTTGGGACTCGCGAGTTTTCGAATCACCTTAATGAGTTTCAAAGCACTGCTGGCGTCAAGTCCTGTCGTTGGCTCGTCTAAGAAAATGATTGACGGTTTGTTTAGGAGCTGAATAGCAAGAGATAATCTTCTTCTTTCACCTCCCGATAGGTTTATCATGTTGGAGAACGATAGAACCATCGTGTTTGATAAATGTGCCAACTCCAAGGTATCCAACAATGCAGAGACGAGTGCTATTTTCTCAGATTTCGTCACTGAAGACGGCATTCGCAAGTCTGCCTGATATTTCAAAGTCTCTTCCACTGAAAGCCCGGCAAGAAAGACATCCGATTGCAAAAGGTAAGAGTTCTTGATCCTGGAAAGATCACCCTCCGTTCTATATTCAATTGACCCACTAAACTTCAAGCCTTTCTGATTTACGTTGAGCCTTGAAGAAAGGGTGTTTAGAAGCGTAGTTTTTCCACTTCCAGATCCTCCCATAATGGCCATCATCTGGCCCTCCCCCACATCTAGCGATATTCCGTCCAAGATATGCGCTGAGGGAGCGATGTCATAGCTATCCAGACTGGTTTGCAAACTGCCATGGGTCATTACCGAGACAGAAAAGTCGCGCACTGACAAGCTCACTCTGTGTTCTCGTTTTACGACTAGCAAATCTGCATGATTTCCGTGTTCCATGGTCGTACTCATGTCGATATATCCATATAGATACCCAGGTATATATCAACGACGACTTAATCACGCACCCATATATAGAAACAAAAAAATCCTGAGGGCCTGTAAAGCCACCTTACCGAGTGTAAAGCCACGTTTACGTGCGCATTTTATTACGTCGTGCTGGTGAACAAGGCTGAGATATTTCAGAGCGCATGGCATTTTATGTACCCGCATGCATTGTATCGCACTAACGCTAAGACCTCGATGGAATCGTTATTCCGCATATTGACACATCAAGATGCACCGAGCTTGCTGTCATATTTTCGATGCGTTCCATCCGCTTCTCCCATGGAACACCCGGAAATGCCGTTGACAGTTCTTACATAATTAAATAAAATGTAGATCGATTACCATTCTCAGTTTCCGTGTGGCCCATGCAGGTTTCACCCCATTTTCTCCCTACCGCCCGGTAACGCGCTTACAAAGATTCTTGAATCTTCACGAGACAACTTAAAGCGATGGGGTCCAATCGCAGGAGGGCGGTGTCTCGTACAACGGGTGCCACAATTGGGTGGGGAAAGTATTTTTAGAATGATAGAAGCTTTTGAACTTTTTGCGCTTGGTCTGCGTTAGCATCGTAATCTATGGAAAATAGACTCACAGTGGACTGGCAGTTGAAGTCAAAGAAGACGTCGTACTCAGAGCGAAGCGAGCAGTCACCATACACACACAGCGACTCAATGTCGTTTACGTACTTGACGTCAAGTTTGAGAAGCTGAGTGTTTGTATCGTAAGTAACTGCCCGCTGAAACACCCCTGTTCCCATTAGTTTTGTGAACTTCCAAGATGGATGGGCACACGACGAGTTGAGTGTTCCAGCAGGAGGAAAATTAACGTTCAATCCCGTAGTGGGCGGAAGGACATTTTCGGCGCTGAAGTACTTTCCAACCAATTCCACTATTTTGGAAGCATATATATTGGCTGGATTTTGCGAGTCGTCATTCAAGGAATCCCTGAAGAACGAATTGTTCCTATCGCTACCACTGAAGCTCATAGCAGGGATTCCACGATAAAGAGCCGTGTAAGCAGCTGCCATAGTTCCACTATTAGTGAAGAAGCCCGGTGAGAGATTAGGGTCTTCGTTTGGACCGGAAACAACGAGGTCGATTGTACTTCCAAAATCCGTTTCCTTGCTCTGCAAAAGGTAATCTAATGTAAACGCGACACAGGAAGCAGGTGTCCCGTCAAAGTACCAGATGTGTTTGTCGTTCTCCTCGTGACCCCAAGTGGGTGAGCCTGCTTTCACATAACCAAACTCTCCGTCATTTTCGAGCATCTTCCTTTCGGGAACTTCAAAACGACCGCTCCATCCTGACCGCTGCGATACGGGTGCTACCAAGATCACGTCATAACCGGCTTGCGTCAAATCTCTGTACGCTGCGCGAATGTTCGTGGAAACCCAAGAGTCGTCATTGGTGAGTAGAATAGATTTGCAGCTGGCAAGTCCAGCCAATACCAATGCAAGCAAATGCATGTTACGGGCAATTCCACCCAACGCAGGAGGTTGGTTTTATACCATTGATACATCGGCATAGTCAATTTTGCGCTCTCGACTCGGAATGGGTAACAATAGGCTATATCCAGCCCCCAAGAAAACCTATTGTGTAAGACAATAGCACATCTGGAACAATATCATGCATTTAGTCAATAGTTTCAGCACAGGTAAATGTGACAATTGCGTGCTATCTCAAGAGATCGTTTTTCTTGATCCATGGAGAAAACAAAGATTCATGAAACATTGGCTGGTCAGCAACGTCGATGAAGGAGAGCAATTTGTCAGAATTAATAAAGCTACCACGAGCAGAAGTAAAAGTGCACGGAGTTCAATGCTCAAATATCACATCACAGCACCTATTCCCGTGCAGGCAAGATCAAACCTCATTTTACAGGCAACTCGTAAAGGACAATGCCAACAGGACTTTTGTGGTGATTCCCTGCGCTCCGTTAAAGTCCATAAGTCCTAACTGGATGATACTAGACCAAGTGTGGACCATTCATGAACTCACATTTATCTTGAAAAGAGTGCTAGGAGGGTCGCTTCTCACTGAATTTATTCCCCAAACAATTGTTATCGATAACCTATCCATGTTTCACTGGGACTTACAGACTGCAGACTCCCTGAACTATTCTGAGACAACAGGAAGAAGTGTACCTGAGAACAAACACATAACACTAGACAGGCTCGTTAGCTTGGTCAAGAAAGTTGCTCTAAAATACAAATGCAACATTGTAGTTACGTCTTTGGATCACAAATTTGAACAGGGTTATTTATACCTGGGCCCACAGAAGACAGCCTTACCCGAAGGTCTTTCCACGCAGAACTTGTTGAATATCGATATCATTGTACACGTTGGTGAAGTATTGCAAACATATGACCAGCACTCCCAAAAATGGCGACCAACCACCCAAGCGGACTTCAATGCTCGTGGAACTACAACAACTAACGATTCTCTTATTCTTTAATGATATTCAATAAACTTACATGACAGTCAAGTCACCGAACTTCTCCTTGTAAGATGGGACGTCCCACTTACCGTTCTTGACCATGTAGGTGACCTTCTCGTCCAAGTCTGGTCTGGCCTTCGACACATCCTCGACAGTCAATTGGTCGAATGGTCTAGCATTCTCAATGTCCTTCAAGGTAGCCTCCAACTTGGCAATCTCTTCGTTGACCGAGACCTCAGTGGCCTTTGCGTTCTCAACAGCCTTCTGCTCGAAAATCTCAATGTTCTTCAAGTTCTTGGAAACGTCGTAAGTGACTGGCTTGAAAGCTTTAACAGACTTCTCGATCTCGTCGATGACCTTGGTGTTCTTCAAAATGGATCTGTAGTAGGCGAAATCAACCTCAGTTGGCTGTTCCTGTACTTCCAAGTTGGTCTTCTTAGCCTCGTCGTATCTCTTCTTGAAGGCAGTCAATGACGAAGCAGTAGAGCCAGTCAAACCCAAGGAGGTGATCACCTTGGACCAGTTCAACTTAGTAGCAGCAGTCTTAGCAACGGATGACATTAGATTAATCAATGGGCGTAGTTACCAGTGGTGATTTTCACTATTTTTCTTTGGTCAGTTCGGATAGAATTCGCACGTCGCCTCAACCAATGAAATTGCTACGTTGAAAAAAACTATTACTGGGAGGCACGACAACAATCACGTGGAAATAGTCAGCTGACTAGGAGGCGCGTAAGGTGTCTCAAACGAGCCGGATCTAGAAATTTGAAAACTCTAAGGAGTCGAGTCGTTTCCCGTTAAATATCGCAATGCCGTCCCAGATGAAGGGTTTGACCCAGTTCATCGTGGATTTACGCAACTCGAAGGACTACGTTGAAGAGAACAAGCGTATAAATTCAGAAATCAACCACATACAACAGAAGTTTTGGGCCAACAGTATCAACGGATACCAGAAGAAGAAGTACATTTGCAAACTCATCTACATTTGCTTGCAAGGAAATGCGGACGCTATTGACTTTGGATTGAAGGAGGTATTCCAGCTTATGGACTCGAACAACTTCTCAGAGAAACAATTGGGCTACTTGAGCGTTTCGATTTTCGTCAGCTATAACAAATCAGTCTACGATTCACCAAAGCTGTACTTAAACTACTTGTTGAAGCTCACATTTCAGAAAATTTTGAAAGACCTCAAATCAAACAACGAAGACTTCAACTGCTTGGCAATGCAGTTTGTGGGTGCAAACTTCAACATCAACGAATTGACCATAAGTAACATGTCTGCATTACAAGTCAAGGAACAAGATGAGAACTCCGAGGACTGGTTGGAGTTGATTGAAATTGTATACTCCTATGCTATTTCCCCCATCAACGGAGATATGATCAAGAAGAAGTCGGCCTTAGCACTTCTAACTTTGATAAAAGTATACCCTGATGTGATACTTACTAACGCGACCTGGACACCGAGATTATTGCAATTGATAGACAGCAAAGACTTCGGAGTGCTTATATCATCGATCCCATTGATAAAGTACATTGTGACAATGAGGCCCCAATTCATGAAGTCTTTGATCCCATCCATTGCTACAAAATTGGTAGGTATAGTTCTCGATGGGAAGTGCGCGGAGAATTACTACTACTTCAATACGCCAGCTCCATGGCTTGTTGTTAAGTTGCTATACCTCATTGAGTACTTTTTCTTACTCGCAGACCCTAACAACGACGATTTCCCATATTTATCAATCAATGATCTTGACAAGCAGACCTTGGACAATCTCAGACAAGTTGTTGCCCGGTCTATTCACAATGCGTCACAATCTGTGAAGGGGTTACCTAACAGAAATTCTCAGAGTTCGATATTGTTTCAAGCAGTTTCACTCGCAGTTTTTTTGGATGCTTCACCGGACGCTATTACTGGTGCAATCAGTGCTTTGATGATGCTCTTGGACTCCGCTGAGACGAACACTCGTTACTTGGCACTTGACGCACTCATAAAGCTTACTGCCAGGTCAAGCGCAACTCACTTGACTCTCAGCCAGGGTAAAAACAACTTTGACGAAAAGCTCCCAGTCATTTTCCATTTATTGTATGACAAGGACATTTCGGTACGAAAAAAAGCATTGGACTTACTCTACACGATTTGCAATCCCCTGATTTATACAAAGATCATCAACAAATTATTGGACTTGTTCCCACTCGCCGATTTTTCTTTAAAGCTGGAGCTAGCAATCAAAATAGCGGTATTGGCAGAAAGATACGCCACAGATTCAACGTGGTACGTGACTACCATGTTGAGACTTTTATCTATCGGCACTGGATCTAGCCCCAACGGAGTGAGCTACATCAGCAACGAAGTTTGGGAGCGCATTGTGCAAATTATCGTGAATAATGAGGACTTACAGCTTAAAACGTGCAAATTGTTGATAGGGCTTTTGAAGGACCCCAACAGCAGCTCTGCTTCGAAAGGCACCAGTAGACCTCGCATCAACGCAAGTGGGTCCGAAAATTTGGTAAAGGTCTCATCATTCATCCTCGGTGAGTTTGGTCACTTAGTGGCAGATGAGGCAGACAACACAGCCATAACACAATTCAGGTTACTTTATGAGTCTTACTTTAAGGTGTCTTTAGTTACAAGAGCGATGCTCCTTTCCACTTTCTTCAAATTTGCCATTAAATTCCGTGGCCAGGTATTTGTTGCGGACATCGTCGACCTATTTGAGATCGAATCACTCTCAATAGATTTGGAGATTCAAACAAGATCTTCCGAGTATTTCAAGCTTATCACTGACGACAAGAATAACGATTTAGCGCAGGCTATCATTAAGGCTATTCCACCTTTTGTCACGCAGGAATCACCATTGATGAAAAGAATCAGTAACCTCAACCACATGGTTCGTACTCAAAATGGACGTGACCGCTCAAAGTCACTTGTCATGGCTAAAAATATCGTCAAGGCCTGTGCGGGGACTGTACCACGGTCCGCAAGTGAAGAGTCAGATAATCCATTTGAGGACGAAAAGACAGAAAAAGTTGCCCTTACCCCGAACTGGTACTCTGGGTATCACCGTATGCTTCAGTACGATGCGGGAATCTTCTTTGAGAATCAGATGGTTAAGTTGACGTACAGGATTCTCAAGGACCGCAACGCATTTACGATCAAGTTCACTATTATAAACAACTCCGCAAAGACAGCAGGTACTGAGATTACAGGTTTTAAGGTGTTGAACTTGCAAAGCGGAGCGAAGAAGGAGGACCCGAGCTATTTGATTATGTTGAAACAGCCACCCGAGACAACCATTACTGAGAAATCTACAATGGATATTGAAGTTAAGGTTAGAAATGTCGTCGAAAACAGTGAGAGCACAATTATCACAGTGACATTCAACTGTGGCGGGTCGTTCAATCAACTCGACTTGAAGATTCCGGTATTGTGCTTGAAGACTCTTTCGTCCACGACGTTAAACACAGTGGACGAGTTTAGTAAGAGATGGCAACAGATAGGTGAGCTTCTTGGACCCGTTGAGGGTGAATACGCTATACGAGTCGAGGTGGGTCACAGATACAACTCTTCGAATGTAGTGAGGTTGTTTTCGAGGTTAGGGTTCTCAGTTGTGCATTCTACCTCAGATGACGTCGAAAACGGTATTCTTGTCATGGGGGGAGGAATCCTTCATACAGCGAAAACTAACTACGGTGTGCTCATCTCGATCAAAAGTCTTGATTCTGTGGGGAAGAAGTTCGAGATCACAGTGAGATGCACAGGAGGCGGAATAGCAGAAATCTTAGCACAATCTTTAAAGGAAATTATGGAAGGGTAGCACTAAAACGAGGGACGATATATACTTACAAAGGCAATACAAGGGATCAAAACTTCTATCGTAAAAGGTGATTTATAATTACCCCACAGCGCGTGTCAAGAAATTATTGCACGTTGCTTTAACTGGGCTGCGGTGGTGCACTAGGTTAATGCCCATTTCAGTTGCAAAATTTGAAATCGCCCTAGTAGGAAATCTCGAAGTCCAAAATTTCCTATTCGGGATAGGAGGGCCGATTTTTGCAACATCTCGAGGGTTCGTATATATACTTGACGGAGAGAACTTTGGAATGTCAACAACACCACCCCATTCATTTCAAAAGTATGAAAACTTTCGTTTTCGTAGCGTTGGCCAACTACGCATTGGCTGCTCCTGCAGTGATCACTGTGTACCAGACCGAGACTCAAGTCGTGCAACCAACTGCAGCCGCAGTTGTACCTACAACGACGCCAGTGGCAGCAGCGGTCGTACCAGCAACTACCCCAGTGGTAGCAGCAGCGGCAGCGACAACGGCTGCTGTACCTGCAGCAGCAGCTCCTGTTTCCACTGGAAGCTCTATTGAATCATTCCTTCAAACAAATTTGAGCAAATTGTTGGCGTACTTTGGAAAGGGAAGTCTGACCGCTAGCTCGAGTACACCAAGCGTTGCTAGCACTACAACAACGCCCGCAAATGTTGCGTATTTGGCTGTCGCTGCTCTGTCGCCTTCTGCAATTGCAATTCAAGCATCTCCTGTCAACTATGCTGCTTCTTCTTCCTCTTCTAAAGCTCAGCCTACACAGTCTCTGTCTTCAAGTCCGAGCTCCGGCCTGGTTCTGTCTTCGGATGTGTACGCTCAGATCTACAGTTCCAATGGGGTTGACACATCTTTCGCAAAAGACATCTTGGATGCTCACAATAATTACAGGGCTGACCATGGAGTAGGCCCATTGGCTTGGGATATCTCTGCATACAATTATGCTGCTAATAACGCCAACAACTACGATTGCTCCGGTGTGTTGACTCATACCCATGGCCCATTCGGAGAGAACTTGGCTGCTGGATTTTCTACTGGATCTTCTGCGGTAAAAGCCTGGTATGACGAAGGGCAAACCTACGACTATTCTTCTGCCAACTCCTATGACCACTTTACCCAGGTCGTTTGGAAGGGATCAACGAAGGTAGGATGCGCTTACAAGGATTGCACGTCGACTGGTTGGGGCAAGTACGTGATTTGCGAGTACAGCCCTGCTGGAAATGTAGTTGGGCAAAATAGAGCTAATGTTTTATCCCCCACTTGAGTAGCTCGAGTCCAGTGGACTCGACTCAAGTCGAAAAGTTTCAATTCTTTGAATGCTCATATGAGCTAATTTATAGTTAAATATCAGTTTTTTTTCCAGTGGATGCAACAAAAAATGAGTTCACGATATACGTTCGAAAATGGACTACGCAAGGTTCAACCGTACTACCATCTCCAGAAGGTGCACGTAAAACCACGATGGTGTAAAAAGACTTTAATAGAGGTCTTCACTCTGGAATTTGGTGAAAAGGAAGGTAACGTTGTATCCGACATTGCAAAAAACAACCTCTATGTATATGCCAACTTTGGTCGACAAGGTGGACCGCAACTAGTGCAAGGGCTTGATAACTTGCTGTCATACGAATTGGGGCCCTGTGACTACATCCACAACAACAGACACATGCATGAACCTAGCGTTCCTCATGTCCTTGGAAACAATCAAATTCAAGTCATCTACCAGAACGACGACGTGATTGTGGTGAACAAACCTCTGGGTATCCCTACACACCCTACTGCAAGCTACCTCTACAATTCTGTAACGGAGATAGTGAAATCTGAATATAATATTTCGGATATCTGGACATGTCACAGACTTGATAAGGTAACGTCTGGGGTACTCATCTTGGGAAAATCGAAAGAGGCAAGCAGCTATTATCTGACGATTATACAAAATAAAAAGACAGAAATCATCAAGGATTACGTTGCTCGTGTCCGCGGAAACTTTCCAGAGGGAAAATTGATGCTCAATTGTCCAGTTGTCTCAGTCAACTCAACAGGGGGTTATCTCAAGCCATTAAATTCACATGAGTTGCCAGCTAATTCGACTACCTTGTTTGAAAAGTTGAGATATAGTGCCCAGCTGGATGAAAGTATTGTCAAGTGCACTCCACTCACTGGAAAAATGCACCAGATTAGAATACACCTTCGCAACATAGGCTTTCCAATTTCCAATGACTATGTCTATAATCCAGTCAACAAGGATGCCGAAAACCTTGAAATTAATGATCTCAACAACAAGATCGAGAAAGTGATCTACGAGAGAATATTCAATGTTCACCCTGAATTCAGTCACCTTGCACCGGCTGATAAAGACATTGTCCAAAAAAAATATACGATAGACGTTCCTAGTATAATTGGGTGGCGCAGCGACGAACAATTTATACATATGACAGCTCAGTTGAAGGAGCTCAGACTGAACTTGATACAAGAGTTGAAATTGTCCAATAGTGTCGCCTGCAGCACATGTCACAGGGACTTATTCACTACAGAGAAAACTGTAGATGGTCTGGTGATCTGGCTCCATGCATTGAGATATTCGTACCCAAATTCAGTGAGATATTTCGATTTTGAGACTGAATTGCCGCTGTGGTGCGATATATAGCTATCTGGTACGCTTAAGAAAAGGAAGCTTTTTGTGAGCCATAGGAATTTGACCTTCTCGTATCGTGTTTTCTCGCGTCGTGTTGACTGCAATACGGCCAACCTGTACGTGCTTGTTGGACGCAATTGTAGCCTTCTCCAACCTCTTTCTAAAGCTCTCATTGCTCACAACCGTTCGTATTGCGGCATCTATTTCGTTGCGAACGAATATACGATCTGCTAATTCACGCGGGAAGAGGTTGAATGTGAACCTGTATAGGCCTGCAACTTTCTCTGCCGAGATTTCTCCAGCACGTCTGCGTATTGCTCGAAACATCGTCCGTTTGACAAATTTTCGGTACCAACTTCGATTGCATGCCATGTCTAGGGGACGAGAATTAGCCTTGAAAAACTCATTATCCTTGAACTTTCCTTTATACTCCGAGACGGCTGCTTCCAACTTGGGATTATTCAAATGAGAGCCGGCCTTGTTTGTGAATGTGTATGCGACAGTGGACTTTCGGAATTGGGCGAACGAGTGGTTGTGGGGATAAAACTGCACGTTAAAGAACTTATTCGAGCCTAGAAGCGGAATGAGATTGCTGACCTTACCCTGTCTAAGAAACGAATGTAAAATTGAGTCAACCCCCTTTATATCGGTAGGTTTCTGGGGTAGTTTTGAGATGTTTGCGTGCGTTGGAACAGGAGGACGAGACTCGTAGAACTGCTGGGAGTTTGGGTAGGGGACGCCTTCACTAAAGTGCAGTTGTGGAAATACGATGACAGGTTTTTCCTCAATTGGTGCCTTGCATAGTATCCGTGGGCGTTGTCTGATGGCGCAGTTGCTTAAGCTCCCAATACCACGCATCATGCCAAAAAATACCCACATCAAGCTACAAAATATATCGCAAGATACCCCAGCCAAATGATTATCTAAAAAGTGTCTATAATGCTATCAAAATATAATACAATTACCTGTTAACCTCTTAATTCAGACCCGCGGGTTGCCAAAGTGAAACGGTATTATCTGCCGTGGCTAATGTGAATAGTTTCGGATTAAACGTAACAATTTTGGGAAGGCTTAAGGTGCTCAACTGCTTGAATGGGTGCAAAAGCTCGTCATTATCATCAGACAAAACCAAGTGCGAGTCACCATCGGTGGACTTGATCTTACTGAGATCAAAGAGAGATATTTTGTTGATTGGTGAACCCACCAATACAAATTTTCCACATGGAGAGAATGTGCAAGACCCTGTTGTAGGGTATTTGTAACTAACTGGAGTAAACTCATCAGCCACCAACGTTGTGAGTACTTGCCCCAGGAAAGCGTCTATTATGTAGTGTTTGTTAACAGTGGTTGCAACCAAAATGTATTTGCCGTTGTTGGAGAATTCAATCTTTAGCAAGTCGTGGTTATGGGGAAGCGGTATCTCGAGGAATGGCGCTTTATCGTAATTGTGCAAGTCGTATAGAAGGATGGTGTTCTCCCTAGCAGCTGCAAATACAATCCCCTGTGGATCGTAGGCAATGTGAGAGCTAAATATGTCGATGCTACCTGCTGGCGAGGCAGACTTGAGATCCCACAACTTCACGGTCCCATCCATGCTGGACGTCAAAAACATGTCACTCACGGGGCTCACCTCGATTGAATTCACGAGGTCCTTGTGTCCCTTGAAGTAGCGAATATACAGCTTAGTCGCCAACGAAAGATAACGTATTGCGTGGTCGACATCGCCACTCTGTGAGGGTGCCAGCGCGTACAAACAGTCAAGCTCGTGATGTGAGAACCTCGCCAAATGCGCTCCGTACTTCTGTGACTGGATGTCCTTGTAGTGGGAACCTTTGTGAACGTCGTACAACTGGATCGACTTGTCAACCCCGGCCGATATCAAATAGTGACCGGAGTCGTCGAAGTCCAACGACGTGATACTAGCTCGCTGGTGGTAGTCAAAGTCTTTGGTCGGTCGAAAAGACGCAAGGATTTTCGCATCGATCACAGCTGTGGAGCCTTTGCTCATTGCAACTTCACCAGGTAGTGTTTGCAAAATAAAGGCGTGAGTGACCTCAAATTGCCTGCACATAAATCCGCGATCCGCGTAAGCTCCCGAAAAGCCCAATAATCCCACGGGACAGCAAATTACCCACAGACAATACTTTTTCATAGCGAAGTTATGTCTGAACCACAAGTTCCATTCACGGCGAAAGCCATATACGAGTATAAATCGGAGTACGAAGATGATTTGAATTTCAGCGTCGGTCAATTGATCACCGTCACTGCCATTGAGGACGAGGAGTGGTTGACAGGTACCTGTGACGGGAAGACAGGAATGTTCCCGAAGAACTTTGTTGAAATCGTAAAGGGCCCGGCGCCTCCTTCGAGTAGACCAAAGAAGCGCGATTCAATAGTCTCTCCAACCGAAATTCAGAGTACAAGTACCCCGGAAGCTGCTCCGCCCTCAAACAACGAAACGGAAGACAAAAGCACGCGAGCTGAAATTGACAGAAGTATTCCACCTCCACATGAAGCTCAAAAGGAAAGCGAAGCAGAGGCACCAAAGACCTCGTTGCCGAAGGCTCCTTTGCCTGTGTTTCCAAATCAAAAGATAAACGACCCCTATAATGTCAAGAAGCAATTTTTGAGCACAGGAAAGTCCTCGTACGTTCCAAAGATCACTCCGAGAGACGACTACAACATTGTGGGCCATGCCCACCACAACGAGGCACCTAAGAATGCCGAAGTCGTGAAGGGCACGACGTATGAGGAGTCGGCAGAGGAGGAACCTAAGGTAAGCTTAAAGGAGAGAATTGCATTGTTGCAAAAGCGTCAGCAAGAAGAAGCCGGGAGAGAAGAAGCCGCATTGAAGAGGAAGGAGGAGCGCAAGTTGAAACAGGCCGAGGAGAAGTCGAGACTCAAAGAAAGGAAGGAAGAACAATTGCACGCAGCCCACACAAGCGAGCTCGAGAACGCAGAAGCCGGACCAGTTTCCAGTCCTCTTGAGGAAGGTATACAACAAGACGAGGGACTTGCTGATCATCACGATGCTCCTGAAGTGACCGCCGATCACGGCGCTGTGAATGTAGGAGAAGATATCGCGAAGGACGAGGATGAGGAAGACGAGGACGAGGATGAGATAGGGGACATCGAGGAAGAAAACGAAGAAGGTGAAGATGACGAAGAGCTTAGAAGAAAGAAGCTTGTTGAAAGAATGGCAAAAATCTCTGGTGGTAGGAACATGTTTGGAATGATGGGTATGGGTGGGCCGTTTGGTGCTCCTAGCAGTGCTCCATCGGCAAAGAAGCCACCGAAACCAAAAGCCCAGGAGCCTGTAGTTGCACAGCAGCCGGTTCCGATCATTCCCGGTACTGCTCCACCACTTCCGAAGGAATTGGAGCATCGTGAAGAAACCAAAGAGGAATCAAGCCAAGTGCCTCCGATCCAGTACCGTCCCCCAATCAATCCCCGTGAATCCTCTTCTCTTGCGGAAGATGACGACCTGAGTGATGATGTTGTTGACTCAAGATTCCCGGAGGCAGGCGACGAGCAGTCTAAGCCCGAGGATATAACGCCCTTGACTCCAAAAGAGGTCAACCTTAGAGACCATGGTATTTCTGACAGCGACCATGACACCACGAGACTTCCAGATCTCGAGGAGGAAATCAAAATCACTAACAGAGTTTCGAAGCCAAACATGGAACCAGAAGCCACCGGTTATGAAGCTGACGAGGATGTCTCAGACTTCAAGAAGAGGGACAGCCGTGATTTGGAGGGTACAAGCGCCATTGATCCTTCGAGTGGAGTAGCACCACCGGTACCGGCATCTCCGGCTCGTCCTAGCGTGACGTCGGTACCACCACCTATTCCTCAATCGCCTGTACGCCCAAACGTACCTCAATCGCCCACTACTCCACGAGTCGCTCCACCGGTTCCGGGGTTTGCTGTCCCACTGGGTACCCCATCAGCTCACCCACCTATCCCGACTATCCCGACTGCCATACCTAGCTCCTTACCTCCACATGGTGCTCCACCTTTACCCAATGGAATCCCTCCTATTCCATCTCAGATAAACCAGCTCGAACAGAGCACTTCCGAGTCCGACCTGGAGATAGACGAGCGAAGAATTGCACAGGACGATGATTACGATGAAGAGGGTAATGTCAAGACAGAGACAGCGCAGGAGGCAGAAGACGACGACTATGACGATGACTTACACTATGGCCATGGACAGAGTGAATTTGCACCACCTCAAAGGTCGGTCACTATTGGAGCCCATGAGCCATCTCAAGCACCTCCA
Organism: [Candida] loeiensis; assembly: GCA_030563775.1. Classification (NCBI taxonomy): domain Eukaryota; kingdom Fungi; phylum Ascomycota; class Pichiomycetes; order Serinales; family Debaryomycetaceae; genus Kodamaea; species [Candida] loeiensis. The sequence continues at coordinate 66,824 of JAJMKD010000003.1, forward strand.
CCTCCTAGGCGCACTTCCACGGAGATTCCACCGTTCTCAAACGCACCACCGGTACCAGTTTCTGCGACACCTACGGGGTTGTCTATTGGGTCTGGCAAGCGTAGTTCTATCGACTCGTCTCTTTCCAGAAATCGGTCTCTCAAGGGCAAATCGGGCTTGGAACGCTCCAAAGCCGAAATAGCTTTGGAGGAGTTGGAGTACGAACTTGGAAATATTAGCGGAACCTCCAAGTGGTGGCTCAAGGGAGACTTACCAGATACTCTCGTGCCAAAGATTGGTGTTGACTTAATTTATGAAGTTGATACCAACGTTATCGAAAAGAGAGGTGGTCGCACAGTCAACTTCCGTGACTATTACATCTTGTTTTATGACTTGTCGCAGGTCATTTTCGAGCTCGAGTACGAGTCAGATGACCCCAAGTCTACAGTTCACATCGTCAACTACTTCTCCAAGCCTATCCCTATCATCAGAAAGGACCTTTTGGAGAAGTACCACCGTCAGTTCGGACAGATCATAGCTTCTGAAGCAATCGAGCTTTTGGGAAGTACAGTTCATGACGATATCGTGTCTGCTGTGTTGGGAAGGATCAACGATTCTGCTCCGAAGGTGACTGTTGTGCCACCTATTGGGGGAAAATCGTATGGTGTGACGATATATAAAAACTTCAACAATAGCAACATTGCAAAGATCGATGAAATCAGAGCAGGTGACATCTTGTGGATCAAGAGCGGCAAGTTCTCGGTTCACAAGAGCTTGGTCGGAAACAAAACCGTAACATTGGGTGACAATGATCTGATCACCAAGGACGGTTCTGGCGGAGGCTACTACGCTGCTGTGATATATGAGTTTGATATCAAAAAGGATAAGTTCAAGGTCATCGAGGTGGACAATGCTGGTCGTGTCAAAAAGGAAACTTACAAGATTGGTGACATGAAGGGTGGAAAGGTGAGAGTCTTCAGGGCTGTTGGAAGAGAGTATATCGACTGGTAGAAACAGTCTTGCTCAGCTGTGCAAATCCCAGATTGTACTGAAGCCATCTACCTCAATACACATATTCCTTTTATTATTTAGGAGACTAAGAATGTGTTTAGAAATGTTAGGATTAAATTCCAGTTGGAGGTAAATCGTAAAAAACAACAACCTTCTGTGCTTGGTCTAATTGGGTTGATTTTTATGATCGATCATGAAATCATTGCGTCATAGTTGAGTTCAGATGGACCCATGGTAACGTAACCTATTATGGCGACTTGTAGTGTGGAACATTGTTGCTCTGCGGTGATTGCTTCATCCCACCAGTGTATTCAATTGCTTCCTAGTGGTTGAAAAGGACAAGTAACTAAGTGCTGACTGTATGGTTCCAATTTTTGATCAGCTTCCTCTTTCGCCGGTAATGTTCAATGGACAACATAAACCATTTGACAGCTGCAATTCAAACAAATATTGTATTCCTGAAAGATGTGCGAGTGAAGGCAGTTTTTCCTGTTACATACCCCCTTAAAACACTGTACCCCTTAAAAATCGGCTGACGTGTTGTGTGGGGGAATGGCTCGTGATTGGCCCTCACATGCAATAAGGTTTCGTGTAGACTAAGATATCTAGGTCTTAGCCTTACATTAACGACTCTAAAATTGCTTCGCTGACAGGAATAAGTTACTAACAGGAAATTTACACTGGTTAGCACATTTGCTACCTTGCTCTCAGTTGAAATTTCAGTACATGTAAAAAATCGATAATCAGCGTTTTCACCAAGAAAAAGAATACGGAGGTGTGCTTTTCTAATTTCAAGCAGTTACTTAATTGACAAAAAGATATCATCACAATGTCATTGTCAAGTGAGCCAATTCAAGAATTGCAGCCAGACTATGTTTTGGCAATTCTGTACCCAGTGGTGAATGGAACTCCAGACGTGAAGGCTGAGCAGGAACTCCAAAACATTCTCGGCGCATTGTACAGGGCTGACTTCGCTACCCAAGTCAGGCTGGGAAATGCCGACCAGATTTTAGTTTTCATCAAACTCTCGTCCTCGAAATTCGCCGAGGAGGCCGAGAAGGACCTCATTAAGAACTATGAGTTTGGTGTCACTGCAGACAGCAACAGTTCCGCGTCCAGGTTGAGAATTGTCTACAACTACCTTTCTAGAAAGTGCAATTTGTCAGAGAAGGTGGCCTTAACCGACTCAAAGTACATACAAGGAATTATTCCTGTCAACATTGACGAAAAGAGCTTATTCGAGGGAGTCAAAGAAAACGTCAGTTCGAGTGAATTGGCGACGGAAAAGGTCAAGGACAGATTTGGCACTAGAATTGCTCTTTACTTCGAGTTCTTGAAAACCTATATCATTGGATTGTCAGTGTTGGCAGCTGGTGGTGTGGTGTCACACTTTACCTCCCACCACTTCCTGTTGACTTACGCGGTCGTTAACTTGTTGTGGGGAACTGTATTTATAATCTACTGGAAGAAGAAGCAGGAGTACTTGACCCACTCTTGGGGAGTGCAAAACTCCCACTTGGTTGAAGAGCATTACGCTGAAATCTCTCAGATCAACCGCAACTTCGAGGAGAAATCGTCTTACAGCCACAAGGGTAATGCTGATGGAAAGAGGTTTGTCAAGCAATTACTTTTCATCCCTGTTGCCTTAGGGTTCACTGCTATCTTAGTGGCCTACCAATTGGGTTGTTTCGTTCTTGAGATCTTTTTGTCTGAAATCTACGATGGCCCTGGAAAATCGGTCTTGACTCTCTTGCCAACGATTTTGATTGTCGGGTTCGTACCTATTTTGACTATTGTATACGGACTTGTCTCCAAAGCTGCGATTGCTTGGGAAGATCATGACAACATCTACAGCAAGAACAATTCCATTATTGTTAAGTCTTTTGTTTTGACTTTCTTGACTAGTTACATGCCATTGATAATCACTTCGTTTGTCTACTTGCCGTTCGCTCACCTTATCCAACCTCACTTGGGCGATATCAAAGCGACTATCGACTCCACGGTGCACAAGGACTACTTCTTTTACAAGTACCTTGTTCAGTTGAAGAAACAAGAAGACTTCAAAATTAACCAGAAAAGATTGTCTGCACAGTTCTTTTATTTCATCGTGACCAACCAGGTTATACAACTCGTGACCAAGTACGCGTTGCCAGTGGGAATCCGCTTCGCCAAGAGCAAGCTCTCCAAGGAGAACCTTCAAAAGCAGGACAGACCACTGGAATCAGCCTGGTTGGAGAAGGTGCGTAAGATCGCTGCCTTGACCGAGTACAACGTTCATGACGATTTCAGAAGTGTTATTCTGCAATTCGGATACTTGGCTCTCTTCGGGCCAGTTTGGCCTTTGGCGCCATTGGTGTGTGTCGTTTTCAGTGTTCTCACGTTCAAGTTGGACACGTTCAAGTTGGAAAGTGGAGAGTACTTCAGACCTCCAGTCCCTATCAGAGACGACACCATCCATCCTTGGGACCACGCGCTTTTCCTTTTGACTTGGATTGGTTCTGTCATTGCTCCAGTGGTTACTTTGTTCTACCGCCATGGCACTACCCCCGTCAAGAACCTTGGCCAGTTTACCTTTGGTAATGCCAGCACCAATATTTCATCGTCTATCCAGTTGATCTTGGTTGTCTTTGCAACCGAGCACACTTTCTTCATACTCTACTTCGTTGGGTCGAAAATTGCAAAGTTGTTCAAGTCTGAAGTTGAATGGAAGAATGACTTCACCGAGAATGACATTAAATTGAGACGCGATTACTACTCCGGTAACGTGAAGCCATCTTTCAGCATTGCTGATGACGGCGAGTGGTCAACCTTCACTGCCAAGGACTCACTTTTGGCTGCCGAGTTCTTCACAAAAAACAGGACCAAACCTGAGGAAGAAGTCGAGATCTTGCCTCCAAACAAAGCCAGCTACCTGTCTTCTGCAGACAACGAGTTGAAGCGTGCTGTGCAGAGAAAGAAGGAGGATTTGGCACATAAGGAAGCCGAATTACAGAGGTTGTCCAGAAAGGAATTGGAGGAATTCAAAGATGACAAAGACACCATCATTTCTGTTCCATCTGATTCTGGCAAGGTAGTTCAGTCAACAATCGACAGCAACAAGCACGCTGATCAAGAGGACTTAAAATTGGACGACGACACCGAAGAGAACGTGTCTCTGAAGACCCATGTTTTAGGTTCTGCTATGGCTGATAAGGAAGAAACCGGCTCAACTAGTGAGTTGAGTACTCCTTCTGATGACTTGATCGACAACGCGAAGAAGGCTTTGGGTGACAGAGGAAGTCCCACTCCGAGTGGAGACTCGAAGACTAAGAAGAAAAGTTCTTTGAAGAAGTTGTTCAAGGGTAAGAAGTAAACAGAAATCCATTCTATCGTTTATTAGCTTCTAAAAGAGGTATTATGTGATTAGGCTTTCGGCGGTCTTGCCCCGAAAATAGATGTACCAACGCGCACACTAGAACTTCCCTGATGTATAGCCTGTATGAAATCATTGCTCATTCCCATGCTCAACTCCAAAGTAAGGCCATACTTCTCATCAAGATGCTTTTTCAACTCGGCTAAAACGCTGAAGTCCTTGTTCTCCGACTCCGAGCTCGTTGACTCGGAGAAAGAACCTATGGCCATCAAGCCCTTGAGTTTCAACGTTTTGCATTGTTCGGAAAGAAGAAAGTCTATAGACGCGTAAAGTTCCTTCAAGTCGGTTGCACTGTACCCGGATTTTTGTTCCTCACCAGAGGTGTTAATTTGTAAGGATACATTTATGATCAGTCCGTTAACCTCCGCTCTTATCGTATCCAACTTCTTGCATTTCTTTGTTGCATCGATCGTCTCCACAGCGTACAAGTTCTCGATGTTTCTGGCGAGATCCTTGCACTTTCCAGTCTGCAAACCTCCGATGAAGTGCCAGTTGATGTCCTTTGGGAGCTCCTTGGCTTTTGTAACAAGCTCTTGAACGTAGTTTTCGCCGAAATGACGCACTCCATGATCATAGAGTGTGAGAATGTCAGACGCTGGCTTAAGTTTTGACACTGCAACTAGACGAACAGGGGAGTCCGACGAGGCTAGATGTACCTGTTCCAATATCTTGTCATACGCCTTGCATAATTCTTCTGTTCTAGCCGTTGTGGACATTGTACGCCTGTAAGATATGAGTCGCTTGATCATCTTAAACTTTTTTTTTATTCCATAGCAAGCGGGGTACCAAAATTAGTCACAATGTGCTCGGAGTTCTATATTTTTAGTTTGTATTGATTAGGACCGATAAACAGTGTTTCTGAGATCATCCTGATCTGGGGTACATAAAGTGCCCAAGTTCCGATCGACTGTCTGGGAGTCAATCGTGTCACGTGACTTTTCAGTAAGAGGTTTTGCTCATCGTAGAAAAATGCTAATTGAATTTTGACAATTACAACGGTACACACGATGACTGACTCGATTTACAAAGGGGACGACTTTGACAGCAAAGTCAGAAAGCAGGTTGAGTTCTACTTCTCCGACAGCAACTTGCTGACTGACAAGTTTTTGTTCAAGATCTACGAAGCCAACGACGGCTGGGTTGAATTGAAGACGATCTTGACCTTCTCCAGAATGAGACAATTCCGTCCCGAAGACAAGGTGATCGCCGCCTTGAAGGAGTCTGACAAGTTGGTGTTGTCCCCAAACGAGGATCTGGTTAGAAGAAAGGACCCATTGAAGGACTTCAATGAGGTGAAGAACAACAGAAAGAGAAACACAGTCCACGTTGAGGGTTTCCCACACGAGGCCTCCCAGGAAGACTTGGAGGCTTTCTTCAACAAGTTGGCTGAGAACTTGCCAAAGGAGAAGTCTGTCACCTCTTTGCGCAGAATCAAGAAGCGTGTCAACAACGAATTTTTCGGTGTCGTCGATGTTGAGTTCAACACTCAGGAAGACGCAGAGTTCGTCTTGAACGAGTTGAGCTTCGCTTACCCTGAGGGTGTGCTTCCAGAGGATGCTGCTGAGGACAAGAAGTCTATGTTGAAGAAGATGTCTCTCTTGACTTTCCAGGAGTTGAGAGCCAACAGCAAGAGATTTGGCGTGAACGATGTCACGAGAAGACGTGAGAGTTTCAACGAAAGCCAGAGAAAGAAGTTCAAAAAGGGTCCTAAGGGCCAGGATAAAGAGGAATCCAAGGACGCGGTGAAGGACGAGGTCAAGGACGAGGTCAAGGACGAGGTCAAGGACGAGGCCAAGGAGAACGTAAAGGAAGAGGCCAAGGAGGAGGTTAAGAAGGATGCTAAGGACGAGTCTACGATGGAGGCTTAGTATTATAGGACAATCTTTAGTTTGAATTGTTATACGAATGAGTTTTGTATTATTCTTTGTATGACTCGTTTAATTCTCTGTAAGATATCGTATTACTAAACAGCTCAACAGACTTGGCTAACAGAAATATTAAAGTCCTGCACATCAAATAAAATTTCGCGACGCGTACTTTCATTTTAGGTAAATTCAGAAAAGTAAAGATCAGAAACTTCGAATAGGCCATGACTATCGACGCTAAAACAAGACAAGACTTCATCGGAGCTTTTGGCCAACTTAATGATGACGTTATACTGAAGTTGCACACTGTGCAAAACATCTTCAACATAAACACGGACGATTTGTACGTGAGCTGGGAAACTTTCAATGTCAATAAGATGCAAGAAAACTTGGACATGACTCTCGAAAATCTTGACAAGTTTCAGGAGTACATCCAGTCGTCGTTAACTAAGGAAACCCCAGCTGCTCGTGTGAGGAACTCTGATATACCCTCAAGTGCCTTAAAGAGGAGGAATATGAAAACCCCCGCAATGTTATCTAGTCCTGTTACAGCGCCTCAAACTCCTTTGGGGAAAAGACGCAAGGTCCAAGACCAGGGGTTATACACTTCATCTCCAGGTGCCTATGAAACTGCCCAGAGCAGCTTCAAAACCTCTTCTCCCGCAAAGCACTTAGTCGAAGACTCCAATACTGTTGTGGAGACGTTAAATCCTCAACTTCCAGAGTGTGCAGGCTACATTGAGCTCGACCAGGATGCATCTACCGCAATAAAGCCATTCAAGTTCGAGTCACATGTCGATATTTCGAAATACCGCTACAGAACAATGTCCATGAAGTTATTAGAGAGTGCCGACGTCTTGGATGACCAGATTGACACATTTGCACAACTTTACTTGGAGTCCAACAAAACTGCACAGATGGGAAACCCATGCCTCAGTTCGCAATTCGATATCATCTGCGCTGGAAGAATTGTGCCTGACTCGCCGACCTACGACAAGCTCCACAACTGCACCATGAATGGCAGTACACTCTACTTGGAAACATCAAGAATGGGTGGTATAGGTCAAAGAATACCTTTGGACTTGTCGCAGTTGCGAGGATATTCACTTTTTCCAGGCCAGATCGTTATCATGAAAGGAAAGAACCCCACAGGACGTTCTTTTGTAGCAGCGGAGATCTTGAAGGTGCCGGATTTAGGTCCCGCGGCTTCATCAGAAGATGAGTTGAAAAAAATCCAAAACTTGACTGCATCATCTGGTGGTACTAAGGTGCTCATTGCACTGGGTCCCTTCTCCAACCAACACACATTGAATTTCGACAAGTTCGAGATGCTCATCAATCATATCAACGACGAAGTCAAGCCGCATGTCGTTGTTTTGAATGGGCCATTCGTGGATATCACTAACACGTCAGTCAAGAACGGAGATATTGAGATTCCAGGCGACAAGCAGCCACCAAGAAATCTTGATGAAGTTTTCAAGAAGCTCTTCTCCCCTTTAGTGCGCAAAATAAACCCTAGGATACAAGTTGTTCTCATTCCATCTGTGAATGACTGCATAGTCAAGCACTGCTCATACCCACAAGATGCTTTCGATAGGAAAAGTTTCGGCCTTCCCAAGAATGTCACGACGTTACCAAACCCGCTGACGTTCTCCATCAATGGTACATGTTTCGGGTACTCGAATGCTGATATTTTCAAGGATTTGAAAGACGTCTTTATAGATGACAAGTCTACTGTTTTGAGCAACAGGTTCGAAAGGGTAGCGAACCACGTGTTGGAGCAGAGACGATTTTATCCGTATTTCCCAGGATCTATCAAGAGAACAATGATGTCCGAGGAACATGCTGACGAGGCCACACGCTTATTCGAAGGTGTGATGGGCGAGGAAATTGGTGCTTTTAATGTTGGTGGTGCGACTCTTGAAGTACCTTATCTCGGACTTTCCGAAATACAAGACCTGCTTCCTGATGTGCTCATATGTCCCTCAGAGATGAAGTATTTCGCAAAGGTCGTGAAAGGTGTGGTAATACTCAACCCTGGGTACTTTGTAAAGGGCAACAGAGATCCAAACAAGGAGGAGGGCAGCTATTCCATATTGAGTATTGAATCGCCAGACGTGGACCGCAACGTTGAGAAGTGCGAGGGCCTCGACCTCTACTATCATAACATACATAGAAGAGCCAGAGTTGATATAGTAAAGAGCTAATCGAAAGCTGACTGAATCGGATAATTTTAACTTTGGAGAAACTCGCTGTAACAGGTAAAAGTTGTGAGAATGTATAACCACTTATATCAATGACATTGGCGAGGGATAGGATATTAGGTACCCAATGGTATCCAGATGACTTGTAAACTTCTTAGGTGAAATAATTTATGTTGGCTGTGTTGTATTTCCTGCATATATACTACATTAGATCTGTCTACGATTATGAGTCCACGACTCCCACAGCGTAGATCAATCATAGCCTTGAGGCTTGCTTCAAATTCTACGACAGTTCCAAAGCTCTCTCTGGGCATCAAGCTACGCGACTACCAGAACGATGTTGTCAAGTCCGTGCTCACGGCAATCGAATCTGGAGTGAGAAGACCAGCAGTTGTTCTTCCCACTGGCGGAGGAAAGACCGTTGTATTCTCCCACATCATCCCCCAATTGAAGCCGCTTTCACCAAAGAACGGTAACAAGACGCTTGTTTTAGCGCATAAAGAAGAACTCGTGCAACAAGCTGCATCTACAATAGAAAGACTCTTCCCCAGTTTGAATGTACAGATTGATATGCGAAATTTGAAACCTAGCCCAGATGCAGACGTGATAGTCGCTTCGGTGCCGACATTAGTTCGGCTCTCTCGCTTGAATATGTACAACCCTAAAGACTTCAAGGCAATAATAGTTGATGAGTGCCATCATGCTACAGCGCAATCATGGGCAAAAATATTGAAGTACTTCGCTGCAGATACCCCAGAACTGGAGATATACGTTCTTGGTTTTACGGCCACATTTGAAAGATCCGATGGCCTGTACCTCGGGAATGTATTCGACCAGATCGTCTATCGAAGGTCGCTCGAAGAGATGATACAAAATAAGGAACTCGCTGAAATCATGTTTTCAACCGTTGAAGCCAACATTGACTTGACCAAATTGATTATCCGAAATCATGACTACGAGATAACAAAGCTCGCTGAGCACATGATGCACGCAGACGTTATTGACACTCTTGCTTTGGCGTACCTTAAGTTGCAAAAACAGTTCTCGCTTAAAAGCACGTTGATATTCTGTGTCAACATACAACATTGTAAGGTGCTATGCGCTGTTTTACAATCTCAGGGTGTCAATGCCCAGTATGTCACTGGCGAAACAGCAAAACATGAAAGACAAGCCATAGTTGATGATTTCAAGCAAGGAGTTATATCTGTCCTATGCAACGTACAAGTCTTCACAGAAGGCACAGATGTGCCGTCTATTGACAGCGTCATTTTGGCGAGGCCCACGAGGTCGCGCGTGCTCCTTACACAGATGATTGGGAGAGGTTTGAGATTGTGTGAGGGCAAAAAGGTCTGCCACATCGTGGACATGATGGACACCTCGAGAATTGGGATACTGTCAGCGCCCGAGTTGATGGGGTTACCGACAAGCTATGACTTGAATGGGAAAACGTTCACTGAGCTTTCTAAGATCAGCGATATAGAGGCCGAGAAGAAACGAGTAGAAGAGTTCGCCGAGTTACAAAAGAAGCTCGAGAGCTTGAAATTGCTTAAGTCAGTCGAAGATGAAATAGATATCAAAATCCAGACAATGGAAGGATTCAAGTCATTGGTTGATGGTGTACCCGAGAAGTTCGAAGACTCTGGCGCTGTACTTGCAGAGTTCAACCTGTCGAGGCTACCTTGGGTTCGCCTTGAATACGATGTATGGGGCATACAAGGGCAGTTGTCTGACTTCTTCCTCATACGCAGGACCAACGACAATCAACAGACCTTCTTTGAAGCCGAAGCTTGGTCATTTGCTTCTGTTCTACAATTGAGAGTAAGCGGGTACAAATGCAATAAAAAATCACTACAGTTCAAGCTTGGGGATAAACGAACTAATTTGTCCGCAGTTATAGTGGACTGCGAAACCGAGTTCTTCAAGAAGAACCCCTTCCCCTCTACACGCAAGAACGCTTTGGACCGCTTGGAGGTGACGGAAGCACAGTACAATATTTTGTTGAAAAGGTTGAAAGTCCAGGTGAGCAATCACTACTCGAAAAGACTGAATTCCCAGGAAATACTTGCAGAGAAGCTAAAAAGCTTATCGAGGCGAAAGGCGTCTGGTCTCATCTTTGCTTTCAAATACTCAGTGAACTCCATGTGCATTCGTTGGGAATTGAATCGTATGTTGGGGCCCGATAAGGCCATTCTAAAAAAGAAGAAAGAGTTAGAACTGTTTGTCCAGCCATAGCATAAAGTTGTACAACATCAGGAATCATAATTTAGAGAAATGGTGGGGATCATGATTGACATCTTGCTGTAGTTCTCTATTCTTTGTAAAATCGCGTGGTGCTTCGCTTTTTTTCGTGCGCGGGTATACGAAAACAAACACGCAGTTCTCTTGCAACCTAGATTAGATCACCTCCATAAGCAGAATGCTGACTTCTGTGGTGCTGTCTAACATTCTTTTTCAAAAGGTGGCCTCACCAGTTGTCGATAATGACATCAAGCTCGAACTCATCTTACAATTCAAAGCTCATGTCAAGAAAGACTTTGTTGACATTGATCAAGTTCCTCGCTACTTCGAAGCCCTTTCAATTGCACTGGATATCCATGAGCTGGGAATACTGATAAATGCCTTCAACGTCATGTCTCACTTGGTGAAACGCGTCAGCATGCAAGACAAGTCGGGTCAGGTTTTGAAACTGCAATCATACTTGGTTTTGCCGATCATCATTAACCGCATGGGAGACTCCAAGACCTCCACGAAAAATGCAGCTACGAAGGCCATCGAGGCGTACTGGTTCTCGGCGCCCAAACAGGTAGAAGATGCGTTATCTGAAATTGCCTTGAAGAGCAGGAACTCTAGCATCTGCACTGAAGTAGCTCATCTTCTTAACCATTTCATTACCAAAGTGAACCAACATTTGAAATTGGACTCATTCTTACCACAATTGATCCAGTTGATCAACAACAACGTCAACAATCAGGCTTACTTGAGTGCTCTTAAAGAGTTGTTTGCAAGCTACTATAACCTCAAGCACAACAAAATGTACGTGCACGATTTGGCAAGAGAATTAGAAATACTGAATATACCACTATCCATTTCGAATATGCTCATGGGGGATATTGCGGGATGTCCAGAACCGGTTACTCACAGAGTGCTTCATCAGCGTCAACCAAGGGAGAGTACACCGATCCATAAAAGTGAGCCTTCCCAAATGATTCCAGAGGTTTCGAAACGGACAGTAGAGAAGTCTCTGCAAAGCTTAGAGACGCACCCTAAATCGGAATCCACGACCGCAAGTAGGGGTGCCCGCGAAACCGGAGCAAACGAGAGTGTGAAACCGGTCCTTGGGGTACTCGATGACGAACTAAAGATAATTCTTAGTAAGGTAAAATATACCCTCGATCGTTCGATCCTGCCATTGGACTTTACAAGCCAGGAGGCCGTTCATGGTGCCATCAGCGATTGCTTACCACCGTTCGAGGGTAAAGAAACTGAATTCAATTGGCTTGTTCGTGAAAAGAATATATTGAAGTTGAGATCCATCATGAGAGGAAATGCAACAAAACTCTACGACGTGTCACTTATGGCAGGGCTTAAGGAAGCTGCCGATGGAATCTGTAAGGGTGCAAACTCGTTGAGGACTACATTATCTACCAATGGTTGTCAGTTGATCAAAGAAATTGCTATAATATTGGGAAACTCTATAGATTCTTTGATCGAGCTATTTTCGCCACACTTGCTCAAGTTGTGCTCAGCTACAAAGCACATTGCTCTGACAAATGCAAATATGGCGCTCTGTGCTATATTTGCGAATTGCTCGTTCAATCCTCGTTTGTTTATCAAAATCTCAGCTGCGTCTCAAGAAAAAAATATTCTGCCCAGGTCATATAGCGGATTGTGGTTGCAAATTTTGATTGTTCGTTTTCACAAGACTTTATCTAATGTTCATGTTACTACTGCGACCACTTCCGCAATAGAAAATTGCGGCAAAGTCTGCACCAAACTTCTAGGGGACCCCAATCCCACCGTTAGACAGGTTGGGAAGGACACATTTTGGTGTTTCTTTGGAAAGTTTCCTAGTGAAGCAGAGGTCTTATTGACAAAACTAGACCCTAAAATCGTCAAGGGATTAGAGAGGTCGAGACCCTCAGAAGCGAAGGTCCCTGCGTCGGTATTACCAGTCAGGAAACAGAGACTTTCATTGAAGGAATCAATTATGGAAAAAAACAAGGAAATCAGGCGTAGAGAGTCGACAAACTCGAGACCTGCTTCCCGCACAACATCAGAACTGCAGCTCCACCATATTTCGCGTGACTCTGGATCTCAAGTGTTTACGAATGGTGGTCATGTCAAAGACGTCCATACTATGCCCTCAAGGATCTCGCATATCACGAAGCGAGTCAATTCCGCACAATTGAAGAGTGCTCCTGTTACACTTATCAAGAGGTCCGGCGTAGTTGTGGGTGAGGCGCCTATGCTCGACGTCCAAAGTATCCCCCAAAGCGTCCCCCAAATAGCCACCCATGCAATTGAAAGCTACCATCCTGAGGAAATCAATTTAGATTTGGCGCAAGAAGCTAAGAAGCCTGAAGAAAATCCAGAGAATTTTGATATCCAGAAAGATCCTATCTTGAAGTTTTTATCCAGTAAGGATTCTGAGTTGGTGAAGGAGGGTATCAACTTACTCAAATACGCAATATTAGGAGAAGAAGAATTATCAAAGGAGATTAATAGCCTCTTGAGGAAAATATCGATTAGGGACCCCACACTATTGAAACCATTATTGTTGTCAAGTGAGCCCATTTTCAAAAAGAGTTACCAGTTCTTCTCCGCAGAAGACTTTTTGCGGATGTGTTCGATTTTATTGGATCCAGTTTCTGAGAAGAATATTGATCTGATTATTTCGATAATTGATGTGAACCAAATTTACAGCTCGATCACGAAATTGCTATCCTACACCATCAGCACGTCGAACATCATCGAAGTAAACGACAACTTGACCATCCAAATCATTAGGTACAAATCCAATATCATAAGGATGCTCGTTGACTTTCTTCAGAAAGGATTGGATAAAATTCCTATCAGTGACAGCTATTTCCTGCAAATCACTTCGATACTTTTCGAGCTCTTCAGTCTTGTGAAGTCGACAGAAGTATATGACTCGTTCACCTCGTTGATGAAGAAATTCCATTCTATGAACTCGTCGTTATTTCTTGCAGAGCTTAGCCAACAAGATGTGAGCATCAAAGAGGAGATAGAGGACGTCATAGGAGTAGATGTGCCTTTAAAGGCAGAACCCGAGGGCTCTTCGGTGAACTTGAAGCCATTTTTCGAGTTGACACAAGTGAACCCGGGCCAAAACTTTGACAATTTGTCTCCTGTTAAGTTGACAACCGACTTCACCATGTTGGTTCCAGTGATCAAAGAAGACAACCAGCTTACTTACCTCCCAAGAGCAAAAGGCGCGATCGAAACAAATTCTATGGAGATTGATAATGCTGTTACCGATGGGTACGAACGTAACTTGAGCTCGAGCGATGTTAGCGTTCATGAGAATAGCACCCTAAATGATGAGGAATCGAACGTCGACGTTAGTATGGGCCACCCAAGAAATACCTCAAGCACTGCTCAAACTATTTCAAGCAGTCACGAAAGGACTGAAACAAAGAGTTCCCCTAGGCCCCTTAGCCGTGACATTACTGTTGACAGAAGCCAAACCTTAGATGAGGATAAGAGGGGGCTTTCCCATGGGAACAATAATGTTTTCGCTAACAGGTCCGGACGTCAGTCAGACTTATTTGCACAATTCTCGTCGCTTCAGGATGACCGTTCAACAGAATTAGTTGATGATTTCGCCCAGGTCAAGATTACAGAAATGAAAGCGAAGCAGTCTCCTGACCATAGTGAATCAATACAGTCATTCATTGACAGGGTTGACCCTCTTAGATCTCTTTCCAACAAAAACAAAACCATCAAAATTTTTGAAGATGCCTCGGGGTCTCCACAGAAATTGAGGGAATACGACTATTCTGACTCGAATTTGTTCAACTTTCAAATTGCCAAAAGGGCCACGGAGCCGCTGAATAAGCTTTCGCCTTTTGACGCAGATCGTTCAGCACAGACCTTTGAAACCATCTGCGGGAGAATCTCCAATGCGAAGGCGCTGAACAAAGACTTCTTACTGGTCATAAGCTTACTTCAACTGTCATTAGAAGAAAATGTAAACTTTTCGAAATATCTAAGGACCCACGGCGACAAACTCCTTGAAAACTCCTTGTGGTCATTCTTCGATAAGCAAGCTAACAGACAATCCGTTTTGAGTGCTTTGCTTTTATTGAAACAGTTGCAGATCAACAGATCTGTTGTGGACTTAGGCAGACTTTGGGTCACATTAGTGTTGTTAAGCAATGTGATCTCAAAAGATACGAGCGGCCAAGGTTTGGAGACGGAAATCCAATATGCAATTGGAGAATTGTTCGACGAAACGTTGAGCGGCATCTATACCACGTCGGCGATCCTCAAGTACATTGTGGATTCGTTCGGCCGAAGCGAATATAAAGATCCAGTAGAGACAAGACCTAAGTCTTTGCTTTTCGTTTTGGACTCACTTTCCAAGGTTTTATCCCAGAACTCCATTACTTTGGCTATAAATGACAACCTCGTGACCCAGATCGACCAATTTCTAAACAGGTACATGAGTGATCCTGAAGTAGAGGTGAGAAGGTGCGTTATTCAAAGCTATGGGAAATTGTTGAAGTTCTCAAAGATCACGTTCAACATGGAAAACGAAAGTGAGCCTTTTGAGAAAACTGCAATTAGCATGGCATTGAGCCGCATGTCAACAACACAGCGGAAATTGGTGGAGTACTATAGCGATGTCTAAGGTTGAAGTCACTAGGAAAACGAAATGTATATTAATAATACTAAAACTAAAGGCAAGAACGAAAAGTCGTGTAATTAACGTTTATTGTTAGATGATGACGGGGGAGTCTGCATTGTAATTTCGGAATTTGCTGTCAGGCTGTCCTTCGTGTAGTCAGCTTCCTCCTTCTTGGGTACAACTCTAGTTGCCTTCGACGATATCACATCCTCTAGTGAACCTGGAACACTAGCAGGTTTCTCGTTACCCGCTGGTTTGCTAACTCCTGTTTTGCTTAACATTTGTCTCTTCTTCATCATCATCGCAGCACTTATCTGATGTTGGCGTGACGACGGTTGTCCTAAATTTGCGGGGTTTTGCATTTGAGTGGGCGTTTGCAGCACACTAAGCATGGAAGGGTTCATCACGGGATAACCTCCTCCTTGGAATCCGTATTCTGTATCGCTCACAACGTAGTGTGCGTGAGCGTTATACGGCACCTGCACCATCGGTTCCATAGCCCCAGAGTAGAATGTGTTTGCTGATTGGGATACCCAGTATTCTTGATCTGCGAAGCCCCGCAGCTGCTTGAAGGCAAACTGTGTATCTGCGGGATAGAACGATCCACCATCATACATGGGTCCCAGCGGTTGCATTTGCTGAGCGAAATGAGTAGCATGCAAAGGAGTCTTCACTGCCACTGCTCCGGGATGCATTTGCCTAGAGAAAGAACTTTGGAACTTTGCTGACACAGGTTGGGCAGGAAAGAAATCATCCCCTACTATTCTCGCTGATTTTGGTGGAAGTGGTGTTTTTAATGGCTGAGTTTGCTCGATGAGATACTCGTCGTTGTAAACAACTTGAGAAGCAGTGTTTTGCATCTGTGTTTGTCCCCCCTGCGGATATATGAACGCAGAAGGGTCCACTATTAAGTCGTAGTTTTCCTCGACCAAATTGCTGCTGTACGCGCCATGGTAGTTTGTATCCAACGCTATATACTCATCACCAGTGCTTGTGTATTGTTGAGGTAGCAGTTGCGTGTGTGAGTAGATTTGGGCCTGCTGATGTTGTTGTGTTTCATTTGGGTTGAAGTAGTCTAATGGGAAGTCATCCTCGTAGTCTGGATTTGATTTCAACTTACCCGGGGTGGGCTGTAAGTGATTAGCATTCTCTCTCTTCACCTCAATTGCCGGTTGTTGAAGAGTAGACACTGTACTAGCTGCTGTGTTGGAATTGCTAGCATCACTGATGCCTAGGGTCGACGGGTTCAGCAGTACCACGTCGTTTAATCGCTTCTGGTTCTCCATGTGTTCTGTGAGTTGCACGTATAGACTTGATGATTCGTCATACTTGAATGATTTTGCCGGTTCCCTTTGCGCGATTGTGGTGGGATTGTGACCTTGCTTTTCTTTCTTCAAGTCCCTCTCTAGTGCATCGGCCATGAGCTTGTCATGGGGAACGTTGAACCAAAAGAAAACCTTTTGTTTCTTCTGGGTCCTGAGGCACGAATTCTTGAAAAGGAACTCTAAGAACTCAGATCTGGGAGGCTCAAGGATCGCGTCCGTGCTGCACTTCAAGTTACGCAAGTCTGAAAAGATACCCTCTTCGAACTTTTTGCGGTCCACTATCTTTCGTCCGAAGTGCTCGAACTTGTACACTATGCATCGAACTATGTCGGTTCCTGTTATGAAGTATAAGTTGTTCCAGTAGACACACGAGACAAAGCCTTCGTCATGGTTGAGATAGTATCGCCTGATGACTTGATTTTCTTGCCAATTAGCAGGGGCGGTGGCTAGGAAGAACTTGAGGTCTTCAATCAACCTCAAAGACTCCTTAACCTCCTCACTTGCTTTGGTGTCTATGCTGAGGGGCAATTGGTGCTTTTTAGACATCAAAGGTGTCGATTGTTTTGTGGGCGAATCAGGTATGATGTAGTTGTGGTTGTTCCCCCCCTAATTATATGTTCACGTAGTGGTTCAGGAGATCCGAATCAGTGGTGGTACCTGTTTACTTCCGTATTGTTCTCGTATTTTAGTTCGGTTTTTGGTCGCGAACGTATTTTTCTGGCGCCTCAAAAACGGTTGTGAATGGTTTTGAACTTGGCTTGGTGGACCAGAAACAAGTCTCGACTTTTTGTGTTTCAGCAAAAGATTGTCCTCACCAGCGATATTGGAATTTTGAGTCTTGGCCGAGATATCGCTGCTGTGCTGGAGTCAGGGAGTGTTGTAGCAGTGCTGCTGCTGCTGTTGGAAGTTTCAACTGCGCTGTCGAAAATTTACAGCTCTGTTTAGGAATTCTGTGGTGAAACCTCTATTGAAACACAGCGCAGTACACAATTGTCAGAGGTGAGGGCAAAAAAGAAACGGCAATTTTGGAGAGACCTTTTGTGCAATGGGGCGTCTGAATCGTCATTTATATACTTTCGTTTGAGAATTGTGTGAATATACAAGTTTGTTTCAGAACTGAAATTTAAAACACGACACAAAAACACTCAAGAGCTGAACAAAGTCGCCTGTCTTCTTGTAGTTTTCTTTCGGATATTCTGAGCCTTCAAACCCTTGCGGGGATGCAAGGAAACGCGATTCAATTGAGGCAACTCGAACTGTTCTCCATTAAATCAATCGTCAGTAAGCATGGCAACCTCACTTCTTTGTTATGAATTGGACTCATTTTTTTTTCACACGCATGTTGCTTGCCGATCCCTCGTCATTTCATGTTGCCCGCTGATATACATAGCCCCTTATGGATCCAACGCGTTCGAGCATACCTTGCCACGTCACGGCTGACACGAAGCTTACAGGTATTTCAGGCACGAAATAACGGACAGATATTCCGTGATGGGGTTAAATCTCCCTACAAATTTCGATCTCCGACTTGCCTATTTTGTCCATATGTTTTTTATTGTTTGTGCAAGCTCTTTTGTGCAGCATAAACAAAATTGCAGCCAGTAGTACAACTCTAGGAACACCCAAAGGGTCTTCAGCAGAACTCTTTCTGCCTAGATCTCTCCATATAAGTGCAACGGCGGGCACTGAATGTTTTCCTCAACAATGATTTCTTCAGTCAAGCAACCAGTTCAATTATCTGCTCTCCCACGAGCGAAAACGACCTTGCCACCGTTCCACACATTGGTAAACAGCATCAATAGTGGTGCGCTCATTTCCAAGGCCAGGTTCCCGGGGTCTGCCGATTATTTTTCCGGTCTGTTCCCTATCAATGGCAACAGCTATGGGTACCAAAGACCTTGTTCGTCTGTGCTGGACTCCATTCTGGCACAGCAAACTCTGTACGACAACTTTGTGGACGAAGCGACTAATATCAGTTCGCATTTGAGTCACTTTTTCTCCTGCGATTCACGCGTAAGCGAGTGTCTCCGCCAATTGAAATCAAATTTCTACGGAGGTGTCATTCCGTACTCTGTTCCCCAACCACTTCCTTACGGAAGGCAACAAACCAACTCTCTTGAATCTTTCGAACAATTCATCACGGCCTTACCCTACGACGTTGCTGATGAATTGTGTGAATCGATGACAAACTTTGCTAAAGTGTTGCAGAGAATCAAAAACTTGAAGCGTACTTGCAGCCGTCAGCAAAAGCTCTCCGACCTTCGAACAATTTCCTACTCTGTTACTTCTACTTCTGCCTCCCCTGCTTTAATTCCCCTTCCAGAAATCAACAATCGATCATATTCGTGCAAGATATTGAAAAATGAGAAGACAGTAAGACATTCTAGGACACTGTCGATATCTTCTCCTTTGTTTCGAGCTATAAAGATGCAACAGAAATCGTCGCCTGAGAGAAGCTCAGAAGGAAGTGAGACCAGCTCTCAGTCAATGCACGAGAGCCCCAGAGTTGAAAGTTTTGTCCCAACAGCACCGAACAAGTTAGCTTCTCCACAACATAAGCAGAAAAATGACACTGCTCAACTGGTACAAACTCAATACACCACGGCAAATCGGGTTTCGAAGAGGCTGGCCTCTCCCTCCTCAAGTAAACGAAAGATTAAGAGAAAACTGAATGGTAAGAAAAGTCGCTTATTCAACAGTTGTGCCAATTGCGATACAAAGGAAACACCGGAATGGCGTAAAGGGCCTAACGGAGAGCGGTCTCTATGTAATGCTTGTGGTCTTTTCTACACGAAACTCACCAGGAGGTATGGATCCTCCCAGGCTACCAAGATTTTCTGCCACCGGAACTACACAGGGACCGTTGCAAACAGGACGGTGCCACCAGTGGAGGAGCGGGACGCCATATTAAAGTTTGCTAAGGAGGTGGTTGAGTTCCAGGAGTTTATAAGTCTGTTTAAATGAGCATAAATAGCTCAAGTCATCCGTAGATTAATGCTATACATGATTAAAGCTAGTCGTAGTCAGTCCAAGCCTTCTTGTAGTTCCATCCTGACTCAAATGGTACAGAGCTCGGGCCGATTTTCATTTCAGCCATGGGGTAGTACGCTGGGATACCTGTACCCGTACTATTTTTGCCATCTATATTGTCATTCAATCCCAAAGCATTTTTTGTACCTGGATTTGCTTTATCTTTTTTCTGTCCGTTTGATGCTGTCGCGGCTACCGGTTGTGAGCCTCTTCTGAATGGAGGCACGTACTTTCCACCCGTTGACGACCATAACATGTCGATTTGAGCAATGTTCCCGTTGGCGTAGCTGCCTCCCGTTGAGTAACCATTCACGGAAATTGGGCGCCTATGATTGCGCTGTTTTGCCTCGGACTGCTCCGGAGACTGGTTATGGAGACTCCTAAATGAAGGCTTCTTGAACGTAGTGTCATTGGCGAGAGACATGGGCGAGCTGGATGGTATCTTGCTATCCAACTCGAAATCGTCCTCCAATTGAAACACTTCACCGTAATCATTGTTCAAATTCAAATTGTCGAATTCTTCCGATAAGGGCATCTGGAGAGGGGACTTATGATATGCCGGCGACCTCAAGTAAGGCGGTATATACTTTCCTCCATTGTGCGAAGAGGCGCTGTACAGGTTTCCCGATATGGAAGTACCATTCGCTGAGCTTGAGTTGGCCAAAATGGCATGCCCAGGATTCAAAATAGTCGGCTTCTTCGTCCTCCCTACTGAAAATGACCTTGACTTTCTTCTGCCTTGTTGACTTGTACCGCTGTAGTCAAAAATGCTCTCTGAAGTCTGACTCAAGCGATTGTGACTGTTTTTGGTATATCCATTGGGACCATTCGACTTATTTTTTGGTCTTCCCTTGTGCGAGTAAGTGACGTTATTTTGGTTGTGATAATTATTATTCTTCTTCCATGTCCGAGGCTTGCGACCATACTTCTTCCAATTACCGCCTTTGCCATTACTCTGGCCAGAGTGGGGACCGTTTCCTTTTGCATGGTCGAGTCTGTCCTCGGGATACTTGTCCATGTAGTGGTTAAAAACTGACTTCGGAGTGAAGAAATCCTCTCTTATGAACTTGTTGCTATTGTTGTTGTGCAGGTTGTTGTAGTTGTTGGTGGAAAGCTTACCAGCGTTTTGGCTCAAAGAAGCCACGTTAAAAGGTTTCCTGGTGTTTCTGATGAACTTGAAACCTGAACCACCAATTGGAATGGGTTTCAAGTCGGTGTTAGCAGAAAGAAGTGCATCTGCCCGGTGATTGTGAGGAATTGTAGTTTCATCAGATGAGGATGATGCTTTGGATAAATGAGGTTTCGGGTTCAAAGGTGATGCGAGCAATGTAGTTGGTGATTGAGTTTCGTTATCGCCAGCATCGAACGAGATTACAGGGATTATCATATTACTTGGTACCTCTTTCGGACACAACAGATTATCTCCAGTATCTCCAGAGTTTTCACAAGCAGAGCTGGCAGGAATCGAGGTCTTGACTGGGGACTGCTCCTTTTTGTACAAAAAGTCACCATGATCAAAGTCAAAATCACCGTTGAAGTCTTGTTGTCCACTTCTCTGCTCAGACTCTTCTTCTTCTTCCTCGTATTCATACTCGTCCCAGTATTCCTCATCAATTGTGAAAAACTTGAGTTGATCAAGTTCCTTTCTCAAACTCTCCAAATCTCTGTTCGTGGGGTCAATGTTGAGAGACGATCTTAATACCGAAAACATTTCACCACTCATAGAGGAAAAAATGTCAAAGAGAGCTTCTCTGTTATTCACGAATTGTAAAAATCGCTTGTCGGAGTAATTCGCTACCTGGAAAGGGTTCTTATGAAACACCAACGTTAACAAAATGATACCAACAGACCAGATATCGATTTTAGAAGCGTCGTAGCTATCGATTGTTGTATCGAATAGTTCAGGTGCCATGTACCGCTCGGATCCAATGTCAAACTCATCTCTGTTGGTAATGCATTTGGTGGTCGTTGCTAAACCCCAGTCGCAAAGTTTGATCGACCAATCTTCGGCAATCAATATGTTTTCTGGTTTTAAGTCTCTGTGATAGACCCCATGTGCGTGAGAGAACTCTAGAGCACAAAGGATTTGTTGGAAGACATCTTTAATGTCTTGTGAAGTAGAGGGTCCGTGACCGTTGTGGATGGCCTCGTACAAATCTCCTCGGGAACAGTAGTCGATAACCAAACAGGAACCAAAGTTGTCATACAACTGGGCAATGTTTGGATGGGAACCCAATATTTTTTGTATGCGTATTTCCTTTTCTGCCTCTTCATACAAACCCCGCAAAATCGAAGACTGAGTCCTATTTGAAGTGCGGAGTTTAGCTGGGCTCGAAGAAGGTCTGGAAGAGCGCTTTACTTCGTTTCCATCGGCTTTTCCTTTCTTATAGTCCACAGGATAAATAAATTTGACTGCCACCATCTTGTCATCATTCCTCGTGTCCTTTGCAACAGAAACCAAACCGTAAGAACCTTCACTTATATCCGACACCTTGAGGTATCGATTTCTCAATAACCCTCCATTGTCATACACTTCATATTCTTCCATTTCGTTTTTACCCTCGACACAAATCGATGTTTGTACAGAAGAGTGTCAACTGGTTCTTCTTCCGATGACGGAAATCTACTACTTCAGAGTAAGTGGGTGTGTGGTTGTAATCCAGTTCTTTTGGGTGGGCATGTGCTCGCGAATGCTGTGTCACCGATCTCTGGTAGTTCCGATAGACGTGCAATAGCAGACCAGCTGTTGTGGGAAAGTGTATGTGCAAGGAGTCCCTCCAAAGCGATCGCCAGTTTTTGCGATGAGGCCAAAGATATTCTAGTGGAAAAGGTGTGCCTAAGCTGCTACTATTAGACAGTGTCTGGGATCAAAACTGTGGTGAATATAATGTGTGTTGGCTTTTTGTGGTTGCTCAGGTGGTCGATTTGAGAAAGAAAACTATGCGCTGCCACCCCCCCAAAAAAAACAGTCAGATCGTTGAAAGAAGACTCCTAGAAAAAATGACTTCCGGGGAAGGGGAGCGATGGCCACACCGAAATTGTTCTGAGAACAATGGAAGAATTGCCGTTCGGCGACCTCTATATTATTACTGCCTTGCCACTAATATAGCCTAGACAATTAGGACTCCGACCCAGCTTTTCCGCCCTCGTCATGGGCAGCGTTAGTACAAAGGGGAAGATCAAGAAAGATTGGCAATCGGATGCAGGAATTGGATTGTTTGAGAATAGAAGGGGGTCTAGCTCGGCAAACCCCCCGCAAAAAAAAACAAAGCTTTGCCTTTTCATCTACCCGCACACTCAAGACGTACAGGCCTCCACCTGATTTTCCATTGCTCCATAGACAGTCATAGTTCGTAGCCCTTTCTACTCGTTGGCTAATCTTTTTTCTAGTGCAACATATAATCGCCACAATTCACACCATGGAGGACCAGATACCCACCTTTCTTGCCGTTACAGGAATCGAGGACTCAGCTATAGCGAAGCAGTATCTTGAATTGACCAACGGGGACTTGGATTATGCTGTAACATTGTTCATGGAAAGTGGATCCCACCAGCAAAGATCTAATGATGCGCCACCTACTAACGACGAAGAGTTCGCACAAAGACTCCAGAGTGAAGCATATAGTGACAGCAACGTCAGAGAGGCTGACGCCAACATTCACAGACATGAAACTTTAGTCGAGTCTTTTGGTGATCCCTTTAGCTTCATGCCGTCACAACCAAGGCCCCGCGACATGTTTGGTTCAGGACGGGTGGGGATCTTCAACCAAAGATATGATGACAGCGACGAGGAAGAGTACTACAGAAACAGGATCGAAACAATCGATGACGACGAAGATGAAGATATCGAATATCCTGATGACGATGAAGACGAAGAAGACGACGACATAATAATCATCGACAGCGACGACGAAGAGTCGGACCGCCCGATGTCACGCAGACGTCGCACAAGGGTCTCCAGACAAGAAGAGCTTACTTCGACACAGAGAAGACTTGCCAATTTGTTCAAACCTCCATTTGACATTATCTCCAAGCTCAGCATAGATGCAGCAAAATCCATGTGCAAACTGGAGAACAGGTGGCTCCTCATCAACATACAAGATACTACAGAATTTCAGTCGCAGGTCTTGAACCGTGACTTCTGGTCAAATGGGAAAATCAAGCAAATAGTTAGGGACAACTTCGTGTTTGTGCAATACCAACACGACTCCCCTAACGGTTCATCATACTTGAACTTCTATCAAACCGATGGGTTTCCTCACATCGCTATTTTAGATCCGTTGACAGGTGAGCGCGTCTTCAAGTGGACGGATGGTGTGGTACCTGTCGTAGACGAATGGGAGGATGAGGTGCACGATTTCTTATCCAAGTTCTCTTTGCTTCCAGGTTCAAGTAATCCGGTCGTCAAGCATGAAGTCATATTCGACCCAGACACTCTTACAGAAGAGCAGCAAGTGGAACTCGCAATGAAGCAATCGGTAAACCAGGATAGCAAATCCGTCGAAGAAACTCCAAAAGACCCAGAGCCAGTAGCACCGGAAGATCCGTTCGATGTTATCAAGGCTGTCGACCACGTTGAGCCGGCTTCCGGGGATCTCACTAGAATTCAAATCAGATTTCCTAATGGTAAGAGGTTGGTCCACAAATTTTTATTGAACGATACTGTTCTCGACATTTTCCTGTGGTTAAAATATGTGTTGGAGCAGAACCCTGAGGAGTACGGCATTCTGGGACAAGAACAATTTGGCATTTCAAACACATCAAACAGGCTGTTCAAGTTTTTAGAATCATTAAATATTACAGTGGGCGGTGCTGGTTTGAAGAATGCGAGCTTGTTGTTGGAAAAGCAATGAACTAACATATATAATTAGCTTCTATGTGCCGTTTATTTCTGGGAACTTCTCAATAGGAGGTATCGCAGGACATCTGAAGTTAAAAGAAGGAATAGATTGTAGAACAGGTGGAAGGAGTGATCTAGAGCTGCCTGGGTTCAACCCAAGCAAGAACTTGTACTTGTCTTTTACAATCTGATCAGCTTCGGTAACTCCGTTTTCGTCAAACTCACCATCCGACAGATCGAGGCCATCACTTTCAAGTAAGTTGTTGTCAGAGTCCTGAGACGAGTCGCTCCATGAATCGTACCCCTGTACCATGTCTAAGTTTTCAAGCCTCGTTCCATCGTCTATCAACTTGTTCACTATCTCATACCCGGTTTCACCATCGTCCAGATCAAGTAACTCCTCCTCGATTTGAAGTGGCTCGGGAGTGGTCACCAGCGCATAGTAGCTAGGTTTCAGCTTCATGATTGTTAAGTCCAGCTCCATTTCCTGTTCACTCAAACCGGTACACGCACTCAACTTTATCCTCTTCGCTCCTCCTTTTTGCGCGGCCGCGTATGGAGTTGTCTGCTCCAAAATGCCCCTTTTGATATTCGTCATTTCGATTCTATTATTGTGCAAGTATTGGTTATCCAAATTCAGGTATGTTGTATCTCGATTCTCATGCTCTGAGGGGAGGAACCGGCTGGGTGGAATCACTGAGCGATAATAGTGTTTCCATCCTTCGGCGATAATGTGACTATCGCTCACATTCTCATATTCGTTGTTTAGGTGAGCTAATTGATCAGTTAAATCTTGTATAAGCTCCTGCTTCTTCAGGGTGACGTCACTGTAGTATTGCTTCCAGACAATTTTTGCTTGCGCTTGTGTTGAGCTCTCAATAAGTTTGCAATTGTACTTGTTTTCATTCACTAGAGTCTGCAAAGTTTGCTTGAAGGGTAAAAAAACCTTCTCAAACATATATGGAAATGCTATTCTGTTCGAGTGAAACTCTTCTTCATCGAGTGTGATGTTAAGATTTGCTTCGAGGTCACTCTGAACACTTTCATCCAAAGTCAACGGACCTTGTGAGTTTTCGAAAACATCTCGCAAATCTTCCTCATATATCTGAAAATATCTCAAGACGTCTTCAGTCTTTCCTTCTTTTTCGCTCTCGTCCGTTATAAAGTCTTCCACAGTGTACTTGACATTATTTATAGCATCCATCTCAGAATTGAATATTCTCAGCCAGTTTTTGTCATTAGTGCGTGTGACCTTGATAGAGTTGTTCAAAGAATCGAGGAGAGTCGTTATACGAAGTAAACGAGCCTCTAGGTATGCTCTGCCAAGCTTATTGAACTCATTTGTGATGGACAATTCTAGCTTTTGCCTCTCCTCCTTGGGAAGTTGAGAAAGATCAGACAAAGATATCTCATTCAGTTCCTGTAACACGTCCAACGACCTGGGGGCTGTTTCAGCTATATCACTGGGCTGAATTGTATTGTTTTTGTCAGCTGCAAGAATTTCTTTATGTTCATTCAATTCCGTCATTTCAAACTTCAAACAGCACAGACAGTCGGGGCTTTTCACCAGTAAATTCGTATTTGGCAAGAAGTGGTAGCTATCACCTCAACTCTAGAGGTACTTTGCTTTTCAATTACTTCTCTGATGAGCGGCCGTCTTATCGGTGTTGGCGCCTTCGTTGTGTAAAATGAAGATTGGGTACTTTTTTTTTTGCAATATTTTGTTGTTCGAGAGTCCTCACAGTACACAAAACCGTTAACATGTTAATCAGGATACCGAGCCAGGTCACGTGAAATGGGTCTTGATACAGTTGCTTACAAGAGAATTGAATAACCTCGTCTTGATTAAGTTTACCTAGTTTTCCTGCTGCTAAGGAGCTCTACGTTCGCAAATCTGTGGAAACCTTTCCTGCTCCTTACTTACTAATCATGTGCACTAACGGTCCTCCGCCCACTCATTTTCTCTTCTAATCGCAGCCTCCTCCTCAGGGCTGAAGTCGTTAACGATGTTGAAGATCTTCCTCAATTCCTCAGGGGATTTACCTCTGATCATTTCTGCAACAGTCTTGCAGCCGGAGTCCAACAATGGTCTGATGTTCAAGTAGTTGGCTGCCAACATGATCTCATAAAGCATCTCTTGGTCAACCTTTAAGAAGCTTCTGTCCCATTCATCGACTGGCTCGGACTTCTTCACATCGTCGTCTTCGTCGTCGCTGAACACGGTATTCTTGTGGTGCTCACACCACTCCAAGACTTTCGACAAGACATTCGCCCTCACATTAGGGGTTGGGACTTCAAAATCTTCCGACAAGCCGTCAGGGTTCAAATCGTTCACCATGTTCTTGATTAAAACAGATTTCTCGGCGACCTTCAAGTCGACAGGAAACTTCTCATCGTCCGAAGAGATTATGATAACTTTTGGAGACATCTTTGATGGTAAATACTTCGTATTCGTGGATTTTTTCCGTGAACAAATATTTGTGACCACAAGCGCTACTAGACTGTTTTTCTTGACTTCTAAATGTAGTATTCTTGTTCTTATACACTCCTACCTACTCGTAACTAGAGTAAACACTAGCACTAAACTCATGTAACCCAGGAAGGTCGTTAAGCCTATTGATGTAATCATTGCCCGATGAATAATCGCCATTGGCACCTGCATGGATCCTGCTCGTCAATTCTTGAAACTCGTCGTCTTCTGAAACAACCTGCTTGGATAAGTAGTCGTTGTCCAGAATTACTCCGTTTTGGACGGAAAGTTGAGCCAAATAGTTAGCCAATTTGAATGGCTTATCTAACTCCTCGAAGTCTTGTTTTCTTGGTTGGCCCAGTGTCAAAGGGTTCTCTGGGTCCAAAAGGAAGGAAGACGAATTGAGAGGGTTAAAGCCAATCAAACCGCTCATCAAGTTTGACTGCAACGTGTCCAAGTTCGAGGTCAACATGCTTGTGAAAAGCTCATTGAACTCGTCTGACTTCAAGATTTTCATCTTTGTTTCACTGACCAATTTTGAAAAATTGGATGTGGGGTTTTCCAACTGATGAATCAATTCTGGGTTGGTATTGAGTAAGGCTTCGACCAAATCATCGTATTGAATGGGAAACAAATTGTAGAAGATGTTGTTCGCTGCTGTCGTAACTCCTCCAGTCACTGGTGTACTTTGGAGGGAGATCTCATCAAAGATTTCCAACAACAAGTGGTTGAAATCTGTTATCGTCAATTCCGTCTTCGGAGTTAAATTCGAGAACTTTGCGGCAACAACGGGCTCAACTATGTTGTGTATGTTCTTCCAGCCCTTGTTCAACAACCACCAGCTCAAGGAAAGATATGACTGCTCTATGATGTAATTCTCGCGAGAGTTGACTCCCTCTGAACTGGAAGAGGGCTGCTTGACACCTGCCATGGAAATAGCGGACTCCAAGTACGATCTCCTCCCTAAGACGTTTAACTGTAACTTTGTGATGAGAAATAACCCTGATACTGAGTAAAACAAAACCAATATCCGCGTTATGGTCTTGACCTTCAACAAGTCCCACAACTCGGCCTTGGACTTTGAAAGATACACATTGGTGTTCTGAGAACCGCTGTTGCTCTCAAGCAAGGTTAAATTGTCGGTCGTCAACTCGGTGGGGCGGTTATCGGTCTTGGAAGCGGTCTTCTTCATTCTCAACGCCTGCGTTATTGCCTCCACTGGAAGATCCTCAGATATTGGCCCAGTAAGAACTGGAAGTAAGGCTAACACAGTGTAGAAGCAATCCTCTTGTGTTTGTACAAACCTCTGTTCGATCTGTTTCTTGGACATGTAATCTCTTCTCAAGTTATCTTGGAAGTCCCTGAATTTGCGGATGACGAAGTAATCCACAGCATAGTAGGCTGAGACACTCACTATCGATGCAAATATAAGCTTCCGCTTGTGACGGTTGAAGAACGACGCCAATGATGAGAACACGGCCATTATATTGGTTTCTTTAAAGTGTCGTTTGTTAGCTCAGGTTTTCCCACAATCTGCGTGTTGACCGAGGAGATTTTTTGGGATAGTGGACGTTAATTGTGGGGAGATCACGTGAACATTCACGTGATATTGTGTAAATTTTCACAAGCTTGAATTTTGCAGAATTGCGTGCCAAGCTGAACGGCAAGTTGACATGTGCATTTTACCCTCTTCTGCACCGCGATATCAATTGGTAGAAAATCGAAGTCTCCTGTTTTACAAAATTTTTCAATTGAGATGCCAGATTCTCCCATATTTGCGGAAATACGTTCATCCAGCCCATGTGCTCAAAAGGCACAATCCTTTTTGCAACGCTTAATAA
The DNA here is from genome assembly GCA_030563775.1 of [Candida] loeiensis. Taxonomy (NCBI): domain Eukaryota; kingdom Fungi; phylum Ascomycota; class Pichiomycetes; order Serinales; family Debaryomycetaceae; genus Kodamaea; species [Candida] loeiensis. The sequence goes on from JAJMKD010000003.1 coordinate 95,672, forward strand.
ACTATCCTGAACTTTTTGTCCATTTTGTGTATTTTGCTTCTAAATGTATAAGGAGATATGTGCGGATTTCAGGAGTTCTTTTACCAAGACATTCCTGCTGCAACACCTGTGTAATATTGCCTGTCATCTGGAAGGATGGTGCCAAGCGGCAAAGATTTAGCCATGTCTTCTGGAAAGCCTCAATTTTTACGATCCAATTGTACAAAGGAATCGGAATCACCGCGGTAGATTTTGTCAGCAGAATTAACTACGATGCCCCCACGGCACTGTACCTAATTTGTTTACGGCTCGTATCGCAATTTATTGCGCATTCTTGTAACCATTTAGGCTATCAACATTCTTAATCTGGTCTCATGGGCACGTTTTCATGTAGAACAGCTAATATTTCCAAGAGAGAACTTTTGAAGGACTTCACGACATGAAACTTGCTTTTTTTAGCGACGTCGGTCGTTAAGTAGATCAGAACGAATCTTCTTCTTTTACACGCTAAGCCTCTAACCGTGTAGAAATCCACAGTTCTGGTGAGCATGGCTACAATTTCAAGCGCTCAAGACGGTCCATTTGCATTGACTTCCAGCGTCTTCTTCAGTGTGAGCAGCCTGTCATCGTGAAATCTGAAAGGATTCTGCCCCTAATACCGTCGACACAAAAGCGGCATAGCATAAAAAATATTTCACGGAAACGTGCGACTAATTGTCAAGATAATGAAGTATTGACATTGAATTCGATTTGAGCAATTGAGCCATTAATTGATGCGGATGATTACACCCTTCGAAAATTTTGAGGAGGTATAAGATGGGTGCATCTTCCTCTGTTCAATTGTCAAACAACAGCAACAAAGATGCAATTGCAAAGTCTCTTCCTTACTGTCTTTTTCTTAGCCACCTCGGTCTTCTCGAAGACCATCTTGTTGACCAATGATGACTCGTGGATCGCCACCAACATCAGAGCTACTTACTACAAGTTGAAGGAGGCCGGCCACGAGGTCGTCTTGGTTGCGCCTGTCTCTCAGAGATCTGGCTGGGGTGGACAGTTCTACGTTCAGGCTAACAAGGTTTTGGAGTCTGATGGTGAGTTTGGTTACGTCAAGAAGGGTGCTCCAGCATGGGGCCACGAAGAGAACGATGACCACATCTGGTACTTCAACGGCACTCCACCATCTTGTGTTGGCTTCGCTTTGAAGTACGTCTTGCCAGAGTACTTCCAGGCACAGAAGAACATCAACTACACCTTTGACTTGGTTGTTTCTGGTCCAAACGAGGGTACCAACATGGGCCCTGGTTTCTTCACCATTTCTGGTACCATGGGTGCCACTTACAACGGTATCTACAGAGACATCCCATCCATCGCTTTCTCCGGTTCCAACGGTAACAACACCTTCTACAAAGACTTTTTGGACTTGGAGGACAACAACGAGCCATCGACCATTTACGCTAACAAGGTCGTTGACCTTGTTGAAACCGTCTTCAAGAACCAGGGTGAGAACTCTAGAGCTTTGCCTTTGGGCGTTGGTATCAACGTTAACTTCCCACCTGTCGGCTACCAGGACGAGAGCTGCCTTGACCCAGAATTTGTCAAGGCTAGATTGACTGGTCAATACTCCTCCACTGCTGACATGGCCTACAACAAGACCTCTGGTACTTTTGTCTGGGCTCCATCTACCCACACTGCTTTGCAGACCTGCAACTCTGGTGACTGCTCCTTGCCATCTGAGGACTTTGTCGTTAGCCACAGCAAGTGTAAGACGTCTGTCTCTGTTTTCCAGATTGACTACGACGCTAACACCCAGTTGGCCAACGAGACTAACCAGTTGTTGCAGCCTTTGGTCAAGAGCTTGTAAGCGAGCTTGAACCATAGAAAAAAAATGCCTCCTGCTCAATGCCAGGTTTTTCCTTTCATATCGTTGTCGTTAGTTCGGTTTATTGAACGTCTTCTTTGAACCCGATAGGGTTATTAACTCTTTTGTAGGTTTGCTCCGTAATCATTGGCTGTTTATAATTGCTTGCACTGGTCCTCTGGCTGCGAAAAAAAAATCATTGCTGGAAATTGCGGGGGTTGCCATTTCGAGTGATCTCGAGTGTGAGATTTCTTAGCCTCGAGAACGATGTTAATTTATAGCGAGATAAGCACAATATTGGCAAGTAAACGGAACAAGCCTTGTATGTTATATTCTGGGCATTCATTGAGCAGTTCTCGGGGTTCCGTCAACATTCCCATCGTTGAGTTTATTGTAGATTAGCGCTTGTAAATACTTGCTACTTCATGACGCGGAAAAATTACACTTGCTTACTGTTAGCGGGGGAAGTGCACAACTGTTGCGCATTTTACCGGCATGCCTCCGGACAGGGGCTGATCTCAACATATAAACTATCCTTTCTGCGCCTCCGAACTCTTGCATTTTTTCTTCAACTGACGGGCAGTGCGTGGAATTTGTGCCATTACCCTGACGACCAGATTTCTTCTGCCACAATTTATAGGGTGGTTTTTTTCAGGTGTCCCCTATCATATCAAAAAACCTTCAAACAGGATTAGATGCCTAAGCTTCTGCGCAAGACTCAACGTGATGGAGACCAGCATCAAGGCGAATCTGTCTCTAATGAGAATGGCGCATTGTCCTCCAGACACACTCTGCCGAGGGTGAGTTTGAGCTCTGATGGTCACCGCGACTCCGTTGTATCCCGTTCAAACTCCAAGAAACACCGCCAAACTTCAACACCGCGGTCAATTCCCAATGGGACGATAAACTCCTCACCGGTGCCCCAATCTACCCCCAACCTGAAGTCTGAAAGTAAAACATCTGATGACTCGCTGCCAGCGCACTTGCACCTCGCACCTCCTGCATTCCCCATCCAAGTGGAGCATCCACTGCCAGTGAGAGAAGATGATGAGCTTGACTTGGGCGATAATGGTGACAATAAGGGCCTTGGCATCAGCAAGGGAAGTAAATACGACACTGAAGAAGTTGCAGGACCGACCAAATCAGACTCCAACGGGTTTTTATCCTCGTTGATTAGCGCAGCACACAACGCCGCAAACATTATGATGTCTCCGCAAGAGGAGGCTGATACACTGAAAGGACAGAGTGGTGACGACAAGGTCAAGTCGGCGAACAACGCGCAATCCGCTCGGAGGGACACTTTTTCTAGTAGACTCGAACTTTTATTAAAGCCTTCTAAAACTCAAGAGAAAGCAACACAAGACGACAAAAGCGGTACAGCAACAAACGACGAGCTACATCACATTATCACGCAAGATGAAATTTCGAAAGAGCCTATTTCACCCATGTCAACAGCAAACGTGCATTTTGAGCCCGTTAGGGAATCCCCCTTAAATTCGTTAGGAGAGGGAGATTTAACCTTGGACTCTTTTGAAACGCATAGAGTAAAGCCATTAGAGCAGGCTGGAGTAACTGCACCCGGGATAGGGAAGGACATACTAGAGAAATCCAGTAGCTCCACAATCAATTCAAGTAACATCCACACATTCATCAACGGGGCGCCCTCTGTACGCAACAGGAGATCTGACTCGATCAACAAAAGGTTAATGATCACCCCGAACCATTCCACCGACAACTTGTCTGACATTAAGAGAAGTCTTAGCCCAGATATAGTGAACCGCGCCCTACCATCCACCAACCAACTCTCTGTCAGTGGAAATGCAGATTCCAAGAAAGTACACAGGCGGTCTGTTGGGAATCTTAGCTCTACGGATTTGGTCAAGTTGAGGAGTCAGAGTCTTTCACGCGCGAAGAGCAATGACGTGACTGATGAAGAGAGTGGCGACTCGGATTTGGATTCTTTGACCTCGGGTGGTAAGCCGCCTGACTTGAGCGAGATAGTGGACTACTCCAAGATACACTTTGCACCCAAGAAAAAGAACAGGGAGTTCCACAGCTCTTTTAAAAACGTGCCCCATGGTGACAGGTTGATTGAGGATTGTAGCTGTGCATTGTCAAAAGACTTTTTAGTGCAAGGCCGCATGTACATAAGCGAGCATTACATCTGCTTCAACTCGAACATCTTAGGTTGGGTCACCAACTTGACTATTCCTTTGCAAGAAGTGATCCAGATTGAGAAGAAGTCCACAGCGGTTTTGTTCCCGAACGGAATGATCATTAGAACATTGCACCACAAGTACGTTTTTGCAACTTTCCTCAGTCGTGACTCAATCTTCACGTTGATCACAAACATATGGCATAGGGTCTTGGTTAAGAGTGCAGACGTCGAGCCCTCGAAATTTCTTCAGAGAGTTGACAGTCTCGCGAGGAAAGTGAGGAGAAACAGGAATCTGTCTGTTACATCACGCTCGGAAGAAGAGTACTCTGACGGTGGCCTGAGTGAGGAGGACCCGTTCTCAGATGATGGCGACAATTCTTCTGATGAAGCGATGCCCAACGGCAGCGGAAAAAAGAAATCTTCCCAAACAAATGACGAAAGCTCGAGCGAATCATCCTCCATTCCCAAAAAATCGAATGGCGATAACGAGATACGTGATCACGACATTGACGATGGTTACATGACGGAGGACGGCTCATTTGATGATGGTGACGAAGGGGGGGACGCTACACCAGCAAAGAAAGACAAGAAGTCTGCTCAAGGAAATGAAGAGTCAAGCTTCAATGGACTTCCTCTTGTTGGCCCCACAACGCACGAACCTACATCAACGAATTATACCAAAGATTCAAGCGAGACTTTCATATGCGAGGAGACTCTCAAGGGACCCATGGGAGTAGTGTTTTCCATTCTCTTCGGAAACGATACGTCCCACTTTATCAAAATATTGAAAGCGCAAAAGAACTTTGATATTTCGGAAGGTGATATCAGCGGGTTGTCCCCAAAGCAGAAAGATCGGCACTACACCTACATCAAGCCCCTCAGTGGTCCTATTGGTCCGAAACAAACGAAATGTCATATTGACGACAAGTTGATTGATTACCTGTTGGAGAAGTCTATTTTGGTCGAACAGGTTACAGCAACTCCAGATGTGCCAAGTGGAAATTCGTTCAAGATTCGCACTAAGATTTTCTTGTCTTGGGCCCCACAGAACTACACAACTCTATATGTCGTAACGGCTGTTGAGTGGAGCGGGAAATCATGGATCAAGGGTGCGATTGAGAAGGGATCAATTGATGGCCAAAAGGATTCCATGAAATCCTTAATCGAGAAAGTCAATGAAATGCTCACCTCTGGCAGTTCAAATAATTCCATGAGTAAGGGTAAGAAGAGCAAGAAAAAGTCGAGAAGTCGGAAGAACACAGAAACGAAAAAAGATAAATCTCGAACTGAGGACGACAATTCCGATTCTGGTTCTTCTGGAGATGATGGAATCGTCTCGCAATTTACGGGTTTGGTCAGTTCCATTGGTAAGACTCTCCCGGTACAAGTACCCTTCGTCGGCGATACCGTGATGGGTTTTGTAATAATTGCGGTTGGAATTTTGCTTGTTAAGTTTTTGTTTGGTGCGGTATTAGGAAGACTGAGCAACTACGTCAATATCGATGGGTTCACAACTGGCCAAGTCTCCCGCATCAGTATTAACGACGAAAAGTACTTGGTCATTCCAAGTATTGATACCAAATTCAAGAACCGGAAAGAAAGAATGCAGACAGAAGTCGAGTTGTGGGACTGGATTCAGGAAAGAACTTCCAACAATGTGCATATAAAAAGCAGAGACCAGGGGCAAAATGAAGTGCGTGCGGATGACGTGTACTATGAGTATTCTCAACAAGAAATACGTGAAATCATAGACGTCACAAAGTTGAAGTTGGAAAAGTTGAACGAGAGATTGAATTCATAAGACGAAACGCCTCTATGTCCGGTAAGTAGCAAAATTTTCACAAAGCATCACCAGTACCATGTCGTAGCATCTTTTTCCGTGGGTTTGAAGACATCTCGGGCCTTCGCCCAAACATTGAGGGATTATGTAATAGGTTTGAAGTTAGTTTGTGCAAATCACGTTTCAAGTTCGCTTTGTCTCACATTTCTCAGACTAGAACCGTGCTCAAACAGGATTCTCTACACATTGAGACCTTCTACACTGGCTGGAATGAGATTGACGTCTACGTCATAGACTCATTCCTATTGTTTCAAACTCGTAGAGTATTCACTTTCAGAGTTTTTCGGATGTTCCGTTGGTACAAAATGCGTGACACTCTATTCGGAAAGAAAGAGAGACCGACTAACTAAAGACATAGTGATAGGTAAACCGCCAAATGCCGACCGGAGAAACAAGGTTTGTCCTGTGCTTTTGGGCGCGATTCCCACGAGCCCCCCATGGAGTCATTCCGCCTCCCAAATCCAGGTAACACAGTGAAGCCACCCTGCCCACCTTTAGTAACGTATAGTTTGGTTTAGACTTTGGAAAACCATTTGTTAGGCGTTTCACCTAGGGATGACATGCAGCAGCAAAAAACACTAGACTTTGTGCAAATGGTCAAGACCATTTGACTTAGACGCCATTCCGCAAAATCCTGAGCTCATGACGTCACATTGAGTCCTTTTTTTAAGGTGGTTCCCTTAGTGTATTTTTTTCTACGGTTTACGGGTTATACAAGGGATCTCAGATCGCAAACGGTCAGATAATAAGCGGTGGGGTTCAAAGACAGTACATTTTTTTATAGAACGGCACAGCAAATATAAAAAGCCGAGCATTCCCACCGCTGTTCAAACTACCCTCAACAAACGATGCTATATTTGATTACTCTTGGAGGCACATTCTTCACATTCGTGATCCCCTTAGCGGTGTCATTGAAATCGCTCGCCATCGAGGGCGGAAACCAAAAATCATACAAGTTTTTGCTCAACTACTGGATCTACTTCGTCACGCTCATGTGGATCGAGAAGATGTGGATGCGGAATGAGGACATGGTTTTTGGGATGTCCTTGGTGCTTGATGCCTTGCGCATTTGGTTGTTTTACGGGAAGCAGAACAACATACAGGCACTCAACAACACAGTTGTTGCAAACTTATTCCAGAGTAGCACTGTTACTGTGCGCCGATTCGAAGCCGTTGTGGATAGCGTCTTGCTGTTTGTCATGGCTCAACCACCGAGCGATTCAAGGTCAACTAGTTTCCTTGAGCGCTACTTTCACAGTTTAGCTACTAAACCTTATACAAAGATGGCGGTCCCAAGAGCCAGAGGCAGAAAAGAAGCCGCACCTGTTGAGAATCCTGCTGGGTTTGTTTCTGAGTGGATCCTGAACCTCCAGATACCATCAGTCGTCGACAATACATCCAAAGAGAGCAAAAAGAAAAAGATTGTTAGAAAATTGAGCCCACGAGGACACTTGTCTCCCCCTCTTCGTGGGACTGTACCGACAAATAAGGTGTCGCCATTAATGTTGAATAAACCTGTACAACAAAGTGCTACGCTGAGAAGAGCCCTGGAAGAGCTCCCCGCCGTTCTCGAATTGAAGGACGCATATCAAGCGTCATACCCTTCTTCGGTGATCTCGTCAGAAAGCAGCACCCCTAGCGGCCCAGAATATCCCGTTAATGATATTTTGCCCCGTGTGCTCAGTTCTCTGGAGATCTACCTCGAAGGAGCACAAAACAAGTTTGACTATCCGCTGGCGCCGCCAATTAATAGGGAGCAGCTAAGACAAAACCTTGAGGTTCCGTCAGCAAATAGGAGCAGGCTGAACTCTATGCCCATTGCGCCTGCCGGTCGACCCGCAGAGTTCAAGATTGACAAGAACTTTTTTGACAACAACAAGCACCGGTTGTTCACAAAGAAATCAAACTAATTACATATACATAGGGACTTGCGGTAGGATATAGATTTGGGCTTCAACATAATAAGGATAGATTTTAAAATTGTAAATCCAGAACTTCTAGGCTCTCGTTTAAGGTACTTTAACTCGTTCTCCATGTTTGATTTTGTGTCGTTTTAGTCCAGTGATCGTAAAAACATTTTACGAATTTATCACGTCGCACGCAGTTGCCTTAAGGGAAATGAAATCTTAGCGATGAAAAAGAGGGTTTGAATGACTCTTATCAGAAGAACCCCATGGCTCTTATCAGATGAGAAAACCCCAAATCATGATTTCACGGGCCACCTTGATAGAAAAACCGCCTATAGCCGGTCGACCGTGAATGACTTCATCTGGGAAGAAAATCGAAAGGCGAGATTCCAAGGGGTAACGCCATTTATCAGATACTAACTTACTCGACAATCTCGTGATCTTCCTCAGGTGCCTATTGCCGTGATGGATTAAAGAGGACATAGACGCATGCATGACGTCATAACAGGGGATGTCAAGAAATACGGAAATACGGAAATAAATTGTCTTGGATGTGGGCCAGAGTGAAAAGCAACTGCGCACTTTCATACCTTCGGAGAACGATTCCCTTTGGCGGTTTTCATGGTTTGGTATTGTTCAATGGCGCGGCTCCCATATTGCAAGTAGTCTACAAAGGAAGCGCCGCAAACACCATGCATATATTTGTCTAACAGCTAAAGAAGCTCCTTGCTTGCTGCCGAGGCTTGATTATCGGTACATAATTTCATCTTTCTAACGTTGGGGCAATCACCAACTCAATTTGCAATTTGGTCACTTTGTGTGAGTGTTATCAGTTTAGTCACTTGTATCTCTAACGAGACTTGACTGTTTACTTTGATGTCTCCTGGTACCAGTGACCAATGTCCTATATAGGACTAGTACTGGAGCAACTTTGGTGTTTTTGTGCAATATACTCCTGAGAAGTATCTTGAGGCGCTGTAACTTGTCACTCCTATAAACTAAACTTAGACAGTGCCTGAAGTAGCCGATGATATTCACTCTTGCCATATAACATCGTAGTGTTACAATCATTCAAATGTCAAAAGTGCATGTGGATTGCAAGCTATCTCGTTCCGATCCTACTAAGGGATCGCAACGGGTGAGAGTGGACAGCAAGCCAGGCTCCCATTTTCAAGATGAGTACCCAAAGCCCTGCAAATGAGCTCTTTTTCTACGTGCTGATTTCACGGAGGGGATCCTTGAGCCTAATCGTGGTGCGACCAAAAATTGCCACTTGAAAATATCCCGTTACCCTCACAGATGGGCTATGTGTGTTGTTAAATCGAGCACCATTTCATATATTCCGCTGGTGTGAAGGTCGATCATGCTTGTCTAAATTAAGTTAATGACTTACAACTGTCAAAAAAAGAAATCGCATCCTTTACGTTTGTGTCTTGAGGAATATTTTTGAGTGACGTATTATGGCTTTTAAATATGCTAGATCTTGCTCGTGATACATATAATTATTAATTTTTGGTGACTTATTTCACACCACTTCCATGAACACATACCCGAGTACAAGTACACACCATGACCATATATAACATTGAACCTCCACCACTTACTGAGCCACCCCCAACCTTCCCGACTTCCTTACATTCGACCCCTGCTTTGAGGGCTCGAGAACACACATCCCTGCCTTCTCCCGAGACATGCCCAGCAGTTATCCTCGACCCCCTAGAACATTTGCTGACCAAAGTACCGACGTTGTCAATTAAACCCGAAGAGACGCTGCATTTCACGAACGATATCACCGTGGCAAACACGCCTCGGATAGATGTTGGCATACCCCAAATATTTACGGATGAGGAGGCAAGGCGAAAGCACGCAACAGAGAAACATCTCGACGACATCAAAAATCAGTGCTCTTGCTTGATCAGCGAGCTTGCAAACAGCTCGCAAAATCCAGAGGATATTGTGAAACGCCACATCATAGAGCTTCACAAGTATAATGAATTGCAAGACATTGCTCTCGGATTGATTACCATGATTGCCGATCAGAGAGAAGTCAAGACCGTGAAAATCTTGGAGGAGATCAAGCTCGATTTGAACAATTAACGTTGACTGCTGATGTCATGTATCACGCGCTTCTTCGCTGGTACTTGGCATGCTTTTAAGGATATACTCATGATTTCATAATCATTGCCCTAGGGCACAATGAATAGCTGAATAAATAAACCACTGCAATACTTTCGCGTCACTTATGTGTTCGCATGGTCGTAGCTTCCCTATTCCGTGTACGAGAATTCAGCTGAGCATCAGCGAAGTGAAACCTGCACATAGTGTTGCCACTCTGATTACCCTCCTTGTGTGCAACGCACGACCCCTATTCAACGCAGGAAAAATCACTACGGAAATTGAAAGAGTCCACTGTAATACGCCTTACACTAGTGCTCAATTTTTGCAATCCAAATTAGTACCAAACACCACCTTCCCAAGCAGTCATAATTCCAGTGGTACAGATTGGATTTTTGAACAACTCCAAATTTTCAATCTTGCACTTCTGAAGCCTAAAAAAATTTGCACACTCTGCTAAGACCTATTGCACAACAATATGAGGCAACTACATTGGACCTTGTTGAGCTGGATCTTATTACTCACAGTGGTCTTCTCAGCCCCGCGACTAGAATTGGTGAGAGACTCGTACCAAACACCAACATATGATAATATCGAAACTACAGAGGCCCATCAGCCCACCTACAACACGAAAGAGCCGCTCCTTCCACTCGACCTCAGATCCATTAACGACTGCAAGCTCACAGATTTGCTTTTAATTAGTGACATCGATGGCAATTTACATGGGATCGAACGCAATACGGGAGCTTTATTATGGACTTTACCCATAGATGAACCCTTGGTAAAGATACTGTCCAACAACTCCAAGGAAAACTCTCAGTCCAATATTTTATGGTTCGTAGAACCTTACGAAGACGGCTCGCTCTTCTACTTCACACCAAAGTTCGGGTTGAACAAGTTGCCCACGAGTATCAAGGACTTGGTGTTGGAGTCACCTTTTTCACTCAGCGGAGATGATAAAATATATACCGGTACCAGGAAAACAAGCTTGTTCACAGTCAACATACATACAGGGGAGATCAAATCTTCATTTGGAAATAACCAGAAATGTCCGGTTCCAAGCACACACTACCAAAACCCACACCAACAACTGGATTCGAGCAGAGATAACATCATGATCGGCAAAACAACATTCGAGCTCTCGATTTATTCCAAATTCAACACTAACGTGGTTTGGAACGTAACATACTCACAGTGGGGGCCAAATAACATCGACAACGACTTGATCATGCAGAACCAGAAGAGTGTTGACAAACTCTACTTTACTCCATTCCACGACAAGTCTCTCCTTGCCATCAACAAAGACTTGGGAACGCCAATGTGGATCAGTAAGCTACCATCATTAGCTGTTTCGGTCTTCGACGTCTTTCATAACTCCAAGTCGAAAGACTATGTCATGCTTCCACACCCGTTGAAAGTATTGAATGACATACAAAGAGAAGATGCCACACAAGGGATGAACGAGGATTTAGTATTCATCAACAAAACGTCAAATGGGAAGGAATGGTTCGCAATGAGTTTCAATAATTACCCTACTTTGATCAAAAGCGCTCCTATTTCCAAGTACCAATTAGACTTGTACAAACTACAGAATGATGTTCCTGTTGACATCACTTACATCAAAAACATACAGTTACTCACGAGCCCTTCCTCGGCAGTGGAAGCGTTGATCAACGGAATTCACAAAGCTTTCCAATTGACTAGCAAAACCATGTATCAGCCTATTCTTCGCTATTCAGAGGACGGCGCGACTAAAAGCGAAGTGATGCAGATTGGCGATGGAAGTCGTGGGAAGCTCTCAACAGGCAGTTCACGCGAAAGTAGCGAGGACCAAATACAGACCATCATCGATGGTATCAGATTCCCAGAGAAGCCTGTGGGGCACTTGCTTCCTAGCGTGGAAACTTCCGAGGTGCTTCTCATTGACCCCAGCGAAGCACGTAATAAGGAAACTTCACCAGCAACTTTACCAATGGTGGAACAACCTAGTACAATTGGCCGTATAACAGGAAGATTGACAACGTCATTAATCAGGAGGGTGGTTGAAGATTTAGTCGTCATATTGTTGTTCGTTTTCCTACTCTACTACTTCAATGCCAATGAATTCAGCATCATCATCTCCGGACCTAAGAAGGGGAAGGAAGATATGGAAATCGTTGGTACTTTACCCATCGTCATGAAATCTAAAGAAAAGGAAGCTAAGGAAAAGATAGAAGAGACAACAGAGACTTTTTCAGAAACTTCGGATACCACTGAGGATCTGAGTGAAGTCAAGGAACAGAACCAGCTGCAGAATCCTAAGAAGGTGACATTCACTTCTGCACCTGACGAGGGAGGATCGGACGATTCAAATGATGAGCTGAATGAAAAGTACGATACAGAGGATGCATCTTCTGAAGCGCTGGTCAAAAAGAAGCGGAAGAGAGGCGGAAGAGGTGGAAAGAGAGGCGGACGCCGCGTCAACAAGAATAAGGTGGATGCCATTGATGAGCAAGGTGAAAATTCGGAGTCTATCGTCAAGGTAGATTCAGACGCGGAAGTTCCGGTTGTTATCGCTACCACGAGTCTTGTCAAGGCGTCTGGTCCGGCTAAGTCCCCAGTGAAGAAATTACAGATTGAGAATAATTTGATAATCTCAGACAAAATCCTTGGGTATGGCTCGCACGGAACTGTTGTTTATCAGGGTACCTTTGAGAATCGCCCTGTTGCAGTGAAGCGTATGTTGTTGGACTTTTACGTGATCGCCAACCACGAAGTTCGTTTGCTTCAGGAAAGCGACGATCATCCGAATGTCATTAGGTACTTCTGTTCGCAATCAAGTGAGACTGAGAAGTTTTTATACATTGCTTTGGAGCTCTGTTTGTGCTCTCTTGAAGACATTGTGGAAAAACCGAAAGGCTCACTACAACTTCAAGCTCCAAATTATACCGATGTCTTGTACCAGCTAGCAAGCGGGTTGCACTACTTGCATACATTAAAAATTGTGCACAGAGACTTGAAGCCGCAAAACATATTGGTCGCAGAAAGCAAGAGGAAGGACAAAGTCAAAGCCGAAGAGGACGTTAATTCTGACAACAATTTCAGATTGTTAATCTCTGACTTTGGCTTGTGCAAGAAATTGGAGTCTGATCAGTCAAGTTTCAGGGCCACAACACAAAACGCTGCCCTGGGGACTTCAGGTTGGCGCGCCCCTGAGTTGCTTTTGAACCATGATTTGTTTGAGATCTCTCCTGATACGATATCGTCTGTTGGTTCCACTTCAAACTCCTTGAATGGGAACGTTTCACCCAACCAAAACCCACCCACCAATACCGGAGGAAAGAGACTCACAAAAGCTATTGACATTTTTTCACTTGGTTGTGTCTTTTACTACATTCTTACGAAAGGTGGTCATCCCTTTGGGGACCGTTATCTTCGGGAAGGAAACATCATCAAGGGTGAGTACGACATATCTAGCTTGGAAGAAGCTTGCCCTAATGATCAAATCGAATCTAAGCATTTAATTGGTTCAATGATCAGCGCCAACCCAGCATTGAGACCTAGCACGTCAAGGATTAAATTGCATCCCTTTTTCTGGCCTTTCAAGAAAAAGCTCGAGTTCTTACTCAAAGTCAGCGACAGGTTTGAAGTGGAGAGGCGTGATCCTCCAAGTGAATTACTACTCAAGTTGGAGACTCACGCGATGCTGGTGCATGGGGGTAACTGGCATGACAAGTTTGATGAAAGTTTCATGATCAACTTGGGCAAATACAGGAAGTACCACCCAGAGAAGTTGATGGATTTGTTACGTGCCATAAGAAACAAGTATCACCATTACAACGACTTGCCCTCCCTGTTGATGAGTGAGATAGGCACATTACCTGAGGGTTTCTACAAGTTTTTCAACGATAAGTTTCCCAACTTATTGATGGAAATTTACTTCATGATTAAAGAGCATTTAGTCGATGAAGATGCATTCAAAGACTTTTATTGATTGACCTAATTCCTGGAGCTTCTCATTCAGCATGGGCAACGGAAATCTACATTTTCAGTTCTATAAGTAATATACATTTGGTTATTTTTTCATGCCAGGTTTCGTAATCTTACCAGGGGTCTTGCGGTTCGAAATAATTTTCGACTTTTGGCCCTCTGGTATGCTGTCCTTGAATATTGTGTGTTTGCCTTTGAAATTCAGGCTGCTAATTGCCGGTTGAGCCATCGATGTAGTTGCAGACGCCCCAGCTTGCTTGCCTCCCAAAACGTTCTGGAGAAAGGCTTTTGATTCTTGTTTTCGCTGTTCTTCAGCATTTTGGATCTTATCTTGCAGAGCACCCAAATTCTTAGCCCTGTTCATATAGCTTTTGATTCTATCGAGCTCACTCATAATAGGGTGCGAATCTGTATTCACGCCTATTGACTTCATGTAAGCGAAAAGGGTGGCAATCAATGTGTATAAGAAGTTGTTGTAAGTCTTGACTTTGTCAATCTGCCCTTCTGTGGTGGTCGTGTTCAGTTGTACAAGTTCTTCGAGAGACTTCTTGAACACAGGTTCGAGAGAGAGCTCTAGCAGATCTACTGCAGAGTTCAAGGATGCGATAAACTGTCTCACTGATTCTGCTCCTTCCATGGTTGTAAGCCAGACCTTTTTTTTTTGCGATGCGATTTTCTTATATTTAACACCATCAAATACAATGACTGGCATAAGAAGGAATAGAGAGATATTGACAGGAGGAAAGAGATATGCGCAGAAGCAGTCCAAGAAGCATCAAGTGGAGGAAGTCAGCTTCGATCTGAGTCTGCGTGAGGAGTATTTGACTGGTTTCCACAAGAGAAAGTTGCAAAGAAAGAAGAAGGCTCAACAGTATATCAAAGAGCAGGAGAGGTTGACCCGCATTGAGGAGAGAAAGAAAATGAGAGATGAAAGAAAGCAAGATTTGGAGAACCAGTTGAAGCAATTTGACGAAACCATGAAGAAGATCACGAATTATGACAGCGACAATGAAGACGACAAGAAGGATAAAGCAGAAGACGATGACGAATGGGCCGGTCTTTCCGATGACGAAGGTGAAGAAAAGACTGAGGAGGCAGTAGAGGAGCTTCCTAGAGGAATACTTCGCCATAAGGAGCTTTATGTGCTGGATCCTCAGGTAACCTTCACTGATGGTGCTACTATAGAT
Source organism: [Candida] loeiensis (assembly GCA_030563775.1). Classification (NCBI taxonomy): domain Eukaryota; kingdom Fungi; phylum Ascomycota; class Pichiomycetes; order Serinales; family Debaryomycetaceae; genus Kodamaea; species [Candida] loeiensis. The sequence goes on from JAJMKD010000003.1 coordinate 110,685, forward strand.
GACGAAACTACAGTGACGGTCGAGTCACTCGATAACCCGGCCCTCAAAACCTTGAGAGAGTTAGCTGAGGCAAACAATGTGAACATCGCAAAGTCAGAAGAGATTTTGGACAAGTCAATTCAACGTGCAAAGAACTACGCTGTGGTATGTGGAGTTGAAAAGCCTGAAAAGAAGAAGAAGAAGAATTTCAGGTACTTGACCAAGGCTGAGAGAAGAGAGAACTTGAGAAAAGAAAAGAACAAGAACTACACAAGAAGAAAGAAAGATTAAACAAAGTTTACTTCGCCAATTTGTGGGGTTCTTCTGCATTCCACGAGCCCGATACTCGAGCTCTGAAATTTTTATCCGGGTAAAAATGGCTTTAGACATCTCATCGAAAATTTCTGTGTACTATAAATATAAATCGATTTCCCATAATTTTTTCTATCCAGCTACATTCCACAGATTAATCGTATGTGACATTTTACAATTACACTGATGACAAGACTGTCGCCCCAGACGGAGGATCCTTTTCAGGACTATGACCGATTCGATATTAGCCAAACACTGAAAATTCTGAAAGTAATTGAAATTATATCAACGTTTGATACTAACAATGATAGAAGTATTTGAACGTGTTTTTCTCGTCAAGAAACTTAGGCCATGTGACTATGGCGTGCTTTTTTGAGCTTGAGAGGTCTCAAGTTGACTAGAGCAGACTGGGTTTGTTGCGACTGTTGTAATGTAGTTCCTCAGTAATTTGGCTAATGATGTTTCCATGCTAATCATGAATACTTTATGATTAAAACCTTTTTAAATCGTGCTCTGCACGTCTGAAGCCTTACTGAGTGTACACGTAGTATATATTCTCCTGCTCATCCCCGAGTGCTACACTGAAGGTTTTGCGCTTCTTGTCACGTCTGGATATATCACCCCAAAGTCATTTTTCGCGAACAACTGTCCTGATTATGTACAAACAACCATGAACGTTACTGACATATTACCACTCCCGTTCAAAGTATTAGCGCTTTTGCTATTTACGGTAACATTATGGTTCCTACTCGTGTATGTTCTGTACACTTGGCTTAAGTTGAATGTGGCGCAATTGATAAATTTCTCCTACACACAACACAGTTACATCGATCCTGATCGCGATGTACACGAACACACTTCTGGAGAGTGGCACACAGTGAGCCCTGTTTCCATAACTGAAAACGCTGAGCTAGCAGGGAATATCTTACTCAACTTGAGAGACACCACCATGATGTCTGTGTTTGGATTTTTGGCATACAAGACGTTCGAGCATTACGAGTGGAACCCTTTTGCAAAAGAAGCCATCGCGCTCTTTTGTATCGCATTTGCAATGTATAGATTCTTCTACAACTGGTCTGGAACCCAAGGACAAGTGCGCATATTCACTACGCTCAAGCGCATTTTAAGTGGGGGAATTGCGCTGCAGTTCATGAGATCTAACGACATCTTGGTGAGTGATTCGTTCATGTCATTCAGCAGGGTTTTCGACGACTTGGTGCGCTACCTCTGCTACGGAATTGACTACAACAAGTACGAGTGGATCGCTCTCCTCGTACCTATAGCCATTAGAATCAAACAGTGCTGGTACGAATTCCGTCTCACCGGAAACATCTCTCACATGCTCAATTTGTTAAAATACTTGACAAACTTGGGGCCACTTTGCGTTGCAGCGTTGCACATTGAGCTGCACAGTTTGCTAGTTGCAACCTTATTGCTTAACTCGACGTACTCCTTCATTTGGGACTTGAAAATGGACTGGGGATTGTCCTTCCGCAGAGGGCGTATAGTGAACAAACAGCTGCATTGGCTCTACTATGTGTTAATTATCATAAACTTGGTCCTCCGCTTTATCTGGGTCTTCAAGGTCACCAGAGGAAGCGAATACTTTGCTCGATTTGCAAACATTGGTGAGATTTTGTATGCTGGTGACTACGAGTCTTTCGGATATACCACCTTACAGGTCCTCGAACTCATAAGAAGGTGGAACTGGTGTTTCCTCAAGTTGAAGAACGATGCCTCGAAGTTGATACAGACCGACATCGAGTTACAACGACAATAAGTATTCTGTTTATTCCGTAAATAAAAGTATCCATCCCGCAATTTATGAGTGGTTCTCTAACCATTTAGAAGCAGCGTTTCTCCATGCCAAGTCAGCCTTTGGGCTCAACCTGTTCTCGCTGACCCACTGGTACTTGAGCGGGGACTTGATGGCAATGTAGATCACAGCAACAGAGCCCATCATGATGGCGGCTGCCGCGTTAACCTTGGGTGCGTGTGCCATTGTGTGTAGTTCTATTGAGTTTTTTTGTAAGTGCTTTTCTTCACTTTTTGGTTGGTTGGTGATTTTGGAGCTCGCACGACTTCAATGATTGAACACTATAATGGGCAGACGAGTGAAACGTGAAGAAGACATAACAATGTGGGCAGATACTTCGTGGCACGTCTTGTCGTGCTTTATATTCTCTGCAGATGACTAAGAATTGTCCAACTGCGAAAGACGACTGTGTACAATTATCGAGGTCGGATCCTAGTGTAAAAAAAATTTCTCCTAGTGAAAAATTTCTCTGTAACAACGACATGATAAAGATAAGTTTAAAGAGCGGATCTAAGGGATCGATAGCAGCATTCCGTCAGCTCCACTCTTCCAGAGCGTCGTTATCGCGTTCCTTCACGGCTACCTTGAAAACCAAGTACGACAAAGTATCCGATTACGGCTCCTACAAGCATACACTTCTTACACACAGATTACCAGAATCAACCGCACAGCAGTCTCCCCCGCTCGTAGCCTTGCATTCCAGATTACAGCTTCCCTCGAAGTACCTGCTCGCGACGTTATCCCAGGCGACCAACTTAACTTCTGAGGCCAGTGGGGGACTTGCCAACAACTTTGGCCTCAACGTCTTGGGAAAGAACTTGTTGTCATACTACGTGAGCGAGTATCTCTTGATAAAGTACCCGAGATTGCCCATGCCCATCCACAACGCTGCGGTAGACTCGTTGATGGGTGTGGAGGCACTTTCAGATATCGGTAAGGGTTGGGGTATCGAGGTGCACCTGAGATCGAAGTTGGACCAATACTTGTCCCAGGAGTCTGAATTCCTCCAGTATGGAAAGTTGAGGTTCAGCTCGTCAACCTCCACAGACGAGCCAGGCATCCACGAGTTGAGCGAGCAGGAGAGCATGGGTTTGCGTAACCACAGCTTCATCTCCGACGAGTCGGAGGCATATGCATCAGCAGTCAGGGCCATAATCGGAGGCTTGTATACTCACGCTGGGGAGGAGGCTACGAAAGATTTCATTAACGACCACATATTACTGAGAAAGTTGAGATTGGAGGAGATGTTCGAGTTCAATCAGCCAACTAGAGAGTTGGTGAGACTCTGTGACAAATTGCAGTTCTCCGAACCGGTGGAGATCAGATTGATCGCCGAGTCTGGAAGGTTGTCTGCACACGCCCTTTACGTCGCTGGTGCGTTCAGCGGTGTTGAGAAGTTAGGTGAAGGTATCGGCTCCCTGATTCAAGAAGCTAAGACAAGAGCTGTCGTAAACGCTTTGATGAGCTACTACTTATACTCCCCCATCAGCTCTGAGGGTAACACCGTGAAGTTGCCCAGCGATGAGGGCTACAAGTTCGAGGGTGTTGTCGGTTTGGGAGATGTTGCCATTTAGGCAAGGAATGTACATAATATAGTATACGATAGAAGTAAATAGTTGATGATACTAAACACATCTGCGATTGAGTAGAGTTCTTATTCCGAGAGTTTTCACTATTGGATATTTTTGGGAGCTCTTATTCCGGAAGTTTCTCACTATTGGATATTTCTGGGAGAACTTCGGTATCAAATCATTTTTGTGAAGCCATCGGTAGATAATTCAGAGAAATCTACGGCATTAGGTGAATGTAATGTGACTGGCGACTGGAAAGTCCCGAGAAGTCATCGATATGAATAATAATGGGAGGAGCGTAGGAATTATAAGAGTTGCAAAAAATCCATACAAATTGAACATTAAAATGATATTATATATACCTGAATAGAATTGTGAGTTTGACTTAGTTAGAGCATGCACCACCGCTGACCTCAGCATCGACAGCCAGGTCCAAGTCGTGGAAGCACCTCACCAAAGCTGGAATGTCCTCCATGTGCTTCAATTCGACGGAAGAATCCTGACCCTTCTCGACATCCAAGACACAAGAGTACTTAGAGCCACCTTGGCTGGAGCAGTCAGCTGGGGCGGTGTAGTTGAGGAACTCAAAACCACACTCAGACAGCTCAAAGTCATCCTGCTCGTTGAAGCAGAACCCGTCGGCTCTGTAGATGGTACGAGGCTTGAGGGAAGAGTGGTACACACCGTTCTCATAGTTCTTCTTGAATTTACCAGTGTTCTTGGACTCGTGGGTGTTCAAGTTAACAGAGATAACCTCTCCAGTCTTGCTGTCGACTGAGTTGACAACGTGGTACTCCATAGAAGAGTGGTCCTTCACCATGTTCTCCAAGTACTTGTAAACGACCTCAGTAGGTGGGAGGATGGCAAATCCGTGCTCGTTACGGTGCAAGTCAAAAGCCTGAGTCAAACCCAAGGTAGCAATCAATGTCAACTTTGTAATCGAAACCATATTGTATGCTGATCAAATAGATAATTTTGAGAAAGTTTCTGCCGTTTCCGCATCCTTTATAAGTTTGAGTAGTGCGGATAAAAAAGGAACGAAGTAGCCAATCCCAAAAGTGCCTTCTGCATGCATCCCGGCCTACTGTAAAAAAGTCTTTTGTGATTCCAAGCGAAATGACGGCTCTTGGAAATTTTTGACAACAAAGGGAGCCACCATCGCGGTTAACATCTGGTATGGTCGAACTGGCTGTCCTTCACCACAGCGTGCTCAATATCCATTGTTTGTACGTGGAATTTGGGACGGGAATATGGTTACGAACCAGTCCATATCAAAAGCATCTATGAGAAATTTGTCTGATTGGATGATATTTGCAAAAAAAATTAAGCCATCTCCGGAAATTATCAACAGGAGCCGATTGCAGCAATTCGCTAGTTTTCTAAAAGGACATTGCTTATGAATATATTGGTAAGCATGCTGAATTACCTGGAGGCTCGGGCGAACGTGCTTATTCATCTATTGTAAAGCAAGGACGAGGTGGGCTTATTCAGCTATTATAAATACGCTTATTTTCCTTTTAAGGAAGGTTGTTCATACATTATAAAACAACAACGCTTTTCATCGATTATGATGAAAGAACTATTAATCTGTGGTCATCTCAATTTGTGGCGTTCACTAACATACTGGTAGCATGGCTGTTTCCAATCCAGCAGTTTCAATAATTTACTGTTCGTTGAAGTATCACGTTTTTTGCCTCACGTGACAATATCAATTAGTCCGAGTCAAAGAGTTAAAGCATCGCAAAAAATTTCGTTGATAAGTAAAAGTAACACTTTTAACTACACCAACCACACGCTATGTCCAAATTGAATATTCTTGTTATCGGAAACGGTGGCAGAGAACACGCTATTGTGTGGAAGTTGGCCCAGTCCAGTTCTGTGTCCAAGATCTACGTCGCTCCAGGTAACGGTGGAACTGGATCGGTGAGCCCCAAGGTTGTCAACGTGCCTGAGTTGTCTGGATCTCCAAAGGATTTCGACGCATTGGCCAAGTTTGCTACTCAGAAGGAGATTAACCTTGTTGTTCCAGGTCCAGAGCAGCCTTTGGTTGACGGTATCTCCACCATTTTCACTAAGATCGGTATCCCAGTCTTTGGCCCAAGCGCACGCGCGGCTGTGATGGAGGGCTCTAAGGCTTTTTCCAAGATCTTCATGGACAAGCACAGCATTCCAACTGCCAGATTCCGTAACTTCACCGATGTCGACGCTGCCAGAGAGTACATCAAGAACGAAGTCGACTACAAGATTGTCTTGAAGGCCGACGGTATCGCTGCTGGTAAGGGTGTTCTCATCCCAGAAACGAAGGAGGAGGCTTTGGCTGGTTTGGACGAGATCATGGTTGCCAAAAACTTCGGAAGTGCTGGTAACGAGATCGTCATCGAGGAGTTCTTGGAGGGTGATGAGTTGTCCATCTTGACCATTACCGATGGTTACTCTTTCTTCAACTTGCCAGCTGCGCAGGACCACAAGAGAATTGGTGACGGTGACTCTGGTTTGAACACTGGAGGTATGGGTGCGTACGCTCCTGCACCAATTGCCACCGCCGAAGTCTTGAAGAATATCGACGCAACCATTCTCAAGCCCACCATCGATGGTATGAGAAAGGACGGATACCCTATGTGTGGTGTTTTGTTCACCGGTATCATGTTGACTCCCCTGGGCGAGCCAAAGGTGTTGGAGTACAACGTCAGATTCGGTGACCCAGAGACCCAAACCGTCTTGCCTTTGTTGACCGAGGAGACTGACTTGGCTGAGGTCTTCTTAGCTTGTGCCGAGCACAGATTGGACTCTGTTTCCATCGCCACCAAGCCAGACACCTTCTCCACCACCGTGGTGATGTCGGCGGGTGGATACCCTGAGTCATACGCCAAGGGTGATGAAATAACTGTGGGCACAATCCCAGCGGACACCTACATCTTCCACGCTGGTACTGCTGAGAAGGACAGCAAGGTCGTCACTGCCGGTGGTAGAGTTATTGCTGCCACTGCTACCGGTAGCACTGTACGCGAGAGTGTGGACAGAGCCTATACTGGTGTGGATGTTGTGTCGTTCGACAAGAAGTACAACAGAACCGACATTGCTCACAGAGCTTTCAAGACCGCTGCTGCTAAGACCGCTATTACCTACGCCGATGCTGGTGTGTCTGTCGACAACGGAAACCTTCTTGTTCAGCAGATCAAGAACAAGGTGAAGTCTACCCGCAGACCTGGTGCCGACTCCGACATTGGTGGATTCGGTGGTACCTTCGACTTGAAGGCTGCTGGCTACAAGAACAGCGACGACACTCTCCTCGTTGCATGTACCGATGGTGTTGGTACCAAATTGCGTATTGCGCAGATCATGGACATCCATGACACTGTTGGTATTGACTTGGTTGCCATGAACGTCAACGACTTGATTGTCCAGGGTGCTGAGCCATTGATTTTCTTGGACTACTTCGCAACCGGTCGTCTTGACATTGATGTCGCTGCCAAGTTCGTCAGCGGTGTTGCTGACGGCTGTATCCAGGCTGGGTGCGCTTTGGTGGGTGGTGAAACCTCCGAGATGCCCGGTATGTACGACCCAGGTCACTACGACACCAACGGTACTGCCGTCGGTGCCGTGACCAAGGGCAAGATCTTGCCAAAGTTGTCTAGCATGAAGCTGGGCAATGTCCTCATTGGTCTCAAGTCAGATGGTGTTCACTCTAACGGTTTCTCGTTGGTGCGTAAGATCATCGAGGTAAGCGACTTTGACTACACCTCACCTGCTCCTTGGGCAGAGAACACCACCATTGGTGAAGAGGTGTTGGTGCCTACTAAGATCTACGTGAAGCAATTGCTCGACTCTGTTGCTGACGACTTGATTTTGGGTATGGCTCACATCACCGGTGGTGGTCTCGTGGAGAACATTCCACGTGCCTTGCCCAACAACTTGCAGGCCCAAGTTGACATCGCAACTTGGGAAGTTCCGGCCATATTCAAGTGGTTCGGAAAGGAGGGTAACGTGCCACACAAGGACATCTTGAAGACCTTCAACTTGGGTATCGGAATGGTGCTCATTGTTGAGCAAGATAAGGTGGAGAAGGTTTTGTCCAACTTGAAGAAGCACAATGAGGATGCTGTTGTCATCGGTGAGTTGGTTGACAGAGTGGGTGATGACGAACAGTGTATCGTGGCTAACGTCGACGGATTGTACTAATCGGACTTGTTAAGAAAGAAACAGAATGATTGTGCTGTAGATCGGGAAATGACGATACGGTGGATAACGAGTGAACGTAAGCTGCATATAGAACATAGGAATGCACGAATGAAAACATATAAGAATTGTGCTGTTCGCACTATGAAGAACAGTCCCTTTCCACTGGCAGCACTAAACAATCCTTGCAATTAATGCTCAGTTTGTACTAGTACGGAGCTGAACACCGCAATGATTTCTGAACATCGCAATGACTTTTATGGGTGTCGGCTAAACTCACCCTGATTCCTTTCAACTGTGTCGAGCATATTTACAACGTGAAACGACGTGTAAAAGTGACGTGATGAGCTTCAGTTACGCACTAATCACATGACCAGAACTAAACGAAAAGTGCGTTGCTGCGTACTCAGGGCACGTGATTAATCGTAATTGAGTCAAAAAGAAGGCTGCGGATGTGGGCACCTATCTGGGTAAGACAGGGGAAATGTAATCGCTTGCATTCTTATAACCGAAACACACACGCCCCTCGGCAGGTCTTTCCGCAAGCAGAAGCATAGATTTGTCTAGCAATCCCCACTTGGGAACAAATTACTAAGCAGTAGTACAAATGTGACATTTTTTGCGTTAGGAGTACGGGGATATATATTCCACAGTAAATCTGTAGATACAGACCTGATAAGGGGAGAAGAGCTGTATAACGGATTACCGCCACGAGTCTTAATCCAAATCGACTGTCATTATAGGAATACTCGACACCAACGCCGCTCTAAGTGTCACCGCCATTGAAAAGAAATCCACAAAAGAAAAAAAGAACTTTTTTGCATTGATTAGGAATCTACTGTGAGGAAATTTGCTATCATCTGAGAGTCTCTTGTGAATAGTAGTTGCTACAGATGGGCCTATTATCCCTTGGTACGCCCCTCGACTGGGAGCAGTCCAGAGAGCACAATGAGCATGTGCGTCTGCACGGTATTTCGCAGCTCATCAACATGTTCCGCCAGCATGGACTGAGGCTGAACGACTCCTTTTTATGGGGAGACGAGATCGAGTACATGATTGTGGACTTTGACGACTACCACAAGACGGCCAAATTAGCTATCGACTACGACCACGTTATCAGCGACCTCAATGACGAACTGAAGTCGCTCCACAAATCCACTGAGAACAACGTCTCGTTCCATCCCGAGTACGGGAGGTACATGATTGAGGGGACTCCGTTGCGCCCTTACGACGGTACACTGTTGGAGGACTATGCTTATGTTGAGACCAACATGACCGCAAGAAGGGACATTGGTAACAGCGAGTTGCCGCCCAACTTGCGCCTCTTGACCTTGACATCCTTTCCCAGGCTCGGGTGCCCTGAGTTCACGACCCCGGAATGCAAGCCCGTGGGGCCTGCGCTGCAATCGTTGTTCCTACCCGATGAGATCATCAACAGACACGTGAGATTTCCCACGTTGACTGCAAATATACGGAAGAGGCGAGGGCGTAAAGTTGCTATCAACTTGCCGCTCTTCCCGGATGTGAACACCAAGTTAGTGGACGACCTGATCCCTACCGACCGTTTCTTGTATCCTTCCGATAGGGAGGCAGGGCTTGGTGCTGCGAAGCCTGGCCATGTCTACATGGATTCGATGGGCTTTGGGATGGGCTCCAGTTGCTTACAAGTTACCATGCAAGCTGCAGATGTGAATGAAGCTAGGTACTTGTACGACACATTGGCGCCTTTAACGCCAGTTCTCCTTGCTGTAAGTGCTGCCGCGCCAATTTTCAGAGGGCACTTGGTGAATCAAGATATCCGTTGGAACGTCGTCAGTGGAGCTGTCGATGACCGCACATTCTTTGAAAAGAAGGAAGAGCCCTACCACGGATACCTGAAGACCGGTGGTTTGGATATCAAAGGAGATATTGCGTCTGCTGTCGAGGTCGATGGAAGTGGTAACTACATTGGCGTCAAGACTACCGATGACAAGGACGTGCAATACGTTCCGAAATCGCGTTATGACTCAATAGACTCGTACTTGGGAGACGGGAAATACTCTACGGGATACTATAACCTGTCCTACAACGACGTGTTCCTGCCCATCAACGACGGTATATACGACCGATTGGTAAAGTCAGGACAATTCGACCCCCAGCTTGCCCGCCACTTCGCGCACTTATTTATTCGCGATCCATTGGTGATATTTTCGGAGCGTTTGGAGTCCAACGACGAGTTGGAAAACGATCATTTTGAGAACATCCAGTCCACAAATTGGCAGACTTTGCGCTTCAAGCCACCTGCACTCTATCCCAGCGGAACAGACTTGGCTTCCAAGCCTGGCTGGAGAGTCGAGTTCCGTCCCTTGGAGATCCAGTTGACCGACTTCGAAAATGCTGCGTTCTCGAACGTCATAGCGTTGCTCTCAAAGGCAATCATAAAGTTCAAGCCAGACTTGTACATTCCAGTCTCCAATATTGAGCAAAACATGACGACTGCTCACCGTGTTGATGCCGCAACCGATGAGAAGTTCTGGTTTAAGAGCTTTGGAAATTGGAAGGTGCCGAATCTTGAGAAATATACCTTGAATTGGTTATCGGAGTACATCATTGGAAAGCTGACGGATTTGGGAAATACCTCTAATGGCATTCACCGGGGTGAGAACGGCTTCTCCAATGTTTCTAATGCAGCGTTGTATTCTGCGAATGCGATCGTAAATGGAGACTCAGGACATGGTGGTGTGATCAACTTGATCGTGAAGCTTTTGGCCACTGACTTGATTCCAAAGTTCCAAGGCACCAAAGAAGAGCTTTTAGATTATTTGACCAAGATCGAGTTCCAGTTGAAATTAGTCAGCCGTCGCGCAAGTGGAGAGGTCCCCACTACTGCGCACTGGCTCAGAGGTAAGGTTCTCAACTCGTCATTGTACAAGCAGGACTCCAGAGTGTCGCAGGAGTTGAGCTACTATTTGGCCAGAGATGCTCTCAAGGTCTCAGATTTGTCCGACAGGACCTTGTTGGCGGAGTTGGTAGGTGGTGAAATTGCGGATTATCTTCAGCTGTAATATGTCGAAAGAGGAGTGCGCTGATAGCAATTGAATTACCCCATGAATAGTGATTCATGTAATAGACTGCTTAGTGTAATATAATACTCTAAGAGATCACATCTGTGTGTAGAAAATCATCCCCAGCATTTTACGCTTTCGATCGTTCGACCAGGGCACATAGAGCCAGCATTGGCAGATGCACATTCGTTTTGAGCAATAATAGTAGCGAATTGTGCGGGGATGAAAATGGCTGATCATCTTGCGAAACAGCTGCTTTCGGCTACCCCAGCCATTGAAAACAGAAAGCACGAGTAAATTCCCGTCAGTGTCGAGAATGTTACCGCTTATATAAGCTGTGTTCCACACGAAAAAAAAAAATCGCCCAACTACAAGCAAGTGACCATTCCCAAAACTCACACACCTTAACATAGGATGGGCATCTTTGATGAATTAAAGGCATTCGTGCACTCTATAACCACTGAAGATCACTATGCGTCTTACGACTCGCCGTACAAGAACTCTGCCATAAATAATGGTGGAAACATTGTGGGGAATGGGGGCAACAAAAACGCGCTCAACGGCCAAGCAGGGGGTTCAAGACTCCACGAACTCAATCGTTTAACAAACATTAACAACGAATCCAGTCTGTCTTTGGTTGGAGGAGGTGCTAATGTGAGCTACAGACCAGGCTTCAGGTCCTCGCAGTCAAACGTGAACTCGACCACCGACTTGACTTTGCAGAACTTAAATGCTCTGGGCCAGCCTCCACTTCCACTGATCGACTCCATGTGGGACCGTATCGAGCACTGGATCGATGAGGAGTACCCAGAGTTGGAGGACTGCTTGAACTACGGAGTGACGACTGCGGACTTGAATGAGTTTGAGAACGACTTGGGCAGCGGAAACTTGCCCACGGAGTTCAGACAATTTTACAAAAGACACGACGGCCAATTCAGAGGTGGCAAGCCTACCGGTTTGATCATGGGATTGGTCTTGTTAGACATAGAGAGCATCGTTGAGGAATATGCGATCTGGTCCAAGGTGGCCGACAGGTTGGATAGACAGCGCTACTTGGCCCTGCAGCAGCAGTTCCAGACTCAAGAAGGTACTTCCGCTTCTCAAGTTGGCGCTCAGCCATCTGGATTCATGTCCAACCAAAGATCTATTCCTCCGAACTCCATCCAACCGAACTACTTCAACAAGGGTTGGATTCCGTTGTTGAAGGACGAAACTGGAAACCAGATTGCTCTTGATCTCGCTCCCGGACCCAATGGTGTGTGGGGCCAAATCATCGTGTATGGCCGTGACTTTGACACCAAGTTGGTGATCGCGTCGTCCTTTTCCGAGTTCGTGTACCAGTTCGTCACAGACTTGGACAAGGGCAACTACGAGATTGACTCCAGCCAATTCAACGAGGACACGGGTTTCTTGTCAGCGTCGCGCAATGATGACTACATGATTGGTGATGAGGACGAAGACCAGGGCGAGTTGTCTTACTATGACAGAGACGGCAAGGAGTTCGGCAAGGGCGCCATCAAGGGCAGAATCGGCTACTTAGAAATCATGAAGAGAAGAGCGTTAAAAAAATACGGCTTGGCTGAAAACTACAACACGACATTTACTCCGCCCCGTATTTCGAAGAAGCAGACCCAAAAGGCAGTCAGTGGTGCCAACACGCCTCTGAGAGCTGAGAGTCCAGTAACGGTGAGCGCAAACGGTTCCAAGGCTGCTTTGATCAACTTAGAGAGCAACAATGTACTGTTACCTAAGGAGACACTCATAGACGATAAGAAAAACGAGGGAGCCAAGACGACTAAGAAGGAAGAGAAGGTGGTCAAGAAGGAAGCCAGGAAAGATAAGAAGGAAGAGCCTGAGATTGAGGAAGCTGCTGATGAGATTGAGTTGAAGGATGCTTCGGAAGTGAAAGCTGCCGAGGAGAACTTTAAGGAGGGCGCCCCCGTCAAAGCCCCTGAGCTTGTTGAGTCCAAGGAGAAAGAAGCTGATGCGCAGGCTGATGAGACGAAATAGCTGTATAGCTTATAAATGAAATAACGATTTTTACTAGTAGGAAGTGAAGGCGTTCGTTTAGATTGCACTCTTCGATCCGTTGGTGAATTTTCTGTAATTTTCGTTTGCACCCCAGAATACTTTCGCGCTCGAATCTATAATGAACTCCTCGGGCTACTGGGACCAGTCAAGTCTCAATTTTGGCCAGGCTAACCTGCTGTACCCAAATATAGATCAGCCTTTGGGTCTCAACTCCAGCGCACCTGGAGAGCATGAATTGCAAACACAAGGTGTCATCTCACAGGATGAGATTATGGAATCGCTTTCCGCGGCCGATCTCAACCACACAAGCACATCGAGACAAGTCAGTGGAAGCTACAATTTGGATGTCGACCAGCACTTCTCAGGCAACAATAGAATAGAGGAAGAGACAGATGAGGAAATGAATGAAGTGAATGAAAATGGCCTGCCCAACTTGGAACAAATACAACGAGTGTACTACGTTAAGGGCCTAGAAGAGCTTGAGTCCCTACAACTACTTGATCTCTCTCCGCTCGCTAACTGGAAATTGTCGTCGTTCAAACAGGGGTTCGGGTTGAAACAACTCCGTGATGATACTCCGGACACGTACTGGCAATCTGACGGTAGTAACGATAACAGCAATAGCAACACCAACACCAACACCAACTCGAATGCAATTCTGAACAATCAGCTCAATAACCCACACTCTGTCACGATTCAATTCTCAAAGAAAGTTTCTCTCGAGAGAATATCCATATTCACGAATTTTCTGCTTGACGAGAGTTACACCCCATCAAAGATAAAGATTATGGCCGGGAGCAGCGATGGCTGGGACTTGACGGAGGTGTGTACAGTCAACTTCAACAAACCCATTGGGTGGTCACACATGATATTCAACGCGATGAGAACAGATGGTGTGCTCAAGTGCTTCACGGTGAAGTTAATAGTGTTGGCAAATCATCAAGACGGCAAGGATTCGCACATTCGTGCGATCCGGTGTTTTGGCAAAAAGTCATCGAATGTGGCTGGTTCCACTGATGTCAACGATTCCAGCATCTCCAGCTTGAGCGTCATCAATGGAAAGGGAGGCATGAACGCCATGTCGTCTACAGGCAACAGCCACTCATTTGTGTATAACACAAGCGACGATGAGATTGATAAGAAGACGTCTCAGATTCTAGGCAACGTCAGCGAAACGTTGGGGACGAACGGGTTTCAAAGCTTGGAGTTGAGGAGCGTGTCTAACATTCGCTAGTCGTATATAGCTACAGTTGAGAAATCCACATTTGCACATTTTTATTTCTGGTAGGATCAAGCAACCTAAGTATCACTTTGGAGGGTCGATCTTGAGAGAAAAGTCAACAACACCGGTACCCTGGTGTATAGACGACGTAGAGTAGATATCGATGTCATTGCACAAAAATGAGCTCAAGTTGTCAATAGTCAAACCTCCCGAGCACTCGAGTAAGAAGGGCTGGCCAGAGTGCTTTTCCTTCAAACTGCGGGCCACCTTTTGCAATTCGTCACCCTTGAAATTGTCGAGCATGATGATATCAGCACCCGCGTTGATCGCCTCGCTAGCATCCTCCTCAGTCGAAACCTCAACTTCAACCTTTACAGCGAAGCCACACACCGACTTTGCAGCGGCGACGGCCTTTGTAATAGACCCAGTGGAGGTGATGTGGTTGTCTTTTAACATCACCATTGAGCTGAGATCATATCTGTGGGTATCTACTCCACCGACCAACATGGAGTACTTCTCCAATTGTCTCAAACCCGGAGTGGTTTTCCTCGTACCTGCAATAATGCCGCTGTAACCAGCAGCATGGGCCAAGTCCTTGGTCCTGCGGGACTGAGTGGCAATACCCGAAGAACGTGCCAATAAGTTGAGCGCGGTTCTCTCGGCCAAAAGGATATTGTTAGCACCACCTGTCACCGTAGCGACAACTATTTTGCCTCCGTTTAATGCGAGAAAGTCTTGCTTCACGTATTCACCCTCCCTGTAGTGCCACTGCGCCTTCAATTTGCATTGGTCGAAGACTTCCTGCGCGAAAGGAATCCCCAGAATCAAGCCCTCCTGTTTCATGTAAAGCGAGGCGGTTTCAGCCTTGTCGCCCACGACAAACCCACCAAAGTCGAAGGACGGCACATCCTCACTCAAGAAATCGGTGATTTGCGACTTCCAATTGCCGCTGGCTGCCAAAAGGTGTGAGTAGGACATGAGCTAAGTGAACGAATATGTGGAGAAAAAAGTTCCCATATTTCTGGTGTCATCAGATCCCGGGCAACGAAAACACAGCAATGGTCTGATGGCGATCAAAAAGAAACAGCAATCTCTACTTGCCATAGGGAAGACGCTCGAGCGCACTACGTGTGCCTCGTGTCGTATGTCGTACCACGTACACATCAAGGAGGACGCTGACCTTCACCGTAAATACCATAATCAGCATCTCAAAGGTTTGAGTTGGCCAGACTCACTTGTCACCAGAAAAGTAGCTGACTTCGTGGTTCCTGGAAGAGACACATCCAAGCTGAGGACACATAAAACGCTGGTCCGAGTCGTTATCACAATGGTTGATAAACTGGTGCGAAAGCAGGTTGACAAGTGCAGGCAGTTGATAGAGATTGTCAACCGCGAATTGAGTTCTCCACAGGAGTCAGAGGACTGGACGCGGCCTGAGATTGAGCGCACTAAGGCATTCGTAGTAGTGGCGGATCAGAAGGCTGTTGGAGTGGTGTGCACGGATGCAATAGCGACGGGCGCTTGGATGGTCTACAAGAACAAGTCAGTGGTCCCAGACCAGGTGAATCGCAACGTTCGCTTGGGAATATCTCGCATATGGGTACTGCCCAACTGGAGGCGCTGCGGTTTTGGTGAAAGACTACTACAATGTGTGTGCAAGTACTCATTATATGGAGTGGTTTTTACTCCCCTGCAACTTGCGTTCAGTCAGCCTAGTAGCATGGGCGCAGAGTTGGCGAAGAGGTTCTGTGGAGTTAAGCATAAGAGTGGTGAAATATTAATACCAGTGTATGATGGTTAGGATTTTGAGAAGTTTTAGCATAAATTTTGAGAATATTGGTCAAAGGAATACCTACTAATTTACACGTATTCATTTAGTTGCAATCAACATTCCTATGACGAGCGCCAGCGCTGTACTTAATCAAGAGCACAATTGACTTCCAGGCTTTCCTTTTGCTTTAATAGCTCCAGGACGTTCTCTGCATCCATTTCTATGACCCCAGCTGTTATTCTTTCCTCGCGTTTCTGCAAAAACCTGATGCAAACCGCAATGACAGAGGTGACTATGCAAGTGCAGATCATCGCAATAGCACCATTCCTAAACTTGGGTGCATCCGTGGCAGGGTAGAAGATGATCGACCACCAGGCATTCATGGCAGCATTCAACGCGTTCATGGAAGCCAAGGTTACAGCTCTCAATTGCAAGTCGTCTGCACATATTATGTTTGCCCATGCGAAGAAAGCAGTCTGCCCAGAGTATGCAATGCCACTCAAGTAATGTGCAGTGAAAACATGAGATTTTGAAAGAGGGTTGGTCAACAACAAGATTGCCGAGATTATCAACGCAACGGTGATGAGTATGGCAATTCTGTAGTGCAAACGACCTCCGGTGGCCTGGATGTAGAGAGAACTACCCAAAGTTGCAAAAATACCCATACCGAATATCCCCATTGGAAAGTGGTTTACCTCTGTGACCGGATACTTGAAGTGCTTCAACCACAATGCAAAGAGAGAGTTGATGGAGAAGGACTCATTCTCACCACCGAAGATCCACAATAACGAAAGCAACCACCACTTCCAACTGCCGAAAACACGCTTTATCAAAGTCCAGTCGAAACTGCTCTTAACAGGCAATCTGCGTTCTCTCTTCTTCAAAGCAAGCTGGTGCTCTGCTTCGGTGAAGTAGAACGCTTTAGAGACCTCTGGTAAGTCTGGGAAACAGAAGAACCCAAAGATGATGATTGGGACTGTGACGAGAAAGTCGATGATGAACAACCAACGCCATCCTCTGATTCCTCTGTAATCGTCCATGTTCTTGTAGATTGCAGCCTGCAAAACAGAAGATAAAATGGAACCCATCAAACCGGAACTGGTAAAGATCGCAGTTCTGAACGGCAACAATTCCTCCTCATAGAACGAACCCAAGATCAAGTGTGTGCCAGAAAAGGTGACGGACTCGAAAACAGCGATGAAGAAACGGATGACCAACACCATGTGGTACGACGAAGCCCTGTAGAGAGACAAGGTCAACAAGCCCCAGGAGGTGGCGCAAAATGTCAACCAGTACCGAGGTCTGATTTTCAACATTATTAAATTGTGGGGAATCATCGCGACGATGTAGCCAACGTTGAAGACCGTGTTCAAGACGTTGTACTCGTTTCCAACCAAGTTCAAGTCCTCCTTCATTCCTGACACATAGGCGTTGGCCAAGTTGGACCTGTCCAAGTAGTTGACCCAGTAAATGAGACACACATATGACAAGATGAAACAGTCCTGCTTGACAAGCAAACTGCGGTCAACTGGATCGGTAGGGCGAGAACCCCACACGACGGCTCTCAATTTCGAAAGCATGTACTTTATTCTGCCTCCCTGCTTTTCAATTGCGTTTGGGGGTCCTACTGGTACTTTTATAGAACTCATCAATGTAACATCGCCGCTATCTACAATAAGATTTCCGAAAAAAGAAATCGGCGTGCATCCAAAAACAGCGTTTCTTTGCGAAGATAAGGGGACTGAACGCAAGATAACGTCAAATTTTGGCAGTAGTTAAAATAAGGGACGACTATGCAAAGAACTTCTGGCGATACTAAGGAAGGAGGAAAGAGGGATATAGGGTTTTAGATTATTGCAACCAATTTACTTTCTCATGACCCAAATATACATGTATTGGACTGTGGTAATGAGCTTTAGCTCTACTGGGAACCTCTAACCGTTTTTGTACGACACCCTATATACGAGATTGTAAGGCGGAAGAGGGTTTCCGAGGATTACAACATACATTAGTTCTTCCTCAGAGAGTGGTGAGTTCGTTTCCTTCAATTTGAACGCGTATCGGTTTCCATTTCAAAACGTCAAGAACGTGAGCGAAGACATGTTGGCACATGCCTTCGCTGTACAAATAAAGTTACTATGGTTGCAAAATACATTGAATATATCGTCTATTCGCTAGCAAATACAGTTTGCCCGCCCGCAGCTACTACGAATTGCTCAACGTATGCGTAAATCCCAGCGGTCAATCCACCGTTGATCAATACCTTGATTCCCCTTGGCAAACTACCTTTGAATAACGCACGTGGACCCTGACTCACAAAAAGTTTGTAGGCAGTGCTGAGCGAGTCTCTGTAAATGACCTTACCGTTTTTCAGCTGCAAATGCGTTTTGATGACGTCTAAGGGTTGCGTCAAAACGACCACAGCTGCCAGAGATAAGAAATGGAGCCCCACCAGCTGTAACATGGTGTGCTTGTGCCCAAACCAACTCTGTTCACCGGATGGATTTGGATTGATGAGCTGTCTAGTGGCGTTGTAGGTCCATATCCAGGCCGTCAGAACTGCTATCTGGCGCACATATGTAATGCAGGTTCCTGCGGTGAAGGCCGAAATTCCTTTCAACTCGTACATCTCATTTACAGTGCCGAAAAACGTCAATGCGGGGGCACGATTGGACTTCACTTTGAGCACATCGATGTCTTTCAAGTGGTGGTGCGAGTGGTGAAAACGCGAAGGCTTTTGACCTTTGAACTGCGCAATTAAATCGGACGTGAAGTACGCCAGGGGACTCACGTACTGTTTCTTGAAGATGTTTGCGTGTGCCAGTGCCAGGTGCAGGTGTGGGACCTGTCCGGTGATATCGTACTTAAAGTCGTGTGTTTTGCTCAACTCATTGCTCAATGTCTGGTTCTGGATCATGGTGATCTTAACGTTCTCGAATGGGATGAGGCACATGGTCTCAAAAATGGCAGAGATAGCACCTGCTATCACTATCCGTGGGGCGCTTTGTTTTGGAGAGTCTGTGCTCATGAATTTTGTCAGCCAGTTGTACGAAATTAGCCTTGTTGAGTTCTTGAGTACCGATCCAAGCACAAGAGCACTACCACCCTTGTAAAGCTGCCCAAGAGTCAGTGGATAATTTCCCGGCACCTTCCATTTGTTCATATAGTTGTTATTATTCAATTGTTGCTGGGTCTTTATGAAGTCGAGTGGGTACGTTATGGTTGAAGTGACCCCACTGGCAGTGCACCCAGACACCAATGCTATCAATAGGTTATCGGACATTGAAGTTGCTGTGGAACCGGAGCAAAAAAAAAAAGAATTTGGAACGATTCTGGAGTGTTTGGATGTTTTTGTTCCTTGTTTACTTTTGCATTCACACATGAGCACAGAACCCTCTACGCCAGTCAGGCGACATTCGTATATGAGGTTGCTGCGACCTGGTTCTGCGGGGCTGAGGCTTCAGCATATCCATCTACCACCATACGAGCTTCCTCAGGTTACTGCAAGACTCAGTTTGGGGAAGTCATCATACAAGCCGCGCAAAAAGAGATCACGCCAAACAGAGCATGATCCCATTGACAAACAACCAAATTTTTCAAGAAGGCGACGTTCCTCGCAAATAACTGCATCTGGCGAGATCGCATTCGATCCCCAGTACCAGGGACCGGTTACAATTGACTACCTTCGCTTTTTCTGCAAGATACTGGTCAAACAGAGAGAGAATGAAGATCTGCAGCATTCACCTGCACACGAAATGACAACAGACAGAAATCACGGGACAATAATACTGAGAGAGGGATATACACTTCCTCCGAGTGAAAAGAAGTTGAATTTCCTACCACCAAACTCATTCGAAAAGTCGCTTCCATTACCTGACCATGATGATGATTTACTAAAATCTCCACTACTTGCAAGTCTCACTCTGGGACATGTCGTGGTTCACAAACAGAGAGGACTGGAGACGGGATTCGATAAAGATGAAGAATCGAACGTCTTCAATGAGCAAAAGGAGAACACAGAGGATGCATATCCTAACGAACGCGTCGAAAAGGAGCCGAAGCAGTTGTCATACTTGGAGCGTATCTTGCGAGCTCGACAAGAAAACAAGAGAAGAAGTGAGGGTGCTAACATTGTTCCTGAACTGAAACCTGTGATCAATTTGACCATCCACGATGCGGAGAAGAGTGAAATTATATCGATACACCTGACACCACCACAGAATGGAGCCGCAATACCGCAAAGTGGCCAGAGTGCGAGAAGTGTAGCGAGTGACGTCAGTACTCCACCAAATAAGAACACATCCAAGGTAGTCACTTTCGCGGAGACGGTGGAAGAGAATTTCGCAGAAACCCCCTACGACCGAGAAATCCTGACATCGTCCGCAGGTACGCAAAATTTTCTGTCAGAGACATTGCATAGCGCGACTTCTGGATTAGATAAAGCTCCAATATTAGGGGAGTTGTCGTTGTTAGATTCCTCTGAATCCGTCGCTTCTGCAGCTCAAGAGGAAAGTTCAAAAGGTATCGAGTTACCTCCAATGGGCACACACACCGATCAACTTCAACCAGGTTTGGATGCTAAGCCAGAATTTCAAGATTTGATAGAGCAAGAAATGCTTCCCCCAGATCCCACGGAACTCCTCGAACAGCATAACATTCTTCAGCTGCCCCCGGGAAGTATAGATGTGGAAAGCCCTCCGACTGACAATGCTGACCACCTAGAATCTGCAGCGATCATTCCAGATTTCTTTCAAGAGCCAGCATTAGTGTTTTCACCGCGCACGGACAACCTACCAGATCTCAGTTACCCGGAAGGACAGAACGAGGAGAAGAACCAAGATCGCAGTAATGCAGAAGAGCAGTACGAGGAGGTGATTCAAGAAGTCAGTTATCAGAAAGATCAGGATGAGGCAAATAAAGATAATAGCTTTGGGGAAGCACAGGACGATGAGGCAATTCAAAATGTCAGTATTATTCAAGAAGAATTTACTCTAGATCACGATGGAGAGCATCAGATCTTCGAGTCATCAGACGAATCTGAAGATTCGGGTACCCCACCACCAACATCAGTACATCAAACAATTTCAATGCCGACTGACATCAGGATTCCCCCTCTGACTTACAACTCGGTCTCCTCATCTTCCAGCTCACTCCCGTTGAAATCTTTCAACAACCTAGTGAGCGCTGTGAGGCATCACGAGAACTTGAAGAAGCGACCTAGTCGGACCGTTTTGCAGGATATACAAACAAAGTCTAGCGAATTCTTGCAGAGTATGATGTCAGACTTGAGTGCCTATGCAGATCACCGAGGGGGCGAGGAAATCGACATGCTGGACGTGTTGCTTTACTTGAACAGAATCAAGTTCAACGATATAGACAATATCTCAAGACTTGCGCAGACGTTTCTACCATTAGAGTTGTTGATTGAGTTGGACAACGATTTGAAGCATAATTAGTGACGATTAGAAAAACAAGGAAATTAGACATGAATGCACAGAACCTAGCATCTGAACATCTCAGATGCTGAATTACTTACACCGTAATCTGGGATAACTATACAAAAATATATGCTCTTGAATTTGTTTTCAGTCCATTTTATTTACATCGCCAGGACCCTTCCTTTCGGCCATATCTATTTACAGTGTTTGGTGGAGGTCCTTCTTGTGCTTAACCAACTTGTACAACTCGAAGATGCCAGCAGGGGTAACACCTTGTATTCTCCGTGCCTGACCAATGGTCCTAGGCTGGATGGTGTTCAACAAGTGACAAACCTCGTATGAAAGCTTCACAGTGCCTTCGTTTGAATATGTGTAGTTTTCAGGCAAGAGTAGATGTTCGTCAGCGTGATAAGCTTTCAAATGGACCTCTTCTTTCTTCATCCACGGATCGTAAGTAGACTCCACATCGATCTTGTTGGCCAACCTATCGGAAATGCCACTGTAGAAGTCCGGCGTTCGTTCGAGAAGAGTTTTGAAGTGCGGCAAGATACTCTTGATCAGCATACCCTGGTATGACAATAACTTCCAACCATCCACGACAGTCTTATTGCTGAGGTCCAGAACTAATCCCGAAAGAACTGGAGCCCACTTCGCTCCCAGGAACGATATAGATCGAAGGTGTTCTTTAATTTGTTCAAACTGTTTACGCTCTGCCGTGAAGTGGCTCCATCTTTGGTCACCAACAACACCCGCAGCTCTACCTTTTGCTGTCAACCTATTGTCCGCATTTTCCGACCGGATAGATACTCTGAACTCGGAACGCAGCGTGAACATTCTGTACGGCTCCTCCACACCCTTGGTGATCAAATCGTCCACCAATACTCCGAGATACCCGTCTCCCCTGCACAAGATCAATGGTTCACGCCCCATTTGCGACAAGCCCGCGTTGATTCCTGCTAGACATCCTTGTGAGGCAGCTTCCTCGTAGCCAGTCGTTCCGTTGATTTGTCCCGCAAGGAAAAGACCTTGCACTAACTTTGTCTCCAAGGTAGAGCTCAACTCACGTGGATCGATATAATCATATTCTACCCCGTAACCCGGTTGAAGCATTTCAACGTTTTCACACCCTGGCATCATGCGAACCAATCGCCGTTGGATTTCCTCTGGCATTGTGCAAGAAATCCCGTTTGGATACACCAAGTCGGTGTCTAAACCCTCGGGTTCGAGCCAAACGTTATGATATTCCTTGTTTGGAAATTTTATCACTTTACTCTCGATCGAGGGACAGTAGCGTGGACCTTTAACAGTCTCACGAATGTGGATCGACTTGTCCAAATTGTCCACAACAAGCTTGTGGAATTCTGGCGTCGTTTTGGTCATGTGGCACTGCACAAGATGTTCCTGTAAAGAAACCTTATCGTTCATGTAAGACATTGGTTGCGGTGGAAAGTCAGATGGTTGTACCGACAAACCTCGGTAGTCAATGGTTTTAGCTGAAAGGCGCGGCGGGGTGCCTGTTTTTAACCTACCCAAACGAAATCCTGCGTCTTTGAGGGTCTTTGATAAACCGAAGGTTGCGTCCTCACCCATGCGGCCGGAAGGGAAGGCATTCAAACCAATGTGGATCTCTCCACCGAGAAAGGTCCCTGTAGTTATCACAACCTTGTTGGTTTTCAAGACTCTTCCGTCAGTTAGTATCACACCTCTGACTGTTGATTGCACTCTACCATTGAGTGTATGACCGTTTTCAAGAATGACATCTTCAACTTGGGCCTCCAAAACGGTCAAGTTCTTGTAGTTCAAGATTTCCTTCTGCATCTCCGTCAAGTAGATCTTCCTGTCAATCTGAGCGCGAGGTCCATGAACGGCTGCACCTTTTGAGGCGTTGAGTATCTTGTAATGTATACCAGCCAAGTCCGTGACTCTCGCAACCACGCCGTCTAAGGCGTCTACTTCACGGAGCAAAGTGCCTTTGCCAACGCCTCCCATCAGAGGGTTGCACAGGGCAGTCCCGATCTTTTCGATTGAGGGTGTGATCAATGTGGTTGCAGCCCCCGTCCTGGCAGCGCCTGTAGCGGCCTCACATCCGGCGTGTCCGCCACCAACCACGACAACAGGATGATGTTCCAGGAACAGAAGTCGAAGGGACAAATCCGCAGTCAACGAGATCGAGCGCCGAAAGCTCAAGTGTCGGCTCCTTAACATGCTGGAGTGTGAAAAACTGTCAGGGATATCGAAAAACGTTTGAGTGCATACAGAAAAAAGAGACCACACCTCATCGCAATGACAAAGACAGACAAGATCGAAGGAGACGAGCTAGACGATGGTCTAGACTATGAATTGGAACTCTCCGACGCCGAAGAACACAAGATACCTACCGCCCCAAGTGTGGAGGGTTCGGAACCTCAAGGAAAGAAGCGCAAGAAGACGAGCAATAAGCTTCAAGAGAAGAAGAGAATGAAAATGGAGATGGATATAGAGAAGAAAAGACTTTTGGCGAGCGAAGAGTCCACAGACGCCATCGTTGACTATCTCAACGAACAGATTCGCCGTAATAACGCAGATCTTTCGGCATTGGAGCTTACTGAAAAGTACCTCTCCAAAACTGATGTCAGGTCCACCGCAGACTTCAAAGACCCCAGAACTTTGGAAAACCTCGTGTTGTGGATCAACAACAGGTTCAAGAATATGTTGCCGGCTAAGAAAGGAAAGAAGAAAAAGGATGAGAAGCAAGAATCTGACGAAAGAAAGTTCATAGCCATTATGTCCATGTCTGCTATCAGGGCGTGCGATGTGCACCGTGCAACCAAAGACCTCGCCGGCTCATCGTTGAAGGTCATCAACAAGAACAAGGTCGAGGTCGACCTCAAGCTTCTTTCCACAACCTTTTCCCGCGTGTTGTGCTGCACACCAGGAAGGTTATCGAAGGTCTTGCACTCCGAAGGGTCTCCATTAACTGTGGACGAATTGAAAATTGTCATCATGGATAGCTCGTACTTGGACAAGAAGATGCAGAACGTCTGGGACTTGAAGGAAACCACCGATGTCTTGAAGGATCTCACGGCCTCGGGAACTAAAATTTACTTGTACTGATAGTGGGAATAGAGATTAATGAGCATATCTTTAGTGTGTATTCTATATACTCAACGGCACATAAAGCTTGCAGTTTGACTTGTAAAACAGGCGCACGTCTTTGTAAAGAGCAGAGTCCACCTCAGACAGATCGTTTGAGAAGAGGCTCAAATATATCCTGTTTGCTGAGTTTTGCGGGGCGCTCTCGGCCTCATGTGGTGCAACCTGACTCTTGAGCCACTCATTCTTCACTTGCACGAAGGACTCGTCATGAAAGTACTCTGAGTACGATGCTCCGCACAAATCTCTGGCAAGCTGGAACATAGTTGAGCTGAGTTTGAGGGTTGGGCGGCTCACAGAACACCCCTCCTCATCGTCAAGCACACTGATGTGAGCTTTGATGTCGTCTGCATATTTCGAGCCAATCTCGTTCATTATAAAGGTGTAGATTTGTGACTTCAACAGCCTGATCTCCTCCAACTTGAATTGCTTGTCGAGGAACAAAAGTGTTCCTAGGTACTGGTAATGTAACAGCAACGAGTTGGTAATGCTTATTTTCTTTTGCAACTCGGTAATGAATACTTCCCTCTTTTCACTGAATGTCTTGTCGAGCTCCAAGTTCAACTTTTCAAAGGTATTGTCGAATTCGTCTTTCGACAACCAATTGACTTGGCTACTCGTGAACGCTATCGAATTTGTGCCCTTCATCTTGATCATATCGTCGTATTCGTGTAAAACTTCAAACCATCGTTTGAGTTCCGCGGAACAGTTGTCTGTGGACATATTTGATGATAATTGTTTCATGTAGTCGTCCACACTATTGTCCATCAAAGAACGAATGCTGTGGAAAGATTGCTTTGTGGGTACATCCGTAGACTTATCCACCTTTTCGGACATGTCGGCCAATTGAGCAAAGTGGGCCGAGTAAACAGCTAATATTTGCTCCAGTAAGACTCCAAGCAACTGCGAGCAGTGACAGCTTTTTTGTATATACGAGATGACGTGGCTATCGTCAACCGCGGACTCAAGACTTCTCAATGCTGATATGACGTCGCTGTACTCAGCGAGCTTGCCGGAAAGCCCAATCGTGGCTTTCATGGATTGCTCAGCGTTCTCAAATACTTCACCAACGAATCTCTTTAAATTGTTGTCGTTGTCATATATGTCCGTTTCTACCAGAAACGACACACTTCCTGAGAACCAGTTGGTGAACCCCAAGACTGTTGACACCTTCCATGGTTTGAGGAAGCTCCTGCATACCCTGAAAAGTTCATTTCCGGGCTTATGAAAGTAGAGCTCGACATATTGCGCGGTTGTTTCAACATACTTGAAGACCCCGTAGAGCGGAGGACTCGTGGGCAATATTGTCTCCTTGAGGTAATCGAGGCGCAATTCAACAAACATGGATGCAATGTCGGATATTTTCTTGACTGGAGCGCTCAAGATCACATATGTCAACAAATAGTTGCACATGGGCAGTGAGTTGTGTGAGAATACCTCACGAACACTCAAGTCTTCCGATTCGTAGTACTCCGAGCTATCAACTTCGTTGGTATCGTTGTAGAAGTTGTCATCTCCATCACCTTCATCGTATCCGGATAGTGGGACGTATCTCTGGCTAGGTTTGAACTTATCGGCGATTCTGTATGCATTGTCAAATAAGTTGAACGTCTTCAATTCATTCTCGATAAACTCCACAAAGTTGCGCTTCAATGATGTGAACTGGTATTTCAAAGCCTCGTCGAGTTCCAAATTCTTGAAGACGTTCTCCATGGTATAGTACAATTTGGCATAGAAGATGAAATTGGAGGTGTGATTCAAAGGCAGCTTGTTGTCTTTTTTGCACTTTTCGATCTTCAAGTCGAGCTTTATGAGTTTGTTGTTTATGAGGTCTCTCAACAAGGTTGTTTGCGATCTCGCCTTTGCTTCCTCTGCTTTGTTTGTTCTCAATGATGAGTTTAACTTGAGGACCGGTGAGTCTGTGGTGAAAGATATAAACTTGGCTGGTTTATACGATAAATCCGCCAATTGTGAGTCTGCGTCCTGGGCAATCCCATTCAACTCTTCTATATCCTCAGCGATTTTTATCAAGTCACGGTACTTGTTCCCTACTAGCGAAAACAAATCTGACTTCAGAGTAGATATCACATCGCTGTACTCTTTCCTTAGTTGTTGGATTTCAGGTATCGACAAATGTGCAAATATATCATCCACAGTAGTAAGTGGCGACTCGGCCAACTTGCTTGCCAACCCCGACGACATGCTCTCAATGCTTTGTTCTTTTCGTATACGCTTGAAATAATTCGCGACATTTGTCGATTTTGCTCGTTCCGCGACTTTTCAGTACCTGTGTGCAGGTAGCTGAGGGGGAAGTCGATAATGTGCATTGTGGCCCCGTATTTCAGTATGACAAGCACCAATCTATACGCACTATTCATTTTGGTACAGCAGTACCCGATTGTTGCACGTTATCTGCGCTATCGAAATTTACCCCAATCCCAAATTTTTATCTGCTTATATTCCCAAGCGCGCTTAGATTTAAAAAAATGTTACCCAATTAGGAAGCTCCAACAGTAAACAAGATGGCAAAGACTAGCCGCTCACGAACTGGATGCTGGACATGCCGGAAGCGCAAGAAGAAGTGCGACGAGCTACTGTATCCCGTATGTCAAAACTGCCAACTGAAAAAGTTGAGCTGCGAGTGGCCACAACTCAAACACGAGCTCTATATCAAGGAACGAGAAGCAAAATACGTGAAGGAGAACCCCCAAACCTCACATAACAATAACCAGCTGAAGGAAAACAAGAGCATAATACGACAAAGCCACCCTACCACGTTTGCGCCACCTAGCCAGAGCAAAAGAAGCAACTTCTTGCAAATGATAGCCATGCAAGAAGATATAAGCACCGGCCAGTACATTTCGGACTCCATATCGTCAAGACCACAAGCAATTCCATTGCGAAGTATCCAGCTACAGGGAGCAAGCGAGACGCTCGAGAAAACTGATCTCGACTCCTTGTCTTTCTTCTTAGATGATGTCGTACCCGGCACCTTCCACACTTCAAGCCCAACAAAATCTACCGCGAAGCCTAAAACCCAGGACCTCTCTCAATGAGGCGTTATAATTCTACCAGTTTCTGCCCAGTACTTAGCTTTGAGAAATAGTGCTGAGCACTTTCGATTATGTGTAATACCGTAAATGTGTTGTATGGTAACTTCACATCGCACGTGACGATTTATCCCCGTTCTCGGTTTCCCATCTTTCAGAAGATTTGCACAAAATCCCGGTTCCAGCCTCACAGGAAAAAAAAGTTTTCCCTACTATCAGACATTTACGTGATCGGCTGCAACCCTCTTTGACAATGACATCCTTACAACCAGTTGGGGATTCCTATTACCAGGACTCCTACTTCAGCACACACGCTCAACAGGATGGATTGCAACCTCAGCTCGCATCGAATCAATCCCAGAAACCGGAAGAACACGCACTCCAACAACAACAACAACAACAACATCAGCACCAACATCAACAGCAACAGCAGCAACAGCAGCAACAGAACCAGCACGATCTGAATCGCCTTCAGCACGAACACGAACACGTGCAACAGGTGCACTTGCAATCACAGCATCAGCCCCAAGACCCATCACATATACAAAGCCAACACCTTCAGCAAATACACCACCGGAATGCGCAGCTTCCAGAGAACCAACTGCACAATCAGCGCCCGCATCAGCAAATACACCTCGCGCAGCAAATTCAGCAACAGTCCTCGCTTCCGCAGCAAGTTCAGCAACAACATCAAAACAGAGAATCTCCCACCTCACTGAATCTGTCGACACCATTCTATGAAGCACAACAGGTGAATCAGTTCTATCAGCCTGTCGAGGAGGCTGCCCCAGCAAATCCACCCATAGCTGCTGTTGCAGAGGATGAACAGCCCTTCTATGTCAATGCCAAGCAATATCACCGTATTTTGAAGCGCAGAATAGCTAGGGCCAAGTTAGAAGAGAACTTGAAAATTGCGAGAACGCGAAAGCCTTACTTGCACGAGTCTCGCCACAAGCATGCCATGCGTAGACCGAGAGGTCAAGGTGGACGATTCTTGACTGCTGCTGAAATAGCCGAGAAGGACAGATTAGAAAAATTGAAACAGGAACAAGGGGACGACGGACAAAATAGTTTGCAGACGACGGACGATCACTCCAAAGAGGAGATCTTCAATATTGTGGGCCAATAAGGGAGAGATGTGTATTCTTAATGTATTATGAAAGCAACTGTATTGTTTTTTACAGATAAGGAGAATTAGTATAGAGGCAAAGCTGAATTTCGAGTTACACAATGTGACAACGGATACTTAGCGTGACAATGTAGAATTTCAAGGGTAGAATACACAACACTTCCATACAACGAAGGAGGGGCTAGTTCGAACATATATCATTAAAGCTGATTCAACTGTTGCTGAACCTCTGGAGTTAACTGAGCAACTACAGGCAATTTTTTCAACTCACTAACCACAAGGTACTTGATCCCTTGGAAGTCGCTGCTCTTGACGCTTGGCAATGGGTCGTATGGCTGGGTTTGAATCGATGCGATCTTCGAAAACTGAGAGCCGAATGCAGCCGATGTTTCGAAGTCGTCCGTATGCGCTGCTGCTGCTGCGCCCACAGGACCGGCGTTTGCGGAGGGGTTGATTCCAGAATACGACTGAAGGTTCTTAATCAATTGTCCGATCGTGGGGCCAGCCAAAGACGGTAATGACGCAAACAGGGCCAAGGCCAACGTGATGATTTTCTTTTCTTGGAGGTTAGCGACTGTCTCAGTTGTGGGTAAGATGACGCTCAAATAGATTTGTTCGAAAACACCTGCTTGAACACTGTCAAACCAGGAGTTGATGAAAGATGCGTCGACATTGACCTCCAGCAGAATTACCAAGGTCAGCAAGAACAATACGAATTTTTTCGCAAACTTTGTTGTTCTTGAATTCTTCAATCTAGTCAACAACAAGATAGCGATTTGGTTCAAGTAAGGATGTAATGCCTCCAAATTCATATAAAGGAAGATGTTTCTCAAGAGATCAAATCCGTATGTGTCGTTCACCTTGGAGGAGATCAACTTCTGGAAGACCCCCAAAAGGGGTGTGATAGTGGCAGCCAGTCCAGAGAAAACTGTAGCGTCGTGCAGGATGATCGCGCTCAACAACCTCGTGATACCGGGAATGTTTCCCCTGAACTCCCAAACGGTGGGCGACAAAATGGGTTTGATTAATGATTTGTAAGTCTCTGGTAAACCCTGCAGCTTAGGATACGACTCTAGCAAATACGCTAAGATCTGGAAAGTGTATGGCACAAACTCCTGGACATCTTCACCTAGAATGTTCAAAAGCGCAGGGATGACTAATTCGATGTACCTGTCGATGTTGCTTAAATCAAACTTGATGAGCAAACTGATTGATTCGAAGGTGTAATGCGAAAATTTGGGGTTCGATGGGTTCTTAGAAGTGATTTGCAATATCTTCACCAACTGCTCGATTATAGGCAATCTCTCCTTCAAAGTGTCATTGCTGGTATTCAAAATCCTCATGACACACTTCATCAAGAATTCGTTTTCGGCCAACTTTTCTGGCGAGCTACTGTTTTGCAAGATGTGCTGGAACAAGCTGCTCAAGAGTTCTATAGTGTATGGTGCTATGTCCAGCTTGTTGAAGACAGGCTCGAAGCTGGAGTCAAAGTTGGTCATCTCCAAGAGTCTATCGATGGTTATCGCGGCATAAGTGTGAATTGCGGTGTTCGGACTCTTCAAATGTGTAATCAACAATGGGATAGTGGTCAATAGCTGGTCTTTTGTGAGCTGGTTTCTGAATACCAAAATGTACTTGATCGAGTCCACAATCAAAATTGAATGGGAAGAGTTGCTTTCGTTGATCAAGTCGTTTGCGATATAATCCGAAAAGAACTTCACCACATCAACATGCACGTTCGTCAGAGTCACACCTATGTTAGTGACGGACCCCTTTGTAGCTAAACTGCTGAATAAGTAGATAGCAATGTCTTTGTTTCTCCAATCCTGTTGCTCGCTCAAGAACTGGTTAACATACTTCATGACTGAGTTGGTGAGGAGTTCTGGGTTGATTTCCTTCAATTCCTTGAGGAAATCTGTCGCCGACTTTCTTCTCGAGTCAAAATCTGAGCCTTCGAGGTCGGCGCGAATAAAGCTGATTGGTTCATCCTCAAAGTGCTCTTCGTCAACTTCCCTGAAGTAGATGTTTGGCAAGATTATCTTTTCTATGATTTCGTTCAACGAGCTCTCGCTGTTGAAGATGTTCAGAAACTTGGCGATCTTGATAATCGCACAGTAGAACTGCAAGCATTTCACCACAAGCAAGTCGTACTTTGCTTGCTTGGTGGCGTAATCATTGATTACAGACCACACGCTTGAGATGAATGTTTGAATCAAAGGATCGAAAATATCAGAGTATCGAGTGATGTACAACATTATCAACTCAATAATTGAAGTCTTCACCTTGATGAGTGTGTCGATATCGTCATCGTCGTCCGATTTTGTGATCAACGGCAGGTTGAAGTTCAAGTACTTGTGCACAATGTTCATTAATGTAGTCATGTTGTCCTCAAAGAATTCAGGGATATCCTGGCAGTTGAAGTCGTAGTAGATCTGCAACATCAAAAGCATGTTTTCCAAGTAGATGTTCAACAATGAGGCATTTTGTTGGTTCGCATCAATGAGCTTGTCTAACTCCACGAAAATGTGCAAAAATGGCTCGACAAACTTGTCCAAAACCATCTTGATCTCCAAGAACAACTCATCTGATCTGAACAAAGGCCGCCATTTTTTGAAGATCGAATGGCACACGCTCAAGATTGCTCTGTTGCGAAAGCAGTCCTCAAGGGACAACTTGGAAACCAAGCTGTCAACCAAGTTCGGCCAGTTGTGAGGAAAATCGCTCTCGGCAATGAGGGCAATCAGTTCTCCAATTTGCACTTGCAATTGTGGGCTCAACTGCACCATGCTGTCTAAGATCTCCGACTTGATTTTGTTGATGTCATCTACCGGAAGGAGATATACACCGTCTTCGTTCATCCACTTGCGCCTCACCAAGTTCTTGAAGAAGAGCGCACCCGCCAAACGCACCGACGCGTCCAAGTTCGTCAGTGCGACAACGTGGAGTAAGTTGATGGCAAATCCAGGTTGTAACTCAATCAGTTTCAAGTAAACCTCAGCTTGTCTTGCATGTTGATGATCGAGAGACTGCTTCAAGTACTCAGGAATGGACTCTAACGAATTTTCAGCCATACTGGTCGATGCTGTGTGTAAACTTTTGCTTTTGATTCTTTGGCAAAAAAAAAGAACGTAAAATTTGTGAACCTCACGACTTCAAGTAATACAATTGAACGAAATATATATCTAGATAAGGAGCTCTTATCAACTATTACAACTTCTATCTAACAAATTTACTGCTTGTTAGTGGTTGGCAAAGTTGGAGCCTGGTCCTTCTGCTGCTTCTGCTTAGCAACAGCGTAAACCAAACCAGCAGCAAAGCCAACAATGATCGAAGAAACGGACCAGAAGTTGACTGCAGCCTCGAAGAAGATCAAACCAGAGAGGGCGATTGGCAACTTGTTCAAAGCACCGACCATGGAGTAGGTGGTGGAAGAGGTGACTCTAACACACCATGCGGAACAGTAGGAAATACCGACCGATGAGGCGCCGGACAAGACCATGGCGGTGATAGTGGAAGCTCTGTTGGCCTCTGGGAAGTTGACGGCGACGTTCGCAGCAGACCAGTCCTCGAAGATCAAAGACAGGATCAACAAGATTGGAAGCGACAACAAGTTGTTGTAGTACATGGTGTCGAAGTCCTTGAAGTTGGTCAACTTAATTCTCTTTCTCATGATGAGCACGAAAGCGGCAGAAGCGAAACAGTTGGTGAACATCCAGAAGTATCCCAAGTAGAGCGAGAAAGCGTCCTCAGCAGTCTTAGCAGACGCAGAGTCACCGTAGCACGCAATGACCGAAGAGAAGACCATCAACAAGAACGACGAGAGAGCCATCAGGGTAACAGAACCGCCGAACCACAAGACCTCACCGTAAGCAATCAAAATGATGGTCAAGTTCTTGAAGATGGTGTAGACAGGGATCGACAAGTACTGCAAGGCCTTGGACGAGGTGTAGATCATACCAACGAGCAAGAACGCAATTGGAGACCACTTCTTGGCCTCGTCCTTGTTGAACTGCCTGTAGTTGATGACACCTGTGGCCTTCAACGTGCCGATAACAGCAAGGCACACGAAGGACTGAACAGCCAACAAGAAAAAATTCAAGTTAAAGCTGAAGCCAGAAAGCACGTACTTGTTCGTGACCGTCATCAAAATAGATGAGGCACAGTACGAAAAGATCGAGATCGGAGCGGAGTTGGCGATAGCGTCCATTTTTTTAGGTGATATCTTCCTTTTAATTAAATACGCTGCCTGGGTGACTAGATATACAAAAAGTAAACCCATGGGCAAAAAAATTTAAACACAGTGTTCGCAGCTGAGACCGCGCGAAAAGAAAAAAAAAAAAACACGCGTTTATGCAGGACTACAGATAAGCACATATCCTCATCACGTGTTAGTGTACAAAATACGCTTGACACTATTAACGGCTTGTTTGTGCGCGATTCGATTTTATAAAATGAGATGTATTGTATCTAAATATGGTAATCAATGCGAGGCTGATCATGGGTGGTCGCCTCTGTTGTAAATGGAAATGTCGACCTCCGCCTTCACGTCGATCATATCGCTCTGGTCGATGCAAGCATCAACACTGTAGCCTTGTTCCATCTTCTGTCTTAAACGCTGGTTTTGAGCGCGGATACGCTCCAATTCCAGCAAGTACAGGTCCTCAACACCGGTGATGTACTCACCGGTGAAGACACCTACCTCGAACTTCTCCATGCCGTCACGTCTGCAGCAGTCAACCAAGTCATTCAAGTCCTGGAAGATGACCTTGTCGGCACCAATAGCGCTGGCGATCTCCTCGGTGTTCCTGTCATAAGCCACAAGTGCCTTTGTGTCAGCCAAATCGATACCGTAAATATGGTTGTGCCTAATAGGGGGGGCGCACGAGGCGAAAAAAACCTTTTTCGCTCCGGCTTCTTTAGCCATCTGCACAATCTCCTTAGACGTGGTACCCCTGACAATGGAGTCGTCAACAAGCAAGACGTTTCTGTTTTTGAACTCAGAAGCCATGGCGTTCAACTTTCTGCGCACACTCAGTCTTCTCTCCTGTTGGTCTGGCATAATGAAAGTTCTCCCAATATATCTGTTCTTGACGAAACCCTCTCTGTATGGGATGCCCATCTCAACGGCACACTGCAATGCTGACGTCCTGGCGGTGTCCGGGACAGGGATGACAACATCGATGACATCGTCGGTGATTTCCCTCTGGATCTTGGCAGCCAACTTGTTTCCCATCTCGATCCTCAGTCTGTAGATGGAAACACCGTCCTGGACTGAGTCCGGTCTGGCAAAGTAGACAAACTCAAAGATGTCTGGGGCAAAGACCTGTGGTTCAATGACTTGGAGGAACTCTGGCTTGTTGGCAGTATCCTTCGGGATAATGATGGCTTCACCAGGGTTGACGTCACGGAACGTGTTGAAACCGTGAGCCAGTAACACAACGGACTCACTAGCCAACATGTAGTCGTACTGCTGGGTCTTCTCGTCGAAACGCTCTCCGAAAAGCAAAGGTCTGATACCGTTCGGGTCTCTGAAACCAATGATACCAAACCCGGCCAACACGGCACAACACGCATAAGAGCCTCTCACAACGCCCATGGTCTTGCCAATAGCGGTGAAGATATCTTGGTTGTTAACTCTCAGCTTGTTGAACTTGTCGAGCTCCAGCGCAAAGATGTTCAACAACAACTCAGAGTCCAGGTCCGTGTTGATGTGTCTGTGCTCAACCTCGTCCAACATCACTCTCAACTCAACAGAGTTGACCAAGTTACCGTTGTGCGACATCGAGATACCGTATGGGGAGTTCACGTAGAATGGCTGAGCTTCACTACCCGCCAGCGAGCCAGCGGTGGGGTAACGCAAGTGTGTGATACCAAAATTACCAACAAGGGCCTGCATTCTCTGCTGAGTGAACACATCACGGGCCATACCGTTACCCTTGCACTGGTAGAAACGGCCCTTGGAGCCACAGGTAACGATTCCCGCGGCGTCCTGACCTCTGTGCTGCAAGAACATGGCTCCTTCAAAGAGCTCTGGAGCAACATTTCTGGCCTGGTCAGCCAAAACGACACCTAATATACCACACATTGTTGTTTATAATCTATTGTCAGTAGAATACTACTGTTTAACGGTTTTACCTTAGCATCTTGAAAAAGTATTCTTTTCGCCTCCTCTTTTTTTGGTGATGGGAGCAAAAATTTTTGTGCCATCTCTAGAGAAAAAGTAATTCAACCGGAGTCAATTAATAGTCATTGGTACCAAGCTCTCGTATTTTGACCGCTCAACAGTTTAGTGAAGTTCCATCTAGTGGCTTTAGACATGGGTGAATAAAATGATACAATCTTGTACTCATGAATCGCTCCTGCTACTCTATTCCATGTGACATCGCCACATTCTCCTCTACACTGTCCAATACAGCTTTGCTTAACTTCATTCGTAGAAATCCATGCACAGCTAAAAAAAAAAAAAAAAAAAAAAGAGGAAAATTCAAAAATAAAATAGTCAATAAGACTAAACCAAACCCAAAAAACCCCTTTCAATTTGTAGCCTTCATCACAGGACTCGAACACCTCGTCCACATCTTCAACATGAGGGGGAAAAGTTGTTCCCAAAAAGGTATTTCCAAATACCAAACATGTCAAACCTTGAAGCAAACAAGACAGATGCCACTAGGGGCTAAAAATACAAACATATGTTCTGAAATTATTGCTGTGGTTGGTTAGGTTTTTCCTGATATTGTTGGTATGGTTGTTGGAACTGTTGTTGATATCCGTATCCGTTTTGGGGTGGGTAGCCTTGTGGTGGGTATCCAGTGTATCCAGGGTATTGTGGATATCCCTGAGGGTAGCCTTGAGGGTAGCCCTGTGGAGATTGGGAGGATCCAACTTGCTGTGGCTGCTCTTCTTTTTTAGGAGGCTCAGTTTGAGCAGGAGCGACGGGTTGAGCAGGGACGCTCTGTGCTTGAGGAGCTTGAGGAGCTTGAGGAGCTTGTGAGACTTGTTGATATGGTTGGCCCTTGTACTCGTAACCGTTTCTTCTGTTGACTGTTTCCTTAGCTTTTGGCAACTCCTCGATCTTGAAAGGTCTTGGGACAGAGTCGTTGTTCTCAGCAACATACAACAGCTTATCGATGGTGGCTGGAATAGGTTTGATCTCCGTACCCAATTCTTGCTCAATTCTGTACAATGAGTAACGGTCGTCCCAAGACATCAAGTTGATGGCCAAACCCAAGTGACCGAATCTTCCCGAACGGCCAATTCTATGTAAGTAAGTTTCTGCGGTCTTTGGGAAGTCGAAGTTGATAACAACATTCACGGCCTGAATATCAATACCTCTGGTGAGCAAATCCGAGCACACCAAATTACGGACCTTTCCTTGTCTGAACTCGTGGAAAACCTTGTTTCTAGCGTGTTGTGGCATCTTTGCGTGCGAGTAGTAACAAGAGTATCCTAACTCCATAATCTTCTTGGCCAACAACTCCACTCTGTTGGTTGAGTTGCAGAAAATGATAGACTGGTTGATTTGCAACTTGCTGAACAACGTGTTCAAGCAGTGCAACTTCTGCTTTTCTTCGACGAATGCGTAATACTGCGAGATACCGCGTAAGGTCAATTCGTCCATCAAGTTAATTTCATATGGTTTGGTTAAGTGCTCTTCCATGAAGGATTTTACAGTCAAGGGGAATGTAGCAGAGAAAAGTAACGATTGTCTTTGCTTGGGGAAAAACTCCAAGATTTGCTCAATGATGCCCTTGAACTCTCTTGACAACATCTTGTCGGCCTCGTCCATAACAAAAAGAGGGCACTCTGAAAAGTCTGCCACGCTTCTCAGCGCCAAGTCCAACACTCTACCTGGTGTACCAACCAAGACATGTACTGGGTCGTTCAATCTCACAATATCATCTCTTAATAACGTACCACCTGTGGTAACCATACAATTGATGCCCAAGTGTTTTCCTAAGGTTCTAACGACTTGGGATGTCTGCAAAGCCAACTCTCTGGTGGGTACCAAGATCAAAGCCTGGATCTTGCTCAACTTAGGCTTTACCTGTTGTAACAGCGGAATAACGAACGAGGCTGTTTTGCCGGTTCCGTTCTTTGCTCTTGCTAAAATATCCCTTCCTGCCAACGCCATCGGGATAGACTCCTCTTGGATAGGAGAAGGCTTCTCAAAACCAGCTTCAAATATCCCCATCAACAACTCTCTCTTCAAATTAAAGTCCTCGAACGAGTGACCTTTCGTCTTTAACACATCATCAGTTTGTGGTCGAGTGTCCTTCGCCGGGAGGTTTAACAGCCCTTTCCAATCAGACATGATCACTTCGTCTTTTCTTTTTAAAACTTTCAATAAACGCGCTGAGCTCTCGAACCAATTGACTTGTGTTGTATTTGGTTTTCTGTGAAAGGTGTTGTATACTCAAAGCAAATACAGAACGGTGTTCTACTAAAGGAAAAGATCGTATTGAATGTGTTGGACAATTAAAATTTTTCTTTAGGTGCACTCCAATACACGACTTTTCTAGAATTACCCGGAAATTTTATATACCCATGGCTCTGGGCCACGCTAATGCCAACCTCACATGCTTGGGGACATTAAAAACGCCTTTGGGATACACAACATGCATGTCAGATAACTCATAAGCCAGAATTATAAACCTGATTGTTAACGATGGACAAAAGCCATTTCTTTTAAGCAACTTATGTATGGAGAGACATTTGTCAGACGAAGCTCTTGTCTTGCATATGTGGGTCTGTCAATGAGAGTTTCGAGATTCATGCCATCGCATAATTGTATCATCGGTGCCTCGAACTCATCCTAAAGTATATCGTGGTCTTCTTTGGAGATGAACTCCGCGATTTTGGGGTTTACGCCAGCTTCATGGACCATTTTCTTGTTCATTGCACTCATAACTTCAGTAGTGGTGACCTCTTGTATCAAGTTCTTCTCGTGTAGTTCGCTCACCAGTAAGTTGAAAGGAAAAATGCACTGCTCCAGCGGACATGAGATGAGCAGGATTGTTGGCTGGAGTAGGTGCTGTCTGAGAGGTGTGAAACACAAGGGACACTCCATCTTCAATTGGTGTCTCCTCTGGCAAAGCGCATCACTATTTTTTTGCCATCAGATTTCAAACTTATAATCTACAGGAACGATGAAATTGTCACAAGGGACGGTATCAAAGCTTCAGCAAGATACTTCCAATATTAGGAACATCTGTATCCTTGCTCATGTGGATCACGGAAAAACCTCATTGAGCGATTCGCTTCTCGCTACAAATGGTATCATTTCTCAGCGCATGGCAGGCAAGGTGCGGTACTTGGATTCTAGAGAAGATGAGCAGTTGAGAGGTATCACAATGGAAGCATCCGCTATATCCTTATACTTCAGGGTGATGAAGAGGCAAAAGGACAGCGAGGAGGTCATTACAAAAGAGCACTTGATTAACTTAATTGACTCTCCGGGCCACATCGATTTCTCTTCGGAGGTTTCCACGTCAAGTAGATTGTGTGATGGAGCAGTTGTCCTCGTTGATGTTGTGGAAGGTGTCTGCTCTCAAACGGTTAACGTCTTGAGGCAGTGTTGGATTGATAACTTGAAGCCAATACTTGTTTTGAACAAAATGGACAGGTTGATTTCAGAATGGCAACTCAGCCCACTGGAGGCCTATCAGCACTTGAAGAACTTGATTGAGCAGGTCAACTCGGTTCTCGGTTCGTTCTTCGCTGGAGAAAGGATGCAGGATGATTTGGAATGGCGTGAAAGTGGTGCCAACACAGAATTCGTGGAGAGGGATGACGAGAACCTCTACTTTTCACCAGAGAAGAACAACGTTGTGTTTTCACTGGCTATCGATGGCTGGGCGTTTACAGTGAACCTGTTTGCTCGTATCTACCTGAGTAAGTTGGGCTTTCTGCAGCAAGAGTTGGCCAAAGGCCTCTGGGGTGAGTTTCAGTTGAAAAATAAGCGCATAGTGCCTGGGAACGGTAAGCCACTTTTCGTATCACTCATCTTGGAGCAAATCTGGTCGGTTTACGACGCATGCTTGACCAATAGGGACAAGTTGGAGAAGATTGTTGCCACAATCGGTGCCAAGTTGACTCCACGTGATTTGAGAGCAAAGGACCACAAGCAAGTGGTGAACTTGGTGATGTCACAGTGGATTCCTTTGAGCCATGCATTATTGGGGGCTGTCATTGATTATCTTCCGAGTCCTTCTGAGGGCCAGGAAACCCGCTCCGAGAAGTTGATTGGTGATAGTGGAGTACTGGATAAAAAGGTGAATCGAGCTTTTGAAGAATGTGACGCTAACAATCCATATACCCTTGCTTATGTATCCAAGATGGTTTCTGTCCCTGAAGACCAGTTACCTAGGGATGGTCCTATTGAGCAGCTTTCCATGGATGAGTTGAGAGAAAGAGGCAGAAAAGCGAGAGAGCTTGCGAAGAAGGCATCCGAAGAAAGGGAAGCGGAGGAGTCTGCCCCAAAAAAAGACCCGTTTGAATGGGAGTTCGAAGAGGATGATTTTGAAGAAGATGAGGAGGGAGAGGAAGAGGAAGAAACCAAGGAAGCTTTGATCGCGATGGTGAGAGTCTTCTCCGGTACCCTCAAGAAGGGCGGAAAGGTGACTGTTGTGGGTCCTAAATATGATCAGAGCGACGAGTCTCATTTGACCCATGAAGTTGAGATCACCGATTTATTCTTGGTCATGGGAAGAGAATTTGTCAGAATGGATTCTATTCCTGCTGGTAATATATGTGGTGTCGTTGGTTTGGAGGGTGCTGTGCTCAAAAATGCCACCATCTGCAACTCTGCTCCATACCCCAATCTCGCTTCTGCGTCTTTGATTCACAACAAGCCGATCATGAAGATTGCAGTGGAGCCAACCAACCCATTGAAGTTGGCCAAGTTGGAGCGGGGTTTCGAGTTGCTTTCATCTGCAGACCCGGTTTTGGAATGGTACATTGATGACGATTCTGGCGAGTTAATAATGTGCGTTGCGGGTGAGCTCCATTTGGAGAGATGTTTGAAGGATTTGGAGGACAGATTTGCCAAGGGATGTACGGTAACTGTCAAAGAGCCGGTAATACCCTTCAGGGAAGGTTTGGCTGACACAAAGGTGTATTCGAACATTCCTGCAGACCCTATTGTTGGGCCCCCGGGAATTGAGTTGTTGTTCGATGTTATTCCATTGCCAAATGAGGTTGTTGATTTGTTGATCGAAAACGAAGACTCCATCTTGGCAGCGGACAAGTCGTTTGAGACTCGCCTTTTGAAGGTCTTGGAAGAGACAGAGTTCACCGGTGGGTTCGAATCTTCTCAAGATTTGATCGACCGCATTATTCTGTTTGGACCAAAAAGAGTTGGCCCCAACATCTTCGTGGAAAGCTCTGAAAGTGGATCTCAGATGAGGAGAGCGATCGGAGCAGACAGTGGTGAAAAGAAGTACGAGCACGAGGTCAACATCATGAGTGGTTTCCAGTTAGCTATGAACGAAGGGCCATTGTCCCACGAGCCTGTTCAAGGTGTGTTAGTTCTACTCAACGCAGCCAAGAAGGAAGAGTCTGAGGACGCAGACCGCGTGGTAAACCTCGGTGGTAAGGTCATCACATACACAAGGCAGCTCATTCATAGTGCTTTTGTATCAAAGGCCCCTCGTTTATTCCTTGCTATGTATACATGTGACATCCAAGCCTCCGCCGAAGTTTTGGGTAAGGTCTACGCTGTCGTGCAAAAGAGAGGTGGGTCAATCATAAGTGAGGAGATGAAGGAGGGTACTCCATTTTTCACTATTGAAGCAGAAATCCCAGTCATCGAGGCGTTCGGATTCTCTGAAGACATTCGTAAGAAGACTTCTGGAGCAGCCCTGCCTCAATTGGTCTTTGCGGGATTCAAGATGTTGGATATCGATCCTTTCTGGGTGCCCAATACAGAGATCGAGCTCGAGGAGCTTGGCGAGTTTGCGGAGAGAGAAAACGTTGCAAGGCGGTACATGAATACAATCAGAAGAAGAAAGGGTTTGTTTGTGGGCGAGAAGGTTGTGAAGAATGCAGAGAAGCAGAGAACCTTGAAGAAGGATTAAAAGTTTATAGACAATATTAGAATAAAGAGAGTAGGAATTGCTTTGAGCTTCGCTAATGATTGAAGTTTTTAATCCCACATACGACTTCTATGTAGCGACATGCTAGTTACGGAATCGATACGCCCATATTCTTAAATTATCTGATACTCAATGCCACCTACCAGGTAGCCAATTTTTTTCTACCCAAAAAACCAGATTTTACCGAGACAATTTGATGCAAGTATGGGTACGAAAAGCAAAAGCAGTGTAACGCTGCCCCCAGTCGATGCTGATATACCAAAGGACAAGGCGCACTTGGACCCAAAGATGCTCTTTGAGCTAGTAAGCAAGAATTATGAGACATGGCTGCAAGCAATGAGCAAGCAGTTTCAAGAAGAAGAAAACTTCCTGCCATTTCCGTTGGAGGAAGAGCAAGAAGGAGATGGCGAGGGACTCAACTACTCACTCCTCGAGGCACTCGAGAAGGCGTCTGATGAGTTTTCGAATAAGATCAACAAGCTAGATGATGATGCCATGTTCAACGAGATACAGGACCAGATCAAGAAAAGGGCCGTACCTCCCAGGCAAGCGAACGACACCAATTTCCCCCTTCTCAAGCAAAGCGAAATCAACTTCTTGAGAGACAAGATCACACAAATGATAAACCTGAACGAGTTCAACATCGAGGGGCCTGCAAAGTACAACCCAGTACCTCCACCGGCCAACGGGTTCTCACTATACGACACATGCGACGAAGAGGGTTTACACGAGGGCAACACAGATGCGTACTATGACGATGCCGACCAAGACGACTACGACATCGAAGAAATAACGGGAGAGGAGCCCCACAACACCAGGCATTTCGAGGTGGAGTTGAACGGCACCACCGAGTGTGAAGAGCATGGGTTCGGGTGCGACTGTCCGAGAGCATCCACCCTAGAAGACGGTCCGCTGTGTGAATTCACCTTCGAATACGATAGTTCAGGCAAATTGGTGCCCGTCTACAACAATGTGGAGGAGAAGTTGCGAATGATGAGCTTAAAAGACTCTAACCAGGTGGAAGACATAGAGAAGAACAAAAAGAAGACGAAGAAGAAGACAAAGAAGAAGATAGAAGGCTCGTCCCTTCCGCTGTACCCAGACCAACAGATAACGATAGGAAGCGGTAACTGCTGTCTTTTCTGCGAGTACGAGGCGATTTTCGGAACCAAACCTAGGCAGATGATCAAGTGGTATGACAACAAGATGCGCCGCGACACCATGCGTAGAGAGGAAATCAAAAACAAGCTCGCCAACGCGAAACTGCGGGCGATGAAAAAGCAGCGTGAGTTACGCTTAAGACAGATGGAGGCACAGGGACATCACACCCACAATGACCACGACCACATTTACGAATCCGATGATCACAACTACGAGAATGAACAGCATATACACGGTCCCAACTGCGTGCACGGCCATCCTCACTAGATTGACAATATAGTACAGTAAAGATTTATATCTGTATACAGGATTCGTGTAGATGCACACGTGACCGTATCACGTTGATGTAATCACACATAAAATTGCACCCACTTTTTTCTTCGATCAAGCGGAGAAAGCCACTGGTTATGCTGACGGAGCAAGGTATTAAATGATTGTGTCCACAAGACGATTTTTTGCGATGGCTACCGCAAATTTTAAAACTTCCCCCTTTTATTCTTAACCCACAATGTTCAGCTCAACCGCCGCCCTCGCCAGTCAACTCGAGTTGACCCCGCAGCCTGCGCAGAGTGACCAGACTCCTCGCCTGGCCACCCCCATGCCATTTCACGAGCAACTCGGGGAGAATGTCACCTGGGTGAACGACTGGTACTCGTTCGACAACACCAGCCTCAAGGGCTGGGTCAAAACCAACGTCAACCACAAGAGTGGCATCAAACTCGAGCCCACCGACGTGATTGATCTCTCCAAGTGGAAGTACAACTGAATAGGTATTTACGATTAATGATTTATGAGCTGACGTATTGTGTTTGTAAGATTGTCCAAATAATGCAGATACCTCAGGACGAAGATTTACAGGCATCGCCTAAATAAACTACGAAACGCCCAATTTCTCCCAAAAACGTTACGATGAACTCTTAAATTTTTCTTAGCGTAATATGAGTCGCAAATTCTCCTACACCATTAATAGCTACATGCATTACTCTGGCGCCTGTCTAACTGTCATGAACGTGAGTGCCTTCTTAGCTGCGATGCACGTGTCGTACAACTTTTGCTGTTTATCTATGTCCCACTGGTCTTCACGTGGCAACTTTGTTAAATCGTGACCCTCCTTGTCCAAGTTCTGGAACTTACGCTTTGCCTCCTGCATCTTGTGCAACTCAAACGGTGCTCCGGTTGTGGAAAAAACAACCAACATCGATTTTTCCGGAAGCGAATCGTAGATTTTCGTGAGTCTTTCGTTTGTCCTCGAATAAAGCTCTTTTTTTTGCTTTTCAGTCAATTGGAAATCGCTGTTGTGGCTGCCAGCTTCTTTAGGGAATAATTTCCCGTCATAGTGCTCTGGTGCATGCAGCCAGCGCAAATTGTATTCCAATTCCTGCAAACACAAAACATTGAAGCGTGTTTGACCTTTTACGGCTATGTAAGCATCAATAACTTCGTCGTCATTGTTGACATAACACTTTGTTACCTCATCGTCTTCGTACTTGTCTTGTATGTACGGAGCATACCCCACGAAAAGCGAGCGGAAATCCTCGTTGACAGATGATAAGCGATGAAACGTCGAAACCTCACTCACATTTGTGCCGAAGCATAGTCCATTTTGTATCTTGGCCTTTACCAAGTCAAGACAGGCTTGTGCATCCTCTACTGATGAATGGCCTTCGCCACTACTCTCACCCTTCTGGATCGAACGCTCCAAGTACTTTTGCGAGAGCCACTTGAGTGACGGCTTCAGCGGTGGACCTCTCACGTGCTCGTAGATGACTGAGGTGTCCACCACCTTTTCGTGCCAGATTTGCAACACGTCCAAGTCCAGTTCGAGCGAGTGTCCGATCAATATATCCGACGCCAGCACGAGTGAGCATATCCTCTCTTGCATATCCTTCAAGGTTGTTTCCACTCCCTCTAGTTTCTCTGCGGTAATTCCCGAATACTTCGTCACGTAGTCGATGATTTCCTCTTCGGGCTTGACAAATTCGTCAAGAACCACCTCTCCTTGAAAGTTCACCATGGAAACGCGTGTCAACACCTTCCCCGACGCTGACTGGCAGAATTCACAGTCGATTGCAAATATGTGCGAGCCCTCGTGCTCGAAGTCACTCGTCTTCATCCACCCTGGACCCGCATCTTGTGGGTACTTGTGTGTGCGTCTTTGTATGGCCGACATCAACAAGTCGATGATGGTGATTGAGGTCTCCGCCAGCTTGCTCAAAATGTCCTTCTTTTCCTTCTTGGTGAGCGGGGTATATGTGAGTGCTTGTATTGGAGAGTAGTACTGATCTTTCGACCCCGGGCATTGCGA
The DNA here is from genome assembly GCA_030563775.1 of [Candida] loeiensis. Taxonomy (NCBI): domain Eukaryota; kingdom Fungi; phylum Ascomycota; class Pichiomycetes; order Serinales; family Debaryomycetaceae; genus Kodamaea; species [Candida] loeiensis. The sequence continues at coordinate 154,914 of JAJMKD010000003.1, forward strand.
AAGCATCGCGTAATCGAACTTTTTGAGAAATGGTATGTCGCCAGTCTCGACTTTGTCAATTGGGATCAACGTAGACTCGTCGCCTTCCTGAGATTCAATTGGCAATTGCAACCCCGGTACAAACACAACAGTTGTGCTTTGTAAACCTTTGAGCTTTGCAGGGTCGATCCAGTTGTTCGATTTGTTGACGAGCCAGTGGTGCGCGCCGTGTGCTGCCAAAATTACCTCTCGTATGGACTTGAAACCCATTATAGCCGTGGTTTTGGGGTCTAGCTGGACACTCGGTGATGCTAAGAGCCTCTGTAACTTCTTCTTGTGCGGTTTGACGGCTTTCTGTACCGGCGCAGAGCTAAATGAAAGCGCCGATGACCGGCGTCTCTTCAAGTGCGATGGGCTTGTGTTGTCTAAATCGTCGTCTTCGATAGCCTCTTCAGGTCCTTTTTTAGCGCCCTCTTTTAGGAGCTCACTGACGTGCTTTCTTGCATCTTCAGCGCTGATCAGCAACCGCGAAGTGCTCTTGGAAAGATCATTAGCAGTCATAGCTGTTTTTCTACAAGAATTACAACGATATGCAGGAATATTCGATTCGACGGACGAGCCTCTGCAAAAAGTGATCTCGAAGGGTCACAGTGAATTGATGAATCTACTGCTTTGAGAACCTTAAGAACAAAATCTAAGGCGGGCTCTTTACATCAATTACTCTTTCTTTTTTGACCATCTCCTCTCCTTTTCCTAATGTTATGTCCCCCTCTTACGTCTCCTCCTCCCTCAACAACTCCGGCAACTGTCCAATCTGAAGGTACATCAGAAACTCCTTGTCGAGTTTTTCAATCTTCTTCTCGGAGTCCAAGATCCCTCGTCCTCCGCTCATAGCCAGTCTCGCGACGAGCACTATCTTTGACCACGAATCCCATGCTGTGGGTATATTCAACATCACTGTATGTTCAGGGCTGAGCACGGGCATTGCGACTGGCGGCGGAATATTGGCGATTGGGTCTGCCAAAAAGTCATCGCTGTTTACTGCAATCACCAGTCCCCCAAGCTTGTAGGCAAGTAAGCGCAAATGCTGTTGTAGGGTGACGTTCTCGGTCCCGATGTAGTCGTCATCAAGCTGTTTGGTGTCCATTACTATGACAAGCTTGCATGCTAGTTGGAAATCGTTCTGGCCCTGCGAGAGAACCACGGGCAGATGTAAGTCCAGACCGTGAATTTCACTCAATACTTCCTTGTACATTTCCATGTATTGGCGTTGGTAGTCATCCTTCCTGGCATTGAACCGGCATATGAATCGTATTTGCGGGAGTAGTCCCTTCAAGGATATGCATATGGGGATCACTGTGATGTCGCGATTGGGCTTCTCGAAGATGGACAGTATGTAGCCTGAGAACGCCTCCGGGTTTGTGAAGATGTATAGGTCGGAATCTTCCAGCGACGTGTAGTGCACCGACAGCTCGTTTCCTGTTCGGAAGGTTAGATATATCTTCTTCAATTGTCTAATTGTGGAGAACATGTTTGTTTTGAAAACACGAATTGTGATTTTGCAATCTGAATCAGTAAAACATCTCTAGGGTTTAAGTTATCTGGTTTCAGTTTAGATTCTCGGTTGTCAATTTAGATTCTCAATTTTCGGTTAGGTTCTCGTGTTAGATGTCTATACATGTGCTCTTGAAATCTAGCCTCCTCCATCTCTCGTCTATCACCTGTACTATCTCACGTTTATCACCTCTACTATCTCCAATTTATCTCAATTGAAATTTCCACGTAACCTTCCACTAAAGACTGTAAACTAGTGGGTGTCACCGGTCTTGTCACATCTTGGGTGATCCCGGGACAATTTTCTTGCTTTGTCAAAACTGAAACACTTCTGGGTGATGAAAACCACATGAACCCTTATCTCATAACTCAACAAGCTACAAACCCGGAACACCCCCTCTTGATTTCACCGTCTCAATCGCCTCAATCCTCCTTTATAGTTTGATGAACGTGTTAATTCATCCTTTGGGTCTCCCTTTGCGTTTCCCTTTGCGTTTCCCTTTGCGTCTCCCTTTAGGCCTCCCTTTTTTCCTATCTCCAATCTTCAGGGCTTATACCATGACAAATAATTACTGATAACCCGATAATTATTTCGTCAGCTATCTATTCCCAATTTGGTTATACGATTGAGTGCGAGATGGCTGACGCAAGCTAAAAGTAAAACCGACAACTCACTGTGGTTCTGTGAATACCTCGTTGCATCACTACATGTAATTTATTGTTTCGGGCTTCTAATTTCACATCAAGATTGCCGAGCACATGACGGGAATGTGGGTGGTTAGTGAAGGTTCTATACAGAATTAGAAAGGCCCAGGGTAGGTTGAAGCGACAACAAAAATTTCGAACCCTTGCGGAGTAAAGGCGATATATTGCGGAGCTATGATGCTAACATGCTGCTCACGCATCGTCCGGCCGAGTCGTGTTTTCAAATCTGCAACGCTTTTCATCGGATTCCACAAAGACGCCGTCAATCACTGTGGTGCTTTTCGGGAGCATTGCTTACCATATGTCTTGGCCCCCAAAGCCCTACTGCCCTAACGGCTCCAAGCCCTGTATTCTGGGGGTGTACGAGTTGCGATTCTATATATACTTTCTCTAGAAAACGAGCATCTCATCATTCCCAAAACCCAAGTCTGGGCGGATCGGTGCCTGCCACATACCATAGTGAAATGCAAGAAGATGGGCTCATGTAGGCGACACTCAATATCCAAGCATTTCGTGCATCATAAGTGCGGACACCCCTGAGAGGGTGTACAATTGACCGTTTGGTGTTTAAGAGCGTTTCACTACTCTTTTGTCCAAGAGGGCTTTTGCTCGTTACACTGACCCTCACTGTGGCATTGTTTGCGAAAAAAAATATGGTCGTTTACGAGCACAAAACGAAAATTCCGAGCATGGACCACCGTTTTCGGTGTGACAGCACTTTGAGGTTACAACCTTATGCGGCCCATTAATTGTTTACACGTACTGACGAGCAGCCACAATCTTGCAACCAGTAGTAAATGGCAGGAATGCGGATATTGGCATTCCCCAGCCTGCCCACAGGCACAGTAAAGCAGCTCAAAAATGGCATGGTGACACAAATCATCCATACCAGAAATTTTCTTTTTTATTTTGATGGCTCCTCAAACTGCATCTGGAGATAGTCCGTGGGTTGTGCCGCACAACAGCAAAATTATCTGACATTTCTATATAATAAAATGTAGGTCCTATTGTGAGAAAAAGACGGCTACTTATTCAACAACTGAACGATGTCTGAGAAATACAGTGACCCCAAGGGTCACCAGGGCAACTCAGTCGAGTCAGCAGACTACAGCTACAGAAACGCCCTGTCACCTTCCCTGCACCATAGCAACAGCTCGGCCCACTCCCGCTACTCAGAGGAGTCTGCCTACACCTACGAGTCCGTGAAAGAGGGCACGGCAGTCTCGAGATTCTTCGACTCGTTCAAGCCTATGGACTTGGAGGACGAGGGCATCGACACCACCGGCATGACCCCCATCGAGAAGTCCATTCTCGCCTCTGCCAGACACCCCTTGGCTCGTCGTTTGAAGCTGAGACACTTGCAGATGATTGCCATCGGTGGTTCCATCGGTACCGGTTTGTTTATCGGTTCCGGTTACGCCTTGGCCTCAGGTGGTCCAGCTGCCGTTTTGATTGGTTACCTTCTTATCGGTTACTCCATGTTGTGTGTGGTCAACGCTCTTGGTGAGTTGTCTGTGCAGTTCCCTGTGTCTGGTTCTTTCAACGCCTTCTTCACGCGTTTCATCGACCCATCCATTGGTTTCACCTTGGGTATCTTGTACGCTGCGTCGTGGTTGGTTTCCTTCCCCTCCGAGTTAATTGCGTGTTCGATGACTGTGCAGTATTGGAACGAGTCGATCAACCCCGCGGTGTGGGTCGTCATTTTCTACGTTGTCATTGTGGCCATCAACTTGTTTGGTGTCAAGGGTTACGGTGAGGCTGAATTCGTCCTCTCGATGGTCAAGGTGCTTGCAGTGATTGGTTTCCTCATTCTCGGTGTCTGCATCATTTGTGGTGTTGGACAGGAGGGCTACATTGGCGGACGCTACTGGCACGATCCTGGTGCGTTTAACCACGGTTTCAAAGGTGTGTGCTCGGTGTTTATCTCCGCCGCTTTCTCGTTCGGTGGTATCGAGTTGGTTGCCTTGGCCGCCGCAGAAACCCAGAACCCACGTAAGTCTTTGCCCAAGGCCACCAAGCAGGTCTTCTGGAGAGTCACCATCTTCTACGTGTTGACTGCCATCATCATTGGTTGCCTTGTTCCGTACAACAACGAGCAGTTGTTGAACGGTAACTCTTCCGAGGACATCACCGCCTCGCCGTTCGTCATCGCTATCCAAAACGGTGGTATCAGAGTGGTTCCCCACATCATGAACGCAGTTATCTTGGTGGCTGTTGTGTCCGTCGGTAACTCCTCGGTCTACGGTTGCTCGCGTACTTTGGCCTCTTTGGCTGCGCAGGGTTTGATCCCACACATTTTCGCCTACATCGACAGAGCCGGTAGACCAATGTTTGCCATCATGTTCACAAATCTCTTCGGTCTTTTGGGTTTCATTGTTGTGAACGCCAACCAGGACAAGGTGTTCACTTGGTTCTTCTCCATCTGCTCCCTTTCCTCCTTCTTCACGTGGGGTACTATCTGTTTCACCCACCTCAGATGGAGATGGGCTTTGAAGGCACAGGGCAGATCTGTCGACGAGATTATTTTCCCATCTCCACTTGGTGTGTGGGGATCCTTGTCCGGTATTGCCATTTTGGCTTTCGTTGTTGGAGGTGAGATCTGGGTGTCTATCTGGCCAATTGGATCCCCTGCCGACGTGGTGACTTTCTGGCAGAACTGTTTGTCGTTGCCGTTGATGGTTGTGATGATTGTGGGCCACAAGACGTACTACCGTTCCTGGGGCGAGCCTATTGTGAAGTTGATTGACATCGACTTGGACACCGGAAGAAGAGAGATCGACATCGAGGGTTTGAAACAGGAGATTGCCGATGAAAGGGAGGCGCTCAGACAACGGCCCTGGTGGTTCAGGGTCTACAACATTTTCTGTTAATTAAGCATAGGACAGTTGCTGTTTTTAATACCAAAATAGTAGATATTGAGTTGTAGGTTGGCCGTTACAAGGTGAGACACTTTATTTATAGCGGTATAACGTTGAGAATCGATCGAGATTTATGGTACAACGTTGAGAATAGATCAGAATACAAAGTTGAGAAGAGAATAAATCCAGTTATACGGTTAAAGTTGAGACGCCTCTCCAACGTGAGATATGTCCAGCTTTGGATAATGCGTGATTGATTGAGATAATGCGTGACGATTGACTTGAGAAATAACGAGATGATTCTCTTTGAGTGACGTTTGATTCAATTTTGAGTTAGTTTGAGGCGTGCAGAGGTCCGTTTTAGACGATCCGCCTCATAAATAGTTGCGCGCAGAGGTCCGGTTTTATTGACGATGCAACAATGAGATAAGCTACGATAATAAACCTCGAGCAGACGCAAAATGGAGGTGGTAAAAAATACATGCTAGACATTGTAGGCATCAAGACCTCGTTGGTGAAAGATGTCTGGAGAAGCAACAAAAACTATTTAGAGTCACAAAGTCTATGTTTTTCCGCAACTCAGAAGGTGAGAAACACAAATACTCGTTGTTTCGTTCTTTCTATGATGTGCTAGATATAAATTTTCAAATGGATTTCATAGTTCCAGGTAAACTGTCTGAAGAGATAATCGAACATCTATTTGGGCCACAAAGACTATTTTTCGAAGTAAACCAGTATTTATGGGGAAGACAAATTATAACTACAATACCCTTAAACCTTTGATTTACATGTTGTAATTTTCGGAATGTATTTCATTATATCGTGCTAGGTATAAGGCTACCTGATTCCAGACCTGGAAGCTTGTCCTGCCAGCCCATTTGCAATTCTATCAGATTGTATTACAATCTTCCGGCGTTGCTCTTACTCATGATGGCCAAGTCACCGTATCTCTGGTCTTTGCTAGTGTAGATCTGTCTCATTTTGGAGTTGCTGTAGTAGAACTTGGACATGTACACGACACCAGCACCATAAACAAGACCGCCCAAGGCGAGACAACGAGCTGGAGTGAATTTAACTGGAAGAGCCATTTTAGTAGACTGATTGTTTTGATGAATGTGATTGGGTTCTGAACTGTCTCCAGAATCAGGGTTTAAGTACCCACCAATTGAGGGATATGGAGTTTTTTGCAGCCGTGGTGTGATTTTTTCTGGTAGGAAATAGCGTGATTTGGGCACTCAAAATTGCCTGTCCCCAGAAAAAAAAGTGGCCCCATCAGACCACAACGTATGGAATATTTGAATTTTACTGGACGGTTGAAATTTGCAACCCTCTTTTCGACATGACCTACTCAAGATCAGATGTTTAGACTCTTGTACACTACGGAAATGTCCGGAATCATTACTATTATGTAGATGTTGCCTGATGTAGTATGGCTTATGGGTGATATACGAGTTAAACTATAGAGATATATCATCTGGACGATACAACGCAAACGATATTAAACTCTCCTTGACCACATCAACGGAGTGCACCAAAACCCCCAACCGTACCTAATTTCACCACATCCTATCAGTTTAGTTCATCATCAACTCATTACAATAATGAATGATCATTAGAAGAAATTCTATTGGCCATAATCCAGTCGCTTGCAACAATCCGCGAGTAAGCAGTCATCGAATGTGACTTCCATGCGTTTTAACTTTGTGTATTGTGGAGAACGTATCGTTCCACAACGATTCAAGTTTGGTAACTGCAAAGGAGGTGTATCAGGAAGACTAGTGAGGCGGCGTCAAGATACAGTTGTACTCCAGCATCAATCAAATTGTTTCGTTTACCAGTCTACATCATAACCTAGGCTCTCATTTTTGGTCTATCACTAGTACATGCGTACACCATCTCCAACTGCCAATGCAGGTAGGAACTGGCCCACAATCAACATGGGCAAATCAAACAAGTCTCTCTTCACAGTCCAAACACAACAAAAGTTGATGAACTCGTCTCCCTCAGCCTTCGCCAACTTGCACTTTGTGATAATCAGAGAGTGCAAGTTCCCCACGGCCACAGACTTGAAGAGCTGGTAGTATTGGACTATACTCTCGTCGTCGTACATGAGCTCCACTATGAAAGTTCGTTTCAGGAGAATCTCACCCAAACTGTATCCGAGAATGCTCAAGAGATCGTCTGTTATCGACACAATCTCGCCTGTGCGTCTCCATATGATAGTTGGCGATGAGTTGAGCTGTGCGAGCCGCTCGTAGTCGATCAAGCACCGCTGGAAGCTCATCTCGAGAAACTGCAAATCAAATGGCTTTAGAAGCGACTTGTGTGCAGAGATGAATGTTGGTCGGTAACTTGCAATGAGCTTGAGTACCACCAACAAGTTCTGTCGTTTTAGCTGCCGTTCGTAATCTGGCAAGTTGTTCCCCAGAAATCGTTTTTTGAGGAACGTCAATAGCGAATGATACAGCTGTGGATAGTCGAACAGTACCACGTTATTGGAATAAATATCTTGTACAGTTTGGTAGATGTGGTGTGCTATTAATGGTGACACGTACTCATCGTTGTTTTCCTTGTCGTACCCCAAGGATATGAATGGCCGTTGTTGTGTGGGCGGTCGGTGTTTGGTTTGAATGAACGGCGGGCTCACGGTCCGCGTGAAATCGCTCGAAGTGTTCAGCGGCAGTGGCAGTGATGGTTTCAGCTGTAGAATTATATCACCAAGCATCAAGTACTCTTGACTGAGATACGACAGACTGAAGCTATGCGGAAGAGGGTCTGCTGTGTTTTCTCTCTGGAAAAGTCGGCTCAATACGTCGTTCGTGGTATTAAGCACCTTGTTATCCGAGACAACTCCGGGGTTCTGAGGCATTCCCGGTGCATCTGGCATCCTCATTAACTCCTCGGGCACCTCGATGGCCTGTGCCTGTACACTTTGTGGGGATAGTACTTCCGACTTGATCGTGTCACTGCTTTGGTCGCCAATCTCACCGCCCTCTTCTATCTTCATGTACTTTGCCCTTTTTCGAACCACGTCTGTGCATTGGTCTGCTATGTTTCTCTTCACACAATTGACACACGGCCTGTCGTGTGAACACTGTAGATGCTTCTTGTGGCAGAAAGTACACGCACGCGACGTGGGTTTCCTTCCACGCTTCTCTTCGGGTGCGAGTTTCTTGGTCATGTTGTGTTATGATACATAAATGTTTCAGTTTCGTAACTCTTTGATGTGTAGGTTGAGCCGTGTTTGCAAGTAGGGCGCCCGGTGGAACGCGGGCATGTATGGAGCACAAAATTTTGCCCCACGCTTTTTTTTCTCTGGAGGCCTGAGGAAATCCCGGGAAAAGTAGGAATTACCCCACTGAAAAACAGTTTGAAATCTCCAGGGCTCATTTCGGGGTCTCAATTTAGCGAGTTTGTTGGATGATCTCGGAGTTTCAACTTAGTGGAAGTTGAGTTCTGTGGCTACAGTTCATGGGAGTTATCGTGTCAGTGGTGAGTTTGCGAGTTTGGCGGTGCTTTTGCAGCTAGTAGAGGCATAGCTGGCGAAGAGACTTCTAGACAATAATTTATGGCGTATTGTTTGTGGTGATTTCAGTCGTAGTGACTGCGGGGGTACTGTCGAGTATCTCAAATGGCTCAAAATATGATTGGGTAGGCCCAAACAGTGACAGCACGCCTCTTACGATTGTGCCCCCTTTTTAACTCTTGTACATGCGTCTTGGCATATTTGAGATGCTGTTCTCACCATACCGACCTTAGCTCGGAGGTTATAATATTGACCACCGTAGTTACCATTTATTGTGTTGTATTAAAAGTTGCGAAGATGTTGCCCCGGGATTATTGTATTTTGCACCCAAAATGAGTTTAAATAGCAATCATAACCTGAGAAAATCGCTTGAGAGTTCGAAGGAATCAACGGCTAGAAAACCCCATTGACTCCCGTATCCAACGAGAAATGAATCTGAAGTGCTAGGAATTGTTCAAGATGATAATGAATCAGATTCGGACTACAATCATAAAGTTGTCGTACATTTGTATGATCTGTATACCTTGACCTAAAGAGTCACTGTTGCTGTAACTCATTGCAATCCAGTTGTACTTCGGAAATGATCCACCGGTACAACGTGCTCCGTCACTCTCTTATTGCCGTGCTCGCTAATCACGCAAACTTTCCGGATTTACATTTGATTACTAATTTCCAGCGATCGCAACTACTGACAGCTTGTTGCATGAACGTATGAAATTAGAGCGACACTCTGACAAATCGATGGTTCCATACTAGCATGTTGAACTCCGGCCAAAGTTCGTTTACTACAAGGGTACCACCGTATTCATAGCGTAGCAGGAACGGCTTGCACGTTTTCTGTCTTGTTTTTCGGTGCATTCGAAGTACAAAAAATTGTGTCAAATGGCAGCAATCTGAAGCATTCTATCATCAAAGACTAGCACGGATCAATTTTGTAACTGAAACACTGAGCATCATCTGTACTTGGTTAAAGCCCGCTGATTATAAATGGATACAATTGCACCACCCCATCGGCCGGAAAATTGTGGTCAATGTTTGTGGTAAAAGCAACAAAAGAAATGTATTTAGCAGCCACGAACATTAGTAATCCTTCACCAAAATCATCCACTATAAAAGACACCTTTCCTTGCTGTTAATTTGAGTAACCAGTGTAAGCAACACATCGAACTATCTTACCTACACTTCACTATCTATAATGAGCCAACCATTGACCACAAGAGCCAAGAATGTCGACTACTACATCCCGGAGCCTCCGCAACCATTGACCCTGGCATTGAATAAGGAGAACTTGCCCAAGACCTTTCAGCCGTTCACAATTAGAGGTGTTACCTTCCCCAACAGAATCGGTGTTTCGCCAATGTGCACATACTCTGCAGACGATAACTTTGAGGTGACTCCATTCCACTTGGTGCACTATGGAGGTATCGCCGCCAGAGGTGCCGGTTTCATTACTGTGGAGGCCTCAACCGTCTCCAAGGAGGGTGCCCTCTCCCCACACGATGTTGGTATCTTCACCGACAAGCAGGCCGAGAAGTTGAAGGCCATTGTTGACTACGCCCACACCCAGAAGCAGGTCATTGGTATTCAGATCGGTCACGGTGGAAGAAAGGCTTCAGGGCGTGTTTTGTGGGAGCACTTGGAAGATGTGGCTCCTGAGAGCGAAGGTGGCTGGGGTGACGAGGTAGTTGCACCTTCCGCGATCCAGTACAGACCACACGGAAACTACCGTACTCCAAAGGAGTTGACCACCGCACAGGTCAAGGAGCTTGTGAAGAAGTTCGGTGCTGCTGCAAAGAGATCTGTTGATATTGCTGGCTTCGACTTCATTGAGATCCATGGTGCTCACGGTTACCTCATTACCGAGTTCTTGTCTGCTGTTTCCAACAAGAGAACCGACGAGTACGGTGGATCTTGGGAAAACAGAAGCCGCTTCTTGTTGGAGATCATTGATGAAGTTAGAGCTAACATCCCAGATTCCACTCCTCTCTTTTTAAGAATCTCTGCAACTGAGAGTGCTGACGACATCGGAGGATGGAACATCGACGACTCTATCAAGTTGGCTGAGATCGTTTCCAAGAAGGGTGTCGACTTCATCGACACTTCGTCTGGTGGTAACTACTACAACCAGTCCAGAAGAACCGGTACCGGTGAGCACGGCCTCCCACACTTGCACTTGGCCAGAGCCATCAAGAAGGCTCTCGGAGACAAGATCTTGGTTGGCTGTGTCGGTGGTCTTGATAAGGACGCAAAATTGTTGAACACTTTGTTGGAGGAGGGTGACTTCGATGTTGGTCTTATTGGTAGCGCTTTCTTGAGACGCCCAGCTTTGGTCTGGGACTTTGCCGATGAGCTCAAGGTTGACCTTCAGTTATCGCTTCCACTTGGCTGGCCATCTAAGCCAAAGATCAACACCATTGTCGAGTTGATTCAGAGAACTGCGGAGTTGTCTGCCAAAGCTTAATTAGAAGATAGATACTAATAGAGAATAACCTTATGTATTGTAGGGTAGTGAACATGAGAGAGGCGATGTGAACCATGAACCACGCAACATGAGCGAAGTGAATGTGAACTATAAATCTCTTAATATGAGCAAAGCGAATGTGAGCAATAAACCTCTGAATATGAGCAAAGCGAATGTGAGCTATAAACAAGTGATTTGAACATGATGAACTGTGAATAAACTGCTGGCCATGAGCGAAGGGAATGTGAACAGTAATAAACCGAGCTGAGTTGACCATGAGCATTGATAAAGAATTGTGAACGGTTTGTACGGCTTGTGTTAGCAACAGTTCAAGTGTACCAAATGGACAACGAAGTCGGGAGACAACTGTATGTCTTACAGTGAACTAGAATAAAAGTTGAATGTGCTCATGATTCTGGTTGTGTAGCGATTTTTATTCCTGATGCCTTTTTGCACCCAAACGACGCGTTTTTTGCACATCTATTTTGCGACGAAACGCGTTCACAAATTTAAGTTTCCAACTCACTATGGACTTACTCGAAGGCATCGAAGATGCATCCGCAGACTTCAAGTCATTCATTCCCCTTGTGTCTGCTAGAGATGACGACTTGGATATCATTGACTCGTCTGATGCTCCCGTAAAAGCCTCAACCGAATTCACTGGAGCGTCAGTGATTGAGAAAATCAAAAAGAGGTTGAATGACCAACGAAATGCAGAGCAAACACCGGGGTCAGACTCAGAAGATGACCTCTCTGGCCCGTCTATCTTTAACTTTTCTTCTACACAGAAATTACCACAGTTGGGGGTAGATGAAGCAGATTTCATCGAGACACAGGAGCAGAAGCTTCCCAAGTTGGAGGTAGATGAAGCAGACTTCATTGCGACTCAGCAAACACAAGCCACAACACAAAGGCTTCCAGTCACGGAGGCAACCACACAAAGGCTTCAAGTCACGGAGGCAACCACACAAATGCTTCCAGTCACACAAGCAACCACACAAATGCTTCCATTCACACAAGCTTCCACACAGATGCTTCCATTCACACAAGCTTCCACACAGATGCTCCCTACTACACCATTCACTACACAAAGGATTCCAGATATGGAGGCGCAATTTCTCGACACCCAGGCTCTCAGTCCACTGGCGGGTCTTCCAGCTACACAGTTCATCGCTTCAGCATCTATGCAAAATGTGGAATCTCAACTCGATGCTACAACACAGAATGTTATCACCCAGTCGCCAGAGCTCGCTGAGTCTCGCGAACTGAAAATTGCGCGTTTGGTGGGAGAGAAGAAGCGCAGAAGGCAACTAGAGGAGCAAGAATTGGAAGCAGATGTTTCACATGTCACACTCACGGATGAAGAAAACGACATGAATGAGGCCGACCGCTCTGTCTCGACGATGAAATATAGAGACGGTACATATTCCAAGAAAGACTTGGAAGAAGTAGAGCAGTTCATAAACATACAAAAGAGAACCAAGGACATTCGTCCTCTTTTCAACAAACAGGCTATCTTCACCAAGGATAAACTTCTTGCTGCTTTTGAAGAAAGCGACGAATCAGAGGCTGAAGTTCCTATCAAATCCACACCTGCTACATCTCCGTTGAAGACAAGCGAGGAGCCTCTGCAAGCGAAGCGTCCTAATCCACTCGACAAGTACGCCCATAGTCTCAAAATCGATCTCAGCGAAGGCAACAAGCTGATAGACTTAGATTCTGACTCGGATGAGGAGACACCTTCGACTTTCCAAACTCCAAGTGGAACAGTGAAACAGGATCTCCAAGAGATGTCGAAGGTCCAGAAGTTGTTGATCAAGCAGAAGTTCTCCCTTAAGAAAATGCAGAGAAGCGCGACTTCTGTACCTAAGGTAAGCACCTCGTTCTTGGCAGGGTTGAAAAAGGCACACGTCCAGCAGTTAAAGGCTCACAAGTTGGCCAACCCGCATCACAAATTGATGGAGGAGATCGAGAAAGAGGATGAGATCATGGGCTCGTTGTTGGAGAGGGAAATGGAGAGGGCTAGAAATATCAGAAGGAAGGAAAAGCTTAGGGAAAAGGCTAAGGCCGCGTTGTTGTCGCAGCCAATGCATGGGAAAAAAGAGGAGAAAATGGAAGAGGTGCCAGAGTCTGAAGTAGATGAATCTGAATACAGTGGAGCTGAGGAAGACCTTTCCAGTGCAGAGTATACTGACGGGGATGAGAAGAACAGCGGTAAAGAACAAGATGATGAAATTCCTGCTGAGCCTGCAAAACGAACTGACGATAGCTACATGTTTGGAGGTGGAGCAGATGAAAGCTTCGACCAAGATGATGGAATGATCACTACAACTTTGTCACAGCAGAGATCACAGCCTGTCATGAGGGTCATGAACCGTGATTCGCAAAATCCATCGTATGAGTTGTTCCAAAATTTAAAGCCAAGGTCCGGCTCCATTGTTGAAGCGGCACCTCCTACGCAGGTGTTGGGGCAGTTGCCCGCATTTGAGGATCTTAAGTCTTCCCAGGAAGCCACTCAAGCAGATGGGGCATCTCAGATGCCTACCCAAGTGGACGCAGACGACTCTGAGGACGACGATGAGATAAAGCGTGTGCGGGGGAAGCACACTAAAGTCTTGCTAGATGACATCAACGAGGAGGTAGAAGAAAAAGAAGAATCAGAAGTTGAGGAGGAGTTGGATCCAGAGGAGGCTCAGAGAAGAATCGAAGCGTATGAGCAGAAGATAAGAAGGCGGGAGTTGAAGGTTCGCAAGAAGAGGAAGGCATTGGAGAGGAAGGGTTTAAAAAACATCGTCGATGGTGAGGCCGAAGAGTCTGAGGACGAGTGGCAAGGTTTGGGAGGAGACGACGGAGACATTTCCGACTACCAGGCCAACTCAGACGACGAGAAGATGATCGACAATGACTTCAGAATTGACTTGAAAAACGAGGAGGTGAGGAAGAAGTTCATGGACGATTACCAAATAAAAGACAAGAAAGAGTTGGAAAAGTTACTCGATGATGTTAAGAACCACCGTTTGACTAAAAAGGTGGCCGGCAACGGCTTCGACGTGGAGTTGAGCGACGAAGAAGACGAGCTTTTGGCCGCTTATAGGAAGCAGAGGCTTGCAGATCAACAGTTGCGTTTACTGCAGAGCAAGAAGTCAAACGATTTCTCCAAGAATGACAAAACAAAGGCGTTCTTCACCTCCATGCAAGAGGAGACATGTGTCATCCACCTAGACAATTCTGACGACGACAAAGTGGAGGAGGAGGAGATAGCGGAAAAAGAGAAGGAAGTAACTCCCGTGGAGCAAAAGATCTCCCAGCCACACAAAATCAAAATTGACGAAGCTTTCATCCAGAGACAGTTATCATTCTTGACGTCGGGACAAGATGACGAGGATCGGTACATGAGGATGCAGGAACTCTCCAAAATCCAGCACGGAGTTGAGTCTGACGAGGATGTTGACGTTCAGGCGTTCAAGTCGCTGTGTGTTTCGCGCATGACCAGCATGAGGAGCCAGACTCCTGAGGAAGGAAAGAAACGCTCCTATGACGAAGAAACGGACGTGGACGAAGATTCTGATGAGGAATTGAGGCCCGCATTCAAGAAGCCTTCTTTCATCAAATCATTTAAGTCGTTTCAGGAGAATCAGAGCATGCAAGTCAAGGATGGAAAGAGTTTCTCGGGAGTGACGGTCAGCAAGCTGTACCGTGTGGCATCTGGCTCGAAGGCATCTATTACGTATTCGTCAAAGACAGCTCAATCTCACAGACAGTTGAAGTCAACGAAAGAAAGGAAGCTCGAGAGGAAGCTCAGTCTCACGAAGCAGCATAGTAAGAGGCTCTTCACGGCAAGCGGGGAGTTTGAGAGTTAGCATACTGTTTATAGGCTCTTGCCAGGAGTTTTCAGGGGCACTTCCGTTAGTGGAGAGAGGCAAACTGTGTATTGAGTAGACCCATTTAATATATAGCATACTTTTAACATGCCCAATTGTAATTTCTACTGGTAGAGACGATTGTGTTTAATATGCTAATAAATAATGCGTTTGCTAGTTAAAACTGCTGGAAATCGCGTCCTGCAAAGAATTGTGACTTACACGAGTGATGAGAGGTTTGCGGAAAACCGAGGATTCACCATGTTTAATGATTCTGGTGCTGTTGGGACCGATTGTGAGGTTGGAATGATACCCGTCGTTACGAGGGATGCGCACTGGCAAGCGTTTCTGCATTGTTTCCGTCTTCATACGAATGGGTGATGGTGGAGCTGCGAGATCCGGTGTTGGTGCGAGTGCTGGTGTCTTTGAGGAAAGTAATCCTAAAAAGGTATCAGTGAGTGATTTGCTCACATGATCGACACTCTCCCTTCTCTGCGGTGTGCCTGATGGCATAGGTGCCACTTTGCGCGGTGGAGTCATCGCAAATAACGAGAAAGTTGATTCTGCTTTCGTCGGTGGACCGGCGAGTGGAGTGTTACGTTGAATCACCTCTGCCAACAACTGAGCGGATGCAAGTTTGGGTTTACTTCTATCTGAGTTGTGTAAGAAGCTTACACTAGTATGCCCCGTTGACTTGACCGGCGAGTTTGCAGAGTGGACCTGCTCTATGGTTGCGTTCGCAGCTGTGGTGGAGGGATGGATTTTCGTCGCAGGATTGTGGAACATATGACTGAAGGTCCTGGTGACAGTAGAATTGTCGAAAATGCTGTCATGTGAAGAAGAGCGTTTCAACGTCGGTTTCGCTTCACTACTTGCAGACCTCAAGAACTTTCCATAGTCGATGTCCCCAAACTCATCTTCCAATAACTCGAGGCGCGTCTCAGTGTTGTCCTCGACTGCATTCTCTTCTGGAGAGTAGTACGAGAAGTCAGACACAAACGACATGTTGTCGAAGTCTTCTTGGTCCTCCAAGTCTACGCTGTCGCGCACTCTGCGCTCTGGTTTCATCTTGTAATGCTGGATGTTAGCGCACGAGATAAAGTGGTCCAAACGTCTTCGGCGAAGTTGCTCCAAGCCCTCGGATAGCTGAGAGAGCTCATCGAACTTTCCTTGCGGTTTGACATTTATCGAAGACGGTGTTTCTGGAAGTGAATTGGATCTGAGCCGAAACTCGGGTGGGGAAGTGGAAACAGTGTTGGTATCGTTCTTCTCGGCATGGTATCTGTCCTCTCCCATTACGTGGGAGCTGTATGAAGTGTTTTGTGAAATAGTATCGTCCATAGGACCAATGTATGTACCGACGGGACGGTTGGGCTTTGAATCGAATCGTTTGAAAACCAGCGGGTTGTTAGTAACTGGAGTAAGGAAGTCGTCCATTGGAGATTTGGAGACGCCAGAAGAGTTGAACATGTCATTGGCACCTAGCTTTGAAATTTCATTGACAGGAGTGGACTTCAAAAGGTCGACCCGAGGAGTCGACCTCAAAATGTCATTTGCAGGAGTCGATTTCAAAATACTATTCATTGGAGTCGACTTGAAATCGACGGGGGCTGACCTGAAGATGTCTGTATTAGGATAATCCTCTTCCGGTTTGAGAATGTCCAATGGGGATTCGAAGATGTCGTCCACGATAGGAGTTTGCACTGTGACAAACGAATCGCCCTCTTTATACTCGTCATCGTCTTCGTTATATGCAATAGGGTTGATATTGTATATCCCTGATAGTCTATATCGCGACTTCTTCTTGTATATCTTCCTGCTTGCTGTGCACTTTATTGGCTTAAGCTTGAGGTTGGAAAGGGAAATGTACTTTGAGAGTGAACTCGTGGGGTTGTGTGTCTGTGCATCGTCCATGAACGGATTAGTGATTGTCGATTCTCTCCGCCCTGGCCCTTCTTCCTCATCATACATTTCTAAACTCTCCTCCACTGCACCAGTCAACTTTGACTCTGCCATCTCAATATTCCTTCTTCTCTCTTCATCGACCGTTCGCACCGGTTCTTGCACACCCGAGTACTTGTCGTTCTTTTCCAATGACTTCACGAGCATCCTGAACTCGTTCGTCAAGGTCTCGAAAGACGTCTGGTTGGTTACGTTGTCGTTACCCTTCAAGTTTGACTCCAAGTAGAAGCACTTTTCGTGCAAACTGTTGAAGTCGTTCATCCTGGCTCTGTTGTGCTCCATAAGCTCGTAAACCTCATCGATGGTGTCGTTGGCCTCCATGATTTCGTCGTTCATCGCCATGATCCTGTCCATGACGCTGTTCGATTGATCCACAGTCTGCAACAACCGGGTTGAGCGGGAGTCCAACTCGTCCACGAAAGATAGAATCAGATCTATTCGCGAGGTCATATCGTCACAGCTTCAGTTGATATATTGGAAATGGCCAAATTTGAGATACTGGGTGATGGGTGATGGGGCTCAACAGTGTCTATAAATGCGAAAGGCTGAGTATGCACTTGTATTCACCAGAAGTCTCTTCAGGTGAGATCTCGATATGACGGGGAAACTGTGAGTTTTATTAATCTGTGGACTACTTGACTTTCTCTTTTCAGATGTTTACAAACTTCTTTTTGTGCCCTCATTATTGTACAAAGACAGCTTCCTAATGTGTAACTTTTGATGCCTAATTTTCCGAGCGACTCAATACGGAAAGCCAATGCCCCTAGCGGGCAACCAGATCGTTCACAATAATGCAAGCTATTAATGAAGTCAATTTTTTCATGCCATATATGCTATTCGAGGTAGTCGTCAGACGACATTGAGGATACACCCCCGAACTCACGGGCAAAACATCTGAACTCAGCTTACTTGAGCCGTTTCTTAGATTGCAGTGCAATCCAAACTGAAAATTGCACGAGATCTTTTTGAGTGCGAATGATGGAAGATAAAGAGAAAAGGTGATTGTGGTTTAAAGCAACTCTTTGACCTGTAGATGCGAAGTGTAGACAGATGATGCTTTGGTTAATAGATAGAATCTCATGATTACTTCTACATTTCTGCTCAACTACTTTCTAGGTGAACAATTTTTTAAAATATTTTCAATCTATGAAAAAATCAACTTGATTTGACAGCTTGAAATGGGCCATTCCATCTACTAATGCTATCGCGCTAACCTAAATTACAGTGTACTGTAAACATTATTTCACTATTGCAGAACCTTCTTCCGAGTTTTTTATTCACTTCCAGAGAATCTTCTCCCGAGTTTTTTATTCACTACCAGAGAATCTTCTTCCGAGTTCTTTATTCACTACCAGAGAATCTTCTTAAGAGTTCTTTATTATCCTCTTTCATCCTGTATACATATCACCCCTTGTACATCTTCTGTATTCATCATCCTCATATATTCAATAACCTTACTCCTCGCTCTCCACCTTTCTCTTCTTCTTCTTTTTCTTCTCGTCGTCTTTGGACTTTCTCTTTGTCAACTTGTTTTCATACTCAGCCTCCTCCGGTGCCACAAGGTCCTTATTTCTTTCCTCCTGCCTCTTCTCGCTGACCTCCTCCTGCTTCTCTCTCTTCTCCTGCAACGCTCTCTTTTCCTTTTCCCTCTTGCCCAAGAAGTACTCACCAGACTCGATCTGCAAGTCGACCTTACGAGGCTGCTGTGCAGGTGGGAATGGAGTGTACACCTTCTTCTCCTTGGCCGAAACCTTGGCGTTCTTTCTGGCAACGTTTCTTTTCTTGAACGACGGCAAGAATCTGGACCAGTCCTCGTTCGCCAATTCTGGGTTCTTGGACAACTCTTGCTTGATCATCAACTCCTTGATGTAGTAGATGGGATGCACGTTCTTCATGCAGTCCTCCACAACTCTCCTCAACTCCTTCAAACCCTTGTATGAACCCATGGCACTGACGGTGTTACCTTGAACCAAGATGTAGCACTTGGTTAACAACTCTAACGCCTTCAATGTGTTACCATTGGGCCCCACCAATCTCTGTCTTCTCTTGATGAATCTCTCTTTGTTGTTGACAACATTGCCGATCTTGATAACGTCGCACGCTACGTCGTCCTGCAAGATCTTGACTGCCTGCGGGAACGGAACCGAACGCGCCAACAACTTGATCAAGTCTCTGGCTTTGATGACGATGGCAGGGTCAAACGTCTTGGGTGTGGTCTTCACTGTCATCGAACCCTCGACCAAGTTCAACTCGCACTTGATGAAATGCTTCTCGAGTGCCTTGGTCACATCGGCCCATATAGTTCGCAAGTATTGTTCTCTGTATTTGGGGAAAAGGGTCATGAACGACGACTCCTCGGCAAAGTTCTGCCCCGAGGCGTTGTCCTCTGGAGTGAACTCTTCGGTGGCCCACTTGTCTATGTCGGGTGTGTCCCAGGGTTTGTCCTTGTTGTGCGATGAAACCATTATGTATCAATTCACAAGATCCATCGCACTCAAATTTTCGGGTCATGATGCGCGGCACGTGACCGTCGCCTACATTTGGCGATGCCATTTGAAAAAAGTAGCATCCACAACTGCGATGGCAAAGCAAGCTCCGAAGGCCGCGAGAGGCGCAAAGGCATCAAGAGGCGTGGGGCGCCCTGCTGAGAAGAGTAAAGGCGTAGGGAAAATCACAAAGAGCTCGAAGCTCAAGGGAAAACCAACCAAGGCTGGGTCCAAAATTGCGAAAGCGCAGTTGGACAAGATGAACGCCAGCGCGGACAAGTTCAACGAAGTCAGAGAATTGTTGGTGAGCAAGGTCGACAAGCCAAAAAACGTTTTGGACGCTCAAAGCTTGCAGAAAGACATCAAGCTCGACCACGAAAAGAAAGTCAAGGATGCGAAGGTCAACGGGGATTTGGCCACTCAGTTAGACTTGCTCACGGAAATGGGCTTATAGACAACAGTGCTTATATGTACAACAGTAGGGAATTTAATAGACGTTTCAATTCAGTATGAGGAATTTATTAGTGTACCTTTTTTTGCTAACCGAGAATCCAGATGCGGCATAGCCCACAACTTGGATCTAGCGCCTCCTATTACGTTTCCTAAAATGAACCTTAAGCATGTGCACGTTCTATCGCTTTACCTAAGCAATTAGTAAATCGTTGACATATGTTGACTCTTTTTACCCTTTTGGGCATTTCAAGGAGTTGATTCTGATACATGACGCGTCAACGCGTACATTTTGTTTACAAAAACGGCTCGACAAGGCAAAAATTTTAAATTTCAAACAGTTAAATCCAAGATACTGAGTCAAATATATTTTAGGCACCCGTGCTACTTGACAACAATAGCTAAGTCACCTATCAACCAGTGAATTCCTTCGTTACTTCTTCTCACTGGAAGCACAGCATGTCACACTCAAGACAAGCATCGATATCGTCTTCGATCACCTCGTCGTCGCGCCATAACCATCCACAGAAAATTGGCCCATGGAAGCTAGGAAAGACATTGGGCAGAGGCGCCACCGGCAGGGTCTTGCTCGCCACCCACCACAGAACCGGCCAGAAGGCGGCAGTCAAGGTTGTGTCCAAGTCAGAGTTGCATGACGATGAAGTTGGCCACAAGGCTTCCGATGACACAGGATTGCCCTACGGCATAGAACGCGAGATTATCATCATGAAGTTGCTCACACACCCCAATGTGCTCAGGTTGTACGACGTCTGGGAGACCTCAAAGGCGCTCTACTTAGTGCTCGAATACGTGGAGGGCGGTGAATTGTTCGACTTGTTGGTCGAGAGGGGTCCTCTCCAGGAAGTGGAGGCCATCAAGTACTTCAGACAAATCATATTAGGTACGGCTTACTGCCATGCTCTCGGTATATGTCATCGTGACTTAAAGCCGGAAAACTTGTTGCTCGACGCTGCTTTAAACGTCAAGTTAGCCGACTTCGGCATGGCCGCCTTGGAGAGCGGCGATAAGCTCTTGGAGACCTCATGCGGATCTCCACATTACGCTGCGCCTGAGATTGTAAGCGGATTGAAGTACCACGGTGCAGCGTCAGATATCTGGTCTTGCGGTGTGATTCTCTTTGCGTTGTTGACGGGGAGATTGCCCTTCGATGACGAAAACATAAGAAACCTTCTCTTGAAGGTTCAAGCCGGCAATTTCGAGATGCCTAACGACATAAGTCCGGAGGCGCAGAACTTAATAGACTTGATGTTGACTGTGGACCCCATGGAGAGAATTCCCACTGACAAGATTTTGAACCATCCGCTTCTCTTGAAGTACCCCATCCCCAACGAGGACTTGATCAGTGTCAAGTCCCTTCCACACCCGGAAACAGCATACAAATCTTTGGGCTCTGAGAAGAACATTGACAAGCAGATATTGTCGAACTTGTCCATCTTGTGGCACGACAGACCAGAGGATGACATTGTGCGTGCACTCTTGAGGAATGGCCCAAACCCAGAAAAGACATTTTATGCATTGTTGTTGAGGTACAGACACAACCAGGATTCCAGCTCCAATCTCAACTCACCAAGAAAGTCTACTTCTTTCAACTCCAAGAGAGGAATGACGCGTAGCACGTCGATCAGCACTAGAAACACTCCAAAGAAGAAGAGAAACAGTCAAATCGTCGCATCCAGACCAAGCTCGTTTCAGTACAAGAACGGTTCTTCTAGCAGTAATAACAGGGCGTCGCTCATCGCTAACGCTTATGGCAGCGGTAGAATTTCCAACCCATCGAGTGTGCAAAACTCACCTCACAAGTCTCCCAGCAGATACACGCAGTCTCCGCGCAGGTCCCCGATCAAGTCGCCGAGAAGATCTCCAGGCAAGGCGCGCTACGAGAGTGACTCTCCCCCGCCTGCAATCCCAAGAAACATCTACAATGAGATTGTTAATGCGCAGCATGAAGTTGATACCGGGAAGGGACAAAAGTTGGAGTCGTTGCAATCGATGCCTCCAACTTTGCCGTCGAAAGACAGCTACCTTTTGGCACATGCAAACGTGCACAACTACCAGTACCAGTTTGACAACGTTAATGCTATACCCAACCAATTGAGCCAGCAAAATCCGCCTAATCTTCAACCTCAGAATAACTACGTGGCTCAGAACAACTTTCAGCCACACCCAAATGTCCAACCAGAGCGCAATGCAATGGACAAACTGCTACCGGTCGATGGTCCCCCGCCTCCGCCACCTCATAGGCAAGTCCAGCAGCTTCAAGAGTCGCCTGATATGGGCAAGATCAATCCTATTGTGGACGAGGTGAACAATCAGGACTTGATGGCTTCCGCAATCACAATTGAGAAGAGCTCTTCGAAGTCGCCGTCTAAGAGGCAGTCGATGATCAAAAATAGTGCTTCCAAGAAGAGGCTATCCAAGCGCAAGTCTTTGCGTGCCTCTATGACCACTGGTCTCAAGAGAAACTCCATCACCATGAAGTTGTTGTCCACGTATGCCAAGTTGTCGAGTGAGACCGATTGGGAGTACATGGATAAGCTGACGAAGAGAACTTCTGCTACATTTGCGTTACTCTGTGACAAGATCTTCAACCAGGAAGAGTACGACGAAGACGAGGAGAACTTGGTGGATCTGGAAGAGAAGCAGGCAAGAGAGTACGAGAGGTTGATGGAGTTGGAGAGAAAGAAACACGAGGCAGAAATGATTGCGAGAAAAGAGTTGGAAAAGAGGCGCAAGAGACAGAAGAGAAAGTCGTTGTTGAGCACAAAGAAGTTGAGTGTTTTGATCAAGGACGACACTGGCAACAACAGCGAGCTTACATTAGGCGATGACAATGAGGGAATAAACCAACCAAAAAGAAAATCCTACTTCGGCTTCAGATCTATTTCTGAAGCTCCTGCTGATAAGCATGGAGAGGAGATCGAAACCGTGCAGAAGAGATCTGTGACGGAGCCTCGTCCCAGACTGAATCCAATTGTCACAAGAAGACCAGTGTCTCGCTTGGACCCACTCTGGACTGCCTATGAAAACGAGCAGTTGACTCGTGCAAAGGACGCGTTGGATGCTGAGTTGCGTGAGACGCGCAGAAAGCAAAAGTCTCAGCGCAAGTCTAACAGGGAGTCTATGGTTCACAGAGAGCTGAGATACTCCACTTCCTCCCAGAGAGAGCCATCTCACGAGGATGCCCTGAGAAACTCTCGCGGTAACCAATACAAGAGGGTGTCTCAGTATAGGGACTCTAGAATCATTGACGACTACGCCAGTGACCGCCAATCGATGGTGAACGATAGACGTATGTCTCGCGACAGTTATTACGACAAGAACTCAAAATTCAGAATCCCTGAACCTGATATCGAAGACTCTGATTTGAGCGAGGAGTACATGTCGGAAATCAGAAAGTCGAGATTATTGAATTCTCAGTTGAACATCCACCAGGCTATTGCTGAGGACCAGGAAGGATCTCCGGTTCCAAGGACTCTTATCAGTAACGTCAAGATTCCTACTGTCACCAGAAAGTCTAGACACTTCAGTCAGTCGAACAAGAGATTGTCGGTTTTGTCCATGTATTCGACTAAAGAATCCTACCGCGACTTGAACAACATCTTACACGATGAGGACGAAAAGCCTATGGGTAATGGCAAGTCAGGTTCCTCTGGCATGCCTCCTTTGAGGACTTCTTTGGCCGATCGCTTGGAGTACGCAACTCCCAGCCAATCGGACAAGGAGTACGAAGAACCGTTGGACCAGGGGTCCGTTCTTGAGGAGAGCTTCCACAAACCAGGTCATTATGACGTGGACGAAACATTCGTCACGAAAAATGATCAGGTACGCAGGAAAAGCAGTAACCACCAGCCTTCTAAATCTGTTGGTACGACTGTGGAAGACGATAGTGACATCAGTGGTGCCAATGTCTTTGACAACATCAAGTTGCCGGATGGGAAGTCCAGCAAGTCATCGATTGATGCGATCTCTGAAGGCTCAAGCACACGTAAGAACGATGCTCCGCAGCCTCCACAGCATCGCACAGCTCATAAGTCTATGTTGCCTAGTGCGGAGTCGATGTTGATTCCAAGCTTCGAAAAGAAGCCAGAAGTTGGAAAGCCATACCCTAAGACTCGCAAGGAAAATGCCGAAGCTGTTCCTCCAGCAAAGCAGCCGTTGGAGGACACTACTAATAAGGAGTCCGGCAAGACTAAGGGATCGATTTTCAGAAAGTTATCATGGGGCACGAAGAAGGCGATCGAGACTCCAGCGAACCTGGTACCTGGTGCAAGTGCTCAGACTGCATTTGCAGGCGGTGCGAGTACGAAGAATCAACCTGAGCCACTCGTTCAGGAGAAGCAAAAGAGCGGGTTCCTCAGGTGGTTCTCGTCGTCGTCTAACTCGGCTGACACTCTTGAATCAGAAATCAAGCGTTTCAACACAATTTTGCCCAAGCAAGAAATGAGCACTGCATTGTTTGCGTTGTTGAACTCGTGGTCAAACTTTGGTTTGAAGAATTTGAGTAACGATCAGGTGTCGTACAACATCACAGGTGCGATATCCTCATACAACGCATTCAACTTGAAGAGCTGCAAATTCAGAATCAAGATCTCGCCACGGGAAATGAACCAGAAATCGCTGATCGTGTGTGCAAGAGTGAAGGGGTCGAAGGTGTCTACGGACACTTTGTTCAAGGAGATAGAGAAGGTTTTGCTTAAGGAGGGGGTTTTAGAGAAGTAATCAATGACATTGTAATGATGAATCGTATGATCGTGTGTTTATTCGAGGAGATTGAGAAGCTTTTGCTTAAGGAGGATGTTATAGACAAGTAATCAATGGCATTGTAATGACGAAAAGTATGATAGTGTGAGGCGTAACCGAAATGTGAGTACAAGGCTTCGTTCTCCGTATATTGCTTCTTAAGAGCTTGAATTCTAAATTCCATGAAATACTAGACACTGAATGCTGAAACTAAAATTCGCTTGTGAAAACAAAATAGGCCAACATTTCATATTATTTAGAAAAATGACTAATTTTGCAACAAATCAAGACCTGATTCGATGCACAAAAGTTTAGATTACCTTTGACGTAGCATACAAATCTACAAAACTTGTTACGCTCAATCATCGTGAATTAGTCTAATTTTATGTAAATGTAAAAGTCCTTTGGCTCTTTAAAAGATTCCCCATACATCCTCACAACCGTGACAGAACTTGGAACAAGCAATAGATGCAGATAAAGGATAGTCCGAAAGACCGATCTTCTCATCAACAAACTCATCAGCGAAAGAGTCCTTACCTCTGGCCATAGCACCAACGAAAACACAAATACTTTCATCATCGTCTAAAGTTCCCACATAGTCCTGCACTCTCTTGACCTCAGCGTCAAAAGACAAAGTGACCTTGCGGCACTTAGTAGGTAAGTGTTCCGTTATTGGGTTCTTGATGACCTTCAACAACTTCTCCTCCGAGTTAACAGAGCGGATGCTCAACTTGTGCAACAACTGCACCATCAAACCAGAGAATCTCTTGAAGGTTCTCGGAATTCTAACACTAGGGTTGACCTCTATCAAAACACCCCTCACGGTGTGGATGTATACCTGCAACTTGCCTGCCTTATTGATTGGAGAGTCCAACAACGTCAAAAGACACTGATGGGTGATATCTGGTCTCGCTTCAGCGATGTCTCTTCCCATCTTTCTCAACAAGCCCTGGTGGTCATCACAGTTCAAGAGGGCGTACTTGTCTCCGCCTGGGCCACCAGTGTTCAACTTGTGTGTCTCCAAACATGCTTGCGATAACACAACGATCAATCTTTTGGTGGTCTTATCGCGTGAAGTGAGTGGCTTGGGCTGCGTAGGCACCAATGAAGCTGGGGGAGCAGATGTGCCTTCCTTAGGGGCCTTGGGGCCGGATGAGTTCTCTACCATATGTGCTTTGGAAACTATACTCCAATATCAAAATCCCTATAAGTAGATCATATATATATAAATATATATGCGGTCGTTGAATAGAACTAATTTGTCAAACTACTTAACCCTCGATGAGTGAACAAAAAGTGAGAGAAAAAAAAATGTCACGTGCAACAGATTCGCTCCACACGCACTTACAACAGCGCGTTTGGACATGGTACTAGTGATATAATGTCATCTTCAGGGAGCGAATTTGACGATGATGACGATGACTTGTTACTCGCGGTCATGCGCGGTGATGCCAGTGTCGACAATGGCTCTATCGTCCCCACGCAAGCACCTAAGCAGCACGAGCCTACCTACACCACCCAGAAGCTGCTACCTTCAAGCAGTGAACAAGACAGAGTCTTCCAAGCTGAAGGAGAGGTAGCTATCCTACGTGCTCAACTTCAGCAGGTGCAAGAGGAAAGAAGGATCGAGATTCAGAATTTGAAGCACAGCAAAGAACAGATCGAGAATAGTGCTGAGCATGAACTCAAGTTATTGAAGTCAACAGTGCAGAAGTTGGAGGATGAAAAGAAATTTCTCAACAATGAGTTGAAAACTACATCGGCCCACTACAGAAGGCGAAATATCCCCGAGAATGTGCCTCAGGTACCACAGGTGGCGAAACCCAAGTCAAATGGCTTGCAAGAGGCCGTTGAGGATTTCGAAAATCCTGCCCCCATTCAAAAGATCATTCGGATGAATGACGACTCATCGATCTTGATCAATCATCTATGGAATCACTGCATAATAGGGAGTAGGAGGACTTCATTTTCATATTTAAGCAAGATATGCATTGATTTCGATCTCCAGGTCCAAAACATCAAGATTCACAAAAAGACGTCTCTATTTTCATCGATAGTGGAATGTCTCATCTTGAACAAGAACTTGCGATTGGACGAGCTCATCAGTGTCATTTGTTCGACGATCGTCGACCTAGTTTTGATACTAATCAACCGAAACATGCTACTTTCAGTGCCTTTCCTATTGTCATTAATACACCGATCAATTACATTTCGGCCCTTGGCAGTGAAGAAAGAGCTCATTTTGCATTTATTGAAAGAGATTCAAGGGCTAGCAGCCAAGCTATCATTTGTCTTGGAATCAAATGGAGGCCAAAGTGGGTTTGCTGACGATGGAGACATCCTCTTACAGCAAGCTGGCGATGAAGAAAAGTTCTTAAACATAGAGAACGACAAAACGTACCAAGAGATCATCCTTGAAAGCTACTCTTTCATTTGTTGTTACGACATCATTGAGAAGCTTGTTACCACTGCATCAATTTATGAGCTTGACTTCATCAGATGCGTTTGGCTGCCTGAAGTTTTGAATGAAGAGATGTTCATCAAGTGTTTGCCTGAGAACAGTGAGCGTATCAAGAGCTCAACGCAGATAAACCTTGTGTACAACTACATTGAAATGTTGATTTCTTCAATCACAGACGAAACTTTCGGCATAAGCCACCCTGAGAGAGCTCAGACGACTTTGAACTCGTTGCTCAAGTTTTTCTTCATCGATATTACCATCAAGGAGAATCTTATGTTCTACGGTCTCAATAGACTTATCGGGAATAACAAAGATTTTTCCAAGGTCGATTCGTTGGTGCCCGAGGAGAAAGATCCACTAAACAACTATTTGATATCGTCACCACAGCCGATTCCTCATGAGGATATGCGGAAACCAAAAACTCAAGAACAATTCGAGATTCAGAGCAATCATGAGTTCCACCTGCTCAACTTGAAAGTGAAGATTGGGAATCTTCTTGAAACATACATCATTACAAACCAAAGCATAGACTTCCTTGCACAAAAAGAGTCGTTCAAGCTTTTAATCAGGATCATTGGCTTTGAACAAAACTCAATCATGCGCTTCCCGCGATCTAAATTCTTGATGCTCAGGTTGCAAATATCCGCGATCGTCGTCCGCATAATCTATTTCATGACTAAAGATAACAGCCATTTGAACAGCTTGATGTACCCAGAGACCATGTTCGAGCTATTTGTGATCATGCTGCGAATTGCATTCGGATCCAATTCCCTCCTGGTCGAGGCATCCGCGTTGTTAACTAAAACTAGAGTTAGCGGGTACCTAAATCAGTATGTGCTTAATCACTGGGCCGAATCCAAGGCACGCGAGTTGAACCATTTGTCAATGAGCTTTGACGGGACTGCAATTGCTGCTGCCCAGGTCGATTTTCCTAATGGCTTGGAGTTTCCATACGAGGTAAGCACGATTGAGTTGTCCAGAGAGATTTTGAATCTTTTCGTAAACCACGACGAGGCAGACAACATGTATTTCAATATGAACTGCCAGGATGAAAAAGATGACGATAACGAAGACGAAATGGCATTGCTTGATACATAGGTTGCTTGTACATATACAACATGAAACCTATTCATTATTCCATGTAACAAAGCTCATTTGGAAAGTTCACCCATCGAGAAGTGTAAAACATGGACGAGGTCCACTAGACGTTGAGTTCACTTCGATAATACAAAGGTATACGCATTATGGTACAATTTATTGTCGTTTTTATTGCTAAAAACTATGTATGTTGACCAAATTAAACCACCAACTAACTTCTATCTGACAAGTAGATAGACTTACTCAGACTTTGGCTTGGCGACAC
Organism: [Candida] loeiensis; assembly: GCA_030563775.1. Classification (NCBI taxonomy): domain Eukaryota; kingdom Fungi; phylum Ascomycota; class Pichiomycetes; order Serinales; family Debaryomycetaceae; genus Kodamaea; species [Candida] loeiensis. The sequence goes on from JAJMKD010000003.1 coordinate 183,340, forward strand.
CAGACTGGAAACCGTTCTTAAATCTTCTGGTGACGTGCTTCAAGTAAGCCATTCTACCGGTACCGGTAGTGCTTCTTCTCTTAGCCTTGAGAGCCCAGTTGTGAGATCTCAACTTAGCGGCTGGGTAGCCACAAGAAGAACAGGTCTTCTTCTGGACGTGGAAAGAACGACGGCCACATCTGTTGCACAAGACGTGGGACTTGTTGTGACGCTTACCTAAAGATGGAGTACCCTCTATTCATTGTTAGTATTTTCCAGGTGTTTATGAAGTACTGATATTGATGTCACTAGCATTGCTTATTGCGCTCTGCTTGAAGTTGTCGTCGTTGAGCTCTTTGCTCTTTCTTTCGTAGTTGTTGAGCTCACGCTAGCTATCCACTATCAGTACCTCACTGGTCGAGAAACCGCTTCTGTGAATACGTCGTCATAGGAGTATAGAACCATTCCGACGATCCACTTAGCGTGTCATTGCTCGACGCTGATGTATATCCTCACGTACTCGACATTACTGACTATTATTGATGATCTTCCTTCAAAAGCAGGAATGAAAAATACTTTTAAATTTCGTGGTGGGTCCGCACTGGCGCTGCGACAGGGTGGAGAGAGAAAATTTTCGCCCACCACAAAAAAAGAATTGTCTGTGTACAGGTTCTAAAAAAGTCACATGATAAAGGGCTTTGACCCTAAAGTCACCATTTGACCCTCGTGACCTGAATTATTGTAACGCGTTTTAAATCGCGTCCCGTAAATGAAAACAACGCCAAAATCATACACAAAACTCGTTCCTTACGTGACCCACACAACGCCAGGAATTGATTCTCTCAAGCATCATTTTCTTTTGTTGAGTCTTAATTGCTTTCAAAGTTGAAAGGACGTTTAATCAGATATGTCCACTTCACAATACCAGTTCCCTCCTTCGTCTCCTTTGCTTGGTGATGCTAATGACTATGAGTTGGGTGCACCTTCCAAAATGAGGGGGAAAGAGGTCACCCGTGGCAGGACAGAATACCCTACGCCGAACCCATCTTCGTCGATTTTCAGGTCGTCGTCACCAGTTTTGGAGGCTGAGGCCCACCATGAAGGTTCTACGTCCCGCGACGGTGGTGCGGTTTCCATCAACTCTGACTTTAACATCATTAATCCTGACAAAGACGTGTTGAGGGTACCATTAATTTCAACACAGAACCAAGTGACGATTGGAAGATCGTCCAGAGCTTGTGATTTCTTCCTTGGTGCCAAAGACAGGAACGTGTCCAGATGCCATGTATCTATCAGCTACAACTCTGAGCAAATCGTGTTGACTTGCATGGGACGCAATGGTTTGGCTGTGAGAATTCCCAAAGCATGTCATGTGATTGAAACTAATTCCACTAACAATTTTGTTATTTTGGAGAACAAGACAAACATTCCATTATCTGTTGAGACATTAGAGCCTAAGAAGACCCATTTGACCATCAAGTTGGATGCCGGTCACACAGAATTCTCTTTGAGAAAGCAAGAAACCATAACTTTGCCGAGGTTCAGCAACATCATCTTGGAAATCAACAACCATGTCATGTTGTTGAACCCATTGGATGTGCTTGAGGAACTCACCGATGAAGAAACGCCCGAGTTGATTGAAGACGGTATCTCTTTCATCGAGGTGGCTCCAATGGAAACACCGGTGAAGAAAACTCACCTGGCTATGAAAGAGGTGGTGTTTGCTACCCCAGCACACGATGTCTCCCTCACAACTCCACAGACTCCATTGAAGAATGCAGTTGCCAAATCGACCGCAATAGACGACGAGACCCCATCTAGGGGCCCCGTTAAAGAAGTGTCGTCCAAGGCAAAGGAGTTTGTAGTGTTGCAGCCAGTGCCCAAAAAGCAATTTTCTATATTTGAGGACAAGATTTTGCAGCCAAAAGAAAGACAGGAAACAATCAACAGGCAATTGACTCCATTGGCTGACAAAACCAATACCATGACTGTGTCCCCCGCTCCAAAGAGAAAGGCAATGTCAGAGGAGCCTCCAAACAAGACCTCTTTTGGCAAGAAGCGGAAGGTAATCAAAACGGAGGAGCACGACGACGTTAGTAGCGTGGAGAACTTGGATGAGATCAACAACATCCTCATCAATCACTTAGCATTCTCCAGACTTTCATCCACCCCTGCTTCGTTCTTGAAAACAATCAGTGTGTTGACATCCAACCTTTCGTTGAAGCTCATCAGAACTATTTTGGACAACATCGCATGTGTGGGTGTGATCTACAGACAAGGAAAAGATGCCGCTGGTAAACCATTAGAGGAGGAGTACTACTACATGCCCGAAAATGACACTGACGAAAATAGAATAGGCTTGGTTGCCAGCATCAAGGGCCACGGTGGTTTGAGATCGTGCAGAAGGACTCACAAGCAGTACTACTGGAAAAAGCCAGCCCCTATCAAGAAGTGAGCTCTTCTTCTTTGCATTCATGTCCTTTATATTCTTCTTGTATACTAGTTAACCGTATTTTGATTTTGCCGCATGCTAGTAGACCTTGTCTGAATCTCTTGCGATAACGTATAGACCGAACTGGATTGGTACATGTGCGCAAAATCGTAGTCCAAGTCGATGTCTATGGTTTGCGATTCATTAGATACTTTCTCATGAGGCATGTCCTGTTGATACGCATGAAACACATCAGTGTGGGGATAGAGGTAGCCATCTTTTTCTTCAATAGTCAACTCACGTGGGGCGCTGATATATTTCCCATCAGTCTGCTCCTGAGGCTCGTGTGCAAAACAATCGGGAAACAAAGGCAGACTTGGCAGGTTGCGCAACCTCATTCTTATAAGCACAACGAGAATAGCGATAACGATCTGCAACACCCATAGGCCGAGTATGACCAAGGCGAAGATGAGCTCTTGTCTCAAAGACTTTTCGAACGTTTCGAGGACGCTGTTGGTGCCATTATAAAGCGCTGACTTCAGGTTATCGAAGAGAACAGTCATGCTCACTAAATCTCTCTCGAGGCGATCACCAACAGAGGGTAAATTCACTTCTAGATTCCGGTTTACCCAGTTCAAACCCTTTTCCAATGACTCGAGCTTCCGTCCTAGGGTGCAGTACACAATCGTACTCACTGGCTTTGAAAAGGGTGTGTTGCCAAATGCAGCATTGATACTGTCATTTACATTTGTCATGAACACATCAATAGTTCCCAGCAAGGAACCAGAGATATTTCTGATATTGCCAAAGAGTTCATCGTTCAATATAGCTTGTTGAGTTGTTAAATAGCTTTTCGTGTCGATAATGTAGTCACCTGCGACCTTCTTCACCAGATCAATGACTTTGTTTTCATCGTCCTTTGTGAGATAGAATTGTTTCATCTGTCTTTGGACTAGCCCTAGCAATAAGTATTGAAATAAACATGTTAGAAGACCTATTAAGGCGACCAATAAAAACGTCACAGCGTATTGCGAAGTCACGTAGTTCATTATCCATTTGAATTGAGTTCCATTCGTGATGGGGAACTTGTCCATGTAGAATATTATTCCATTCTGATGCTTATTGAGGGTGTTCATAGTCGTGATAGGCGATGCAGGGTTTTCACCATAGAGCTCTTCTATTAGCAGGTGCTCTGATCGCCATTTAATATATTCCCACCCGACAAGTATAGCTATCAAAGCCAGCCAAACGACTAGGAGTCCGATTAGTACAAGACTAAAGGTTCTGTTCATGCCCTTCTCTGCTATCTCTACCATCTTGCTCATCTCCTCAGGGCTCTTGCAAACCGAGGCAATTGGCTTCATTGTTGGTAACGAAGCATCGGACAAGAATATGCTGTCATATGTATTGTTGAAAGAGGATTTCAGTAAGTGGGAGGAGGCGAGGTCAAAGGGTAGTGCCACCAAATTCTGGGTAGCATTCTGAATGTTATCGAAGTCAGGCAACTCGTTGTTCCGAAAGTCTTCTATCTTTGTCAACACGCTCAGGGGAATAGACAAGTTATTGAGCGCTTTTATCGATAATGATATTTTGTTCTTGTACTCTTCGCCTTCCGGGTTCGTTTTACCGTTCGAAAATAGGTCTTTGATTCCTTTTGCAGCCAGGACCAAAGTATTCAAAACAGTAGATATTCCATCGAGACCACTTTCTATTTCTTGCGATATTCCGACAACTGTGGTGTTGACTGCCATTATCACTGTTTCGGTCGAATCGAATGCGAAGTTGGTAGTTCCCGCAATGGCTGTGTTCAAAAGGCAGGTATACGTTCCAAGAAATATCTCGATGTAAAACATAATCAAGTTCTTTGCGAGTTTGATTGATAACGTTACGAGCACCACGTAGTTGTTCTTCAACAGACCCAAGTACTGCTCTGTAACCCCATTAACCATCCTTGTGAAGGTTTGTGGGAATTTTGTCATTGCGCTATCATCGCATGAAACGTGCTTAACTGCAAATTGGAACGACGAGTTGAGTGTTCTTTTAAATATGAACAATTTAACAGCCGAGAGACCCAAAGCAAGGCTAACAGAGCTCAAGTAAATCTGGGAGACTCTCTCATAGAAGGTCAAGTAGTGATGGCGGAATTGCATCTTTGAACAAAAAATTCAGCACCTCCGCTGCCTATATACAAATGAGCTTTGGAACCATACTGAAACACGTCGGAGTGCCATCAACTGAACAAACGCATGTTTTCATACAAATGCTAATCGAGTCTTGTTTCCGAATTGTTTCACTTCGAATCCTGAGGAGCAGGGGGGCCCCAGTATGGTGGGATACCAAACAAAAACTTTACGTGCGGACAGAAATTACCGATTTGACATAATGTCTAATGAGGATCAAGTCCCGTCTGGCATGTCCGTCGTATCCGCTATCAGTTGAGTGCAGTTGATCTTGCCATTCGTGCCTCAACCAAAAAGTGGCAATTCCTACAGCAAAAAAAATCAACAAGAGAACCAGAGCTCTCCCACTACACATATTGCATAATGTCTGACAGTGAACAGCCTAAAGAAGAGAAGCAAGAAACCCACATCAATTTGAAGGTGTCTGACGGTTCGTCCGAAATTTACTTCAAAATCAAGAGGTCCACGCCAATGAGAAGATTAATGGAGGCTTTCTGCAAGAGACAAGGTAAGGACATCAACAGTTTGAGGTTCTTGATGGATGGCACTAGAATTTCACCAGACTCGACTCCAGATGAGATGGAATTGGAGGATGGCGACACGATTGAGGCTCACCGCGAACAGACGGGCGGCTCCAAGTGAGCTTAAAGACAGCGCTCGCAAGGAATCGTTTACATAATGTGTACTATAACATGATACGAAAAATCGAAGTAGAGGAAGTAGACTGAGGGATACAACCGCAAGTGGTTTTACAAAAAGATGACGATCTAGTGAGAGACAGGATATTCGATGGCGTTCGGTACTGCAAAATCGAAACATCTCATCACAAGACATAATCGCCCCATTTCCATGCCTCGGGAAGATCGACATCATCAAGTGTGTACAAATCTTGAACCGACCTCCTTGTGGAGGTCAACTTCCGAGCTATTTGCAGGATTTCGCAGGCGAGTCATGAGGAACGGCGTCCGCTCAGGAGTCAAATTCCAACATTTGCATTAGCGGGGAAAAGGACTAAAAATGCAAGATAACGGTTTCAAGCATTAGTTTACGGCATGCTGTAAGCTCCCAAACGTTTCACGAGCACAACGAAACTGGGGTTTTGCGGGTGCTTGCGCTATTTTTTTTCTTTTTGTTTGCTCTATGTTAGCATGACTTGCCGAAATTGATTACGTAGGATAACATTGCGCGGGGGAAAGGAATTATTGTTTCTTTGTGCCTCTTGGGGCATAAGCTGGTGTGAGTGGAACATCGGAATAACTCGCGTGTGCTTCCCAAAGATAAGGAACTATTTAATACACCATAATTCCCAGTCATATCCTCCTTATATCATCTACTATTGTCAACATGTGTAGACCAGAAATTTGCGGAATATGTCGTAAGTACCCACATTTTTAGAGCTAGCTAGTCTGCTCGGCAACTCTACAGCATACTAACACAATAGACCACAGATCGTGGACTGGTTGCGGTAAGCACGTCGAACTGGTCATGAGTACTTCTCCAAAGCAGAATTGGTGCACTTGTGAGCCAATTGATGCAGAAGAGCAGCATGAGATAGGCGACGAATACCCTCCCAAAGCCGGTACGGGTTTCGCAAGGAAGTCCAGTGTATCCAGCTAGCGATCTAGCTCGTCATGTGGCAATAGCCTGGCTTAATCTCCAAGGCAACATTTTGGATCCCTGATGGCCTGAGGGGAAGGGTATAGGAGACTGATTTTGTATGTATTTCAATGGAGAAAAAATGTTTGGAGTTGGACTGTATAAGGAGAAGGTAGAAATTACCTGGTCATTCACAGAGACTATCACCCATGGTCCCTCGAAAAAAAGTGTAAGGCCCGAAAATAAGTAGTGCCTATGTGACGACACCAATTGTAAGATACAGATCAAAAGTAAGGTCGACATAATTCCCCAAAGAAGCAACCCTCAAAGACCCTTTGAAAGAAGCCCTTCCTATGAGCAATTAAAGATGTCCTACAAATTCCCCGCGATTAGGTCTTAACTCGGAATGCGGGCTTATGTACGCGTAGAGAGCAATTGCTGTATTGACCTCAGTACTTCCTGGGTGTGTAGGTTGAAAAAAAAAAAAATAGAATTAACTGGACTATCAACAACGACCAACTCGTAAAACAACATGAGTTTTAATTACCCTCAATTCCTACTGTCAGACGTGCCAGTAGACCTAACGCCTCGAGGAAGAGCCGCCAGCGAAAGTACGAATAGAAATACAACTCCTGCCCACGGTACGCTTGGCGAGGACGAGAGTGGCAATAATAAGACTGACGTGCTCCCCAAGGATGTTGGCCAGCGGAATACATCGCCTCAATTGGAGGCGCATGCCCCCAGTGGTGCGCACGGCCAATTGAATCAATCGTCGGCTCTTCTCTCTCCACAACATGGTCCACTTCTGGGTCTGACAGGAGAACCCTTGCCCATACAACTACCAGCAATGATTGACGACAGCATGAACGGCATGTTCCTCGAGAAGATATCTGAGGACGAGACAAACATCATGGGTGCCCATTCAGGGCCCTTCTTCAAAGATACATTCAACTTGCCCGCCGAACTCCAGGGAGGCATAGGTACCATCTCCTCCAGAAGGCCCAGTTATGCTGCGGAATCATTCACAAGATCGAATTTCCCATCCATACAGTTGGGCTCTGGAGCGTTCAACAGTCTGGGAACCCCGTTCCAGGGAAATCAGAACTTGGGAGGCTCTCCGTTTTTCGGCAACCCAAATTCGGGCAACCTTAGCAACAATAGAGCCTCGGTCTCTGCATCCTCAGGAGCACCAGCATCTGGCAATGGGAACTCGGGAGCCGTTGGAGGAGGAAATAGCAGATCCGGAAGTCAGAGTAGGTCTGGTTCCAATGCTTCGAAGACGTTGTCGAGTTTCGCTGTGATGAACAATTACAGCAAGAATATCAATCTTGATCAATTGTCAGACTCGTTTGGAAATAACTTATCGTTGAACTCTAACTTTGTTGACTTTCAATCTAGACGCCCGAGTCAGTTGGCGGAATTCCAAGCGCCTTCCAACTTTTCGGCTTTTGGCCCTCCACAGCAACAACAGCAGCTTAATCTCAGTCCCTTCCAACAGCAACAATATTCAAATCAGAATTACATGGCTCCGGGAGGGTATATGAACAACCCGTATCTTGCACAGGGCTTGCAGCAACCAGGCGCTCAACCACAAACACAGGCACTGTCTCAAGGACAAAACCTCGGCTTTCAAGGCCCACACGCGCAACCGCAGGTAGGTCAGCAAACTAGAAAGCAGCTGCCTCCACTGCAGCTGGTGAATCAAGGTGGAAAGCTGTCACTGTCGCAGAAGGCGACTACTGCCTCCCAAAAGCTGCCGGATGCTCTGGTGAAAACACCGGCAACCAATCTGGCACAGGCTCAAGCTCATTACGCGCAGGCAATAAACTTGGAGAATGGCTTGGTATTAAAAGACCAGTACATTGTCGCTTCAACTGAATTGAAAGAGCTCTATCTCAAGACGATCAGGTATTTTCAAAACACAGAGACCACGGATGACATATTGGCTAGGTTGCAGTCGTTGCTTCAAAACCAGACCATTACCAAATTGATCACGTTCATTAAAAATTTGAATAACTTGACGTTCAACCACAAGATTTTGTGCCTCGTGATCAACAAAAACGGTAAGTTCGACTTGTTGTCTTACCCGAACAACTCCAACATATGTCTTCAGAAGGACGATTTGGTGGTTGTTGACGGAGACCGTGGAAAGGACTTGGTGATGATTGTTGAGCCGTTGGTGAACTTGAACTTCGCAATCTTGTTCAATTTTTTGAAAAAATTGGAGCACTTGAAGAGTTTGGCAATTCAGGACAGCAACTTCCACCACAACAGCAATCACCAAAAGGCCAGTGGAACACATCCGAGCTCGTTAAATGCGTCATCGATCATCAACTCGCACCTGAACGAAGATAACGAATTCATTGTGACCTTGCCAACTAAGCAGGTGCTACGCTTCGCAACCCCCAAGGAAATCCACAAGATCAGCGGAAAGTTTTTGGAGGAAAAGAAAGCATTCATCACTTGTTATAATAAAATCAAGGAGTTGAACTTGGAAAAGGACTTGACCTTGATCAATGTTGAGTATCAATCGGACTTTAAGAAATTGATTTTCTACTATTTTGCCGGTTTCAAGAGAATCGACTTTAGAGGTTTGATCAAAGAACTCTTCAAAATCTACAAGACTAGAATCTGGTTGTGCGCAGTTTTGCCTCACGATAGACCAGAAATGTATCTCAACCCAGTTGCGGAAAAGGGTAACAAGCCTTCTGTGAGCCCAGCACTGATTCCCAACGAGTACGAATTGTCGAATGAGCAAATTTTGAGCTTTTCGATCAACGAGTTTGAAAACTTGGCTCAGCCGAACTACTTCCACCAGATCAATTTGTTAAACCTAGTTAAGCATTTGTCGTCTGAGATCAACGGTTACTTTTATGGCTTCAACTCGACTGGTATTTCGGGTACACAGGCCACCAAAGGCGATAATTCTGGGAAGGCAGAACACGGTGGTTCCTCGCGCAAGGCGAAGGCACCTCGTTCTGCTGGAAATGCAGGCGCACAATCAAACGCACCGAAGGGTCCCCCTGTCCAGGCTTCTCAGGGGGATCGTACAAAAATCACACCAAGCTTCAATCCGTTCGGAGATGCTTGAGTACAGGTTGAATAGAGAAAAATGGACGCTATAGAAGTGCCAATAGAGAGCAAAGACCAGAGTTGATGTTCGAAATGGAACTACGATTGGAACGATATGAGAAGCAAGGGTTTTCTTGTCTTCACCTTTTTATAGAAAACGGCATGGCTTACAACACCACCGCTAACGATAGACTAATGTGTTCGTCCATACAGGCTTTTATGGTTTAATCCACACGAGGAATTTTATACAGACCCTTTTTATGTTATATTACAACGCAGAGATTATGTTTGCTCCACGTAAATCATAGCTGGTAGTTGTTGAAAAATTCCACATTTTTATTATTGTTTGTAATAAAACTACAAATAACTGGCGTTCAAGTTGTTTAGTTTGCACGTGATCAAATCTTTGAATCTTTACCACCATGAGTCGAAGACCAATATCAGCAAAAGACTTGATACAACAGAACACATTGGGAGCAACTGAGCTGGATAAGCCCAAGTTCCTTAATAAGCAGGAAAGAGAAAGGCTAAAGGAAATACGAAAGTCGCAGTCCGAAGCAGGGAAACAGGGTGTGAAGAGAAAAATCGGTACTAGCCCTGTAGTAGCTGAAGAAAATGACGAACCATTGCCCGTACTAAAGCACGCCAAGCTATCCACTTCGAATAGGCGCGGCCAGAAATTCAAGTTTGGATGGGACGAACAGCTTGAAGAGACTGACCTCATAGAACCACTTCTCGATGAAGCGCCTGCCATACAACCACTTGTACAGCGCAAAGAAAAGCACTGGACAGAGAAAGAACTCAAGGAAATGACTCTTAGGGACTGGCGTATCTTTAAGGAAGACTACAGCATCCTGACTCGCGGTGGAAACATTGAAAATCCGCTTAGGCGATGGAGTGAATCTGGAATTCATAAGGATATACAGGATGTCCTCACTAAAACATTCAAGTATATTGAGCCAACGCCTATACAGAGAGCAGCTATCCCTGTCGCATTGAAACAAAGAGATATACTTGGAATTGCTGAGACTGGTTCTGGTAAGACTCTAGCATACTTGATTCCACTTTTGTCGTACTTACTGCTGATAGACAAAAACTACCTGGAGTTTGAGCATAGCCAAGACTCCAACTACAACAAGACACTCGGTCTTATTTTAGCTCCTACTAGAGAATTAGCCCTCCAGATCAGCGAGGAGGCTCAAAAGTTTGGCGACAAGCTTGGGTTCAATGTTGTCACAATAATCGGAGGACACAAATACGAAGAGACAGTACACTCGGTGAGAAACGGAGTCCACATTGTTGTTGCTACACCAGGAAGACTTGTTGATTCGATTGAAAGAAAGATCATATCACTTTCTAAATGCTATTACTTCATTCTCGACGAAGTAGATAGGATGATTGACATGGGCTTCGAAAAGCCCTTGCAGGCGATCTTGAACAAATTGCCTTCGAACGAGCAATTGATCCTGACTATTGACCTGAGGATCTTCGGCATCACTAAGAAGATGACGCTCATGTTCACGGCTACCATGTCCCCCACTGTGGAAGGATTGACAAAGAAGTATTTGGATTCCCCTGTATTCTTATCCATCGGAGGATCTGGCGAGGCCATGGACAACATTGACCAGAAGTTTGAGTTTGTGGCCGTAGCGAACTCAGATGAAGGCTTGGATAGCTCTAGATTTTCGAGGGTTATGGCTGTAATCAACAGCCACATGAAAGAGACACAAGATTACTCTATCATTTTGTTTGCGAACTTCAAGGCAGTTTGCGATACCTTGTCGCGAGAGCTCTCCAAGAAAGGACACAAGAATGTTGTCATCCACGGCTCTAAAACCCAGGAAGCTCGTGAGCGCGCAATTGCCGAGTTTAAATCGCACGAAAGCAGGATATTGCTTGCAACAGACGTGGCTGCAAGAGGTTTGGATGTGCCGAACGTCTCATTGGTGATTAACTTCCAGATGGTGAACAAATTTGAGGAGTATATTCACAGAATCGGAAGAACAGGAAGAGCGGGCAAACATGGCACAAGTTACACCTTCATGGACGACTCAAATGCCGAATTGTTCAACGACTTGAAGAAGTTTTTGGTTCGGGGAAGAAAGAAGGTTCCCGAGTGGTTGACAAAGCACACAAACACGACTTTCTTGAGGGATTGAATATTAATAGACATCAATCATCATCCTCGTCACTCGAGTAGTTCGAAACGAAGCTCGCCAAATACTGCTTTGGTCGTGGTTTGGGTAGTTTGGAAACGGCGATTTTGCGCAAAGTTTCCTTACTAAAGAGAAGTGTAGAGTTTGCTAAATTTGAAGCCTCAATCGTTTTCTGACCTTGAGGGTTTTCTTCATCATCTCCCGACTCTGGTTCTATCACTTCAGGTTGTGTTTTAGCTCTTTTGGTGGCCCTGTCCTCTTTTTCACCCGTGTCTTTCAATATATTTTGAATCGTTTCGTATGCAATTTCCTCAAGTCTTCTCTTCTCTTTCCTTTGCGCGTTAGGATCTGGGTCCTCATTAGCCCAGCGCAAGTTAAGGATCTCATTGTTATCGAGCAGCTGGTTCTGCATTGCCTCTTTTATAAACTGCGCCTGTGTCTCAAGCTTGAACGTGATGAACGCGCAATTCTTACCCCGGAGAACTTTAACGAACTCGATATGGCCAAACTCCTGGAAGTACTTGGTGAGGACAGCCTCAGTGCACTTGGAATGTAACCCACCCACGTATAAAGTTCTGTTTTGCTTGTTGAATGACCCGACTCCGTCCATGTCATCGCGATACTCTGACGTTTTGTCTCTCCCGAAACAGTCTTGCGTCGGAGCAATCATGTCAGCTTCCAGGGGAAGTCTGTGGTAGTAATTGCATTCTTTACCGAGGTAGCAACAGCCACGTGCGAAGAATAGGCATAATGGGTTGTTTCCCTTGGCCTTCGTGTACCCTGTGTCTTTCTTTATGTTGACTTTATACTTCAGCTTGGTGTATGTTTTGGAGCCGTCGCCTCCAGACCACTTGAGGTACCATATATTGAAAGTATCTCCTGTCTGAGGAGGCTTGTCATCATCGAGTATGGTGTCTGGATCCACCTGTACGCGAGCAGGTACATCCATCAAATGCCTCATGTTTTTTGTAATCACTTTTTTTGCAACTTCAAAAATGGTTAGATCGTGAGTGAGCCGCACTTACTCTATATGCTCAAATAACAAGGGAAAGTCCACATAGCGGAATGTTCTGATTACAATGGTCTTGGATTGTAGCAGAATGCTCTTGGGATATGGCAAATGTTCTTCGGATTACAAGTTTTTGCCGCAAGTTCTTGCTGACAACTACACATAGTTTATACTCTCTGTTCACCAATAATTCCATATTTATAGTTTAAACCAAGTTGACGACAAGTGAGAAACCTACCACACCCATCACAACAGCCGCCTTCTTCCAAGATCCAGCTTCGTAGGTCATTGGAGACGCACCAGACGAAGAGGAGGATGACGACCTCGCACTGGACTGCGATGCAGACCCAGAACTCGATGTCGAAGCAGAGCCAGACGCAGACCCGGAGTGGGAGGCACTGATCGCAGAAGAAGCAGAGGACAACACAGACGAAACATCGACGATGTCAGACAGAGTGTTGGGGTTCAACGAGGCAATGGACTCGCCATTGGCAGCAGTGGAAGTAGAACCAGAAGCAGTACCAACGCTACCCGAACCAGAGCCAACAGCACCCGAACCAGAAGCAGACGAAATGGTGTTTGTAGCAGTGCTGAGACGAGACGCACCGTTGGATGTGACAGTGCTGAATGCACCCGCAGCACCAGAAGTCACGGTGTCGAAGGCACCAACAGCACCGGAGGTGACTCTACCACCAACGGCAACAGCCTCGGATGTAACAGTTTGTAAGGCGCCGTCAGCACCGGAAGTAACGGTGTTGAAGGCAACAACGGCACCGGAGGTGACTTGGTCACCAACGGACACAGCACCCTGGGTCACAGTACTGAAGATTCCCTGAACGGCGCTCGCAGCACCACCTAAAGCATTGGCTATGTCGGACATTTGTTAATCGTAAGTCTTGATGATATGGTGTCTTTTCAAATCGAAGATCCAAGTATTTATACCTGGCCCATGGCTCCAAATTACTTGTTCTGGTTGTTTTGTGGCTGGGCCCATTTTTCACATTTCGTGTACCATGGCTTAGCTGTGTCACGTTTTGAAACTGCGGTTGCTGCTAAAAAAAAACCGTGTTTTACATGACAATAGACCCCTATGCTTGACCCTCGCAGACTGCACCTGGATCACCGTGTTCGATCTCGGCATCTACATGAAACCCTAACTGGGCAATAGTCTAAAAAAAAACACTGTCACATGACCATGCGGGCCGAGAAATTCCTATTTGGCATGACAGTACCGAAGGGTGGAGAAATGTTTTTATTTGTCAGATGACCCCCGTCAGGTGATCTGAGGGATGGCTGACTTGTAGTCATATGACATATATCACATGGATATGATCAACTGACAATCCCATTTGAGCATGACGATGCGCTTGAAAATTTGTGATCAAAATCGGATTGGATTGCCTAGTACGGTAATCGCAACCGTCCCTTATCACCAAACCGAGTATATATGGCAGTGAACCCCGGATTTTTGCAACATCCAGAAAATGTGCTCCAAGAACACGGCTTGTTCCTCAAACTCCTCCTCCACAGCTAATGCAACTGCCTCGTCGACAAAGACGTGCTGTGGAGCGAACTGCAGATGCGGAACCGCATGTGGCTGCTCTGCCGACAAGATTAAGTTATAGATAATGCATAGAATGGAAAATAGTGTCTTGATGTAGGCCCACTTTGGTGACTTCAAGGATCGGTTAAAATTCTACCAGTCGAACCCAAATAGAGGTAATTGTTGACGTACTCAACGATTGGTGAAAGCTGAAATACGAGATCAAAGTGATGCCTATCATGCTATACCTGAAGTAATAGATCAAAGTGATGTCTGTCATGTAAAGTACCTCTCGCGACTACAAATAATCAGATTCTGTATCATAAACATAAATACACCTAGCTTCTTGGAGATCTCTCCAAAATCTCCTTCTTAATCGCACCACCCAAGTCTGGGTGGATTCTCGAAAAGAGAGCAATCACACGGTCTTGGATGTCTGGTCTGGCATTCGAAGCATGCACAGCAACGTTGTGGGCCAAGTGGGCCTGCTGGTTAGGGTACTTTGCCAAAACGTGCCACAATGCTCTTGGTTGCTCGTAATCCTTGTCGGTGACCTGCCAGTGGAATGGGCACGCAGCGCCGTTCCAGACCTCCTGGTCTTCGTGCTGCGAGAACTGCTTGAACTCGATTGGCTTGTCGACAGCGAGGTATGCTGGGTGGTTGCCCAAGTTGCCGTTGACCACCATTGCACCGTCTCTGATCAACGGGTTAAACACACCGGTAATTGGGCAATTCACTGGGATCTGCGTGTAGTTGGTACCCAATCTGTGTCTGTGCGTGTCTGGGTAGGAGAACAATCTCGACTGCAAAATAGGGTCGGCAGACGCCTCCATGTATGGAACAGTGTGTGATGGAGAGAAAGCTGCCTGCTCAACCTCAGCAAAGTAGTTCTTAGGATTTTCGTTGAGAACAAGCTTACCAAATCTTCTCAATGGGTAGTCCTTGTGGGGCCAGACCTTGGTCAAGTCAAACACAGAAAAGCCCGCCTTCTTTGCCTGTTCTTGAGTCATGGTCTGGACGTACGCGGTCCATGAAGGGCTGTTGCCCGCAGCGATGTTCTTGAACAAGTCCTCCTGCGCGTGGTCTGGGTTCTCTCCAGCAAGACGGCCTGCAGTCTCGTTGTCCAAGGTCTTCGAGCCCTGGTCACTGAGGAAGTGCACCTGGATGTAGTGCCACTCGCCCTTCTTGTTGGACCACTTGTACGTGTGGCCAGAGTAACCGTTCATCTCTCTGTACGAGGCTGGGGTACCTCTGTCGGAGAACAAGTGCATGAGCTGGTGAGCGCACTCTGGGTTGGCGGTCAAGTAGTCCCAGAACATGTTGGGGTCCTTCAAGTGAGTCTCTGGGTTTCTCTTCTGAGTGTGGATCAAGTGTGGGAACTTGATGGGGTTTCTGATGAAAAAGACGGGGGTGTTGTTGTACACCAAGTCCAAGTTACCCTCCTCGGTGTAGATCTTGGTCGCAAAACCTCTTGGGTCTCTGGCGGTGTCCGCCGAGCCCAATTCGCCACCAACGGTGGAGAATCTGGTGAAGGTCTTGGTCTTCTTACCAACAGTGTCAAGGAACGCCGCACCACACACATCGGTAATGTCGTCAGTGACCTCGAAGTAACCGAAGGCACCGGAACCCTTAGCGTGGACCACTCTTTCTGGGATTCTCTCTCTGTCAAAGTGAGAGATGGTGTCGATCAAGTTGAAGTCCTGCAACAAAAGGGGACCATCGTTACCGATTCTTTGGGAGGTGAAGGGATCTGGTACGGGACAGCCGTTGGAGTTTGTGAATCTAGGAGCCATGTTTGAATATTCAGTGCTGGAATTTAAGCGGTTCCCGCGCTTATATAGATAATTCTGAGGAGGGGAAACTGCATAAGGAAAAAATAGTGGGGTTCAGCTCTGCTGATTGTCTAATGTGGACAGAAGGGAGTACTATTACAAAGCGAGCCGTATTCATTGGCCGAAAAAAGGTACATCCTCGGAACTTCGATAACGACCGGTTTGTATGCAGGTGATCAGAACGCGTTTGCTGTTGCGGTGCTGCTGAGTGCCACGCGCGATGGGTGGCAATACTCCAGCTGGGTAGCTGTTTAGCCAATAGAAGTGCTCTTGAAATCTGCTTTCTAATAGCTTCAGTTCTAGATCTAGGGTCATCACATGTGAATTTTGACTGCTACTGCCGAATGTGGAAATTTACGGGGAAGCTGAAAACTGTGGGTGGCGATG
The DNA here is from genome assembly GCA_030563775.1 of [Candida] loeiensis. Classification (NCBI taxonomy): domain Eukaryota; kingdom Fungi; phylum Ascomycota; class Pichiomycetes; order Serinales; family Debaryomycetaceae; genus Kodamaea; species [Candida] loeiensis. The sequence goes on from JAJMKD010000003.1 coordinate 199,525, forward strand.
GGGAAGTAAGAGCCCGTGGAAAAGGTGGAAAAGAAGCGGTACATATGCCGATAAGTGCGGGTCAAACAATGCAATTAGAACAAGCGTGTTTTAGACAAGCACAAGTGTAATTTGATGGATGAATTGGCTGTCGGCCCATCCCGTGATACGGGATCTGCCGAGGTTGTATCAGTTGCACAAAATGGAGTGACAAGTGAGTATAGGCCTTGGGGGGCCACCACCAACCTGCAAAGGCTTAAGCCACGATGACAGGACGCGTAGTGCTGAGGGGAAGAAACGTGATCGGCTCAAGCGAATTTTGCCAACATGAGGTAAGCGAATGTGAGAACAATACAGAAAGACTATTGTAAGCGACATGAGAAGCCAATGCGAGTGAGAGTGTTGATGATTTGGATATCAAGTGAACAAGTAATGTGGATATTGAGTGAAAAGGGCGCTATGAGTGGGGATTTCTATGAGCTCGAAATACCGGACACATGATTCGGTATGATTTCATGGCTAGAGCATCATCGTAAGAGGTTACAGCATTGGACCCGAATTAATTCAAATCCGTTCTATTTTCACTTACGTCTACGATTTTGTAACAACTTGATTCTTGCAGCAATGCTACTTCGCAGCCTATGAACTCGGCTTCTAAAAACTACGCTATTCCTTTTCTTAATCCAAGCTTCCGTTTGCATAACCCTACTTCCTCTTTATTGCTTTATTTTGTTCTCCAATAACTTCAAAGTCTCCTTTCCTTTCTCGTCTTCAAATTCCTCTTCCTTCATTTTCTCCTTTTCATATTCTTCTTCCATTGATCCTTGTCATAATCTTCTTACCTCGCCTTTCTCCTTCCACTCTCTACTTCTCATTCCTACTCTTCTCCCTCCACTCCCTGAACTCCTTCGTGAGAATCTCACCGCCTCTCCACCTCTCGTGCTCATCCCCTACAATCTCATTCAAAGAGAACGTGTGCGAGCCTGGGTCGTAGCTGAGTCGCCACGACTTCGACTCGTCGTCCTTGGGAATCTCCGTGTTGAGCCACTCCATCACCGCGCCGTACCACTTCAATGCCAGCATGCAGTTCGGCGTGCTTCTCTTCGCAGCCGGATCCGTCAAAGGGTTGTTCTTGATCAACAACGGAACCTCCTCCGTGTCGTACACCTCCACAGTCTTCAACATCAACTTTTGGTCTCTGAATCCGTACACGATCTTGCCTATGCCCAAAAGAAAGCACTGCGCCCATGTCCTGAACAACTTCTTCTCAAACGTCAGCACCTGAGCGTTGTTTGCGATCACCTTCAGCGTCTTCAACTCCGCGTAGTGCAGCAAAACACCCTTGGACTTCTGCTCGGGAACGTAGTCCCACACACAGTCGACCTCGCCCGCAACAAGCATCTTCACGGATCCTATACCCGACCGCACCACACTTATGAACTGCTCGTAGTTGTTGACGATCTTCTTGTTGCGCTTCTCAATGAGCTGTCTCAGACAGTCGCCCCACGGGCGTGGCAACGTCGCCAATGTCTCGAACTTGTACCCACTGAACTCGCACTTTGCGATGTAGTCGGGATCGCCGGTCTGCTGGGCCTTCTGCTGCTCGCGCCTCACCAACTCGATCTTGGCATCCGCAGCCATGAGCAACTGGCCGTCGTACACGACAATGTTGAAGTCTATGGGGTCGTTGGTGTTGTAGGGCATCACAAGTATCTTGGTGAGAAGGCCGCGGAATGTGATGAGATCTACCGCGATCTTGCCGTGCTCCTTCTCGTGGGCTATGACCGACGCAAGGAGCGGCCCAAAATCAGCGAGGTTCTGCTCCTCCGGGATCTTTTTGAACTTGTCGAACCCTCCGCTGAGGTCTACGGGCTTGTTCAAGTTCAGGTCGGGGAAGTAGAAGTACAGCATGGCCTTCTGGGCCTCGGTGCGGTCGTTCACCCACTCGCCATCGATGTCGCGTGCGTAGGTATAGAGCTCTTTGGGCTGTTTGAGGGCTGTGGTTTTGGCCCTGGAGTCGAGCGGAAAGGTCTTCATGGAAATGAGAATATTTGAGAATATAATATTAGAAGGATAAGTTACAGGAACATTCGAGCTTCAATACGTATGAACGTGATGTTGACCTGACATTACCCGGTTGATACGAACCTGAATTGCTTGATTTTTAAAGCAAGTATCTAATGAGCCTATCTCTAGAGAACCTGAACTTTAGAAGATGATTTATGAAACCTGGTGCAATTGCCTACAGCCCCAGTCATAATCTCCCGCTTCGCGTATTTACTTCTCCATCTCTGTAATACCTCATCTCTATACGTTCTCACCTCCATACTTGAACATGTCCCTATCTTTTTTCAATTCTTCAATATGTCCTATCATTCTCACTTCTTCAAAAACCCTATTTTTCACATCTTCAATAGGTCCCTATTTTTCACTTCTCAATATCGTGCGAAATCTTTCACCTCCAATCTGCAATCATACTTGTAACTAAATTAGATATCATCCCACAGACATTTCTCCTTCGCTGCGTTTCTCTTACATTTCTTCTTCACGCACTTAGGTTCACCGTACACAACCTCACTCACTCACATTCGCTTCACTCATGTTCATTCGATTTTTGTTCTTTTTTTTTCATCATGTCTACCAAGGGTTCCATTATCAAGTTGATTGTCGGAGCAGGCAAGGCTGCGCCAGCACCCCCCGTTGGCCCAGCCTTGGGTTCCAAGGGTGTCAAGGCCATCGACTTCTGCAAGGAGTTCAACGCCAGAACCGCCAACTACCAGCCCGGCATTCCCATCCCAGTCTTGTTGACTGTCAAGCCAGACAGATCGTTCACGTTCGAGATGAAGTCACCGCCAACGTCGTGGTTGTTGATGCAGGCGGCCGGCATCCAGAAGGGCTCGGGCAAGGCCAAGCACGAGATGGTCGGTGAGGTGTCATTGAAACACATCTACGAGATCGCCAAGATCAAGAAGACAGACGAGAGACACAAGGATGTGGAGCTCAAGTCGATCGTGGGGTCGGTGATACTGACTGCGGATGCGATAGGAGTGAAAGTGGTGCTGTAAATAGAACGTGAGCAAAGCGAACGTGAGTGACCAGACTAAATATGAGTGAACGTGAGCGAACAGAATAAATATGAGTGAACGCGATGACGTGAGCGAATAATAGATATGAAAGCATGAGTAATCGTGGCAACGTGCGCGATAATAGATACGTGTAACACGAACTGGCCGTACGAGTCGCAGGATCCGCCCGGAACGTGCGAATCAAAGGATCAGACCTGAAACGTCGAATTCAAGTTGACCAAGGATTAGACCAACCTAATGCAATCTTTATAATAGACTACAACGAGCTTTTTAGACACGACAACAACTACTCTCTTTCCAAGAGTGAATCATCCTCAATATACACAATTTCTCTCCCTAGACCTCTCTCTACACCCCCCCTACTCTCTCCAGTCACTATGCATCATTTATATATACTCACGTTACTGACCGTTGTTAATACTCCCTCATTTTACTTATTCCCTTCATTTTCCCCACCGATTTGGTATCACACGTGAATCCTTTGCTCACGTGGAATGGTCGAGTTCCGCCGCTCATCAGGTCCATTTGAATGCCTCAGAGAAGAAAGTAAAGTCCCTTCACTCGTCGTCAGTTCGTTTGGTATTTTACGATGAGCAAACGTCGCTTCGCTCCGTTCGTACTTCAAGAACTATCGTCACTTCGCTCCATGCATTTGAAGGATTAACGAACGTCTTTTCACTCCATCCGTACTTGAAGTAAAAATGCTTCAAGTAAGGAACGTCACTTCGTTCCTTACTTGAAAACAAGAACGTCGCTTCGTCCGCTCTTGTTACTTTGCTCCGCCCGTTATTTCTTCTTCCCCTTCTCAAACGCAGCAATATGCGCCTTCGACTGGTCCACCTGCGTATGCTCATGATTGTCGCACCGGGCCACAACGTAATTCTCCTTCCCATCCAGATCAAACCGGTCCTCCACCGTGCACATGCTCACCAGCTTGAGCCAGTCGTCCGCCAAACAGTCGTCCATGGAGATCCGGCATGCCGGCGCCAACTCCACCATCCGCCCTATCAAAGGCCGGCAGTCCTCCGGAAGCGCAAGCAAAAGCCGCCCTGCACCCACCTCCGACGACGTGTGTGCCTTGCCGTCCGCATCCGTCACCGGCGTCGGCGTCGATGTCGCAGTCACCGGCTTCGGACTCGCTGCGCGGCCCTCCTGGATGTCGTCCAACACCGTCTCTGGCGTGCGCTTCAACACCTCGCTGATCGGTAAGTACTCGCCGCGCGTCGCAAACAACTTGAAGCTGTTGTCTGACAACTTGGGCACCTTCCACGGAAACTTCTTCAACATCATGCAGCAGTAGATGATCGCGGCCGACCACACGTCCACAGGACGCGGGTCGTACTTGTTGAAGACACACACCTCCGGCGCAAGGTATGGGTCCGAACCCACAATCCCCTGCGACTCGATCAACGTCTTTGAGAACGGATACGAAAACACAACCGCAGACCCAAAGTCAATGATCTTGACGATCCCCCGCGCGTCAATCACACAGTTGTCCAACTTCAAGTCACGGTGCGCCAACCCAATCGTGTGTATGAAGTGGATCCCGCTCAAGATCTGCTTGAAGCAACAGTTGATCTCCTCGCGCGACATCTTGTTTGACATCACTATCGCAAACAAGTCAAAGTCGCAGTACTCCATCACCTGGAGAATGCGCTCATTCTCGTAGCAGATCTCAATCGTCTCAATGATGTTGGGGTGCTTCAACGCAGACCCAATGCAGTACTCGCCCGTGATCTTCTTGGCATAGTCGCGCTTCGTCTCGTTCTGGTACTTGGCCCGGAACTCCTTCACAGCAAACATCTTCTTGTCCGAGAGCCGTGTCACCAACCGCACAGACCCACCCGCTCCAGCACCGAGGTTTTCTCCGTACTTGCTGTACCGCTTCGAAAACGCCACAGGCTGGTTGTTGAGGAGCGGCGTCACCAGCCCCCGCCGGTCCTGTGCACCCGCACGTGCAGGTGACTGCCCTAAAGTGTTGGAGTTGTTGGAAGAGCTCGCAGTGAGCGATCCGCTGAACAGCCCGGGGAACCCCGCGGTAGTCACAGGCGTGCTCGCGTTGCTGTCGGGAATGTTCATGTTGGCCATCACTGAGCTCGGCACATCGATCAGCGGGCTGTTGGTGTACGACGACGCCGTGCTGCCCACACCGTTAGCACGGAGGGAGCTAGACAAGTTAGACACCTGTGAGGACACTGACGACGGCGTCTGCCCCTTCTTGAAAAACCGCTTCAAGTTGGCCATCAGATTGTGCCGTGTTGGCGGGAACGCAGTCCCAGAGTTCAACAGATCCAGCGACGAGATCGACGACGGCGACGACGCCACCACCTGGTCATGGTACAGGTTGTTGTAGAACAGCCCCAAGTCTGTCGACGACGACTCACGCTTCGGATTCTTCTTACCCAGGAAAAAGTACAGCAACCCAGACTGCGAACCCGACCGCTGCAGCAGTGACAACAGCGCAGCCTGCGCGGCCTGCGCCTGTGCTACGCGCTGCTTGGAGATCACAAATCGAGGCTCAATCGACGAAGACGATACCTGTGGCGAGCTGATGTGGATCGACAGAATCACCTGCCCGTTCGGCAAGTTCGGCATGTGCAGCGAGTCCTGGGACTGCAAGTTCGTGCTGCTACCCAAAGATCCCGGCTGCTGGCTGCTGGCACTCGCACTGGTGCTCAAGTTGCTGAGTGTGGCGCTGCTGGCGTTATTGGAGTTCGCCAATGACGAGCTCAAGTTGCCACGTCCACCGGGCGCAGAGTATGGGATCAGCAGCGACAAACTCTCACCGCCGTAGCCCCCGCCAGACGCCAAGAACGACGCATGCGAGAGCGAGTTGTTGCGCACCACACGCGGGCTCGCGGTGGAGTTGGCGGGCGGGCGAATTGGCACGTCTCGACCGTGCGAAATCGAGCTGGAAGACGGTCTGGTGGTGAAGGGGGATGTAGGCGTGTATGAGGGTGTTTTGTCAAAGTCGTTTTTGTAGTCTTTGTCGTAGACGTTTTTGTAGTCGTTGTTGATGTCCTTGTTGGCCGGCTCGAAGCCGTCAATCACCTGTTCGTGCGGATCTATCGACAAGACCGGTTTCTCGCGGGCAAAGATGTCCAACTTGGCGGTAGAGCGCTCCAAGTCCTGTGTGGCGTCGGGGGTGGCGGTTCCGGAGGACTCGTTCAAGGTGACGGCGGAGTTGGACCTGGGCGTGTTGAGTGCAGAGTTGGACTCGTTGAGGAGCCTGGTCAAGGAGCTGACCGGCTTGCCGGGCTTTTCGGTGACGCTGCCGTTGCTTTCCGTCATCCCGTTGTCTGCCGCGGGATCCATGCGTGGGGAATGATTTTTTTGTCGACTTGATTGGAAGGAAAAATGATTCAGATAGTGATGATACACAAAAGGCCGATCAGCGTATTAGAGAATATCACAACTACTAATTAATCACCGTAATGCTGTCATAACTATACGAAATGCATGTATCTACGTGCATCTAGAGCATATCTAAAATGAGGGTGAAGCGAGGAGTATAGGATCGGGTGCTGATAACAGGATAGGGGAAAATTGAGTTTGTTACGTCATGAGTTTTTCCGACGAACAACGTGAACGAAGTGAACATGAGGGACATTGTGACTAGCGTGAAAAAGTGAACGGATGGGGCAGAAATACAGCCTACTGAGCGAACAAAGTACGTGAGGATTCGCTAGAATAAATTCCGGCCCGAACAAATTACTGTTAGTATTTGGAATGAACAAATGTAAGAATTTGATCGACTGTATCAAGTAAATGCGAGCAGATAAGATATTACCGGAGAGGTGAACGCAAAGCGAGGTGTCCATTTGAAGTCAAATACAAGCACCTTCATCCGACTTATCGATAGATCTACAGCAAGTCATATGAGTGCAATTACAAATATTAAGAATTGTGTGGCTGCCATTCTATCTAACTGTCCCATACCACAACATCCGCTCGTAATAGCACCTTCCTTGTTTTCTGGATTAATGTCTCTTGCAAGCCATACTGAAAGTACGTTTTGGAGTATACGTCATGCTCACGAAGTTCAGTTGTTGGCCCGCTTATGTTCAGTTATATACACTTATACCCTTCGTATCGCACATTCTTGCATCATGGCTGCGCTTTTCTTACTATGTAATTCAGTGCCACTAAATCCACTTGACTACTGTCTCCCACAGGTGAACCTGTTCAAACACTCTTGAACTTAGCAGAACCTGTTCAAAAGCTGCATTTAGCAATTCCAGGTTCTCCTCACAATTCAATACCATTGCCTTTTCGTAACGATCCCGATATTCGTTTTTTTCGCTTCCTATGTTCACTCGAAGTCAAGTCCCAAAGATATTCACTTGTTGATAGCTGTTCACTCGGGCCAACTCACTCGTTGTTCGCTTCAGTCGTAGCATTCGAAGTGCTCGGTTCACTCGAATAGCAACTCGCTCTTCTCATGTTCACTCAATTAACTCAACGCGCTCAGCTTCGCTTCGCTCAAGTTCACTCGCTTCAAATCACCCTCCGGAAACAAGTCTTCACCTCTACCTCCAATCCCCATCCCCCTCCGCAAACTCCCCAACTTCGCCTCCAACTCCTCCACATTCGCCGGCTTCCTGGTCACGTCCGCCTGCTTCTTCCTCTTCTTCTCCTCCCTCGCCTCCCGCTCCTCCTTCGTCTCGTTCTTCCTACGCTCTATCGCCGACGCCTTCTCAAGCTCCGCAATATGCGCCTCCGTCACCGCAAATAACTGCTCCTGCAACGGCTCGTTCGTGTATTCTGCCCGCTGCTTCGCCACAACGATCTTGCACTCCTGCACAAACTGCCCGCCCTCCATCTTCTTGAACATCGGCGCATACAACGCAAAGAGCACCGATTGCATCCCCTGCGACAGGCTCTTGAGCACAAGCCACCACAACGGCCACATCAACAAATACAACATGAGCCCAAATACACTCCCAAACGAGAGAAACCGCCGTGTCGATGCACTGCGCATCACCCCCGGGTTCACCATGTTGATCCGCACATTCACCGGCGCCTTGTCCGGACGCTCATACTGGTCCAACTGACGCTGGAACTCGCGCGCAAACATCCCCAACATCATCTTGGACGTCCCATACACCTTCCACGGCAGGTTCCGCGGATACGCACGCTTCCAGAGCACGTCCGCAGTGTCCACCTGCCCCAATGCTTGCGTCAGGCACGTGCAAATGATCACGCGCACATCTCTATCTGGGGGCTGGACACGCAAACTGGGGGCGAGGAGTGTGAGCAAGTGGAAGTGGGCCAAGTAGTTGACGCCGATCTGGCGCTCGACTCCGTCCACGGTGAGCTGTTTCCCCGTGCGAACCGGCACCAGCTCGCCCGCACAGCAAATGACCCCGTCCAACCTGCGTGGCGGCGAGTTGTCCAACCAGTGTGTGGCGAACTTGCGCACCAGGTGCAAGTCGGCGAGGTCACACTGCTCGGCGTATATGAGGTGGTTGTTTGTCTGTTCGCGCAAGTCCTCGACGTACTCGACGGTCCACAAGTCCTCGGTGGAGCGCACCAAGAGGATGATCTGCGCGCCTTTCTGAGCGAGTTCGCGCACAAGCGAGGCGCCGATACTGCTGGTTCCGCCCGTCACGATGAACACCTTGCCGTGCATGTCGCGTTCCCACGTGTTGGAGGATCCGCCGAAGTAGTATTTGGTGGCGCCGAGCGCGAGTGCCCAAGGCGCCCACTGTTTGGCAAAGTCGAAGCCTGGGATTGCGTCGGGGCCCTCAAAGAAGAGCGTAGTGAGGATGTCGACGGGCATGAGAGATGTTTGGTAGACAGTTTTTGGTTGACAAATCTAGTATCGATGAGTAGTTGTGCCCGACAAGTAGTTCAAGTATTCAGGAAGTTGTAAGTGAACAAAGTGGTAGTTGCAAGATGCAAGTTGAACGAATAGGTAGTTGCAAGATGCAAATTGAACAAAGTGGTAGTTGACGAGATGCAAAGTTAAACAAAATGGTAGTCGACAAGATGCAAGTTGACAGGACGTTGAACAATTGATTTTACCTCTTGCGAATGATTTCTAAAATCTCGTTTTAATATTTCTTATTTTCGCGATGGACATGGAAGAATCAGTGTTCTACATCTCCCAAGGAAAGGCCGAAGACAAACACTCGCACGAGTCGTTTGCCCTCGCCACGTCCTCCCGCACCTCCCACCAGCATGCCTCGTTCAGAAACGCAGACGCTCCCCGCAACGGAGCAGTCCTCACAGGTATGGGCCCAGGCGAGCGCCTCTTCGCTGCGCTGACCAACAAAGCCCTTCTCAACGTGTACACGTGGGGCAAAGAGAGCGCGGACCAGAAGATCCCCGTCCCCGAGCAGTTGTCGTGTCTTGCATTGGCCCACCTGCCAGAATCTCACAGACTGCCAGATCACAAGCTTCCCTCATACAGAGTGCCGTGGCTCCTTGCAGCCGGCTCGCGCAGCGGCAAGTTGTACATCTGGGAGCTCGCGTCGGGAAACCTCGTGTGTGTGCGCGAATCGCACTACCAGGAGGTGTCGTGCATCCAGTTTTCGGCGTGTGGCACGTACTTGGTGACGGGTGGGTTGGACGCGCGGGTTTTGGTGTGGAGAACGCAGGACTTGATCTCGTTGTACAGCAACGACGAGGAGAGCACCGTCAAGCCGTACTTCTCCATCACGGACAACACGTTGGCGGTGCTGGCGGTGGACATCTCGCAGCTGGCCAACGCCAATGACCTCAAGTTGTACACTGCATCGCGCGACGGAACGCTCAGAATCTACGACTTGGCCACGCGCACCATTCTCACGACCTTCGTGTTACCGAGCCCAATCGAGTGCTTGGCCCGCGACCCTGCCAACAGAGCGTTGTATGCGGGTATGGCCAACGGGGCCATCCGGGTCGTGCCGTTGTACAGGGTCAACAGGAACACGCAGGTGTTGGAGAGTGTGGGTGGAAACAAGCGCATTGTGACGATGGACGACGACATGGAGTTGCGCGAGACGTTTGTGCACCACCAGGACGCTGCGGTGACGGCGATCACGGTGAGTTTCGAGGGCATGAATGTGATCTCGGGCGATGCGCAGGGAAGGGTGTTTGTATCGGACGTGGTGACCAAGCAGACGTTGAAGAGCTTCAACCCGTGTTCGGGGCCCATTTCGCACATCCAGGCGGCGGTGACCACACTGGCCTTGAACGACGCGGCGACGGGCGCGAAGAACAAGAAGCACAGGCTCATTCCGCAGTTGAAGCGCCAGTTGGCGCTGGCGGAAGCGAGTGAGCACGCCTTGTACATGGAGATTCCGGCAGAGTTCGAGGAGGAGGAGGGGTTCGAGGAGTGGATCGCGCAGGTGGCGGAGGACGAGCTTGCGTTCCGGAACTTGCTGATGGTCGAGAGCGAGGTGAGGGAGGTGAAGGGCGAGGGTTTGGAGGCGAAGTTGGAGAAAGTTTCGAAGGCATACACGGAGTTGCGGTTGAAGCATGAGGAGTTATTCAAGGAGCATAATAGGATCGTCAACCGGGAGTAAGAATGGAGTGAGACTTGAAGTAGACATGATTATGAGAATTGCCGAAGGCAGTTCGAATGACAGATTGAAGCATAGCGACTGAACGTGATGACTTAGACTGAACGTGACACTTAAAATTGGTCGAATGACAGATTAACAACGAGAATTGTATCACCGGATTATAGAACGCGGAACTGATGGGTAGATAGAAACACCGGTTAGACATTAGGTCAATAATAAAATGTATTTTAGAATGTCTACAAGTATCAATTTTTAATATAAATACAATTCGTGTTTGTGTGCCCATTTGTGCCGTTCGTCTATAAGAATATTCTTCACAACCTTTGTTGTATACTCTATTGAATATTTTTGTTCAGGGTCATTTGGATCTGAGTAATCCATTATCGATCCGTTGCGACCATCACCTTCATTAATTCATTGTGCAACTCTTGAATGTTATTTCGCTATTACTGAATGTCATTCCGCAACTTCTTGATGTTATTCCGCTATCATTGAATGTCCTTCCGCTATTTCTTGATGTTATTCCGCTATTCTTTAATGCCACTATTCTTGAATGTCATCCGCTATTCTTGATGTTATTCCACCTTATCTTCCTGGAGACAACGCTCTGTTAAACCCCTTCAGTCTGTTCATATACTGCCTGTAGTCCGACTTCTTCTCCTTCTTCGCAGCACCACCCTTGGACGCCTCGACGTGCTTTCCCTTCGTGCTGCCAAACCCCCCGAACCCCATCAAACTGATCATGTCCTGGTCCACGGGCTGCTCGCTCCTGTCCTTCTCTCGCAGACGGCCACGTGCGTCCTGCTCTACCTGGTCCTCCTGCAGCGCGGGCCTATTTTTGAACGACGTGTTCGTCAAGGGAACGTCCTGCAACGAGGCATTCTCCTTCTTGTAGAGCTCTGACTTGTGCATCTTGTCGTGGGCCCTTTCTGCAGATCGCTCGCGAAAGGGCGACGACTGTACGGTCAGGTCGCGTCGGTGCGTACTTTTGGACTTGCAGGGCAGCCTGGACCGCAGTCTGGACACTCCAGATCGCCCTTCCCTCAAACTGACCCGGATATCGTCTCTCATGTGCTGATGACTGGTTTGTTTTTTTCGAAATGACCTGGTTCAAAAATAGGTCAGAGATGAGATAAGGGGAAGTGGGGAAGAAGGAATGGAGAGAGAGAAGACCCAAGAGATCAGAGGAACTACAGGTCTAGTGTGTTAAGTGGGTCTATGTAGGCAGATTACGTGAAATACGTCTACCTATGATCGCAGCTATCAATGACGTCAATCAATGATCGTTTTTGGTTTCCACATAAAACAGATCGACATAGCAGAACTGAGATCATCATAGTAGAAATGAAAGGCCAGATCATAATAGTAGAACTGAAAGGCCAGATAATCATAGTAGATCGTAAAGATCAACATAGTGGATCCGAAAAACCATCATACTTCTTAAAGAATCTCGATACCTCTATCTTCTCATATTTTCACCTCTCTCATCTCATTTTTTCTGCAATACCCACCATGGAAGAGAAGTTAACCAAGAAGCAGAGAAAGGCCTTGGAGTTCAAGCAGAACAAGTCCAAGGAGGACAGAGAGCAGGAGAAGCTCGAGAAGAAGAGAAAGCACGAAGAGGAGAAGGTGGAGGAGAAGGTGGAGGAGCCAAAGAAAGAAGCGACTGCTGAGGATGGAGAAGCAACCACGGAGGACGGAGAACCCGTCAAAAAGAAGAGGAAAACGAGAAGAGGCAAGAAGGGGAAGGGCACCAACAACGGAAAGGGGCCAAGGTTTATCTTGTTTGTGGGAAACTTGCCTTTTGACATCAGGGAAGCCGAGATGGTGGCACACTTCAAGAACTCCGCTCCTGATAGATTCAGAGTGCGCAGAGAAAAGGGCATCGCCTTCTTGGAGTTTGACAACGACACACCGGTGATCCAGTCCAAGATGGAGTTGGCGTTGAAGATGCACCACACAATGCTCAGAAATAGAAAAATCAACGTGGAGTTGACGGTGGGAGGAGGCGGAAACTCGGAAAACAGGCAGCAGAAGTTGAAGGAGAAGAACGAGGTGCTATTGGAGCAGAGGAGAGAGAGTGCGAAGAAGGCGTTGGAGAAGAAGCCAAAGCCAGAGTCTGCTGGCACTGGAATGCACCCTTCCAGAGCTGCTTTGTTGAAGTAATGGGAATACAAAAGGAACGAGGAGTTGCAGAGTCATAGCATCGCGAGGGAAGATCGATTGAATGAGTTGATTTCACATAGAACAAGGAGAGACATTACGAAAGCCTCCAATAAATAAGAGAACAAAATCAATAAGAATCGTAGCTTAAAATCATCTACGCCTACGTCAAAATCGATATCCATCACGCACCGACAACACTCTTTGAACACCACATAATCTACTCGCCATCGCCTCTGCTCTTTAAACCAAATAGTATATTGTAGACAGTAGTAATACTTATTAGATACTCTATGGGCGAACCCATTGTCCTTTCGGACCAGAAGAAGTGTAAGGTAGACCAGACCAGTAGAAGTCGCAAAGAAATTCTATATTGTGGCCAAAGGCCAGTGATGACAAGGATCACAGTAATGTTCGCAAGGATCATAGTGAAGTTAAGGGAGATGTGCTGGAGTTGACAACAGCGACAATGGATCAAATACTAAAGGTTGGACAGCCAGAACAAGGGATTCTTGACAAGGATCAAGCTTCCATGTCAAGGATCATACTTGAATCATACTTGACAAGGGTACATCACTTGAACACATTTGAGCAGTTCGAATACTCAATGAACAAGAGCTCAATACTCCTCAAACCTTGGAAACAGGCTCCAACGTTCATGCAACTAGTTCTATGCACTCACAAAATCGTACACCTCGTTTTTCTAGCCTTTCTCTTCTTGACCAGCTTCACCTGAGGCACGGAACCAGTTTGCGCCTTCAGCAGCACCACCGGCTCCTGGACCGTGGTGTAGTCGCTGCTCTTCAAGTTTGGAGGGTCCAACACCGCTCTGATGGCGTAGTCGAAGATCTCCTTAACACCAACCTGTGTCGCGGCCGAGCACTCGAGGTACTGCACGGCACCCAAGTCCTTGGCCATCTTGACACCCTGCTCGTAGGAGACCGGCTTGGTGTTGCGCTCGGCCAACTCGTCCAACACGTGCAAGTCGTCGCGCAAGTCTGTCTTGGTGCCAATCAACAAAATTAGTATGTCCTTGGGGGAGTGGTGCATTATTTCCGGGATCCACTTGGACTTGATGTTCGAGAAGGAGTCGGGGCTGATCACCGAGAAGCAGCAGAGGAAGATCTCTGTCTGTGGGTACGACAATGGGCGCAAGCGATCGTACTCGGATTGTCCTGCTGTGTCCCAGAGTCCCAACTTGATAGGCTCGCCGTCGATCATCACCGAGGCCGAGTAGTTGTCGAAAACAGTGGGGATGTAGTCATTTGGGAACGTGTTGGTGGTGTATGAAATCAACAAACATGTTTTACCTACTCCACCGTCGCCCACGACGACAGACTTGATGCTCCTCATAGTTCTGTTGTTTTATTTCAAACTTTTTTTCTCGCTCCATTTTTAGCCTTTTCACGTCACTGGACTCTCAGTACTGTGTGCCCAAGCACAGCCGTCGTACATGGCACGCGCATCTGCGTGCAGTCGCCGTTTCCGTCATCCGTTGTTTACGAAAATTTTTCGAACGCCTCCAGCAGCAACTGGATGGGCACAATCTACTTTAGGTGTTTCCGCGGCCTCGCTTCTCGCCAGCATCGGTGGTACGCATGGCGCACCAATTTCGTCAAAATACTTCCGAAAATGGCGACAATAAAAGTTAGCCGAAGTAGAGAAGGGAGGGGACGGGGGTAGGAGAGTAGCAGAAGGTCTTATACCAAATAGATTTCTAGAATGAGATATTAAGTATTGGGAAAAATATTTAAAGTGGGATCTTGGTTCAGTTTTCGTCAGTCTCATGCAGCTGTGGACCGATAGTCTTGATAGCCTCATCAACGACAGTACGTGCTTTGTGTAGGTCATCTCAGGCAATGATGAGAGGGATCGCCTGCTGATCACAAAAAATGGTGCATAATTCACGAAGGATTATTTTGTGCGGTGTGGGACATCTACGGAAGGCTTGGAGACGTTGGTGAGTTTTGTGGGCTTTCCTTTTGTGAGAAGAATAATGAGAGAGCGATTGGCTCTGGTCAAATATTGAAATATCTGGTTATAGACGTAGGCTGCCCAAAATTGACGTATGCTAGCTGGCTCAGTTTGTTATACGTTGGCTGGCTTAAATGGTAGACAGTGGAGGATGCGAGAGTTAGCGTAGGAGGTCTGGGTGAAGTTTGAGTGTAGAAGGTCTGATTGAAGGTTGAGTGAGGTCTGCGTGAGGTTTGAGTGAAGGAGGTTTGAGTTTGTAGGTACTGCCTAACATGTAAAGTTTTTGTCGTGTGCCTAGTCATGTGTATTTTGGATTGTCTAGTAGAACCAGTCTTAGTAGTATCAGCTTTTAAGTGTTAGTTTCAGTAGTATCAGTATCAGTGATAGTGGTAGTAAACTGGTTGTGATATCATAGTATCTGTACCTCATACCCGTTCATGTGCCATCACCTTATATACACTCCTTTCCTTTCATGCTACGCCAAATCAGGTCCCTCCACCAATCGTTCCGCGTCTCTGCAGACTTCTCACACGTGGTCATTGGCGGCGGCATTGTCGGCACAGCAGTGGCCGCCGAGCTCCAGGAGAAGAATCACTCCGTTCTCCTCGTTGAGCAGCACGCTACCCTCGGCACCGAAACCACTCTGCGCAACTCAGAGGTGATCCACGCAGGGTTGTACTACCCCCCCAAATCGCTCAAGACACAGTTGTGCATCCGCGGCAAGACATTGATCTACAACAAGTTGCCCGAGCTGGTCGGACTCAGACAATGCGGCAAGTGGATCGTCGCTCAGAGCGACACCGATGCCGATCGGCTCCAGCAGATGCACTCCAAAGCGAAGCTGATCGGTGTCCCAGTGGAATGGGTCCTGAGGGCCGAGGCAAACAGGCAATTACCGCTGATACACACCAACTACGACGTGCTACACAGCACCCTGACAGGCATCGTCTCCACACACGATCTTCTTCTCTTCTTCCAGACCCGGTTGGAAAACGCTGGAGGCACAATCGCATGCAACACACGAGCACAGAACTTGCAGAAGAACGGCCTGGAGTACTGCGTGAGCTTGATGGACGTACCGTCGGGCACTGAGTTTGATATCGGGGCCCCAAATGTGGTTAATGCTGCTGGTTTGTATGCACCACACATCTCCAACATGTTGCTACCACCAAGCCGGCACTTCACCGCACACTACGCAAAGGGGAACTACTACACGTACCACCACTCGGACAGCGACTTGCGCCAGAAGTTGATCTACCCGGTTCCGGACCCACAGGCGACGTCGTTGGGCACACACCTCACGTTTGACTTGGGGGGACAGGTGAAGTTTGGCCCGGATTTGGAGTGGCTTTCGCCCGACCAGCTCCCGGGCGAGTTGGACTACTCGCCCAGCAGCGAGAACTTGTCCGCGGCGGTAGAGGCGATCAGGAAGTACTACCCGAAGCTTGACGCGAACGCGCTCGAGCCGCTGTACCTGGGGGTGCGGCCAAAGTATTTGAGTGCAGAAGAGAGCAGGACCGAGTTTGCCGACTTTATTGTGCGGGAGGAGGAGGGGTTTGCTGGGTTTATCAATTTAGTGGGGATCGAGCTGCCTGGGGTGACGAGTGCATGGGGGATTGCTGAGTATGTGTGCGAGAGGTGGGGATGATTATGGGATACAGAGCGAAGGGATGAGCTGAAGTCAATAGTGACAAGCGAAGTATTCCATGTCGCTTCTATGAGTGATTCACAAGCTGGACATGTGTACTTGAGGAAGAGAATGAAGAGAATTAAAGAGAGATGTATAGATTTCATGAGAATTGAATAAATAGAAGATGAAGGAGAATGACAGAGATGCAATGAGAACTGAATAGCGGAGACAGAGATATCATGAGAATTGAGTAGAAGAGACAGAGATGGAATGAGAATTGAGTAGAGGGTAGAGATGGAATGAGAATTGAATAGCGGGACAGAGATGATTGAATGAATTGAATAGCAGGGAAAGAGATGATTGAATGAATTGAAGAGAATGACAATCATGACAATTGAATTAATAGAAGTGACAGAGATATCATGAGAATTTGTGATGTGAATGTCATAGTCTAGATGATATAAAATGATGACGAATAAATACGCTTACTGCACCTACAAACATCCTACTTCGGGGCATCATCATAAATCTTCTTCTTCCTAATAGCCTCCCCTCTATATCACACTGTCTATCTTATTTCCTTCAACCTGTTCATGCTAATGCAACTTCTATTCGTTCCGATTCATCCTCTTTTCAATTCAACTTCCTCCTCTTATTCTCATCCTCCTTCTCCGCCTTCTTCGGCAAATCGCCCGGCTCACTCGGCCGCGGGGCCTCTGTAAAAAAGTCATGCAAAAGGGCCTGTGCCAGGTCGCACCGCCTGCTGGGATCCAACTGCGTCATGGATATCAACAAGTCAAGCGCCTTCTCTGTGGTTGCACTGAACCTATTTCGCAACTCCTGCCTCGAGGGCGGTGCGTATATCCTCAACGAGTTGTACAACGGCAACAGCGAGACGTTTGGCCAGATCAGCTCAGTTGGTGTGCCCAAGGCCCGGAACGTCACGTCCAACTGGTCTACGTCATCCTTCCCCGGCAAGTACGGCGTTCTCAACATCAACTCCGCGAATATTATGCCCACGGACCATATGTCCACCGCCACCGTGTAGTGCTTCGCGCCAAATAGGAGCTCAGGCGCCCTGTACCAGCGCGTGACCACGTTGGACGTCAAGTCCTCGATCGCGTTGCCGAGCGAGCGCGCGAGACCGAAATCTGCAATCTTCAACTGGCCGTCGGGCGCGAGCAACAAGTTGTTGGGCTTCAAATCGCGGTGGAGGATGAAGTTGCGGTGGCAGTGGTGCAATCCGCGCAACGTCATCAAGAGCCACGCTTTGATGTCGCTGGACTTGAACACCACCGACGGGTCCTTGATCAACACCTCAAGGTCGCAGGGGAGGAACTCCAACACCAAGTTCAAGTTGTTGGCCAGCGAGAACACGTCCACGAGCTCAATGACGTTGTTGTGGTGGAGCTCCTTCAAGTACTTGACTTCGCGAATGGCAGACATGTCCAAACCGTCCTTGAACATCCCTGTTTTGATCTCCTTAATGGCGATGCTGCGGTCCGTGCTGATCTGCTTTCCGAGGTACACCACGGCATAGGTACCCTCTCCGACCTTGCGGTTCTTCGAGTACCTCAAGGTCTCGGTAGACATTAAAGATTATAGTGGAGAAAACTGGTGGAGAAATTAGGTGGAGAAAATAATGAATTTCGAGGCTAGAGGATGTCTATAAAAATGCTTATCTATGGTGATGTCAAATCGAATAACCTGTGGATCTAATAGCCGTGGATCATCGAATAGCCTATGTATATTGGTCAATTGCCGATGCCGTATCGCTCGCGCTTCCTCCGTAGTACTTGTTCTATGATTTATTATGCAAATGCTATTAGTTTATCATACCGCAGTCCCCCCAACACAGTCCCACTGGGTAAACACATACCAGCTATTACCACTGTCCCCAATCACCAAACCCCTGTATAACCCCACCTCCTGGCACTTGAAGTGCGACTCGTACGAGCCAAATGGCCGCGTGGGGTCCGTGTTCGTCAACTTGAAGTACTTGCCCGACGGAGACTCTATCACAATCTTAAAGTCCTTGTTCATGAGACCCAGCCCGCTGTTCAACCCCATCGAAGGGTACTGGAGCACCTCGAAATTGTATGCATTCTTGGCAATGATCTTGGATGTCTGTGGAGACTTCACGTACAAATCGTTGTTCTGACTTTGTATCGTCGGAAACCGCGGCACAAATTTGGTGGGCTTATATGTGCCTGTGTGGTACAACGGAATCGAAATCGCCAACTCGTGAATGTTCTCAAAATGCTTCTGCAACCCCTTCGCCCCAGCGAAAACCTGGAGCACACCTATCAGCTGGCCATCCGGCAATATGGCCTTGATTCTCGCAAGCCGCTTATTGTTGTTCCAAAAGATCTGGCACAAACTGAGCTCGTTGGTCGTCACTTTTGCCGTCTTCACCAACGAGAAAAGCTCCACATCGACAGGAACCTCCAACTCCATCTCGAAGAACTCGAGGTCCTTCAACCTTGTCAACGCGTTGTTGAAGTTGCGGATCCTAAGGTGGCTCTTGTAGAACCCAGAGTACGCGCGCGGAAGGTAGAACGCAACGTTCTGATCGATGGGCGGAAGAATGTGCTGCAAGTCTATAACTGACGGAACGTGTGTCGACACCACCTTCAACGGCCGCGTCAAGAAGTAGTGCTCGTTGTATCCCCGTGTGTTGTCACGCACATTGCACACGGTGCCGTTCTTAAAGCAGTACGTGTCCATGATGAAGAAACGCTTGTTGATCAAGATCGAGAGCCAGCAGTGGTTGATGACAAACTGCTCGTTGTGGTAGAACTCGTTGGGCTTTTTCCAGAATCCGAGAACAACCTCCGACGGTATCCTCAATGCATCCAAGATCTTGCTGAACAAGTAGTTGATCTGGTAGATGGTCGCCTCACCCTTGGCGGACACCTCGCTCAACTTGGGCTTGGCCTGCAGAATACGGTTGGGCTCCTCAACGATCGAAAACTTGCACAAGTGCATCAAAATACACCGCATCTGCGCAACCTTCGACGTGTTGAACTTGACACTCACGTCCGATATCAACTCGTTGAGGTCCGACTTAATGTCGTATGCTTGCACGAACGAGTCGATCTTCTTGATCGTCATCTCGTCAAGCTTGAACACCTCCTCGTCAAGCTGCGCTTCCTCGGCAGCATCCGGAATCTCCCCAAGAACCTCGTTGGTGTTGATGTCCGAGATGTATTCGAGTGGCTTGACAATCAAGTTGCCCTCCTCGCGTACTATGCGCTTTGTTCTGCTCTGTTTGTCCAGCGACGTCAACGAGTTCAACCGGTTGAGGTCCATCTTGAGCGTGGCCCAGTCGGTCTCCTCCTGCTGCTGGAGCTTCTTTTCCAACACGTTTTCATCACCCTTCTTGCCCAACATCTTTTTGAAGATGTTACCGTTGCGCTTCTTTTCCTGGAAGACCGACTCCATCAACTGCTTGTTGCTGTCGGACTTTTTGAGCTCGTCGTCGTCGTCCTGGATCGTCAAATGCCCCATTCTGAGTTCCTGCTGCTGCCGCATATCGCGCTCGTATTTGTGTCTCATGAAGGAACCGGCAGACGTTGCGCTCAATTCCGACAAGTTGAGCACGTCGCTCTGCAACGATCTCAAAGAGTTCTTCAACTCCTCCTGCTCCATCTGTGACAACCTGTGGATCTCCTCCTCCGTGAGCAACCGCGCGCTCGCGCCCGAGTACCTAAAGTCGTCAGCATCAAACGGCACATTCCGCAGCTCATACCCGTTGAATCGTTCATCTTTCGTGGGACTGAATCTATCATCTTTCATACTTCTCTCAGGGCTGAATCTCTCCTCTTTCAGATATGCATCCTGCTTGCTTGAATGCTTCGGGGGCGGTGGTGGTGGAGGCGATCCGTAGTCGTCATCCAGCTCATATTCGCGCTCGTACGACAACTTCTTTCCCAAGTCGTCACGCCCCTTTCTCGATGACAAGATGTCCTCGCTCACGTACGAGCTGTCCACTGACGGCTCCTGTCTTGATTTCTTCGCACGTTGTTTCTCCAACTTGTTCAAGTGTTCTAGCTCCGCTTCGAGCTGTGCGCGCTTGATTGCGATCTCGGTGTACTCGTCGGTCTTGAAAATTTCGCTTCTGCGTTTCTGCTTCGCCTTGGGTGAGTGCTCCGGCGACAAGCTCTCCACGGTGTGGTTAGGGAACGGCTGCGCCTTTGTCTCAAAATGCGGGATGTCGTTGTATGAGTGCGACTTTTCCGCAAACGGCTGCAGTTTCGACTTGTAGAGCTTGCCCACCGAGTGTCTGTGTACGTCATGCTTGTACGGGTTGTTGTTCTCCTGCTGCTTGGCGTTTTTGATGTGGTATTCATTCTGCATCCTCATTTGTCTGAACTTCTCCATTTCCTTTTCGCGTTCCTCCTGCTGCTGCTGCTGCAACACTTGCTTGTATTTCGGGTGGTTGGTTGACGACACCATTTTGGAGCGGCTTTTCCGCGATGCCAGCTTCCTGTACTCGTCGAAACTTGTGTCAAAGCTGTAATTCTCCACGTCGTCCACGTAGTCGTACGACACTTTCGGCAGCTGGACCCTGCTGTAGCTGCCATTGGTGGGCGTGCCTGCGCGGCTGACTCCCTTGAAGAACTCTGCCTTAACTGGTGTGGACACCTGCGGCTTTGTGAGCGACTGCTGGCTCGCCATCTGGTTGTTCAACAGGAGGTTCGAGCCCGAGTGCGACATGGGCTGGTCGATCACCTCGACGTAGTCCATGGGGAAAATGCCCTCCGCTTTGTTTCTGCGCAACTTGCCGCTCCACCAGGCTTCGTCGACGATCTCAATCACCTCGATGATCTCGTTCTCGAGGAAGCCCAAGTCGCCCTCTTCTTCGCCCGCCCACGATACCTTGGTCCGCGCCTTGAATGGCGGCTGAAACATGCTGATGTATGCTGTTGATGCTAGTGGGTTCTATGATACAGTCGATGTGACTGGAAAGAGATGTAGCAAGTTTTTTTACACGATAGTGGTATTTTTATTTGTTTGTATAACCAGCCTTGGGTACAAATCCAATTGCTCCAAAATCAGGACGTAATGTTAAGCAAAACACTGGTATTGATGCAATATAAGACCACAAAGACTCTGGACTGTACCCTTTCTTGCTGAGAACCTACCTCCCGTTTTCATCTCAACAGTAAACACAGATCAGAATTCCATTTGCAATTTACCGCATTGGGCGAAACATAAATACCAGTATTTCAAGCTGCAAAATGATCATGCAGGATCACAAAGCCGTTTCGCCAAGGTAGATCGTACTGGTGATGGTAGAGCAGCGTGAGCTGGGGGAACAAGCTCAACCTTTGGCAAGACCGAGAACCTTAGTGAGACGAGATTGTGAGACCGAGAGCCGGTGATATGAACCTGCATGTCGCGATATTTGACAGATCGAGATATAAATAGAAACAGAATGAATGGAGCCTCCAATGGAATAAAGAGACTTATGCAGAATGGGATAACAAGGGGTTCACCATAATTGGCCAGAATGGTATCTGTAGATTGTTCTCAACAAATGTGCTTATCGATGAGTTATTGTCAAGATCAGAAAATAAAATCGGTGATGACGTAGTGAGAATATCAGTAGGCAGCCGAAACTTTCCAGGCAAAATGAATTGTAGGTGGCAGCCGTGGCGCTACAGGTGAGGAGAACAGTAGTTGGCAATCAAGACAACAGATTTCAACTTCCATAACTTCAAATACTCTCTCAGCAACCTGACATTCCCACTTTTCTTGTGCTCAGACGACACTCCACATTCCGCAAAATTCCGTTCTGCATACTTGAGGCGACGAATTCGCATTTCATTCCAGTTCTACAAAAGACCTCTGATCCGGTACCGCAATACGAGACGAGTATGTACGACTCTCATCAGTCGTTCTTCTCTGCAGAAGTCGTCAGAAAATAATAAGATATAGAGTACATCGGCAAAATAGAGTGCATTGATAAAATGAAGGGAAGTGATGCAATTGAGATTCAATCGTTCCTTCGAATTTCTTGCTTGTGTAGTGTACTTGTCTTGTTCCTAATCCTTGCACTCGATATCCTTCCCCCTCTACATCTTCGTCTTAACTAACCCAGTCCGTATCGTTGTTACCTACGCCTTTCGTTCACTTACGACATGTCCACTGATATCTTTGTTTATTCTCCTGTTTATACTCCTCTACCAACACTTCATTTCTATCTCGTTTACTATACTCCCGTATCCTGCCTGATCTCGCTCGCTCACAAGTTGTCTTATACCGCTCACTTCAGTTTGCTCAGCCGTCTTATTTACCGCTCACTTCATATCGCTCAATTTCTCATGTATCTTTGCTCGTCAAATAAACCTTCTTATTTGTGTACAGTTCACGTTCACGTTTGCTCGGCTCACGTTCAGTTTAGTGCCTTTCTGATTATGCCTGTCTCACACCACTCACAATATCATCCACCCTCAACAACAAACACGCGCTCTCAATACCCGTCTTAATCGACTGCTGCTTGATCACCTCTGGCTCCCAGATCCCGTACTTGTGCATGTCCACAACCTTACCCAAGTCACCGTCAATTCCCCAAGTGTGCTCGCCGTTCGCGTGCTTCGCTCTCAACAGCGACAACACCTTGATCGGGTTACCACCGCAGTTCTGGATTAACGTTCTTGGGATGACCTCAAAGGCATCGGCAACAGCCTGATACGGCCACTGTGCAACACCCTCAATACTCTTGGCCTTCTCGGCCAACTTGACACTCACTGCCATCTCGGTGGCACCGCCACCTGGCGATAAGCTAGGCTCGAACATCACGTTTCTGGTCACAGCCATCGCATCGTGCAAGTTTCTCTCTATCTCGTTCAAAATATCCTTGGATGGGCCTCTCAACACAACGGTACACGCCTGTGGGTCCTTGCACTTGACGAGGTACGAGAAATATTCGTCTCCAATCAACTCCACCTTAAACTCGCCACATCTGGTACCGATGTCGCTCTCCTTCAAGTCCTCGATTCTGTTCACAATGGTGGCTCCGGTGGCCCTCGCGATTCTGTTGTTGTCCGACTTCTTGACTCTTCTCAACGCCGACACACCACCCTTCAACAAAAAGTGTTGTGCAAGGTCACTCACACCCTTCTCGGTCAACACAAGGTCTGGCTTGAAATCCAACAACTGCTCGCACATCTGCTTGACCTGCTCCTCCTCAATCTGCAATATTCTGTTCCAGTCCTCCTCCTTGGTGATCTCTATATTAGTTTGCGACTCACCCTTCTTGTACTCCAAAGGACAGTCCAAGAGGATGATGCGCGGGTTCTCGATGTGTCTCTTCATCTTGGGGTGTGTGACGTCTTTGTTCAACAAGATGCCGTCCAACACCTCGGAGTCCGTCACCTCTCCGCCAGGAATCTTCTCGATTCTGGCGTATCTCTTAACATCAATCTCCTTGTAGTCGCCGTCAGTGATGGCGACCGTCTTCACGGCCTTCAAACTCAACTCGCACATCTTCTGCGACCACTTGTGCACGTACTTGGTTCCGATGGATGCGCTGATGAGCTGGAGCATCGCCTCGTCGTTCTCGATGTCTACAGGCACGCTGACCAGGTGGATGATCTCCAAGGCGTCCGTCAAGGCGCGCTTCAACGCCTGGATGATCACCACAGGATGGATGTTCTTCTCGATGTACGGGAAGGTCTGGGCCAAGATCTCACCGGCCAAAATGATGACCGTGGTGGTTCCGTCGCCCACTTCTTCGTCCTGCGTTCTGCTCAATTCAATCATCGACTTGGCAGCTGGGTGTGACACGTCGATCTCCCTCAAAATCGCGTGCCCGTCGTTAGTCAACACTATGCCACCCATGGGGTCGAGGAGCATTTTCAACATGGCTTTCGGGCCCAAACATGTTCTTATGATGTCGGCGACGGCCTTGGCAGCAGTGATGTTGGACACCTGCGCCTGGCGGCCCGACTGCCGCTGTGTGGACGTGTTCATGTACACGACTGGAGCTTGCATAGTTGTGGAAGATTGAAGAATCAAACTGGAAGATTTTTTCTGAACACCCAACCTGCAAAAAAGAACACTTTTACAAAACACCATTTGCAGCTTCCATGAGTCTACTTGATCTCGAGCGCGAACGGGCAGAGGTCCAGAAGGCAATACAGTCCCGCAAGGGCATATCGACGACCCCAGACGTGGACGAAAAGCTGTTGGAGAGCGCCATTCGGAAAATTCTCTCTGTGGTGAGCTTTTCAGAGCTGGAGGGTCCTGACATTGCTATAGAGAATGTGCGTGCGTTGATTCAGGAGTACGGTGCCGTAAAAGCGCTCACTGAGATCGAATCCACGCTCAACAAGCGGTTGTCGGCGGACGCCATCACCAGGAAACTCGAACAAGGCCTTGAATTGGAAAAACAGCTCTCAGCACAGCCGTCCATTGATGATCTCAGGGAAATTGCCCACAAGGTACGAGATTTGCCGCAAAACGCACAGGAAATACTCAACCGTAGCATAAATTCGCAAATCAGCGCCAAGAGAGACGCCTACACCAAGCAATTGGAAGATCTTGTGGAGAAAAGCTCGTGGCTTGCCCCAAAGTACGATATTTCCAAGACTGATCCCGCGACGCTCAAGTCGCTTTCCACTGCATTCAACGATTTGGTGCAGCTACAGGAGATTTCAGCACGGCCTGCCTACCCCGATTCGTGGTGGGCGTTGGACGTGTTGCTCCAACCGGCTCTAATACGCTTCAACTACCACTTCAACACGCCGAACAAGGATACGAACAAGCTTTCGAAGCCCGAGTGGGCGTTTTCGTTCATGGAGACGTTTCTCAAGGAGAACCTCTCGTTGGTGACGTTGGTGGTGGGGTCAACGTTCCGCAAACTCAGGCTCATTGCAGAGTACGAGATCATCACGGCGTTGCTTGTGCCATTGCGGCAAAAGGTCGTGCACATGGTCACGGTGATCAACAAGAGGATTGCCAGTGAAGAGAATATGAATGAAAAGTACGGCCGTTTGCTCTCGCACCTCATTTTCGAGCTTTCGGCGTTCGACCTGCGCATAAAGGCGACGTATCTGTACAACCCGTTCATCGCGGACTTGCAGACACCTACTAAGAACTGGACGGGAATCAGTGCGGATATTTTGGTACACGGTGCGAACGAAAACTCAACAGTCAACAACTGGCTTGGGTTTGAGCGCGAGCTTGCGCTCAAGCGGTTCAAGAGCGAGATCGTGGACGCAGTGGATGCGTTTGTCGTGGACTATGACTACCAGGGCGAGACTTTGAAGCCCACATACTCTGCACTCAACTTGGTCAAGTTGATTGACAACTTGACGAACCATTTCCAGACATTGGGTGTTGTCAAGTACCAGCTCAAGTACGTATCCACGATCCACTTGCACTTGATCGACGACTACTGCCAGCATGTGGAAGTGCTCTACAAGAAGAATTTTGATGCATTCACGCAGAGCAGAGTCTTGAAAGCTATCCCGGGCGGACTTGCTGGCGAGGCCAAGCAAAGCGAGGTTGATTTTGGGCATATCATGGGTAATTTTGCGCAGGTGTACTGTCTGGCCAAGTTTGTGTGTAATTCTGTGGAGCAGTGGTCGTTGGACTTGGTGTTTATCCAGTTGTGGAAGTTTTACAGAAAGCTACAGAACTTGGACGACTCCGGGTACCTGAGCATATTCGACAGTTCAGTGAAGCAGTACCAGACGTTGATTGACAAGGCCATTAGTACGTTGGGGCAGCTCTTTCGCAAGGAGGTGAAGGCGTTGCTCAAAGAGTACGCCAACCAGACATCGTGGCAAATTCCCGAGTCGCTGGAGCCTGTGGACCCGTCGGCGTTGCTTTCTACGTTTGTAAACAAGCTCCCAGGGCATTTGCACAAGCTTACAGCTGTGATGACAGCGGGAGACTATCAGATGCTCACGGACAAGATTGTTTCACTCTATGCGGAGGTGATTATAGAGTATGTGGTAACTAACAACCAGTTCACGCGCAGGGGCGTGAGGCAGTTGAGGGCTGATGTGCACTATGTGGCGAATGTGCTCGGGGACAAGTTATACTTTTCGAGTGCCAATGCGGACAACAAGGAGTACCAGAAGTTGTTGCAATGTATCCAGGTCTTTGAAGCTGTTGATGCGAAGGAGGCGAGAGCGTGGAAGTTGGACCCAGGGGCGTTCAAGAAGACGTTGAGTTTTGACGCGCGGTATTTGGGAGTGAACACTGTTTCTGATTTGTTGGCGAGGATAATCTAACGAATGAACTGAGCGAAGTGAATGAGCTAGCATAAAACGAATAATATACGAATGAACATGAGCGAACTACCTTGATAATGATGCATTAATGCATTCATTTCGTTCACCTGAATCAGCTTGCATAATGGAGTGACGGAACGCGAACGGAATTTGAACGAACAGTATATAAATGCATCCTATGGCCCTGGCACATTATGAATGACATCCAAGTACGAAATACGCAAACATAAGACTGTGAACGAAGCAGTGTTGTGCTATTCGTAGGTGCATGTGAAATACACTGAAATACCAGTATTTATGGCATATGTAAGGTTTAGCGAAGTGGTATTTAAGCTGGCAATTTCAATAGATACCTGTACCCTAATCGAATCTGCAACACCTAAAATTTAACACTCAGCACCAAATCATTAAGAAATACAATCTATATCAGATGACACATTCCTCCAGATACTATATTACCCAAGATGGTCGAGCAGCCAAACTGCGGATCACTAAAGTTTCTGTTTGTTGTCTAGAAAATATCAATATCAATTTTCCCAATCAGACGCGCCATGTCTTTGTCTCGCAAGAGGGTAAGTACCCCGGCCAACTCCCGATCCCACTAACCTCCAGCAACTCTGCCCCGATGAAACACCCGCAAAACGCCACGACGCGCGCTACGACACCATAGCCCGTCTCTACAGCACCAAACCAGACCAGGCACACATACCAATACCCTGCAAACCCGGCACTATACACCTCGGACGCAGCAGTGCGTGCGACATGAAGATCACAGGCTCGGACGTGTCGTCGAAACACTGCCAATTCACGCTTTCCGTCAACCAGAACAGGCAGATCCTCCACATCACAGACGTTTCGTCCAACGGCCTGTACATCAACGACGAGGTGCTTGGAAAGGGCTCCAGTGCCATCCTACGAAGCGGCGACAAAATCGCGTTTGCAAAGACCGGTGGCGAGTACATCTTTCGGTACTCGTACGACGAATCCGCCAAGTCGCACAAGAAGACGTTTTTTGACGACTACATCCTCGGTGCGCAGTTGGGCCTGGGACACTACGCGGTGGTGAAGGAAGCGCGGGACAGGTGCACGGGCGACATTGTCGCGGTCAAGATCTTCCACCCGGACAAGGCGTCAGCTCTGAAGACCGAGGAGGACAAAAAACTACAGCAGGAGATGAACCTTCTTCTTTCCATAGATCATCCGAACATTGTGCGATTCATCTCGCACTACGTGGAGCCGATCAACCGGCATTCCAGCACGACGTACCTCGTGCTCGAGAAGATGAACAGCGGGGAGTTGTTCCAGCGCATAATCAACAAGACCAGCTTGCGGCAGGACGAGACGCGTGCCTTGTTCAAACAGCTCCTCGCGGGCTTGGGCTACCTCCACAAGAACAACATCATACACAGGGACATCAAGCCGGAGAACATCCTCCTAGACATCACGCCGCGCTGCCTGCTGAGGCGCGATCAGACGGGGCCGTGGGACGAGGACGAGTACGACGTCACGGTCAAGATTGCGGACTTTGGGCTCGCAAAGTTCATCGGCGAGCTTAAATTTACCAACACCTTGTGCGGGACACCTGCGTACGTGGCTCCGGAGATCCTTTCAAACAACACGCATTACCTGACCAAGGTGGACATGTGGCTGACGGGGGTGTTGTTGTATGTGTGTTTGTGTGGGTTTCCGCCGTTCAGCGACGAGTTGGCGCCGCCCAACATGAAGGAGCAGATATTGCAGGCCAGGTACGCGTTCTACTCGCCGTACTGGGACAACATCCAGGACTCGGCGCTCGACTTGATCTCGAACCTCCTTTTGGGCGATCCGAGGGAACGGTTTGACGTGGAGCAGACGTTGGCGCACTGCTGGTTTGACGACGGTGCCATGGACACCAACTCGTCTATGCCGGGGTTGGAGGAGTCGTCGTCGACGATACAGTCGAGTTTTCTGAGCCAGCCGAGTCAGAGGCATGAGAGGGCGAACACGCATTTGGTGACTTTGCGGGAGAGATTCACGTCGGACTTGAACACGGATAGGACGTCGGAGAGGCTGTCGATACTATAGTTTTTGGGAAGCTTGCGATCCAGGAAACGCTTGAAGTACAGCATATGATGGGGAGACTATATATGCGGAAAGGATGATAAAGAGATTAATATATTGGTGTATTGTATATATGTACATTTTTCAAGGTGTTGACTTGACCTTGTAGTGATTTGTGTCACACTGCTCAAGATGAACGTTCATGTTGACTTTGCTCACTTGCTCGGATTTGCTCAATATGAGCTTTCTTGATATCCGGTTGATGGTGCTTCATTGCATGTGCTTTCTTGATATCCGGTTGATATGTGCCTTCATTACATGTGCTTTCGTTTCATGTGTGCTATTCGCTTAACGTTCGCTTTGCTCAGGTTCACAAGTGTATCGTTTATAACATCGTCGGCAAAACCCTCAACTCCTCGCCCCTCGTCTCATAAAACACCCTCAACAACCCCTCATTCACACTCATCACATTCTGCATCTCTTGTGGAACCGCCATCTTCTTCCTGCGTATCTCTCCAATCCTCTCCCTAATTGAAGAAATTTTCGTCGACACCTCAAAGGCCGACCCATAATCTAAAAGCTTCATGTAACAGTCAAACTGGCCAATCATACAGCTCAAATCCTGGTTTGCCTCCACTCCCAACCGGAACCATTCAATACTCTTTCTGTAGTTGCAAAACACATTGAGCTCCAAGAAGCCCAACGACGGAAAGCTCTCCTTGAGGCCACGACTGGCGCTGATCTCCAAGTGGTACTTGGCGGTGAGCGGGTTTGTGCTGACGTACATTTGGCCCAAGTAGTAGTGGGCTTGGAGGGTGAAGTTGTCCAACTCTCCCAACGCAATGCTCTTTTCAAAGTACATCTTCGCGGTGCCCAAATCCGGCTTGCCCTGGAACTGGAAGTAGTAGATTCCGAGGTTGGAGTACACCTGCGACGCCAAGATGGTGTTTGGCTCCAACTCCACGAACTGCTTCCAGTAGTCGGCCGCCTGTAGATGGTGGCCCTGTTTGAACGCCAAGTCCCCGGCCAACTTGAACACAAGTGGGTGTTTGAGCTCAGTGAGCTCCCTGATCAACTTGTTGGCGTACTTGTAGTCGTCCAGCAGTATATCCGGCAGGTTCTGGAGCTTCTTTCCGACGGTCTCGAACGCGAGCACCGCGATGGCATCGTTGTTGCCCAATTCGGCGGCCTGTTCCACCAACTCGTTCTCCAACGCTACAAGGTTCTTGTTGATCAGGTTGGTGGTGTTTCGGATCGTCGCCAACACGTTCTTGAACACCATGAGGTCGTCGCTCACCACGTACTTGGGCAAACGGATGGCCTCTGGCAGGCTGATGTTGGTGTAGATCGCATCGAGAACGGGGAGGGTCTTTGCGTACGAGAGCCTGCTATTGTTGTCGAAGAGGATGCGGTTGAGAGTCAGCTTCTTGGGGAGAAGCGACACCAACAGTGGCAGCGTCAGAGCGTACCTCACAGATCGTATCATGGTGTTGCACGTGATAAAAAAGATTATGTAATGATGAAAAAGTGAAAAAAGGAACCAACTGGTGAAAAATGATAAGACCTGTGAACTAGGATGTTGTTTAAGCTGGAAGTATTCTAAATTATAATTCTATCTTCGATCTGGATATCCCACAACTGGATGTAGCTTTGCAATCTCTTTTTTTCTCCATTTCCTACAACGACAGCTGGTCGCAGAAAACATCGATACCTTTGCCTCGCAGAAATTGAGTGCGTTATTCTGCTACCTTTAAAACATCTGACTATTAGTCGACTACGTTTAAGTCCCCAGAAAATCCCCAGAAACCCAGAAAATCCAGATACCTCGGAATGTTCATTCTTCAATCTGCATGACATTTCCGATAAGATACATTTATTTTTATCTTGTTGGTCCATGGACCAGTCCACGGGGTTTAGCCTGTCAACAGCACCACCCCAGTGGATAAGTCTCCGTACCGAGCACTGCAGCAGTGGCAACTCGCTGAGTTTCGCGTGCTTATTGTGATTTTGTGGTCAGTCCGGAAGTGTCTATGCCACTCATGGCTAGCGACCTATTTTACCAACTCGATCATAACACGCCTCACGCCTCGCAGGCAACGTGTATTATTTTGTTTTAAGTCAACCAGTCCCCTCAGTTTGTACCCCGAAGCTCCCCAGAAACGCGGCGTGGCTTGCCACACATGAAACGCAGTCAAGCTCAGATCGCACAAAACTTATCAGCTTTCCGTATCCAATGACCCTCACTTCCGTCTCCCTCTGATCTTCATTCTTCTCCCCATGCTCTGATCTTTGTCTTTGTGTTACAAATTTGCTTCCCGGGGATTAGCCGACAGCACGTGATAATGAGTCTATTGTGATTGGTTTTGAACGAAAGTCCGATTCAGGGTCAATTGACCACCGTTGCTACGCCCGGCACTAGGGGCAGTGATCCTTGCTGCCCCTTGTCTGTTGCGAGCATCTCAAACACTCCCATGCGGGCTCTTGGTACACAAAGTGGCAAGACTTAAGCTGTCAGCCTAGGAGAACAGAAAAAATACTCTGGGATTGGAAATGCACAATGGGTAAATGTATTTTTCGGGACACCAGCGGACCGAAGGCTCTGTTATCACTGCTCTGGCTACCTCGAGGGTATATCTGGATCCGTGCGTTGTTGGTGGGCGACTGCTGTCGGGAATAAGTTGCACCTTCCGAAGTTTGGTTGGGAAGGTGAATTTGCACCCCTTGGTAGCACCCGACCCCGGGTGATGAAAAGGGATGTTTGAGGATCTTTTGGGAGATGGCATACAATGGTGGGAGGAGAAAAATAGTCATTGCTTGAAGCTGATTCCCACCGATCTTATTTTAACCACTAATCATATTCTCTGTAACACACATATTACTATAGGATTCACTCTATGAGTCTCACCCTGTTCACACTCTGTATCATTCTCATCCTCTCTCCACACGGTTCTCTTCCCTGCGTGTGTATATCCGCCAGCACTAAGCCCATGCAATCTTATCGAACACCGTGCGACCGCACAGAAATACAGCTCCCTTTGTGCGAAGATACCCAGAAATTCAGCAGGATGCATAGCTCTAGCGTCAACCACGGCCTATGCACAATCAACGAGGTATATGCATCAAGGAACGATATAGTGTCACGTGAGTATGCTTGCAAGGCTTCAGAGTTGACTAACATTAACTCACCGATGTCCGTTTACATTCAGATATCGATTGCTCAACGCACGAGGGGGATATGCTTCACATTTAGGTTTGACTTTACTCCTCAACTTTCCATTTAATTTGAGCTCTCTGTGTTCAGCTTCACGTTCAAGTCGTTCATGTGGTTCGATCATGTTTGTTTGTTCAATTTCGTCTTCCTATTCACTCACATTTACTCACATTCAATTCGTTCATGTTCGTTCACGTCAATCATTTTCTATCTATTCGCTCACATTCACTCACATTAAATTCGTTCGTTCACGTCAATCTTTTTCAATCTATGCACTCACATTCACTCACATCCAATTCATTTATGTTTGTTCACATCAATCATTTTCGTATTCCTACTCACATTCACTCACATTCACTTCGTTCATGGTCGTTCATGTCGTTCATGTTCGTTCGTGTCTCTAATCCTCAAATCTATTACTATCGATCCCTACCGAGATTACGATTACATATATGAACTGAAATGCAATGAGCTACGGATAGTTGCTCCCAAAGTCAATGAAATGATCCACGTTGCTCAGCCCCGAGCACGCCGACGAGTTGGGCGCACCCGAGTTGTCGATAGGAGTGTCCGTGCCATTGGCCTGGTTGCTGGTCGTGCTCACGTTTTCCTCGAGCGCAAAGTCAAACTCGTTCGCGTGGAGCGTGTCCTCGAGCAAATCGAACGTGTTAGACGGGTGGATGTTGGCGCCCATCCCCATCGTGTACTGGTTGTTGTGTAGCGCAGTGTGTGTGTACGAATGGACGTTTGTTTTCACCATGTTCACGGAGGGACTGTCGCTTCTCAAATTCACGGAAGGACTATCTCTCACATGGGGGCTGTTGTCGCTTCTCATCACAGAAGGGCTGTTGTGGTCGGATTTCACGTTCACACCATCTCTGAAATCTCTCATGACTGATGGGCTGTCTCTGACTGACACACCGTCCCTGCTATTCATGACTGATGGGCTGTCCCTGCTATCCCTCACCACAGACTGGCTGTGGTCAGAAACACTGCTGTGCCCACTCTGGTACTGGTGCTGCTCAAACTGCTGGTCGAACGAGGAGAAAAAGTCCGGCTCCTCGTTGTAGACGCCGTACTCGTGCGGCGTGTGCTGGTGGCGCGACAGCGTCGCACTGAGCGGCGTGCCTATCAGACTCTTCACGCGGTGGAACGTGTCAGAGTTAGGCAGCGGCACCAACGGTGGGTTCACCGACACGCTCGTGGCCGGTGTCTCGGGCTCGTCCCAGAAGTTCATCTCGCCCGTGACGAACTGGAGGTTACCGTGGTGGCTGGGGTCGTCGAATTGTATCTGCGCCTGCGCATGGTACTTGGCAGGCAACAGCGAAGTGGCCGACGTCACCAGGTCCGGTGGCGTCGGGTTCTGCGCCCGCACCAGGTTGTTTTCGTGGATGTACGCGTTGAGGTACTGAAGCAGGTCCTTGACTCCCACAAGCACGTGTGGCGTCTGGTTGCCGCCCTCGCTCAAGCACGCGTGGCTCACCTGCTGGCCCTCGCTGAAGTCGTCGCAGATCAGCCACTGGTTCGCCAGCAGGTTCACGCCGTTGAAAAAGTACACCAGAAATTTGGGTCTATGCAGGAGCGACAAGCGCAACTCGCTGTGCTCCTTTTTGATGTTGTTGTCGACGGTGGAACAGGTGAGGATCGACAGCACGGGGTAGAAGATGCGGAAGAGGATCTTCAGGTAGTTGGACACCGCCAGGAAAAAGTAGTTCATCTCCTGGTTGCGTTTCAGGAGGATCACCATGAGGTCCACGTTGGTCATGGTGTTGTTGAGCGTGAACGGCAGGAGGTTGACGAGGTTGTTCTTCAACGCAAACTCGTCGTGGTATCCCAGCTTGATGCGCTGCCACAGCCCCACCGAAAGCAGCAGGCAGTCGAGAAAGCAGTACTTTTCGTTGACGGCGATTGGAATCAGGAGGTCGAGGTTGAGAGCGGGAAAACTGCCGCGGTTCGCGTCCGGGCTGCCTTGTCGCTGTCCGGGCATGCTGCGCCGCACGTCCTTGCTGGACACCAGCAGGTTCAGCAGCTTCGAGAGCCGCTCAAACTTGCGCAACTTCGCCCGTCTGTTCTGAAACCAGATCCGCACGGCCTTTTCGTTCATTCCCGTGCGCTCACTGATCTCCTTCCGCAGTTCCGGCAGCGGGTTGGCATTGCGCTCAAACTCTAGGAGGAGCAAGTCGAGAACCTCGCCCGAAGCTCGGGTGCGCTTGGACGCTTCCTCGGTCATGGTAAAGGGGCGGTGGTCGTTGGGAACTTGCTGGGCAAAATCTTTTTGTTTGTACCTCGTGGGCGGCTGCTGTGTGGTTATGCAGCAAGACGGTGTAGTGGGAGGCGTAGGGCTCTAGGCGTCGTAAAGCGGATGCTGCTGTGTGGGAATGTTGGCGCGGAGGTAGCGGCTGTTGCGATATATATACTCCTGTCCTTTTTTGCGTACAGGAAGGTTGGCTTAATCAGTACCAGGCAGCAGATGTGGATTTCGTCCAAAAAATAATGCATGTACACTAAAAGACAAAAAGACCCCCGAAAATAATGCCGGTAGCAGAAAAAGTGAAAAGAAAAGCTCACGGGCCCCAACTCTATTTGGGATTTAAGGTTACGTAACTCCAAGGAACAGGTGCTGCATAGCCAACGAAAGTGTGTGCGTGCGCGAATTATATTTTCTCTTCACATCTCCGCATTCCACCACCCATAGCTCGTCCTAACATAGGCTTCCCTCATCTTGTGGCCAATCTTCTGCGTTAGTCGCGCTTGCGGCACTCTTTTAAAAGCCGGCTTCGCTTCCCCGGGCTCCAAGACATCCTGCACCTCCCACGCTGAGAGGACTTAGGACCTGGGAACGGTCACTAAGTCTGCAACTGCCTGCTGAAATCGTGCAGCTCGCCAGTGTCATAGTCTTGAGCAAAGGCTTGTGTGTAGGAGCCGGCACCTTTTGGTATTGTATCGAATTCACCCGACGTGCATGTATGAGATCCAAGGGACAAAAGTGTCACGACGATTACGAATGATTAAAAAGGAAGACTCTCTAAGACCAATGCGGAATGAGGAGAATATTTGGGGGATTCTGGTACGGGGACGACAGGAGCAAAGAGAATGGTGGATCAGCATGGGCACAAGAATGGTAAGATCTACCATTCTCTTGCTTACCATACACCTACAATAGAAGCATAATGAACTATCCTTGGTGGGCGGCGTTTCGCTGGAGAGGGTTCACTACCGTCCACATTTGGCAAAGATCAGTGGACCTTGGGCTGTTATGAACAAAAACATCAACATGCTACTGATGTGCATAAGGCACAAACTCCCAGACTTATCTCCGCTGGGATCTTGTAGACAAGTTGCGAGCTGCCGCTCATTTGCTGGTACTTCCGACTGCCAACCGTAAACGCCAAACACCGCTGACTTGAGCTGCTCTTGCTCGCACATTCCCGTGTTCCCGGCCGTTTACCCGCAGTTTTCCTCGCAAATTTCGTGGGTTTTTTTTGTCCATCGCAGCCTTGCGTACGTTGATTTTGCCCACCGTGCATCTATATGTGCTATGAATTTGTGCCATGCACTGTACCTTTGTGCTGCTTTGTTCAACCTAGTTGGGACCATCATCCCACGGGTTCTGACAAACACGAGGTAAGATCAGTCGTTAAAGACGGTACACTTCAAGCGGGCTTCTTGTTCTCTCGCATCATGCTCAGGCATCTATTTTGTCCATCACCTGTGCACCCATTTTTGCGACAACATGTTCCGCAAAAGCAAATCCGGTGACGATATTTCCTCACGTTGTCCTCCGGATCTCGTGTTTTCCTACCGATCTTGTCACTCACATGGCCCGCACGTGATCTACCAAGGATGACAACAGGAACGACATAAAGCGCGGAACGATTACAAGACTACATCGGTGTTTCAGTCCAGTACAATTTACAAGTCTACATCGGTGTTTCAGTCTAATGTTTCGAGGACTTGCATCTTTTTCTTGAAGGGTGATCACAGCTCAGTCACCCTATGCGCACGCCTGGGATGAACTCATATATTTTTCTGTCTTCATCCATGACTTCTAAAAGTGTAGCGATGCGGAACCGTTGCGCGTTATCGATGACACTTCTGTCACATCGGTCTAGATGCAAAAACGGTCACTCTAAAATAGATCATCTCGGCCCAGAGACCGAAATCCAGAGGGTGCTCACCGGTGTTGCGTGCAGATTTCAGTTGACATCATAGAGGATGAATGATCGGGAGAAGTGATCTGGAGAATTTCCAGTAGAGTTTCAGTGGTGTCATTTCAGAGAAGCATTTCAAAATAGTGATTCCAGAGCAGTAAAGTCATTCAAGATTCATCCTATAATCACTTAGTCATTCGATTCAGTAGAACTATTTAGATGATCATCTCATCAGCCCTACCCCATCCTTCGTGTACGGCAGGACTTGCTCCCAGCCAACCACCCCTCTGCAACCTATAGGGCATTTTCAACCGCTACACCCTTCTGCACACTCGCTTATCCTACAATGTGATCACGTGATATAATAACAACTGTACCTAACCCCGTAAAGCTTCATTCGCCTCACTTGTGAAAGGACGCAAAGCGAAAAAATCATGTGCCCATCTCGATAATAGGTCTTTTGTTATTCAGAGCCTTGACCTGGTGTAATTAGCTGTACACACAGTAGCAAACTCTACAAAGGTCGTAATACCTCTTTCCTTATACATCCTCGTCTAAAGTTGTGGGCTTCCTTCTCTACCTCAAGACAATAGACGAATTACGCGGCAGAGAGTCCAAAGTGCTGGGCCCCCACAGAGGATTGTTTCGCTTTTCCAGCATTTGCCCGTTTTGGATACTTCGTCGCACAAAAAAACGAACAAAAGAAGGTTGACTAACATGCCGTCAAACCTTAACAACAGTGTGTGCGCCGTTCGATTGTTTTGTCGTCTTCTTAGCGAGCCAAGATTCCTGTTGGCCGATTTCTACAGAAAACAAGGCTTTAGTTTAGTCCTTGCTCATCGAGACTACAAAAGCGTGCGATTGGCAAAACTAGCGTACAATAACGTCATACGCCCCAAATAACGTTCTAGGCCACTCGAGGGGACATCCAAACACCCACCAAGCCTAGTGTTGCAACTTCATGACCTGAGGTGTCGTCAAGAGCTCGTCATGTGCTGGTTGTAAGTGAAAGCTAGTTGCGTGATATTGGGCCTGCCTCTCGTCTCAAAGAGGAAATACTTCAAGGCCATGATTCCACCTGCCCCTTAATGTGTGTGATTTTATGCGTCGCTAGTTCATAACTCAGTATTTTCTCGTTACCCTTTGTGTGTGTTTGTTCTCTCTATAACAGTCCCACGAACCTAAGAATTTGGGCGATTTCGCAGAAAATATTCTGCGTACCGCTCCGGAGGTGAGCGAATAAAAATACGATTTTACTAAGGGCATTTCATGCCCTTTGTTCATAACGTTTGTTTTAGCCCCCTAGTCTTCATCCGTTTCTTTCGACTTTGGGGGCTACCGAGAAGCGCGGTGACGTTGGTGCTGAAACTCACTGTTATCTGTCCCTGTTGACAGTCCTTGACTTCGATCAATTTAAACCTGTGTAATCATATGCGATTCTCGTGGACACGATGTCATGACAACACCAGACGTGTTTGCGTTGTCAAGTGCTCATGAAGCGCATCCAGCATTTTCTGCTTTACACACGTTACAGGGACTATTCCTCGAACTAGACCTTTGTGACCAATATGGCTAAATGGTTTGTAGAATCTGAATCTCAAGAATGCATCATAACATCACTGAGATCACGAGAACACAGCCAAAAATCACAGCACCACACAACACGAATACAGGACCAACAACAACAGTCCATTCTTACTCGCCAAACACTGTTACGTTGACTCGTTTGGTGCGCTGTCTCGGACTTTTCTTGACTGTAATTGCCCTGCGCAAATATCCTAACCTTTTGCTCCCGTCAAACTCAGCAACATTAGGCTTTAATCTACTTTATTCCCACTCTTCTATTATATCCAATTACCTGAGCAATTCTTCTATATCAAACTCTTCTAGCCCGCTGAACCACATCTTGATGTCTTTCCAGGCCCTCGTTTGCGGCTCCCATTTCTGAAATGACGTCAACAACTCCTCCAATATGCTCATGTTGCCTATGTTCTTCACGTGCACGAGCCGTTCTATCATGGACCTCACGTTCCACGGAATATCGTACGTATTGGCACTCACTTTCGCATACGAGTACCGGTCTTCTTGCACCTGGAGCTTGTGCCGCGGTCCGTTCACTAAGCTGGTCGTTTCGACGGCATGCATAAACCCAGTCAAGTATACTTCTTCGTTGTCCTGCATGCAACAGTGCCCTCCACTGACGCCTACCAACACTTCGTTGATGGCCGTGAGCAATGCCAAGTCTTCGGTCCTGCCGACATTGAACATCGCGAGCAAAGCACCAACGAAGCTTACCATAAACGGTGGGATATCGCTCCCTTCCCGTACATACACTGTGCGGAATATGTTAGGGTGTTTGTACTTGAGGGCAAGTGTCGACACGAGGGGCACAAACTGGTCGTCCGCAGAGGCGACAAACGTGACCTTGACATTATGCTGTTCCACTAGTCTGTGCATCGCGCGGTCCAACTGGATCGAAGTGGGCAGGTTCGGTCTTTGAAGTTCAAACAACTCGTTGATGAGCGTCTTTTCATGTGGCGTATACGCACGTATCACAACCTTGGAATCTAGTCCAGCGTGAGGGCCGCTCACAAGCCCACCCATACTGAGAAAGCCCAACTTCTTTGTATCCACCGCCATGCCCTCCACTTTCCATTTCGTCAATACCTCTGCAAATACGTGCATGGCTACCGGAACACCCAGCGAGTGTGCTGCTACAAACACGACATCGCTCTCTTCCACCAATTTCCTCCAGTTTTCTAGTAATGTGATCAATTTCGTCACACGATCGCTGATCCTGCCCTCGCCCTCAAGTGCAATGGTTTGGATCGTGTACGGCGCACTTGGATCGAGCCAACGCTCAACGGCACGCGCTGCACTGTGTACGAACGAGATAGAGCTTCCTGTTGGCTGGCCGATGAGCGTTCGCACAAGTTTTATGGGCAAGAAGCCATGCACTCCTATCACAACCACCCTGGAGATGTTTCTCTTTTTCTGTAGTAGGCGCAGAGTGGTAGATCGGTACAAGTGCAGCTCCGACGACTTATGCGCCCATATGAGTTCCTCTGAATGTAGCCTGAGTTTCGTTCTCAAGGTGATCTGGCGGATGTTGCGCGAGAATATCGGGCACAACTGGCCAGACGACCGCGGTGCCATCCCTAATGCGAGCTCCAGCGTTTCAAGAGGCGTCAACGGCCTCTTTCGCAGTTGAAAGCGAACGGGATGTGATTCTGTGAGTGTGTCACTCACAGCAAGCTCATTATGGGCTCCTTTCGATTTGAATTCTGAATAGCCTAAGTGCCTGCCATTTCTGGGACTCTCAATTGGTTGCGCTTCGGCTCGTTGAATGACGGACTTGAAAGCGTATTGAGATGCATCCGGAGGTGATTCAATTGAGAACTTTGCAGCTTTGTATAGTTCGGCCGCAGATTCGTCGCCACTAACATCTGTTTCATCCTCGTCTGTTTCCGTGGCCCGATTCATCGTGAACCACGAGAGCCACGATTGTGAGGGAGGTGGTTCTTGGGTAGTCTGTTGGTCATTTGAAATCCCTGATTGTAGTTGACCGTTTGAGGAAGCTTCGTGTTGGTGATTTGAGGGGACGCTTTGTTGGTCGTTTGCTTTCTTTGTTGGTGCTTCTGGTGTAACTTTTTGTGCTTCTGGTGTACCTTTCATTGGTGCTTCTGGTGTAACTGTTTTCTTTCTCTGGCCCTCAACGGGTGTTTCCTTGACGGCTCCTGTGGACAATTGTCTATTGGGCTTCTCTTTCATTGTCACATCTTTACTTTCCTTGGTATTCATTCCGTCCACAGTCCCATTTACAGAGTTTGTCATCTCAATGGTTGGGTTCTCCTTCGGGGTGAAATTCTCCTGTTTCCGGTTTGTAATCTCCGGGTTTTGATTTGAATCCTCCATGCTCACGTTTGCATCCTGTATTTGGTTTCTATTCGCATTTCTATTCTCCCGCACGCTCTCTCCATTAAAAACCAACCCGCTCACCCGGCGGTACTGCAAGGACCAGTCAATCCACGGTTCAGCCGGCGTTTCGCTCTCGGTGCCCTCTTTGTTCCATGACAACCACGTGGTTGTAGACTCCTGCCACCACCATCCACGTTGCGGTTCCAATGTCTGTGTCTCTCCATCCGAGTGCGAATCGTCAATGATGGCCGAATCGTCATGCTCATCCGGTTTGACGACTTCCGAGTTGCTTTCGCTCGATTTCGAAGCCGATTGTTGCAAATTAGTGTCGCTTGTTTGCTGTTGTTGCCTTATCAGCGGAGTCTGTGATAAGCACGCGACGCGCTCTTCGTTTGCATTCTTATCCTCAGTTTCGCCCAGCATTGCAGCTGGTTTCGAATCGTCTTCCTGGGCTATCTCCACGTCTCCGTCCTCTTTCTCTAGTGCTGAAGTCCGTCGCCAGTAGGATCGGCTCATGGTATTTGCCACAAACTTTGCGATAAAAAAAAGCATGGCTGATTGGAACCTGATTCTAGACAAATTGAGCGTCAGGGATCAGGTGGAGCAGGAAGATGCTAAATATTTCGTTGCGTTCCGCCAATTGCTGAGGATCGGTGGCGCTGCCAGCGGTGCGGATAGTTGGAGGCTCCAGACTGAGGTAGAGGGCTTGGTCACGCAAATCAATCAATCCACCATAAAGACACAGAGTTTGCAGGAAGACGTTAGGAAACGGGACGCCACCATTGCGGCTCTTGAGAGGCACAACGAGAAGCTAAACTCGCGCATTGGCAGCCTAAATCTCGAGTTGAAGGAGAAGAACAAGGCCATAGAGATAGTAAACGATGCGGCCTTGATGACCCAGATACAGTTGAATGTCCTCGGGGACAGGGTGGAAAAGGTAGAGAGGGAAAATGAGAGTTTGGTGAGAAGGTGGATGGAAAGGATGGAGAAAGATGCGGAGGAGATGAATCGGAGGAATGAGATGGAGAAGTGAAGGGAACGGTGTAAGCTATAGTGAGAGTAGGGAAGTGATAATGAGAATAGGGAAGCGGGAATTGAGTGGGTTATGGAATTGACATGGATTTGGAACGAATACCTGGGAAATAGATTGCTGAGCGCTCTATAGGATATCGCTAATAGCCAGATAATGTGGATGTCATATTAGATGTGTATATACAGGAAGTTATAAATGTAAGCAAACTACCGTACCATACGCAGACGTAAATACATGTTCGGCCCTGGGCACATATCACACTCAAACGTAAAGACAACACGAGAACGTACTGTTTGGCCCTGAGCACATGTAATTCTCAATTTCAAAGACAACGTGAGAACTTCCTGTTTGACTCTGAGCAATGCACACTATTTCACGCTCCTGTATACGGAATGGA
The DNA here is from genome assembly GCA_030563775.1 of [Candida] loeiensis. Taxonomy (NCBI): domain Eukaryota; kingdom Fungi; phylum Ascomycota; class Pichiomycetes; order Serinales; family Debaryomycetaceae; genus Kodamaea; species [Candida] loeiensis. The sequence continues at coordinate 240,868 of JAJMKD010000003.1, forward strand.
ATTCTACACTGATTACCAGTTGTTTAACTGATTTCAGTTGGTTAGCTCTTCGGGTTCGTGGCCTATCGAACGCCATTCTTTGGGAGTGCTGATTCTCATTTATGGAAACCCTACCTTCCTCTTTTGGTCTGATTTCACCAATGATATTGCCCACCTCTCCTTCATAAGTAGATTTCGCACTTTCTCCTCTTTATCCGCGAAAATTGCCGAATCCATTCCTTGTCCTCTTTTAGCTCATCGCACATTTAAGAATATTCTCTTACGAAATTCGTATGGTCTCGAACTCTGACCCACTCTTTTGTAATTTTTGTCTAAATTCATCAAAATTACCAACCAATAAAAGATTCACTCACTACATGCTTACCAACCTCCCAACGCACGCAAAATCATTCTCTGGCCAAAACCATTCCTAATCCTTCCCATTTTTCATCCGCCCGTTTTTTTGTGCAACTGTTTTGGCGAACCTGCATTTCTCCACCCCTATTGCAAACCTTTTCGTCATCGTGCATCGGGCAAACTCCGAACACTATCTTCCCCTCTTTTAAAAAAACTTCCACAAGATGAAACGTAGGGGAGCTATTTTCCAAAAAGAAAAGTCGGATTCAAGGGACTCTCTTAGGTATACTTTGCTTATGCTCGTTACTCTAGTAAGTTTGCTCTTTACATCTTGTACTAAACTTTTTATTCATAACACATACACATCATTTCTTTGCATGTCAGCGGTTGCTGGATACCGGCTGCTGGATTACTTGGAAGTGTCAACGACAATTCTACCAACGATGGCACCCTTGGCCATCTCCTCGTAGATGCCCTCCAACTGGGACAAGCCTCTGATCTCAATTGGGCAGGAGATCAAACCACGAGTGAAGAAGTCGATGGCCTCAGCAGAGTCCTGTCTGTTACCGACGTAAGAACCGGTGATGGTGATGGACTTGACAACAGCGTCGAAGATTGGGGTGACGACCTTGGCACCAGCTGGCAAACCGACCAAGACGACGGTACCAGTGGATCTGACGTACTCACAGGACTGGGCAACGGCACCCTCAGAGACGGAGACGTTGATGACACCCTGTGGACCACCGTCGGTGGCCTTTCTAACGGCTGCGACAACATCCTTCTCCTTAGTGTAGTCGACGAAAGCCTCAGCACCGAAGGATCTGACGAGCTTCTCCTTGGCCTCACCACCGTCAATACCAATAGGACGGTAACCCATGGCCTTGGCGTACTGGACGGCAAGAGAACCCAATCCACCACCAGCACCGACAATGCAGACCCACTGGCCTGGGGAAAGGTTGGCGGTCTTCAAGGCCTTGTAGACAGTGATACCAGCACACAAGATTGGGGCGATCTGGGCCAAGTCAGTGCCAGCTGGAATGCGGGCAGCCTGGACAGCGTCAGCAGTGGCGTACTGCTGGAAAGAACCGTCGTGCGTGTAACCAGACAAGTCGGCCTCGGCACAGTTGGACTCAGCAGACTGGCGACAGAACTCACAACTCAAACAAGAGCCGTTCAACCACTTAACACCAGCCAAGTCACCGACCTTCCAGCCCTGGACGTTCTCACCAATGGCGACAACGACACCGGCACCCTCGTGGCCACCGACCAAAGGCAACTTGGTTGGCAATGGCCAGTCACCCTTCCAGGCGTGCAAGTCAGTGTGGCACACACCGGAGTACTTGATGTTGACCAAGATCTCAGTGGCCTTTGGCTTTGGGACTGGGATGTCCTTGTAGATGAGTGGACCACCGTTGGTCTCAAAGACGACTGCTTTCTGAGTAGTTGGGATAGACATGTTTATTATTTGTTTTCTGAATGATGAGGAATTGAAAAGTCGACGGGCGCTGATCATTTTATACTTTTCAATCTCGCTACATTTGTTCCCCTCCCCACTATATACGTATTTCAACAACAGGTGATTACTCTCCTGCACAATGCATTAAATGCACACAAAACCATACCACCAACGTCGCCAGACGTGGAGTTAGGTGCGTTACGAGTGACCTGCCCCACCGTTGTGCTGTATCCGTGCAGTTTGGCTGCTTTTGTTGAGCTCCTCGGTGGCTTGCCCGCCGGAGTTGCCAAGGTGGGTCCGCTCTCGGCCACCAAAAAATAAAAAAAAAATGGAGTTTGGATCCGGACTTTGGACATCACCAGACTCCGCAAGCACCTGATGCAGAAAATCATCAGTTGAACACATGACTAAAATTTCACGCGGAACAGATCACGGAGTCAACTCCGTGGTTCACTGGTTTCGTGATGGTCATGGGGTGTGAAAACGGCTGATCTCACCACACCAATGGCAGTAACTATACTTTTCACCACGTTCTCCGGACTTAGCACACTCAACAGGTTTGCATGTTCCCAGATCCCCTCTCAATTGTCCCCACTGTACAGGCTATTTTTGGTTTGTAGACTTCCCTGGACTTTACTGGTCTCTTGGTATATGCAGGACAGCAGCCCCACAATATGCTAATTGCCGCAAAAGGGACAGCACTATGGTTGTCTTTGCATTGTTGATCGGGTCTCAGAGATCTGACTGCTCACTACAAAACACCACTAGCTCCCCTTTCCTCCTGTCGTCCCAGTGAAACCAGCTATTGAAAAAACGGCCACATTCGGCATAGCCTGGCAACGACTCCGCAAATGCAGCCATGGGCTCAAAAACTACAATCTTTGAGGGACGCGCTGCTAACGAGCTCCAAAAGCCGCGCGGGTCATCGTAGAAACGATCGGACTCATCCCTGTACTCGCGAACGTTGCGAGCGTTGCCCGCATCAAGATGGAGGGGAGGCTCGCACGTGAGAAACCACGAAGCGAGGTTTGCATCGTGGATGTTGCTCTGCCAGGGGGTAGAGTGGCACGGAACAAGGAATCCTACGTCAGTGACCCCCTGCTCACGAAATGTGCTTATGATGTCTATCACACCGCGCTCATTCACCCGTGTGCACACGTAAGCGATGATGACGTGGAGCATGAGGGGGATAATAGCGATGGCCCAAAAGTCGGGACTTCTAGTGCGGACTTTTGTGGCGGTTTCCGATTCAGTAATCGCCGACTCGGACTTTTTGCCTGTCCTTTTGCGGACAAAATTGGAATTTGTGGGGCTCCCAGATCTTGAAAGCAAAACGTCTTCGTCAAGCTCCACATTCTCAATCTCCGTGACAGAAGTCTGGTCAATCTCCACTTTCTCAATCTCCGTGCCAGAACCAGTCTGGTCAATCTCCGTTACAGGAGTAGGAATCTCCACATTAGGAAACTCCACTCTTTCAAACTCCGGTTTCTCAAACGTCCTGTTCCCCTTACTTAAAGGGCCAGCCCTCCTGATACTACTTCTTCTCCTTTTTTCAATCACCTCCGAAAAAGCGAACCCGCACACCAATAACATAACAGGCTGCAACGGGTAAATAAAACGGAACTCTTTATGGCTGATAAACGAGAAGCCGAGGACGACTGCGAGCGACGCGTGGACGAGTGTGTTTGACTGCATCATGTAGAGACCGCGCGCCAAAAGCGGCAAATACGTCATCATCATGAGTGGCACCAGTTGCGTGAGGTAGAAGTGCCACGGAGCACTGCCGTAGAACACCGACAAGTTGCGCAACACATTGAACTCGAGAAAGTTGTAAATGGGAAACGTAAACTCGCCATAGAATATATAGTCTGGTATCGCAGTGAGGGCCAACAGGGTACCCACCACCAAAAATGCCAACCCCACGAAAGCAACCCTGTGGGTTATGGCCCGTGATCTGACCACCTTTTCTGCCCCCAAATACGCCCAGAGCATTGCGTTAGTCGGGCGTACGATACAGCTGAGTGCCCCAAACACCACGCTCACGCAATACCGTGTGTAGCTCAGCGACCCCCACCAGTAGCGGAGCCCGAGTACCACCAACGCAGTTTCGAACGTGTTGGAGAATGACCGTGTGATGAAGAACCAGTTGAAGGGGTTGAGGAGAGAGAGCGCTAGTGTACACCTTGCCACCAACTCGCTTCCACTGTATGTTTGTGCGAACCTGTATGTGACGAACTCGATGGTGGTTGCCATCACCGCACCGATGACTTTAGGCACAAGCAAAATAAACCGGTACTCGAGATCGGGGTTGCCATGTGCGGCCAACTGTGCGAGCTTGTACCCCCCTGCGTAGATCAACGGGTGTAGCGACAGTCTGAGGTGCTCCTTCCACTCCCATGTGATGTAGCCGTAACCGAAAATGTAGTGGTGGGCGGGCTCCAATGCCTGGAAGTACTCGTCGGGCTGGAAGAAGGTGACGGTAGTGACCGCGTTGAGGAGCCTGAAGACGAATAGGGCGCCGATGAGGGAGTACTTGGGGAGTTGTGAGGAGCCCATGGTGGGAAAAAAAGAGATTTGATGGATAGACAGAGATTATGGAGGAGGTGAGGAGATAAAGATTAATGAGATGAGGAGATACGGATCACGGGAGCAGGGTTCTGAGGTGAGTGTGTGTTAATTGAAACCAAGAATATGTATGTGTGAAAAAGGACCATCAAACGTGACGTCAAAAACCGAGATCAGAATATACTAAACCATTTCCAAGCTAGTTTATAGAAGAATATACTGTACCACAGACACACAACCACAGACACCACAAGTACGACCACAAGTACCACAGACTACTAGCAACCACTACAACCACCACAGACTACTAGCAATCACTACAACCACTACAACCACCACAGACTACTAGCAATCACTACAACCCCTACAACCACCACAGACTACTAGCAATCACTACAACCACTACAGACACCACAGACACCACAAATACCACCACAGCTACCACAGACTACTACCAGCCACCACACACAACTACGCAATCACCACAGATAGCTCACTGTTCATGCCCCTCGACATTTACCTCAACCACATCCACAATGCATTCCTCTGTAGTAGCATGGGAGATATCCCAAAAGCCAAAAAAGAGTGCATCGAAAGCATCAAGATACTAAATAAATTGTCCAAAAGACCAGATGCCGATCCAGCACTCCCTGTACTTTCCAAGTTCTCCCTCCAACTCCACGAAAAGATGTCAAAAGGTCTCACTTTTGCCGAAAAAGTCGTCTGGCTCAACTCCAAACTCGGCAAAGAGCTCTTTTACCCCGTTGTGCAGTTCTCCAAAGACCTAGACTCCACGAATGCGACATTCGTGAGTGTCGAGCATGCGTATACCGATGATGACGAGGCATGTAGGAAACTTCCAGACAATATCGACTCGCAGTTTGAGCGAATCGAGGCAAAGGACTGGACTAGCGACGAAAACCAGCTCCTGCACTTGTATCAGGACATCCTCGAGAACTGCTCCTTCGTATCGCTGTTCTTGTCCATAGTCGACACGCTCCACTGCTATCCATTGACGTTGATTGCACCACATGTACAGAGCACCAAGTACCGGGTCAAATTGCACTTCAACGGAACGGATCGTTTGGTGACGATCGACAACTTCCTCCCACAGGTGCGAAACAACCCCGACCGTAACCTCATTATCAAGTCCAGTCTCAACAAGAATTTGCTCTGGCCTGCGTTGATCGAAAAGGCGTTCTTGAAGATCATGGGGCACGGGTACAGGTTCATTGGCTCCAACATGGCCATCGATACCTTCATTCTCACCGGCTGGATACCCGAGATTGTCAGCATCAACAACTACAAGCTCCCCGACAACTTCACCGGATTGTGGCAACTCTACAAGCGGGGAGAAGTACTCCTTGGACTTGGAACAGCCAACTTGACACGGCAGCTCGCCACGGAACTCAACTTGATTTCCGAGCACGACTACTCCATCCACGCGTACGATCCAGAGAACAACACGGTCGTATTGAAGAACCCGTGGATCGAGGACAGGCAGACATCCAAGCGGTTTTTGATGATGGAGAACTTGAACTACTTCAAGTACCTTTACGTGAACTGGAACCCCAACGCGTTGTTCAGTGAAAAGACGAGCGTTAGTTTCTTGTACCTCCAGAAGGGAGATGTCGAGAAGGACGAAAAGCTCAAAAGGCCATACAATCCCAACCACTACTATCAAAACCCGCAATATTCCATTGTGAACTCCACTTCACAGCGCCAAGGAGTGTGGCTCCTACTTGAAACGCATCTTCCCTTCAATGGGGACCAACTGACACAACTACTTGTGTTTGAAACACGCAACGACCGCGTTCTCTCTCCCATCCAGTACCGCTGTGTGAATACAGGCAGCGAGGTCTTTAAAAACAAGCATTTGTTGGCCAAACTCATCCTAGAGCCCCAGAAGTCGTACACCGCAGTGGTGCTATCCACACACCAGTGCAACTTTACGCTCACGGCCTACAGCAACATGGAAATCACACTAGCAAAGGCAAAATTCCTCCATTTCCTGACACAGCCTGAGATGAAGGGCACCTGGACAGCCGGAGGAGGTAATTGGACGTTGTCGTCATTCACAGACAACCCTCAGTACTTGTTCCACGTGAAACAAGATACTATTGACGGATGCTTGATTGCACTCTACTCGGCATCGAAGCAGTTGATCACAGCCCACGTCTTCCACTGCGAGGAAGGTGAACGGCAGATGCGGGTGCGAAACTTCGACAAGTCCAAATTGCTCTCGAGCGAGAACTACGCTGAAGGAGTGATGACGTTGTCATTGCCTCCGCTTCGCAAAGGTTTCTACAAGGTAGTGTTGTCGACTTATGAGCGTCTTGACACCCCGGCGGACTACACGATGTTGGTGAACCACAGCACGCCACGCGAGAATCTCTCGATCAGCAGCATTTCCAGCACCTTAGGGCTTTTCACGCAGTCGCAGATGTTTGACTGGGGTGGGGGAAACCGGTTCAAGATGTTCTTCAGTGTGGGAAACCACAGTGTGCGGGCCACGTTTGTGTTGAAGCACTTCCACAGCTACACACAGCAGTTTGAGTCGGCTACGGACTACAGGCCCGCGCTCCGTGGATCCGTATTCAAGAAGCCAGGGAAGCCTGTGCAGGTGAACGACCGCTGGAACGACTGCTTGTTTGGGACGTACGTGGACGTGGTTTTGGAGGAGCCTGGGGAGTACGTGTTTTTGGTCGAGAGATTTGAGGCTGGGGAGGGTAGTTGTTTGGTGGAAGTGGGGAGCAGTTCTAGGATTGAGGTTTCGAGGTAGAAAGAAGAGGAGAGTAAGGTATAAAGTTCCCAGTTGTAATTTTCTCTACAGTAGAGAGTAAAGAGTAGTGCTAGGATTGAGGTTTCGAGGTAGAGAAGCTAGTAGTAGTGTACAAAGGTTTCCAGTATGATTGAATTTTTTAAGTATAGAGAAAGGAGTAGTAGATTAGGTGCTGGTCCTGCTACCACGTTTACTTGTTCAATTCGGTTTCGTATCCTCCCTCATGTTCATGTAGGTTTCTATTCACTTCCCGTTGGGCCCGCTTACATAATCTCAAATTCATTGACGTGTTGAAAAATACACACACATGAGGATTGGAGTATTCACGGCGCTTGCTGCTGTGGTCGGCACAGTTGTTGCCGGACTTTCCCCTACCGAATTGACCACAATGGCCAAAGGGACGAGCAAAAGCATCATCGAATTGAACGACGAGAATTTCCAGGACTTGTTGAACGGCAAGAGAGACTACCACATAGTGTTGTACTTGGCGACCGATTCACCCCAGATCAACTGTGCGTTGTGTCGTGAATTCAAGCCCGACTTCGAGACCGTGGCCTACAGCTGGGCGCACGAGCACCCCAATGGATTGTCGCGCGCTGAATTGGCTGGCACGGGCGAGAAGGACGAAGCACCAAAGAACATCTACTTCATGAGCTCGGACTTTGTGCGTTCCAAGGCGTTTTTCCAGCTCTTTGCCTTGGACAACATCCCCAAGGTGTTTTACTTCCCGCCCTCGGCTCACAATGTGGCAAACAACTTTGTCAACGAAAAGATCGACTACCAGTTCCTCCAGGGCAGCCACAAGGCCTTGTTGATGGACTTCATCGCCCAAACCACCGGCCACGTTATCACCGAGCACGTCCCTCCCGACTACACTAGGATTGCCATCAATGCGGTGACCGCTTTCTCGGCTGTGCTTTTGATCAGGAAGTTCAACAAGCAGGTCACATCCGCACTCACATCCAGAACGTTGTGGAGCGGAATGTCGCTTGTTGCGGTGTTGCTCCTCACCACAGGCTACATGTTCAACCAGATCAGAGGTGTGCCGTACGTGCGTGAACTGCCAAACGGCAACATTGACTACATAGCGCCGGGCCAGCAGCAGCAGTTTGGTGTTGAGACCCAGATTGTTTCGTTCATCTACGGATTGTTGAGTTTGCTTGTGATTGTGTTGTTGAAGAGGGTGCCTACCATAAAGTCGCCTTCCGTGCACATGTTTGCGGTGGGTGTTGTTGTGGTGTTGATTTTTGTGTCCTACAGTGCGTTGCTTTCTGTGTTTGGGCAAAAGGGGACTGGGTACCCATACCACTTGTTGAAGTTATTTTGATAGAGTAGGAGCTGTGATTATGTATAATCACTTGTTGAGTTCCGATAGAGTAGGAGCGGTGATTATATATGATCACTTGTTGCGTATTGATAGAGTAGTGATATATCTATTGTTGTAGATAGATTGGTGACATTTGGCAAAGTATCATGTATTTTAGATCAATCTTAAAATCCAACTTAGGTTACTCCCAACCTATCCAACCGTGTATCCACCTTGGTTAGCACTTTCTGCATTGCCACCAAGCGCTTTCTCAACTGCTTGATCTTCTGTAAATCGGCCGCCATGTCCTTGTCATCTGCTATATTTCGGTTCTCCATCACCACTGTTTTGAACTTCTTGAGGCGGTCCTCTATAAACTGTAGTCGTGTGAGAAGGATGAGCTGTGACTGGCTTAGCAGCTCGAAGTTGTCGTTGAGTGAGTTCAACGGGGCACTCAAGAGTGTGTGTGCGGTCAATTCAACCGGGTGTATTTCGGGGGACATGTAGTGAAAATAGAGAAACAAGAAATGGAAATGGAGGATGTCAACTTGGATTTGAAGAGAGATCAAAGGGTCTTATGATGGAATGCTCGATGAACCCTTTCCGATTTGCTCTTTGATTGTAGATATATAGCCTCTGTAGTTGTTACCCACGGTGTACTCGACTAAATTGCTGCATACACCATTTTCACTGCACCAGGTTTGTTATCACTGTACCGGTTTTGTACGCTGTACTAGTTTCGTCTAACACTCTCACTAACAGGCTGCAACCCTCGCGCTTTCATAAAGTGCCTGCTAATACTACCTCACTACTCGACTCGTGGAACTTCTCTCAACTCACCTGTCACTCCTCTGTTTATATGTCACATGACCTGTCTCGTATAGAATGACACAAACTCGTTATCCTTGTTGAGCAATCTCACATGCCCCATCATTTTTTTGCTGCCAATCACTCACGTCACGATGACACTGAAAGATACAGAGGATAAGATCTTATATCGGCAGATCCGATCTGTCAAATGTGGCGAGATAGAACGCTTCAAACTAGAGTACACACCCCCGCGCTCCGGCGGAGACTCCGATGCGCTGGTGCAAATTCCGTCTAATCTATGGGTAAAGGTGAGAAATAATCAACTGATTGCCCTCAGAGCAGCGTACTTAGCGGGACCGTACGTTTTGTACGTGGACTGCAAGCTGGACCAGTACGACCAAAATACAAAGTGCTTCGTCACTGCGGATCAGCCTGTTTTCGAACCGCAGCTCCTTCCCGGCCAGTCATTCTACGTGGAGTTGTCATGCCACACATTGCAAGAATCATACAAATGGACTTTGGACGTCATATCCCAGATATTGTTCAATAACACCATAGAGGTTGAGTTTGAGATCCTTGTGGGAACGTCCAAGGCCATACTACACGATACATCCTTCCACGAGAAAAGCGTCAAGAACGCAGGGCACTCTGGTCTCTTTGTTCCCAATGACATCTTGCACGTAGATGTGCAGGACACATTGGACTTGTGGAACTTGCCTGTCCCCGATCCCGTGAAGCCGATCCATCTTGTGATCTTGACCCACGGTTTGCATTCGAACCTCTCTGCCGATATGCTCTATCTCAAGGAAATGATCGACCAGGCGGGCACACACGATAATATAGTGGTCAAAGGCTTCTTTGGCAACAAGGGGAAGACGGAAAGAGGCATTAAGTACTTGGGCAGTCGTGTGGCAGAGTATGTTGTTGACTTGGTGACGCAGAATGACCTATTTAAGAACGGCAGAGTGACCAAAATCTCATTTGTTGGTCACTCTCTTGGTGGCTTGGTTCAGACCTTTGCAATTGCATACATCCACTTGAACTTTCCATGGTTCTTTGAGAAAATCCAGCCCATTAACTTCGTGGCAATTGCATCTCCACTATTGGGTGTTGTTAACGAAAACCCCTTGTACGTCAAGATTGCTTTAATGGCGGGAGTTGTGGGGCTCACTGGACAAGATCTTGGTCTCAAGTACATTGAAAGTGGCGACAAGCCACTCCTTCTCCTTTTGCCCACAGGACCTACACATCAGGTGCTCAAGAGGTTCGTACGCAGAACGGTGTATGCGAATGCTGTTAATGATGGTGTGGTTCCACTCAGAACTTCCTCCTTGCTCTTTTTCGATTACGAGGACCTCTCGCACATTGTGTACGCCAGCGAAGAGAACGCAAAGACCGAGCAGGGATCCAGACAGCAGAGCCTGGCGCTCGAAAAGTTGTTGGGAGCCGGTAAAAGTGGCAAGTACGGCTTTCTGCCAGTCCTGGCGATGTTGTCGTTCTTCTTACCGCAAAAGCAGAGCGAGGCTGCCAATGGCGAGGAAGATGGCGACCTGGGTACGGGAGGGAAGGAAGACAAGTACAAGCTTTTGCCCAAGTCGTCGGTTTTGGAGACTGCTGCATCGCTCATGTTGCCGCCACTTCCTTCGATGAAGTACATCACGGACCCGGATTCGCGTGAAAACGTGATTTTGCATGATAAGACCTACAGCGAGAAAAACTTGCCCAAGGTACCCATTGAGGAGATACCCTCGTTGCGCGAGGGAGAAGAGAACGGTACGATTGAAAAGAAGAGCAATCAGTCGCACGAATCGTATACGAACTTGAGGATAAGAAAGAGGCTTTTAGATAGCATTGACCACGATGTCGATCACTTGGAAGAAGCCATTGCTAAGGAGTACCACAAGAACATGAGTTGGAGAAAGGTGATTGTCAAGATGAAGCCGGATGCTCATAACAACATCATCGTGAGGAGAAGGTTTGCAAACGCCTACGGATGGCCCATTATAGATCACATTATTGCAAACCATTTCTCCGAGGGAGATGACGGTGAAGATGACGTGGAAGAGACATCTGAGTTGGGACTGTCGGCATCCATGGACTCTCTCGATGTCAAGGTTGATCTCAGCAAGATCATTTCACGCGATTTGATCGCCAAGCAGAATAACAAAATTGACAAGGAGCAGGGAGACGAGGACCCAGTTCATGAAGAGGGGGACTTGACCGAGTGGATCAAGCTGGGAAATGTCGATGCCGAGTCATTTTTTGCGGTGGGGTTGACTGGGATGTTGGGCGATGTCAGTGAGATGGTAGGGAACTTCAAAGATCAGTGCTATAAATATGGCGTGGCGACGACAATGAGCAATTACTCGGAGATTTTGAAGAGATCCAAGAAGGGTACCGAGGAAGATGAGACAGCTGAAAATTATGATAGGGATGGGAAAGTTATGGGTGGGTTTCTATAGAATATATTAATGACTCGAGGGGTGTATGATAATACAAAAGGTGACGTGTGTCTACAAGTCAGCTATTAAGTGTGTCTACAAGCTTTTATCTATCTCTATATTCATTATATTATCATTACGGACTGGATCTATACTTCTTCAGCTACTTCCTCTTCCTCTTCCTCTTCTTCCTCCTCCTCCTCCTCCTCCTCAACTGGGAACAATTGTGCAATCTTTTCCAAAATCGCTTCACGGTGCTCTTCTGAAAAGCGCTGATCGCACTCTTCCACCAACGAGTATAAAATGACCATTGATCTTGGCAACGAATTGATGATTTGGAGTTTCTCCACCTTCATGAGCTCGAACTGGTTGAGATACTTCATCAACTCTATGAAGCTTTCCTTGTTTTCGATCTCTGCAGTCAGAGTATTGCTCAAGTACTGAAGCAGGTCTCTTGTTATGACCTCCAAGTTAAGGCCACACTCGGTGAACCTTCTCTTGTATTTCTTGCTCTTGTCCTCGTCTTCGGGCGTGAACGTCCAGTTGTAGCGCTTCTTCAAGCCCTTGAGGTGCTCGCTGACCTCGTAGTTGGACAAGAAGCTGTCGCGTTCGTTGAGGATCTTCATTGTGATTTTTTCTGATGAGCTGCAAAAAAGATTCGTTATCAACTACATGGTTTCAAATATATGACAAGGGTAATCGTTGATCCTGAGATTTTGCAGGAGGGATCCGGAGCAATAGACCCCATACGCGTGAGGTTGATTGTCCAGATACAGCGGTCCATGGAGGGTGTTTTGGTCGTTGCGGCACCACCGACTGTTAAAGGAGCTAGTGGAAAGACTGTCAGCGTGCAGGTTGGGGACTTGAGATTAAAGCCTGGATCCACTGAGCAGGGCTTATTGGTGGACATTGACGGGTTCTATAATGGGAGAGAGGTCGCGGCGGTTCTGTGTGTGGAGGTGGGTTCAATGCTGGAGGAGGCGATGGGAGTTTTGGAGGAGATGCAGAGGGTGGGACAAATGGACTAGGCACATATTGATTGTATGGTTCATCCCATTGGTAATTCAGAAACGATTTCATGAGTTGAAAGTATGGTTTATCAATGGTTCCTCGGTGGAGTGTCTTCTTCCAACAGCATGTCCACATATATTCAAGCTTACGTCTTACAGATCATGATTAGCTTTTAATGTCAATGTTGTTACAATGTGATTTACTTTTAATGTCAATGTTGTTACAATGTGATTTACTTTTAATGTCAGTGTTACAATGTGATTTACTTTTAATGTCAGTGTTTCAATGTGACTGACTTTTAATGTCAGTGTTGTTACAATGTGATTTACTTTTAATGTCAGTGTTTCAATGTGACTGACTTTTAATGTCAGTGTTGTTACAATGTGATTAACCTTATGTTAGTGTTGTTACAATGTGATTAACTTTATGTTAGTGTTGTTACAATGTGCAGACTGGGGACACCAGAATTAATTGAAGTTTTGAAGAGCAGGACTCCAGCAAACCTGATCTCTATTGGAGTTTGGAGACAACTAGTTTTTGTCTGGAAATCCATCCTAGCTCGGATGCACTCAGGATGGATTTTATGTCGGCACTCGCTGAAGTTGAGAATTCTTTCAACGAGATGACGTTGAACAAGTTTGATGCCAGCATTGCAGAAGTTTGGAAAACTACCTAGTCAATTCTCAATGTGGTAGTTTCGATTTTTGTTCACAAGTGGAAACAACTTTTGCTCTCTTATCGCACTAATCGTCGCTTCTTTCGGTTGTCCACATTTAAGATCCAGTGGACAAACTTTTCAAAGGTCTAGTGGACAATCTCTTCACTAGTTCCTGTGTATCGATTTTTGGTCTATAGGTTGGATAGAAATGATCACTTTTTAATGTGTATCTTTGTCCGATGGATGTTGCTCACTTCATGAAGTAGTAGTAATTAGTGTTGTTGTTCATACTGAATCATGTTCTACCCTCTGGGTTTTCATCTATAGTATTGGAGATCTGTTGCATGTTCACTTGTACAGACTCGTATCGACGATTGTGCATTGTTGTTCACTCAATCACTTTCGCATGATTCGTACAATTGTTGTTTTGCTCACCCATTCGACCTTCGCTTCAATCACGTTTTCGAGTTCAGAATTCTGCCTCTGATTTACGTCGCTTTGCTCATAAGTCGCTTATCATCGTCATTCACGTTCGCTTTACTCACGTTCATTGGGTTTTTGTTCATTCGGTTGTTTGCTCACGTCATCCGGATACCCCTCACTCACGTTCGCTTCGCTCAGGTTCACTCGGTCGCCCATGTCGAAACTCCCACTCTTCGAGTTACTGAAAAACTGATCCCATATCACCTCATTCGGCATCTGGTGCATCAACTCAAACGTCTTCCTCCCCTCGTGCGACATCGCCGGAACCCCTGGACTATCCCCATTCCAATCTCTCCTACTCCCCATGCTATGCGTAGATGTCGGCGACAAATTCAGCAACTCTTTGAAGAATGTGTCCAAGTCGTACTCGTCCGCAGCCTCGCCACGGACATCCCTCGTGCTCCACGGCGAAAGCCATTCAAACCCCTCCCGCACTTCCGCCGGCGAATCCACACGCGGGTTCGACTTCAACATCAACCCCTGCGGATTCGTCATTGACATCTCAAGCGGATTCAACAAGTCAGGCTTTTGGCCATCGTTATGTATATTGTGCACGAGCCGCGAAAGATTCGAGTTGAGGTTGGTGTCACTCACCTTCCGCAAACTCTCCACAGTCACTTTGAAGTGCGAGTACCCCTTCATCGTCTCGCTGTACCGGATCTTCACCACCGCCATCGTGAGACTCTGGTACACCTCGTAATAGTGCACTGCCGCCTCAAAGCGGTCGAAGAGCGACTCCAAGATGCGGAGGCACGCCAGCGTGACCTGCTTGATATCCGTGAGGGACGTCGCCGCGAACACCTCGTTGCTGTTGTACACCGCGTAGAGATACGACGTGCCCGCACTGAACGCATTGTGCACCGCGGCCCACGTGTAGTTGATCAGCTTGCGCGAAAGGAGGATCGTGTAGCACCGTATGAGCTCGCGGGCCAGAAGATGCACCTCTTCAAAGTCTGCGGTGGTCAACCGCCAGTTTTTCGGCGCGAGGTTGTGGAGCATCAAGTTGGTGTGGTGGTAGTTGATGTGAAAAAAAACCAAGTTGAAGTCGCAGTTCATCGTCTCTGGTGTGGTTGGAATCTGCTCCAACCAGCTCTTTAGCCTTACACTCTTGCTGCGTTTCCACGTCTCCACAGACGTGTATGCCCTTGGCACCTCATACGCCGTGTATAGCACACGCTGGACCTCGCTCTGGATCTTGCGAATCTTGAACATGGCGATCGCAATGTTCTTGTAAGACGGCCCACTGGCTGCCATGACCCCACTCCCACTCCGTGTAATCACAGCGTCGTCAAGCGCACTCGGAAATGGCGTATGTATGCTCTCATCGGGAATTCCTACCGGTCTGTCCAAGTAGAAGCAGATCTGGCGGTCTATTGAGTACGCACACCAGAAAAGCCGCCGCCGCTTGTCAATCGTGTAGAAATCAAGGTTGCGTGTTCCCGTGGTGTTCTTTTCGTTGTGTAGGTCCCACTCCACACACATCCGCAACGCAGTCCCGAGAATGTACCACACTGCCGGCACGGACGGGCGCATCGTCGCATATGTAGCGTGCAAAAGCACCCCCAGGAGTGCCTCGAGCTGGTCTTCGAGCAACCACAGGCTGTCCTCCAGGTACCGGAGCGCCACCATGCGGAACGAGTGCGAAATCGTGATTGGGTACTGCAAATGGTGCACACTGCTTGCAATCGCAAACACCATGTTGAGAAAGTAGAGACTGCGGTGGTACCGCACCGGCGGCACTATGCTCTCGGATATCTTGCGTATATCCCCCCCATGTGCCCCTTTTTTTAGCTCAGATTGGAGCCGGTTGCGGTACTGCTCAAACCACGGCATGTCGTCCGCAGGCGGCGAGTTTTCCTCGATGAACTGCTTGTTGATGTTGGTCAAGTTGGATGCGAGCGTCACGTCGTCAAAGTCAAACGCGCCGTACACGGGCACAAAGTACTTGGCGATGAACTCCTCTCTGTGGAGCACAGGGATCTGGCTGTTGGACTGTGCAAAGTAGATCTGCATAAAGTATAGCGCGGTCATCTTAGGCGGGAGGATCGCGGGTGCCGTGTCGTCCTCGCCGCTCTGCTCGGGCGATTTGTCTTCCTTTTGGTTCACCTTTACTGCGGTCGTCATCAATCGCGAGAACGCAAATTCCTTCGGGTGCTCGTTCGGCGAGTGGAGCGGTTTCTGGAGTTCTGCGGGGATCTCGGCCTGTTTGGCGGCGCGGAGCTCCTCCTCGAGCTGCTTGACGCGTTCCTCGAGGTGCACCACGTACGAGCGGGGGATTTCGCGCCCGGTGAGCGGATCGAGTCCGACGCAGTCAACTCCGCTCTTCTCGCATTTGGAGCACTTGGGGAAGCGCTGATCGCACTTGATCTTCTTGTTGCGGCACCGCTGGCACGCGGAGATCGACCGCGACACGGAGGAGGGTTCTTTGGACTCCGGCACCTCATCTGCCTCTTCCTTGATTTTCCTCTTCTTCTGCGCCATGGTGATAAGAAAAAAAAGATAAGAAAAGGCAGATAGAAGGATGGAGGAGCTAAAGGGAGCCTAGGTAGAGATAGGAATAGATCAGAAGAGATAGGTATAGACTAGAAGAGATAAGGGTAGTGGATAAGATGACCACTGAAGATTAATGGTCGTTCTACTTTTGTGATGGCCGTTTTTTCACGTGGTGCATCGAAGGGTCTCGTGCACCGAAGATTACGAATTCGTATGACAGCAGAAACATAATAACAGCAAGAGCACGGTAAGATTATATGACAAAATTCCAGATGGATACATTAGCACCCCGATATAGTTAAGCGAACGTTGGATCTTATTCTGACCGTTTTGATTTTCAAATGTTCCAAAATGGTAGTGGTTCCGGTCCGGAGGAAACACGGAGGAAAACGAATTTGATGGTATTTTAGGGACGAAAATCAGAATATCAAGTATAAAATTCAAAATTCATTCAAAACATCTTTTTCAAAATTTAATCACAACATCTTTTTCAAAATTCATGAAAAACAGCGTCATATCCAAAATTCATGAAAAACATCTTCTTATTCAATATTCAACAAAACGTCCTATTCAAAATTCACTCAAACTCCTCGTCAAAAAAAACCACTCAATCACTACATCTTTCAAATCGAATATATTAAACAAAACTTTTCATACAGGCATTCACAGGTCTAGTGAAGGCCAGTCCTCGAACTCCATATTATTCTTGCAAAGTGTTTGGAAATCACCCTCCTTGTCAATCAGACATTGTCCACCTTCAGTCACAAAGCATCACTAATTGTCACTAATTTCACTCAACCAAGATCACTTGAGTCGTGTACATTCGCCTGTTCTCTGCTCACTACTTCTCTCAACCACTCGTTCGCTTCTCCATGTTCAAATGCTCAATTAACTGTTCAGTCGTTCACATACGCTTCGCTCATGTTCTCTCATGTTCTCGCTCAATCCCTCTCTGTCAAATGCTTAATCGTACTCTTCGGCAACTTATGCTTCCCACTCAACCTCGGCACAAAAATCTCATACACCTGCGTGTCAGCCTTCGCCCCCACAGGGTCCTTCTCCACATACACCCTTGTCACAAGCGTATCCGGATACAATGGGTACTTCACATACGTAGCACTTTCCGGCTTGCTCACCTCCACACCAGGAACACCAGGGTACCGGCGCTCAGGGTCCTCAGCACGTGCATTCGCCGAATGCGTCGCAGACTGCGAGGCAAGCACCAAGTCACTCCAGTTACGCTTGTTCAAAAACTGCGCATTCGCACGCTTGGTCCCATCCACCTCCGTGCTGAAAATCGGCACTGCATCCTCGTCCGTGTAGTGGTCAAAGTGGTGGATCTTGCTCCGCTTGCCCAAGAGCGTCGCCATGGCATCCGGCGGTGGTGCATTCACGATCGCGGAACTGATAACATTGAACATCAAACGCGGGTCGTTCTCAGGCAAGAACTCAGCAGCGTCGTCACTGCGCACATGGTGCGTACGACGTGACTGGAGCCGCGAAATGCAAGCAAGGTGCACGTCTCCAGAAAGAATCGTGATGCGCACGCCGTGCGTGGCTCCAAACTCAATCAAGTCCCGTACCAACTTGTTTCTCTCGCGCTTATGGTGCTTCAGACACCAGTGGTCGTTCAAGTCGTCCAAAACTTCAACACTGCCGTCAAACTCGTTCACCAACCCCTTCGCAATAACACCCTTTTGGGCCAACGCACGCACGGGCTTGAGCACCGGCGAGTTGAGCACCATTTCAAGCCAAACAAGACGTGGATAGAGAATAGGCACTCCAAGCATCACAACCAAGTGCTTGGTGGATGGACGCGCGGTGATTTCACTCGTCATACGTGCAAAAATCTTGGTGTACGTGGACTCGTCCACAATCTGCTTCAATTTGCGCTCGGTACGGCAGTCAAACGCAACAAGTGCAACCTCCTTACCAAGACTCGTGAAGAGCGAGTGGTTGCGCTGCTTAATGTACGCTCCGTTCTTCTCTCCAAGGATCCACAGCGGGTCCTCAGTGTGCGCAGCATCTCCTTCGGGCGACATGTGGTGCTGGAACACCATGTAGAACTTGTACGCGACATTGCCCACACTGCTAAACACATCCCCCAGCATGGTGGAGTCTTTGTACGACCCAAACCCGTCGATAATGTCGTGGTCATCGTAGACGTTGATGGATGGAATGGTCGACATGGCCGCAGGGAATAACAGCTGCAAAGTCGTGCCTGCATTTCCCTTCCAGTAACCCTGTCCAAACCATGCAATGTAGTGGTTCAAGTAGTATTCATGCAACTCGGCCAACAACTCAGGCGACGCTGCAGCTTGGCGTTTAGACTTCAACGAGTCGCTACTCATCCACTTCTTCAACTCCTCGCTGTGGACCTTGACCGAGTCCGCGTAGATCTGGTCTCCGTTGCCCAACATAACGTGGTAGTGCTGTTCCGCGTGCTTTTCCAAGACATCGAGCCAGAGCAGCGACGTGAACAGCTTGGTCTCGGTGCCGAGGGAGAAGCCATTGCACGAGAAGTGTGCTATATTTGCAGACTTTTCTGCCGACGGCACGTAGAACTGGTACTGTGTAGGTGCGTTGCTGATTTGGTACATCACCACCTGTTCGTGTTTGGCCAAAGTGAGCTCCACATTGTATCTGTGGAAGAAGACATTGTCCTGGCTGTAGAAGGTGGTGTACGGAAACTCGCCCTTTTCCGAGGGTTGAGCGGCGGTGGCGTCTCCGATTTGGAAAGACACGGCTGGTGCCTCCTGGCCCTCGGTTGCAACCAAAATAGTCGCGCGGTAGTTGTTTGCACCGTTCTCATTCATGCCCGCGAAGCGCACAATGGGCCCAACGCGGATGTTGTACCCGCCAACGGGCTGGGTAACGGGAAGGGACTCTGGCAGCGGCGAATTCGCCGTCTTGTTGATCTCGCGGTATTCGCTGATGGGGAATTGCGGCGGCCAGGAAAACATGTAGTGGAAAATGTTTTGTTGCTGCGGTGGGGAAGATAAACACGGAATTTCAGATACGATGCTTAGGAAGATAATGTAGTGAGCTTAGAGAATATGTTATGTCAGGCTGTGCTAGGATTCAAGAGGGTTCAGGTTGTTGCCTTGGTTGTTGCCTGGGTTGCTGCCTAGGTTGTCTGTCTCAATCCATACAGACTTTCACTAGAACAATAACAGGTAAAGACACAAAGAGAATTCTTGCGGTTGCCTGAATGACGTTTTTACAGTACAAGTGTTAAGTTTCATGGCTCTTAATGTGGAAAAGTTCTATTTATTGCTTCATCGCACATAGTGTAGCCACTTAGAGGCACAGAAAATGTCAGCACAAGGAATGGTCGATGGCCTGTTACGAGGGAAGAAATGTTCGATAGCCTGTTACAAGGTGGAAATGGTTGTCCTGTTACAAGGGAAAGAGATGCTGTAAGGGTGTACTGGTAACAATAGTATAAATGAGTAAGGTAGTCATTGGGTGACCTTTGATGTGATGAGCCAAAAATAGGAAGTTGTTATCCATGTAAGGCTGTGCTGACAAGAGGTTGAGTAGTGAATTAGACAATACTGGCACCTGTTATTCGAGTATGCATTTGCTGTTGCACATGAATGGTGATACAAAAGATGTACTAGTGAAGGGACATCCAATCACACCTTCCCGTTGATTCCCACGTCTGGCCGTCAATGTACTCCCTCACGTTCGTTCACGTTCAGTCGAATAGCCCAATTCCCGAGGCTTGCTGCTTTACTGTATATAACAATGTTGTACGGCTTTGTGGGAATTGAAGGCGTTTGTAGGTTTGTAGGTGTTGAATTCTCACAACGTGCACAAGGTCATGTGATATTATTAGATCTGTTAAAAGAGGGGTGAAATACCGCTTAATACATCTACCCCTACAAAGGTGCAACATTCAGCGCGTTGTCTTGTCAGAACTGCGTGCGAACAT
Organism: [Candida] loeiensis; assembly: GCA_030563775.1. Taxonomy (NCBI): domain Eukaryota; kingdom Fungi; phylum Ascomycota; class Pichiomycetes; order Serinales; family Debaryomycetaceae; genus Kodamaea; species [Candida] loeiensis. The sequence continues at coordinate 261,146 of JAJMKD010000003.1, forward strand.
TTCAAGGTGCATCATAGAGAATTGAATATAACGATGAGTTCGTCATTAGTACCAGCTTAAACCGTGGATCTAAATCTTAAACACCACCCAATTCAAATCGATTGCCCCCCTCAAAATTAGGTTTTCAAGAAGATCTTGAACCAATATTCAGGCACATGCTTCGGAAAGCTCAATATCCACCCCCTTGTACGGCTTCTCGGACTTTTGAAGATGTCTTGACACGGAGAAGCTCCTGAATGAGAAAAGATAATAGATAAGCGCTTGCAGCCGTTCCGTTCTCCTGTATGCACACTCCACAAGGTTTTCACCATATATACAGCGCTCCTTAACAAGCATGCTGATTTGTAGATACTTCTCAGTACGTTGAATTAGTCAACTTCCTCTGAGTTAAACTGCGAATCTATCAAAGTCATTAAATGTGTGATTCATTTTGTGAAGTGGCTATACCAACAAAATAGGAAACAAATTTCTCGAACGGCTCAGATCTAGTCATGGCCTCCTCCTGTTTCAGGCATTTTGTTTCACGCTTAACGTTATTTTTGTGATCTCCGTTATCTCAACAACCTTTGTGGGACTAGATAACAAGTTAGAGCTAACTTCCACAATTCCGATGTAAAATCCGCGATTGATCTTGGATATTAGCTCTAGCTTGTTATAGATCGGGGTTTTTCGCTTAGTCTTTCTGGAATCCTTCCTCTAGCTCAATATCTATTGTAAGTGCGGCTCACTCCACATGCGCTTTCCCACCCACACACTTCGTCCCGATTGGGAAAAATCCCAAATTCTGCGGGGTACTGACGCATAGAAGAATTTCATACGAGATTAATGCGCACTACCACCATCGCGTTGTACTAGGGAATACGTGATTATCGTCAGCTCGGTATGTGTACATTATGTTCGAGCCAAGTGCACCTGGGCGAGCTCTGATCACAAAATTGCCAAATTTCTTGAATTGCCCACTAGCTGTACCGAAGTACTCCTATAGCCAATCAAGAGCCCCATACTGTACACAGGAGAGACAAGACAATCGCTCTTGTTCTCAACTGACGAGACTCCCTGCTACATGGGTGTAATCGATTGTTGGGTAAACCGGTCATCTGCAGACGGCACTGTGGTGCCACAAACCAGTGCTGAACGAGCCTTTTCGCTGTTTCATCTCACCCCGTCTATCGTCATTTACCACATTCCCTTCCCCTTCGTCTACTAACGTCGCTAATTGTTTTTGGAAGCTTCTCTTCTTGTACGGAATACCAGCAAACGACACAAGAATGCATCGTGGAATGTCCATCTACTTGTCTCTCTCCTCCACTGAACCTATTGTTCGCCCAACAAGTAAACAAACCAACGCAAATTACACACCTTTTCCGTACAACACTGGTGAAATACACCACAGTCAACCACCGGGGTTCGTCTTGTCAATATACTTCCTGTCGTAAACGAGTCATGCCCACGTGAGCCCCCCGAAAACAAAAAAAAACCGATAGCTTAATTTTACGGCTGTGGTGGGCTCCGGGCTCACGTGTGCTTTTTTAAGCTTCCAAGCGCATTGTCTAGCCGGGGAAGCTGTGCGGGATTGTACACAACACGAAATCCTCGAAATCGCGCTACCTCGAACGGCACCCAGTACGTATGCTCAGCGATACTTCGGTACGCTCTCCCCGAGGAGGCTATGTCCTTTCATTTCACGTGCCCGCATTCTGCACTGGCTAGTGCCACCCAACCGTCATAACCGGATACAAGAAAAAACATAATCCCCTGCACATAGATATCTGGCCACCCCTCTCTTGCAGATTGCTTGTTCCGGTACGAGTATAAATGTAGCGGAATCCCCACACCTGCATGACTTGAAAACATGATGATAACCAGCTCGTATCCCGCACAGTTCACACGACGTGTGTCTTTCAACAATTTGGATCCGGAGAGCGCAGAGGCCTTGCCTGCATTCGATAACGAGTATTGCGGGGGTGGTGCAGGAACTGGCGCTGGCGCCTTTTTCAAACCAAACTACTCTCTCAACAGCAAGAGTCCCTATGACAACTCGAAAAAGGGATTGCCCATGGACTTGGGCTATGGTGCTGCACTTTTGAACGATGTCTCGAGCGCATTCACTCTGGCTCCCATAAAGAAGAAGCTCAAGCTTCCGGATCCGCCTTCGCGATCCATATTGAAAAACAAAGTGTCGCCGCAGTATATCACCACCGAGACCATCGACTACCACGAGAACTTGGAGGCTGTGCAGGACGAAAAGGATGAGGAAAGGGAGAGGGAAGCAGACGCAAAGGCGTCTGCTGCTGCTTCTGGTCCGCGGCGCAAATCGTACTCGGACATGTCCTTTGACGAGCTCATGGCACTTGACCCTCAGTTCCAGAAACCAAAGACCTCGGACATGAATCAGTTCAAGTTTGACTCGCAGAAGACCTACTATCTTCCTGCACGCCGTGCACTGCTGTCGGCAGCTGCTACGGCAGCAGCTGCAGCCTCAAAATTAGAATACCCATCATCTAACGAAAACAATTACAAGTCGATCAGTCTTGCTGTGAAGCACAAGGACTTTGATAACCTGAGCCACCAGACACGCACCTTGCTCAGTGTGATCTCTGGGCGTCGTCACACATGGAACGCCGTGGACTGGTTGTTTCAAATGAACCAGGAGAACGACCCGAGCAACACTTTCCTTCAGAACGGCGACTGCCTTGTATTTGCTGCATTGATACCAGTAAAGTACATCCGCGAGTTTGCAAAGAAGCATAAGAAGCTCAACATCAACGACTATCTCTACAAAAAGTGCGAGCATTTGTTGAACTACCTCATAACGGGCCCTCTTTGTTCGCAGAGCCCGGATCTTAGACTCAAGGTGACTGTGGAGTTTGTCACCGAAGTTGACCAAGGACCTTCTTTGGGCAATAAGCACATGCTCCAGCACTTGTTCAAACAGTACCAACCGAACTTGGTGGTTGTGGGAAACAAGCTGAGCAACTTGAACTTCAAGTACCCAATTAAGATCCGCAGAAAAAACCAGCACGATGAGTTTTTGATCAAGTTGTCGCTGTACATGATCAAGTACCTGACGGTTCCGGTGATTTTGGTTGGAAACGCGACCAAGTTCCACAATATAACAGGCGTAGACGCTCGCAACGGCATCCTGGGCTTGAAGGTTGATTTTGAGCAGCCGCATAGACCCTCAGCTATCACTTTCAGCACAGAATCTACCTCACAGTCTCCCCGTAGAGAGACTGTGAATGAGAGTAATGTTTCGCCCACAGAGGTGCGTAAAACTGCTTCAATCATGAAGGCTGAGAATAATAGCTCAAATAGCCTCACACATATACTGAGCAATACATCGTCAGCACTGATTGACTCTGTCGAGCTGTTTGTTGCACAGCCCATCGTTCCTAGCGAGGAGGAATTTTTGGAGTCTCTTGACCAGTTGCGGGAATCTAATGCAGAGCTGCGGTTTGCAGACATGATCAGGTTGATTTCCGACAAGTCCTCGGGGGACCTGAAAAAGTACTTGATAGCGGTGCAATCGAAGGATGACTCGCTCAAGATCGACTCGAAGATCCACTCTATCTACAGACTGCAGACTTCAGGCGGAACGGCAGTCCAGTCATCTATGCTTGGAGCTGGGAATGGATCCGCACTTAGCAGGAGAACGAGCGCAGAATCTGGTAATAGCGTGTATAAAGTGCGCTCGCTCGTCAGCTACAGTGAGAATTCAGAAACGAACAACGACAAGTTGAGAATGAAGCATAAGAAGAACAGGACTCTGAGTACGCTGCTGGGAAAGCTGGGAAAACTGCTCCTGCAGAATTCTTCAAGAGAGCCCGAGAAGAAGAAGTCTTTCTTGCAGAAGTTGGGTATAAAAAAGTAATGATAATGACCTATACGAGGATGTGTAGATAATGACCGATAAAAGTGTTGTATATCTATAAGAGGATAGATCCACTGATGGGTATTCATTAGACTCCATATAATTGCAATACGTCTTTGTGAAATATTCCGGTAAGAAGGGGCTGCCAAGCTAGTATCACCTGAGTAATATTCGAGATCTTTCCCTTACCTTATCTTTTGCCAAGACTTGATAAGAATTGTTTTGCTGCGCCATGCAAAAAATGGACGAGATAGGAATCGAACCAATGACCTTCTCCTTGCAAGGGAGACGCGCTACCAACTACGCCACACGCCCAAGTGTGATTGGTTTTGCAAAGTGTGCGTTCACATAGAGGAACCTGGAGATCGATAGACCATTGGGTGTTCAGGGTTGTCCCTTCACGCAAAAGGGATTAAAAACGGTATGGTTATCAATTGGGCATACATGGGCATTATTTTTGGTTCTGAAATTAACGATTTCATCTGGTCCTAGAATCAGATAAAATCATCTTAGCACATACCGAGTTTGGCTGCTTGCATATATTTCTCAGTACCTTGAACAGGGAAGTAGAACAGTAACGACTTCCCCATAACTCCAGCCACGATGGTCACACAATTCTTTGTGCCATATCTGACCTCTTGTAGGTCATTTTTCTTTTTTTCCTAAACAAGCTGCAATGATATCCCCTAGCAAACACTTACTAGCGCGTTCGCGCCAGTTGCCACCGATCCGTGTCTTTCGCACATTCAATCGGCGCCTAGCTGTGCGCTCTGAGTTTGACTCTCCTTTGGCTCATATTCCCAAGCGCAACAAGCCGTGGTTCAGCTGGAAAAGAACAGCGTTCTTTTTCGTTGCGGGATGCGCTGTTGCCTACAACCAGACATTATTCGACATATACGAGTCGTTCACACATATCGACGAGAATGACAAGCAAAACAAGGACCTTTTGCCGATGCAATTGGAGTACAAGTTGAAACACTTGCCTTTGTATGAAGAGTTGGCACACCCGAAAAACAGTTTGACTTGGTACAAACTTCAATCGTGGGAGAACTTGGATCACAACGTGCTTGAACACGAATCCCCCCGTGTCAAGAAGGAGCAAGACTACAGCAAAATCTCGTTGACAACGCACGCTTTGAGTAAACCGGGTGGCATTTTAATCAAACCGGTGATATTCCACAACGTAGTCACAAATGAAGGCGTAACATTCGTGCACGTTGGGTACAGACTATGCGGGTACCCATTCCTTGTGCATGGGGGTATGATAGCCACGTTGCTCAATGAGACTTTCAAAAGAAACGCTCTGTTGAATACCGAGACTTCGAGCAGCTTGAAAGACGACTTCATGGTGGAGAACCTCACAATTAATTACAAGAGACCCACACTAGCCAACCAGTTCCTCATTGTGAAGACTCACCCAGTGGACAGCGAGGAAAACGGCGAGCGCGTGCAGGTGTTAGAAAGCGTGATCGAGGACAAGAATGGAAAGGTGTTGGTTAAGAGCAGGGCGGTAATAAGGGATACCGGCCGCGCGAGCGACGCCATAAAGGTACAGAAAAAGGGATGGTTTCTGTGAGAAAAGGAGTGTGGACTGCGGTTGACGAGTTGGCGTATTTTACAATAGCCAAGTTTATGATCATGTGACATTATGTATTGATGAAGAATATGAAGTCAAATGAGTAGAGCGAATTCCCATGAGGGTGGCTGTGTGAACAGTCATTAAAGTTTATGCTAAGTACACCACCTGAACTCCCGTTGCATATTCTAGAATAAGATGGCACTCCTTGACCAATCAAGAAGGTCAAAAACAAAAGTCGAAGGCAGTGCTTTACGTAATATGTTAAAAGGGGAAGTGTCGCGTACATACTGTTTATTGCTAGCAAATATTAAAAGAATATGTTAGAATCATCCAAGTTTCAGTCTTTCTGTTGGTTTTTAGTCATCTTCATATTGGTTCACAACTGCGTTTATGATCACCAACTGACGCAAGGACCCACCTTTCAATTGCCAATTTAGTGGAAACTATCTTAGTACCTATCTGCCTACCGGCATTGTCAAATGTTCACGAGTTGTGCCGAATTGGCCATAATTCATAAAGCAGTAGCGTTGGAGTTTGCAATCATCGCTATATTATAAAAAGGCCATAAAAAGGTAAGGCTGCATCACTGCAACTCACGCGTGGTGATACTTGACAGTGTGAATTTCAACTGCTTGTACTTTGTTTTTTTTATTGGAAAATTTTGGCTGCAAAAAAGCCCTTCCTGGTGAAAAGAGCGAAATCAGTGCGAATTGGAATCTTACACCTGAAAACTAATAAACATGTAAATACCTTTGTATTACCTGAAAACAAATGAACATGTAAATTGCTTAGTAACACTCTCCTTAATGCAAAAGCATTTCTTGAACTCTATTCTCTTTCTTGGAACCGAGGCAGCTAATTGGCCAGATTGCATGCCCAAATGGAACCCTTCTCGGTCAAATTGTGTTCTTAGATCGCTCAGCTAGACCATTCAGGCAAGGACGGACTTATCAAATCGTTTTCCAAGTCATTTAAGATAGATTAGTTTACCAAATCCTGGAAAGATCGGTTAAAACCATATCACGAAAGGACCGAACGATATCCAGGGCCAAAATCCGCCTTGACTCGTGGATTACGATAGATTAAATAAAAAAAAAAAGTCTTAGTAGTGTCGACCTGAGTCAATATAGAAGACGACGATAGTTGCAAGGCCAAAATCAAAATAAAAGAAGTTACCTGATATTCAAGTTTATTCCACAACAGAACCATATTTCCCTGATATGAGGTTATATGTGTAATTCCAGTTTGTCCTTTTATTAAGATGTCTCATCAAAAAAGTCTTTCTGGTTCACTGTTAAATCCCAATTGATGAATTGAAAAGCCAATTTTCATGTCCAAATGATGTGGCTCCCATATGTGTGTGTAATTCCTTAGAGCATCACCTACTTTTTTTTTCGAGGTCAAATCAATGCATTACGTCTCATTTTGTCGATGGTTTTTCCAAGGCTGCAAAATAAGGTGCTCAGAATTAGCACTTCTGCAGATTGGAAGCGACAAACCCCCTGTGAATGAGGGCGGGTATGTACTTGGAAGAGGACGGAGAGTTCACCCTCGTGCCGTTCGAAAAGGCTTGTCCTTTATATACCAAAATCCGTGGCCGTCTCAGCCGGCGTTGCTACAGATATAAAGAGGTACATATGTACATATTTGCAGACTTCAAGTATCTATAAGCGAGCACTGCAAGTTGTGTTCTATGCTCACAATACAGGGTGTGTTAAACTAAGTAAAGGTAATCATGCTGTTACAAACAGTTTGTATCTCCGTGAAAATGCGGGATGTAGTAGGGAGCGTGGAGGGTGCGAGAAAGGTTGTTTATACAAGTGATGAAACCTGAGGCTGACAATGTGACACCTGGTTTCATGTACTTTTAACACGATAACTAACCTTCAATGGGATGTAAAACCGCAAGACTGCCAAGGGATACTTTGGTAATTACCCGATTAATTGAAAAAACGGACGGAAATCCAATGACGGAAGAAACAGGCTTCATCGTGTGAATTCTGCAGCTCTACATGTAGGGAATTGGCAGTGAGAGGTTACACCCGTCGGATAAAAATAACTTGTTGCCTGTGGTTGCAAAAAATATATATTTATCACCCCAAACCACGATGTTTCAGTTTCCGTCCAGATGCTGTCTGCGATACGAACGTGCCATGCGAAAGAACTCGCAATTATGCTTTGCAACTCGCAATTTCCCCCAGGCGATCGCACTTGTGGCTTTGCAAATTAGAGAAAGGTCGGAGTGGGTACAAAGAAATCGCTCGTGTGATTAGTTCAGGATTCTGATATTTCGCGTGATTGGAATACAATTCAGGATTCCGATAGTTCGTGTGATTGCAAGTCAAATGCGTCTCACTGGAGCTTAACATTTTATAGCTATCTCTCTGGAACCAACCTCTCCGTTGTGAAAAGAGATCAAATTTTCAATTTCCGCAAGTACTCCACCTGAGTGGGACTTTTGAGAAAATCGCGTCAGCCCCAAGAAGGTTTTGATGCACCTAGGTAGGTTTCGGATTGAGGAAGTCGGTGATCAATTTGCTGATATTACAGTCCATGCCTTTAAAATAAATAGATACTAGATTTCACAAATGGTTATTGCCAATTCTATTGGCTTCTCTGACCCATCACTAAGAGGACTATCATCAATATGGGTGAAATTTCCGCCTCAAGTTGCGCTTTCAGCCTGTGCGTTCCCTCAGCCTAGAAATTTAGTTGCCGCAAAAAATTCGTAATCACAAAAGCTGGTGCGGTGATCGGAAGAGGGGTGGAAGTCGGAAGTGTGGATCAATTGTTTAGTTTTCGAAGATTTTGTGCGCGAAAGCTTCAGGATGCCACAAAACGAACTCCAACACGGCAGTCTTTCGATGAGATCTGAGACGCTCGAAAATTATACAAAAAAAAAAAAAGGAAATCAAACGAGCACTAATAATGCATAAAGATTATGAGCGTCGTTCAAGGCTGAGCGATTACAATCGTTAGGACCTACTGATACGAAAGTGGAATGTTTTTCAGTGCGCTTAGTACTGACGAGGAGTACCGTTGGCCCATAATAGACCGACAGTTTGAACGAGAGAGAAAAATCAACTGCTTTCAAAGAGCGATGGCGATGAATGAAAAAATACTAGTTACAAAAGAAGGAAAGCCTGCAAATTCAGTGCATGTAAGAAGAACACATGAACGTTGGACACAAAAATCCTCATGTTGAATCCTAAGAGCATGAAAAAGATTTCTGAGGTGTGTATAGTATTGAAGCGTAAAAAGTTGTGAAGAGTTCCAACAGGGCAAGAGTTTTAAAGTGATTTGGCAAAACGCAAAACCGCACGGCATTCTAGACGAGTTTGACAGAGAAAACGTTCATTCTCTCGCTTTGATTTAGTGGATTCTTGTACAAGATCGTTTTGTAATTAAGGTGCAAGTGAAAGCCTCTGCCCCTTTGTTGCTACATGTTCGAATGATATTATGGAGATCGCCGTTCTGCGTTCTCCGCTATGCGACCGGCTAGCGCGTTGCCATGCACAGATTGAAACAAACAATGCCGGTCTCGAGCTCAGATTTGGCCTTCTATATGCATGGTGCAGCATTCAGGTTAACTCAAATCGCTTACGCCCAGAGGCCAGATCATTCCACGTAGCGGTACAGCCAGCTTTGTGTACCGCTACATGGACATATACGTGCATATTAACATGCGTTATAAAATAATTCTTAGTACAATAGCACATTATGCGTTATACATAATGACGAGAACGAAACTACACAAGGCATGCAGAACACCATGTTAGCAAAACCGCAGAGCGTGTGGCCGTGACGTAAGTGAAGGGCGTGGAGATGTAGGGAAATTCAGGACAGCAAAGTCAATTTGTGACAAGTAACGGACATCATGAAACTTGCCTGATACTAGAGCTGCACGAGAGCCTCTTCTCCTTCATTGATAACTGATCTTTTCGCTGCACACAAAAAACACAATCGAGGCTAGGTGTAGATAACGGACGCAGTGGCCAAATTCGAGCGAAAAGGAAAGGTGCGTTTGTGGATATTTTGCCGTTCTAAAATATCCAAATTCCCAGGTTTCAACTGTGGTTCTATCCATCACATCTCCGAAAAAGGCTCGCGATATTTCCGTGCATAAATACAGGTCCATCGAACGACCAACGAACAGCCACCGAAGGTAATTTGCTTTCTGACAGCAAGGGAGTATATATAGTGCGCTGTCAGTGTGGGAGACTGTCATAGGTGGAAGGAGATTGCCCCAAGTTGGCCCTCGGATTTGATTATTTCTCGGACATAAACGGTGAACGACGGACAAAGGTACAGTAAAAATACAAACTTCTAGTGTCAAGGTAGGCGGTTGTGCAGGTATGCATGGCTAGGAGTGCCCCTAATGGGTTGTGCAAGTTTTTGGACATTCACGATTCACGTGTAAAAACAAAAGTGGAGAATCTGGTTTGTTGAGATCAGCGCGGCTAGGGTAATCAAGACAATACGGTGCGCAATGAAAAAATACACTCCATTGTAGTGCAACGGTGGCATAAATATAAAGTAGACGTAGGTTTTCAGGTGTCGCGAGGTTCACCAATATTGTGTCCGCTGCAGAACATTTTCTAAAGGGATGAAGGGTAGCAAGATAGCGAACTGGTGGCAAAATAAGTCGGGGAACTCTTGTGAATCGATGAATGCAATTGAACACTGTATGATTCGTCAACAAGTTTCAACCTCTGGTATGTAGACCCTCTATTTTCATGCTATGATGATATCTAAAATATAATCGACGTCATGATAATACAACGTATTTTAAGCGATGCACTTGTTGAAAGGTTTCAAATAATTGAAGGAAAAAGTGAAGTGTATAAATATTTAGAAAATAGCAGGAACGGTACCATTAGCAAAACGGTTATTAAATAGCAGGAACGTTAACGTTAGCAAAACGATTATTAGCAGGAGCGGTTAACGTTAGTAAAACGATTATATAGTTGAAACGGAGGCTCGTTAACAGAATTACTATCAATGTGTTCTTGAGCATGTTGCTGAGTAGTGACTTCTGATGATATGGAGGTTTTCTTTGAACCTACTGAAGTCAACATTTGAGCTCTAGTCATTTGAACTCCAGATAGTCATTGAATTCCAGATAGTAGAACTCAGTTGAACTCTAGATAGTTGACCTCAGTTGAACTCTAGATAGTTATGGTTGAATTGCCGTGTACCCTGTATGGTTTCTTTTTGTCGCCTGTATTTCTTTTACCCCGATATATCTCCAATATTTTCTTTCATGGACCACACGTACTCCACGCGATCTCGCGCAGAGAAACCCAGCATGGTGGTGCATCCACGGATGCGGTCGCTCCCCTTCAAGGACCTCCAGCTCGACGAGACCTCTGGCAAGCGCGACTTGCGACCCGTAGTGGAAATCAACGGCACACAGTTCTACCAGTGGGAAGACCTTCCCCTCAACAAGCGTGGATTCAAGTACAAACCATGCCAAATCGACCCACAGCTCCCCGCCAGCCTATACTCCACCACCGAATATCCACCCTACACAGTGCGCGCGCTGTATTTCGACCGTCTGGCGGGCATTCTCTTCGATACCACCGCCAAAAGTGTCACGACCCCACAGGGATGGCGCTCGGTGCGCGCAAACGCCGCGATTCGTGAGGGAAGATGGTTCTTTGAGTTCGAGGTCGTCAAGGCAAACGAACAGGACAGCAATTGCCATGTTCGTGTGGGCGTGGGGCGCAGAGAGGCAAGTCTAGAGGCTCCGATCGGGTTCGATGGCTACGGATACGGACTCCGCGATGTCCACGGCGAACACATGACTTTGAGCAGACCGCAAGGTACATACATCCCCGGTGGATTCAGTACGGGTGACGTAATTGGAGTTGTGGTGGATCTTCCGTCGATAAAGGAACACCAACGCTGGGTGAACCAGTGGAAGTCACAGAAGGAATCTGCCAAAACGAACCCTGCGAAAAAGAGCAGGCTGAAGAAGTTGGACGCATCGGCAGTGCCAGACGAACAGTTCCGCGCTTATAACAACATCCTCCGTGACCAGGTGCCGATAAAATACAAAAACGCACTTTACTACGAGCAGTACGACTTTACCACACACAAGGTCATGGACCACTTGCTCAATCCAGTGGCGATTTTCGGGGAAAAAGCGGTGCTAGAAGAGTCGGACTCCGTGGACGATTTGGTGCCGCGCATACCGGGGTCGAAGGTGACCATCTACAAGAACGGCGTCGAAATGGAGCAAAAGATCGAGGGATTGTTTCTGTTTTTGGAGGGGGGGGTGGTGCAGCTGCAAAACCCCAACTACAGGGGGACTGATGACGGTACCTTGGGGTATTTCCCCATGATGCTGGTGTTTGGGGGAGGCGTTGTGAGGTTGAACTCAGGGCCGCATTTCAGGTACCCTGTGCAGGGTGCGCAGTCATTGAACACGATATACGATGAGCAGGTGGTGCTGGAGTGGTACTGGGATTTGCTTGACGAGGTGGAGGCGCAGTATTTGGATAAGTTGGAGAGTGAGAAGGAGTAGGCTTCTGGCGAGCTTGCGAGTCAGAAACAGTACAAGGCTTTTAGATTATAGTTCTGTACAATGTATTGTAAGATATTCCGAGATTTAGTAATGCTAGCATTATTTGTTAACAGCTGTGATCTCTTTTCAGTCGCCTTTCCAGATTAGTATTGCGAGCAATATGTTATATTAGAATAAAGCTGCGATATCTTCGCTTTTCCAGATTAGTATCGCTAGCACGTTATATTAGGATATGCTGTGATATCTTCTCAGTCTCTTTTCCAGATTAGTATTGCTAGCAATATGTTATATTAGGAAAGCTGTGATCTTTTCTCAGTCGCCTTTCCAGATTAGTATTGCTAGCACATTATATTAGGATAAACTGTGATCTCTTCTCGGTCGCCTTCCATACCATTGATGTGTCAAAGATCCTGCTCATCCCGAGTGTGCAAATGCTATTGTAGGAAGTTTATGTTCATTCTCCCACGCTCACACATCAGTCCCTTTTGTAGGTGCCAGTTGCCGGCTATCTTAATGTATACTCCGACGAGTTCACTTCGTTCACGTGAGGGATATTGTCTCCTTCCCCACCCCTATCGTCAAACTTTCATCCCCCCCCGGAACGTATATCGAATAACACTTCCAGTGAAACGCCTTTTGCAAGTCCTTCAGAAACACCCCAACCGTTACGATCTCATTGCACTGCTTGCATACAAACAATTTCCCCCCCTCGGAAGTCACGCCATAACGATCAATGAGATACTGCTTGAGCTCAGCCAACGCCCTAGGCGACAAGATCAATCTCTCGTCGCTGGTCAAGTTGAACCAACCCAAGTCTACTAGCAGATCCACAAAACGCGCGGATTCCCCGAGTGTACGCCCGGTTTCCTGTGCAATGGTTTGCTGCGCGTTGACTCTGCCCATACACAACTCGTCGTTTTCTATTATCCCATCCACCAAGTGCTTTATGACCTCAAGCTCCTTTGCTGAATACTCTGTGTTCTGCTTGATCACCTCGTCACTGACGGCATTCACAAATATATACGTGAGTTCACCCGATGCCTCGTTGGTCTTTTTGTCGATCTTGAACCCGTGCTGCGCTATGCGGTAGTTAATCGTTGCAACATGTGTGTTGAGAAGGTTCTCGTAGCTCGTTTGCCTTTCGCCATGCTCAAGGCGGTTGATTATTGTGCTGAACAGGTCGACGAGGTTGGAGTGCGAGATGTATTTGTTGGCTCGTATGAGCGTGAGGAGTGTGCGGTGGGTTTCAGAGTAGTCCATGATTAAAAAACATGATTTTGTGCGATAGACGATGAAGAATGCATCACTTACCCCATTCAAATAATTAACGAAGAGAACATCACTTGCCCCATTCAAATAAGTAATGAATGAGATCATCACTTTGCCCACAAATAATTAATGAGGGAAAACATCACTTTGCTCCAAGAAGTCGTTGTATTATCTGAATACTTCCTGTGTTTATTTTAATATTATCATAGTATTTGTCTTAGTATTTCTCACCGTTTCCTTTTTTTCAGAATTTCTGCCAATTATTTTGCAGCCATGTTAATTACCCCGTTCCTTCTCTTGATTATCCCCACCGCTCTTTCCCAACCCTGCAACCCCCGCACAAACTCATCCTGCTACGTTCGCAACAAGTCCCTAGGAAAGAATTACACCGAAAATTTCCTTTCTCAGCCGCCAACCTTCATGGCCCTCAACGATGGCGTCAGGTTCAGCACCGCCAACCACTTGAATCTCGTCATGGAGAAACGGCACGACAACCCACAGATCGTTTCTGACTTTTACATCTTGTACGGGCGCGTGGAGGCTGTGATGAAAGCCGCCAAGGGTCGAGGCATCATCAGTTCGCTATATTTGCAGTCAGACGACTTGGACGAAATCGACATCGAGATGTTTGGCGACAACCCGTTCCAATTCCAGTCCAACTTCTTTGTAGAGGGCAACACCCTGAACCACGACCGCGGACAGTACCACCTGACACCCGCGCCGCCTACAGACTCATTTCTAACGTTTTGGATCGACTGGAAAACCGATCGCATTGAATGGGGCGTCAATGAGCACTGTGTGCGCAGCGTATCGCGCGATAACCCGCACGGGTACCCCGACGCCCCCATGTCGGTGAAGCTCAGTCTATGGGCGGGTGGAGACCCCGAAAACGAGCAAGGCACGATAGAATGGGCGGGTGGGCTCGCAGACTACAACCAGTTACCATTTAGCATGTGTGTGGAGAGTTTGAGTGTGGTGGACTACAGTTCTGGGAGCGAGTACTCGTATGGAAACGATAATGGAAGGTGGATGGAGGTTGCAATCGACAGACTCGACAGGCCGAGCGTTTCGATGCCTACACCGGTTCCTGAGACCACGCGATATTACAAGTGGAGGCAGTTTGAGCAGAGCATCAGCAGGGGGAACACGTTGGTGGTGTCTGTGTGGCTTGTGTTGCTATGTGTGTGTTTATAGAATAAATGGCTGCGAAATAAGAGAATTAGCAGAGAGCAAAAACCAGCGAGAACAAGCTAAGAGAGATCTAGCAGAGAACTAACAGAGAACACACTGCAGAGAACAAAGAGCAGGAACAAAGAGCTAGAACAAACGAGATCAAATCTCTAACAAAAAACCAAAGTAGGAAAACTGTGACTACCAGAAACTTGTGATCTAATTAGAGTTCAACGATAACATCAAGTGAAGCAGCTAATCGTCACCTCTCCTGCAATCTCAGCATGACCCCGTGCTGTCGTCATACCACATGGTCGTGTTCGGGCGAATCTCGGGAGGAAAAACTCCGCACTCTCCTGATGCCGCCAAAAAAGAAGGTATATCAAAGTCGGCCAAGACTCAATTAAACAGCAAATATGACGGTGGATATACACGGCATTTCATTTGTGTCGCTCGTGACGGGCGACGCCGACAAGTTCACGGAGCTTGCCAAATTCTACAACCAATTGGGCTTCCGCCTCACCAAGAACTTCTCCAAGGTGAGCAACAACGGCGCCGCGCTGGCGCTGAACAACCCCAAGCTCCACCTAGGCGTGTCCAACGACTCGTTGCGCGAGTTGTGGGTCGAGACCTTCCCCTTGCAGAACGTGGACAAGAACGGCAACGTGATTCCGTGGCAGGAGCTCTCCGTGTACGTCGGAGACGCCAGCGAGAAGTTGAGCAACCCTGTGATGCTCAAATTGCGCTTGACAAACCGCAATTCGCGCCTGACCGAGGCCTTGACGCTGGAATTGAACTTCTTCCTGTCGAACATCAAGCGTGTCGCGGAGATCTTGGGCGAGAACGGCGTTGAATTCAACCAGCCGCGCGGCGACTTTACGATTCTCACCACCAGCGACCCATTGGGCAACGGCATCACCTTCACGGACGTGGAAACGCCACTCTCCAAGCAGCAGTTCCTGTCTGCTGAAGACTTTCTTGCGTACAAGGCTGAGGCCATCATGAAGAGCTTGCCAGAGGAGGAGAGCGACGAGAGCATCACCATGCAGAAAAAGAGAAAGATTGCGGTGATGACCTCGGGCGGTGACGCCCCAGGTATGAACCCTGCAGTGCGTGCTGTTGTGCGTGCTGGTATCTACTACGGGTGCGATGTTTTCGCGGTGTACGAGGGATATGAAGGGTTGGTGAAGGGAGGCGATCTTTTGAAGCAGATGCACTGGTCTGATGTTCGTCTGTACTTGTTTACCGGTGGAACCTCGATTGGAACGGCAAGATGTGCCGAGTTCCGTGAACGCGAGGGGAGACTTTCTGGTGCGTACAACTTGATCAGCAACGGTATCGATGCGTTGATTGTGTGCGGTGGAGACGGATCGCTTACTGGAGCGGACTTGTTCCGTAGCGAGTGGAAGTCGCTTGTGAGCGAGCTTGTCGAGACTGGCCGCTTGACGAAGGAGCAGGTGTTGCCATACGACGAGCTCAAGATTGTGGGGTTGGTGGGGTCTATCGACAACGACATGGCGTTGACCGACGCCACGATCGGAGCGTACTCCTCGTTGGAGCGCATTTCCGAGATGGTGGACTATATTGACGCTACTGCAACCTCGCACTCGCGTGCGTTTGTGGTGGAGGTAATGGGCAGACACTGTGGGTGGTTGGGACTCATGGCGGGGCTTTCGACGGGTGCGGACTACATCTTTATCCCCGAGCGTCCGCCCAAGGCTGGCCAATGGGCCAAGGAGTTGAAAGAGGTGTGCAACAGACACAGGCTGAACGGCAAGAGACGTACCATGGTGATTGTGGCCGAGGGTGCGATTGACGACGAGCTCAACCCGATTACGCTGAACATGGTGAAGGACGCGCTTGTGGACATTGGGTTGGACACACGTGTGACTACGTTGGGGCATGTCCAGCGTGGTGGGTCTGCTGTGGCGTACGACAGATGTCTTGCGACGTTGCAGGGTGTGGAGGCTGTGAATGCTGTGCTTGAGATGGACGGCAACACGCCGTCGCCTGTGATTGGAGTGAGCGAGAACAAGATTGTGCGCACGCCGTTGATGGAAGCGGTCAAGTTGACGAAACAGGTT
Source organism: [Candida] loeiensis (assembly GCA_030563775.1). Classification (NCBI taxonomy): domain Eukaryota; kingdom Fungi; phylum Ascomycota; class Pichiomycetes; order Serinales; family Debaryomycetaceae; genus Kodamaea; species [Candida] loeiensis. The sequence goes on from JAJMKD010000003.1 coordinate 277,648, forward strand.
GCGACTGCGATCGAGGCGAAGGACTTTGACAAGGCGATGAGCTTGCGTGACTCTGGGTTTGAGGAGGCCTACCACCAGTACTTGGCGACGTCGATCTACGACGACGGGCTGCGTGCGTTGCCCGAGGCGGAGCGTTTGAACATTGGTATTGTGCACGTTGGGGCGCTGAGCAGTGGGTTGAATGCCGCGACACGTGCGGCCGCGCTCTACTGCTTGTCGCAGGGGCACAAGTTGTTTGGGATTGCGAACGGGTTTTCTGGTTTGATTGCGACTGGCGAGATCCAGGAGCTCAGCTGGTTGGATGTGGAGCACTGGCACAACAAGGGAGGATCTGAAATTGGAACCAACCGGTCGTTGCCTGAGGAGGACATGGGTAAGGTTGCGTTTGACCTCCAGAAGCACAATTTGCAGGGATTGATCATCATGGGAGGGTTCGAGGCATTCACTGCGTTGCACCAGTTGGAGGCCAGCAGTGCAGACTACCCGATCTTCCGCATACCGAAGATTGTGATTCCGGCCACTGTGTCGAACAACGTGCCGGGAACCGAGTACTCGCTCGGGTCCAACACGTGTTTGAACCAGTTGGCGAACTACTGTGACGCTGTGAAGCAGTCTGCGAGCAGTTCGCGTAGGCGTGTGTTTGTGGTGGAGGTTCAGGGAGGGCATTCCGGGTTTGTTGCTTCGTTCTGTGGCTTGATCACGGGGTCGATTGCGACGTACACGCCGGAGTCGCAGATGAACTTGAAGACGATCCAGGAGGACATTCGCTTGTTGACGGACGTGTTTGCGGACGACAGGGGCCAGGACAACAACGGTAAGATCATGGTGAGGAACGAGCAGGCGTCGAGTGTGTATCTGACTGAGTTGATTGCGGACATTGTGAAGGAGAGCGCGAGGGGTCGTTTTGAGACGAGAACCGCGATTCCGGGGCACGTCCAGCAGGGGTACACGCCGTCGGCGATGGACAGAGTGAATGCGGTGCGTTTTGCGGTCAAGTCGGTGGAGTACATTGAGGGGTGGAACAGAAAGGGAGATGCTGCGAATACCAAAAAGTTCGAGGACTTTGGTGCTTCTGTTGTGATCGGGATCCAGGGTGCGCAGGTGACGTTCTCCGACGTCAACAGTTTGTACGAGACGGACGCGGATGTGAATTTGAGAAAGGGAAGGACCGTGCACTGGGAGCACTTGAACAAGGTGGGAGACATGTTGAGTGGAAGGTTGATGTTGAGGGAGGGCAGAGCTTTGGGGGAGTAGAGGATCCGAGGAGGAAGAATAGAATCTGAAGAAATAGAAAGATAAGTGAAGAATAAAAAGGACAAGAATATATGGTTTACGAAGAGAAGTCTTATAGATCTCCACGTGTCGACGCAACTAGTGGATAGTATTTAAGGAGTACAGGATTACGAACACTTAGCACAGAAACGTAGTGGTTATGTGAAGCACCCACGGAAAACGTCAAGGGGTGGACATCAGAAATGTAGCAGTAATGCACAGAAGGAATCAGGGACCAATTAGACTGTGATTAAAGCGGCCAAGGCCGCAGGATTATGAAACCGTTGTGCGAAAGAGCGACCGATCATGAGACCATTGCTTTTCATCGCGGAGGTGAAAAAATAGAGGATGAGGGAGGGGGTGCAAAAAGAAAAAAGCAAACGAAAGACTAACTTTGTAGACCGAAAGAGTAATCGTTCTTCAAGCGTAACGATCGGATTTGTGGTGGCTTATGAAGGAAAGTCAATAGTGAAATGTGCTGGGGGATTATTGTAGTGGTTGTACTGTTCTTGTTGTACTGTTCTTGTTGTACTGTTCTTGTAGTACTGTTCTTGTAGTACTGTTCTTGTAGTACTGTTCTTGTAGTACTGTTCTTGTAGTACTGTTCTTGTAGTACTGTTCTTGTTGCTGTTCTTGTCGTACTGTCCTATTGTTCATGCTGTTCTTATTACCATTTTTGTACTCTAGCTTATCTTCTATCTTCTCTTTTCGTCGCTACCATTGTACTGTTTTCTGCGCACCGCAGCACATTTCCGTTCCGTTCTACACAAATGTCAACAAGCTACGAATGCGTACCACAAAATAATCGAGCGAGTATCGGCTCTACTGGTTACGCAAAACGTCTCGTTTCCCCCGTTGTCTCTTCTTATGGCGCAATATTGCGAGCGCATCTCAACAACAGACACAATTTCAGTGCGTCTAGCCGAACAGTTACACGCGAGCGAATGCATCAAGCTACATGGCGGCACGTGCCATGGCCTTGGCAGAATTAGGTTCGATGGCACGCCAACGCAGCTACGAGCGGTCCTTCAGCGGGTTGGAGCCACAATTTATGTCATCAGTTGTCTTGCGTGAGACGCACATCTCAGATCGGCAGGTGCTGCAACGCAGCCGCCAAAGGGTTAACCATTTTTTGTGTTCATGCAACCTAAAGGCAACATGTAACGTCAAAAAAGCAATACGCATTTAAGTGCCAGAGAAGTACGGCGGATAGACTACTCCACCGAACATACGATCTAGCGATTTCGGCGAAGGGCAATCATAGTGAGCGGGGAATATTTGAGCGATTTAGACGGAAATGATCTGAGGCGATTAGTCGATGGATGTAGGCAATTAGACGATGTAGGTGAATGTAAGATTCAATGAGACGGTGTTTGTAGGATTCAATGAGACGGTGAATGTGGGTGAATGTAGGCGAATACCCAACGTATGATGAATTAATCGTGAACCGTTTGGGCGAAGGCCTGCGTAATTCTAGACTATCTTAGATCTGACGGGATTGTCACTGCACCTAGTCGCTCGGAGAACAAGCATACAGATCTCTTGGATTCCAACTCCTGTCACTTAACTGATTGTGCAGTTACTCTCCGCACACCTCCCTTAGCAAGATGTGGAATGCATGAGGTATAAAACATACCACCGAAAAATGTTCTCTGATGAAACTCTTGTAGGCGTCAAATCTGTGCAACGGTTGTTTGTCAGTTTCATTCCCCAAAAGCCCGGATTACTTGGCGCAGCTCCGTTTGCATGGTTCTTCCTTTATCAAGATTTATCGAATGATTTTTCTTCATGAACCCCTGAAATCGAACAACCTCGACTCGTTTGAACCTTCTTTGCTGGTGGGATGGATTTTTCGTTTTACGTCACTTTGGGTGCAAGAGAAACAATTTTCATAAATGGAAACAGACACGGTATTATGGGCCGATGTAAACGTGTGTCTCATCCCGGCTCTCATGTAGTAAAACGGTGACATCCACTTAATAAAGGTCTGTTCGTCTCCGCCATTCTATTTCGCCGATCGTATATGCTAGTTGCTGGTACTCATGATTTGCCACAAAAGTCGGATTGCAGAGAGAACTGAATCCAAAGTTGAGCAAAGTGCAGCAAAGTAAACACTCCGTTTGACCACAACTGTGGAGTCTACTCTGTCATCTCCAGCAAATGGACATTCTGCACATCGACTGTTTTGGAATCCCTGCACACGAACACGGAATGCTCTAATGAGACTACCGACGGTCCATATACAGGACGCTCCAAGATCGTCTCTCCAGGCCATGTGAAACACATAATGTAGCCGAGGTTCCGCGCTCACACTTGCATCGGACCCAAGTAATGAGTTGCATGCGGCGCGCAATGTGTTGTGCTGATTGTACGCTTTTTCACTTTTCTGTCCTTCAATGACAACGACAATGTCACAAATACGAATGCCAGGGTTTTAGGAAAATAACTCAGATTGAGATTGTCATCTGCATATGAGGTTTGCTGCATGGCACAAAGTACGCTCCAGTAAATGTAATTGAAGTGCGAACACCGCGCAAAGGTCTCGTTTGCCAATGATTACGGGCTTGATTGTGGGGATTGGTGACAACGTCAGATTGCAGCTCGTGTAGATCTTGGTGCAGGAAATACAATACACACGGGTGAGTTATGATTATCAGGTATCAGCTCTCGGTATCAGCAAGCATCCGAATTGCAAAGAATCGCAATCAAAATGCCATCTACGAATATCAAATTGCTATCAACGAATCGCGATCGAAGCACCAGCATTTCGATTACCTACGCATTCGGGAGCATTTACGTAAGCTAACTGAAAAATTACAGTGGAATTACTATAATTGCAGTCGGAAAATTGGAATAACAATAAGCCGAGATGAGTTCCTTGAGCGGACTGCTCTAACTAGGAGATTTCAGTAGAATCGGTCTTATAATCAAACGTGGCCGATTCACGTATGACAATTGTTGTTTTTCTGAAAAGAGCGAACAGTTCCTCTTGTGAACAATTTCAATCCTAAAAAGAATGAGCTTTTACGATGTTTGTACCCCTGCCTCTTATCTCTAGTCCATACGTATAACTCAACGGCCCATTCTGCGCTTATCGGTGACCACATGGACTCGACAGCTTGATGGTGCTGTTTTCTTAAAAAACAAAATGCGCAAATCCGCCGTCCTCATAACCAACATCGTTAGATTCGATTACAAACGGCATTTTCCTTATGCACCAAATTTTCACCTCATTCTCCCGAACTGCACTCGCAATGCATCAACCACACACTATTCTTTTGGGAAGCCGAAGTTGCAAATTTGGTCACGGCTGGAACAAGAAAAATAGGTTTGATCGTACGGTAGGCAGGGTTCCCCATGAGTGCGAACTTTACCTAATCGAGCAAAGGGTCAACTTTTGCAAAATACCAAAACACCAGCACACCCAAATGAACTTGCAAAATCCTCGAACTACAATTTCCATAATGTCCTCGTTTTTTAATGTCCTCGATTTCATAATGTCACGTCCTCGTTTTCATGTCCTCGAACTACAATGTCCCGTTTCCTCGAAAGCTTCTTCATGATTTCTCTTTTCCCTGAAGGTTCTTGAAGGTCGGTCAGAAAGCTTCTTCTTACATCCTCTAGTATTTCTTCTGTACTTAGCTATTCTCTTGTTGCTTTTCTTAGCTTCTTTTCTTCCCTTCCTTTCTTCCCTTCCTTTCTTCCCTTCCTTCTTAGCTTCCTAGGTAGCTTCCTTCGTAGCTTCCTTCTTAGCTTCCTTCTTAGCTTCCTTCTTAATTTCCTTCTTTGCTTCCTTCTTAGCTCCCCTTCTTAGCTTTTTCCTCTTCTCTATGGTGTCCTCCCTCGCTTATCCGGCGACTTCGATACATTAGTTTATACTTGCAATACGCTTTGGGACGTCACTACATTCGCACCCGAAATTCTGACGATCACTTGTGCTGTCGACTAAAGCTAGCAAATCGATTTTATTCCCGCCACCTCTGCACCAGCACTTAACAGCGCGCGGTGTGCACCCCCGCTCGTGTGCAGAGGAGAGGAAAAGGGACGAGGATGCTGGAAGGGAGATAGAATGGGCCCAGGCAGCATGCACCTAAGCCCGCAGCATCACTCGCCAATCTTGGTTTGGCGTGCCCAGAAATACGAGTGCGTGTGGAGCCAGTCGATGCGCCAGACGCTTGCTTTGTGGCTTTGTGTGCGTCGCTGATTTCTTCTGGTTTTCTTTTAAGTTTCCCTCTGCCGTTTATTTTCTGTGCACAAGGATATTTTCTGCGCTCCACAAATAATACTTTACACCTGTGCAAAAAATATCCGAAGCTATCAGCAAAAAATACTCTTCATATATATAAAACGCATGGGTTCTCTAAATTTTTGAAGTAACCATTCATCACTCATGAGCAAGAAACCCCACCAGGAGCCGCCCATCAAGAAAAATGCGTTCGTGCACAAGTTGTACACCATGCTCAGCGACCCCAAGTTGGCTCACTTGATCTGGTGGACCAACCACAACCTGGAGAACAACACCTTTGCTCTCTATCCGGGGAAAGAGTTCGCCAACGCCTTGACCAACTACTTCAAGCACGGCAACGTGGCCAGTTTCGTGCGCCAGCTCCACATGTACGGCTTCCACAAGATCTCCGAGCCCAACAACGCGCTGGCCTCGTCCTCGGCCCAGAACAACGTCAACCAGGACGCTCCGCCGATATGGGAGTTCAAGCACCTGCTGGGAAAGTTCAAGAAGGACGACGAAAACTCGCTTATCCACATCAAGCGCAGACTGAGCCTGAACACGCTGCGTTTAAATGGCTACGTAGACCCGCAGCACCACCATCTCCAGCAGCATCCCGCTCACCCACAATTTCCCGAGTATGTGGTTTACGACCAGAGGAACCCTGCCTACTACCAGCATATACCCTACTACCAGCAGGTTGTGAGGTACCCGCCTGCACCGGCGTACTACCAGTACCCGCCAATGCCCCACATGCAGAGGAATCTCCCAATCCACCCTGGTATGGCGCCTACTTTGGGGCAGCCAAATTTAAATCCCCATGCCCATAATTCGCATCCACATCCAAATGTGAATAACCACCCAGTGAATTCACATCCAATTCCAAACTCACATCCCATTCCAAACTCACAAGCACCAAATTCACATCCAATCCCACAACCACCAAATACACATCCAATCCCACAACCACCAAATACGCAACCAATCCCGCAACCTGTACCAAATTCACATCCAAACTCACAGCCAATACCAACACATCCAATGCCACAACAAATACCAACACATCCAATGCCACAACCAATACCAAACTCACATCCAAACACACACCTGAATCCTCCAGTTCCTTCGCATCCAAACTCACAACCAAACGCACAACCAAATTCACAACCAAATTCACAACCAAACGCACATCCAACCCCTCCAAACCACAACTCACTTCCACCTCCAAACGGCGCCAACTCACTCCCACCTCTCCCACTCCCTCGCTCTTCGCCCGGCAACATCTACCACAGCCCTCCAAGAGACGGGTACCGGAGAATCAGCCAGGAGGAGGCAAAGGAGGACAGAAAAGAAGACACACACTCCAACCTCCAGTTCAGAAGAATATGGCACGAGCCGGTCAAAGGACAGAGACCGCAAAGTGCGTCCAGTACTAGTTCCAACAGCTCGTACTCGTCCACAAACACAGTGCCGTCTGTGCTGGCATCTGCGCCGTGTCTGCTATCGGGAGCCTCGCGGTCGCGCAACCAGTCGGTGCTTGACCCACTCGCCAAGCACCCGGAAAACGTGCACCAGCTCCTGCTCCACGACCGGTTGCGGCCATCGCTCATTGAGCTCCACGCTCGTCTGACGGGCAAGGCCGATTCGATTGGCTCGCACACACTGTCGATCTTCTCGGCCAAGTCGTCGTTGTCGCTGGTGCTGCTGACGGTGAAGCGCACGTCTTCGTTTGGGCTGATTTCGCACACGAAGCTGTCGATTCTGATTGGGCCGCACGACATCCCGGAGAAGTGGATCGATAGGAGGGCACTCACTCCCCCGGTGACGGGGAAGCCGGGGTCCAAGTTGCTGTTGCCGTCGCCGATTCCCCGGCTGCTGAGTCTGGGGCCGTATGGCGCGACCCAGATGCCGAGATCGAACAAGGTGTCGGTGACGCTGTTGTTGGACAACAAGGAAGACGAGAGCAAGAGAAGGAGATTGAGTTAGAGATGATAAATGTCAATGATACTGGCCTGGAGTCGGTATCTTCTGGTTTAGCAATACATTTCAGATGAGATAAAGTAGACTTTCCGGTGTTTCCAGTGAGCTTGCGAACTGGAAACGAAGAGTGATAGAGCTTCCCATGAGTTTTAAACCTGAATTTGAGGAATAGGGGAATCCAGTGAGCAAGAGTAATACTGGAGTTAGATTAAAAGGGCGTTTTTATGAGTTAGCTTTTCACTTGCAACCACAGTTTTTGATGCCTCTTAGTAGATTGAATAATAGGAAGACGAACCTGAAAGAACATTCATAGTGAACACTCAGTATAGAATAGAAACCTTTACACAGAATATTAAAGATAGAGTATTCAAGATACCTATATGTAGAAGATTCAGGATGGAGATTCGCCTTGTAATTCATGAATTGTTTTTCAGGAATCACCAGCCTGGTATTCACCTTAGAATTGCTTGTTCACCATCGAGAATATTCCAAGTCCTTCAATGCAGTCATGAATATTCACAAGTGAAGATTCCAAGGACTTCAGCCCAATCCATTATTCGGTCTTCCTCACCCATCGAATCAGGCGATTTCGAGCTTATCGTAGCACCTTGATAAGGCCCGAACGGGAGAAGACGTTATGAGCTTCAGATAACGGTACTGCTACCCTCCGTTCCATCTCGCAGATATTACTTCAAAAGCTCTCAACCGGTATATCGTCCAACGCGGTAAGCCTTTCCTCTAACCCCACATTCTTCGGCCACTAATTTGCAGCCACTGTCAACACGGCCCTACGGCGCCTCAGTACCTCGTCGCTCTCGAAACGACCAAAAATAATACGGATTGGTGTTTCAGACGTGAACCCAAGAAGCAAGTGAAAATGCAAGCAACCAAACCACTCCGTTTGGGGTATATACGATCGGTTTAGATAGATTATGAGCGACGGCGTCTCAGTGCCCCAGAATAATGCGTGCAAGTGCCTCGGAATGTCACAGCGAAAACTCAACTGAGAAGTTTACAAAGTGGTTTTTTTTTTACTTGCCAAAAAATACGATGGGAATGTGGGAGAGATTCACGTTAACTTAGCGAGATACAGGGTCAGCATTAGCCCGTCCATACAGGACGGATTATCATACGGAGGCGGGATCGCGCGCGACTGGTATTGTGCTATAACGGATAATAGGAAGCGAACAAACCCGTGTAGGGTCTGAAAGCTGAAACGGAACACGTCAGTCCTTTTTTCGCTGACTTTTCTCAGCTTTTCTAAACTTTCCAGTAGACCCGGACCCCTGGATGCTCACGTAGATGACGTAAACTTTGTTTTTGGATAATCAGACCATCGGGATTCCATCGCTTTCAGATTCGGGACTACATCGCTGATGTCAGACCATCGCAGGGACTACATCGCTCTTGTTGTGGTGAAATTTTTAAGGCGGATATCTGAAATTCGTGGATGCAGCATCACACTTCCGGAATAATCTGGCCGATTTGGTCAATTTACGAGCTAGTTGGATGCAAAGGTGCACTAATTACGTCTTGCGCAGGTATTAGGCCATCAGAAAGGCTCTAAATCTAACCCGTAGCTGCAGGGGCAAACCCCAGATGTGTCAACTTTGCTGGTGCTGGGCGTAAGAGGAAAAGGAAAGCTGGATTAAATGGAAAAATAATTGCGCATTTGAGGAGAATAAAGTTTAACTGTCCTAGATCTCGTGGAACAAGTCCTCGTTGACTTGTGAATTACAGGGGAGAAAGGGGTAGATCTTGGCGCAGATGCTACAAACGGTCACTCAATCTTGCTTGAAAAAGTTATTGTTTGAATTGATGTGGCACCAGTGAGTGAACAGAAGACACGACCGAATCGAGGCTTCTGATAGCAACTGTGTGAACATTCCCAGTTTTCCAGAACAAGTCAACATTTTGGAATCTGCACGAAATTTGCAGGCTTGAGTAATTACACACATTAAAAATCTAGTAACACGTTTTGATATGCAGCTTCGCGGTGCCCTTGGCGCAGGTTGGATATGTCTATAATTTCGTCTACAGGCTTCACCTCAATCTAGAACTCTCCCTTTATGTCCCGCTATCATCTTCTTTCAGCTGTCGAAACGCTTTGGATCTATTGATTTCCTAAAACAAAAATTGTCTCAATTCTAGATTTGAGAATCGCCTCTATCCAATGCTCAGAATGGTCTCTATAATAATTCAAAGATCAACCCGGACTCTGTTATTATCCAATGCTCAGAATGGTCTCGGTAATTTTTCAATGCTCTTATGGACTCATTCAGTGAATTTTTCAATGCTCTTATGGACTCATTCAGCGGATTCTTCAGCTCTCAAAATGGACGCTTCTTTGAGAACGATAGTCCGCCACCACGTTTCGTCGTACGATTCGATCGAGCCCCCGAATCCGAATCCGAATCTGAATTATCTTCCACGGGCTTCGTTGTCTTCTTCAGTAGCATCCTCTCTTGCTGTGGCCTTTTGGGCTTTCCCACAGTTTGCTTCTTGAACTTATCTCGACTGGAATCTCTCATTTTATTCAACAAAGCTTGCATGGGCTTCGAAGTCACACGGCTTCCGGGCTCTTTCTTCGCAGCCACCCCATCAACCTTCATAAAGTCTGCAATCTTACGTGTGGAATCGTCTATGGATGACAACCCAGCCCCTTGTGGTATGATGGGCAAATCGAGAAAGGATTCTTTGGATCCTACATCTGAATCTGCGCCTTTGTCGGCCAACGGTTTGAGCCAGCTCGTTACCATTGCGTTATTCTGTGCCATCGCAAACTGGAACTTGGCTCGAAGAGCGTCCTTTTGCTTGATTTCATCGCGTCGCGACATTTATCTGTCCTGCTTCTGGTATTGGTCGGTTGCAGTACTATTACCAGCTCGGAATATGCTGTAATGGGTAGGTGACAAAGATGGTAACTTTCTCTGTCCAGTCCTCATCACCTTTTTTCGAGGATGTCGTCTCCGACATTATCTTTCACAATAGCCGTCAGACACGACATAACAATAGAAAGCGAATGTTGTTCTAATCCTTCGCGCTTCCCGCCACCTCCCGAGCTAAAGTTACACAACAATTGCTAACAAGTGGCCGTGCACTGAACATTCTGGTTATGAGCGCACTTATACTTTCTATTTTCTGTTCAGAAATCTTTGTTCCTACAAAATAGGTCCGGGTTCCCCTGTACCTCGCCAATAAGATACTCGATGTGTGCATCAATGGAACTCCGAGAACTTTAGCCTTTAAGCAATGAACGAGGTAGTGGCTTCCATCGTAATTGAGCGAAAGGCGCTATCTCTAAAAAGTGGGCATGCCGCTATAATTAACAGAACGAGGCAACAGAAGAGGGAGAAACGAACAAAAATGTTAGATAGGGTCAGTTGCTGTCCGCATACAACACTGCCAAGTCAAAGTCAGTCGCTGTTGCGCATACAACACTGCTGCGTTATTGAGATGTTGCTACCAAACCTTCCAAAGCTCATAGCACGTCATGTGTTACGCTTGAACGATATGTAAAATCTAAAGCGTAAATTCTTCGGAAGCACATAGACGACAAAAAATAAACTCTTCTGAAGTTTGTTTGTTGCTGGTATTTTTATTGTATACACTTTGTACCTTACAGGCATGAACATCTTTGAAGCTTGTTTTTGCTCAAGTCAAGTTTTGCCACCGCAAGATAAGGTAGACAATATAGCCCTTTCAGACTGTGTCTCCAGACACAAAATTATTGAGAAATAGTTTTCTGTTTCAGACCTTAAGTGTAATATCAGTTACTGGAAGTAAAGTTGAAGTTGTTCTTAAGTTTAAATCGGGGTAATAGTAGGGGTTCAAAGCTGAAGTTGGAAGCCACTACTCCTTAACTTGCATACGTGTGATCCCCTATGGGCCAGTGGAACGAACACAACAAGAACCTTATTGGTCACAAAAATTTTAATCTTGCAATATGAGTTTGCTAAAAATAACATCTCAGAAATAGTTGCTCTGAGAGATGACTGTCAGCATGGCTGTACTGTTGCACAGCACTCGCGTTTGTCGCATGGTTGTATTATGAACCCTAAATACTTGACCTCTTCCTTTCTCAAAGCTGGTAATAAAGTTGGGCGGAAGCCTCCTCCAGGAAAGCTTTTCCTGAGAGGCGACCTGACGTCAACACGATTTACGGGCGGTTACGCCGCCATGAAAACGTGTGAAAAACTACAGTTTTAGACGAGATTACAGATGGTGAGGTTATTTCTCAGATTGGCAGAGGGGAAATAGCGTCCCCATCTGAGGACATGCTCCAAGACGAGCATCGCGAGGACTTCTCATCTAAAACATTTTGTGCAGCAATCTTCTGTAATCTTATTATTTGTGAAGGATCCTAACCACTTCGGTTTGGCCTTCACACGCATACTACGCGCCCGGGATTGCCTACACCGGTGTCCATCTGAAGTATTGTTGTTCTGAGTGTAAATAGAGGTCGTTTTTAACTTTGCATTCTTAGTTTTGAGTTCGGCATTATTGGTAGCATCGCGGCTAAGCTTGCAATGGAATGTTGTACAATTACATCTATTCATCTCTCATCGGTCCACGCAAGGGCTCCCATGCACACGGCAAGTCCCATGCGGCATATCTTTCGTTGCAAGGCTTCTATGCAGCGGTGACGGAGAAATGTAGATAAGGGAGTATCTTCGAGGACTTCGAACGAATGCTTAAGAACGGTGCAGAGTGTTAAAATTAGGTTGCCTCAGAAGCTGAAATATTCGATAAGTTCATTTTCAATTCGGGTTTTCGCAGCCTCGACCGCATTCAAACAGACTAGAAAACGAGACACTGTCACTTCCCAAGAGCGGCTTGTCACACTTGTTTGTGGTTCGCTTTTCGACTTTGTGTTGATGAGTTATGAGTCTGTAAAGCGGCGTAACTCATAGATTGACAAGCTCCACAGGGCATCGCAAATTTTCTTTTCAAACAAGCATGATTTAGGAAAGTGTACGCGGAACACTTAGCGCCGAGCAAGTTGACTTGATATACACTTGAGCTCTGTTTTAACCGTTACATCTATTATATCCTATAAGTGCGTATAGTAAATCTCGAAAATCTGGCCAGTGGTAGTGAATTAGGTGGCTTGAAAGGCGAACTAGCTGAATTAGAATATGCTACCCTCTTTGCGTCACACAATTGACATACCCTCTTTTGCGTATTCAGACGATAATCGCGTATGTTAACCAACAAAAATGTTGGCTTTCCACCTTCTTGAAAATGACCACTTCTTAGATGTCCTCTTCTATTAATCCACTCCTGATGACACCTTTGTGAGTTCAAATTCATACTCCTGATAACACCTTAAAACTCAAATTAATAGTTGAACCGTACTATATCGGCAATGTATTGATCCCAGCAGCCCTATCGATGGCTGGTGCAACCAAAGGATGACTGAGGAAGTCGCCAATAATCGGAACAGACCTTAAGAACTGTACAATCGTTCCAAAGAAGTCACCAAACAAGCCCAATATTCCAAAACTCTCCAAAATAAAACCTATGAAGGATCGCTTGCTCAAGATCAACAAGATACCAAGCACGAAGCAAATGGTACCTCTCATCTTCTGAGGACGCGTGAAGAACGTGACAGTTCTCTGTGGTCCTATTATCAACACCAAGCCGATGATGAACAAGATGTTGCCCATGGCCAAAAGAGCGGAGTCGAAGAAGGTCATTATTCCAAAGAGGAAGAAGAATATCCCCCCGGCGGTGAAGCCAACCCCGAATTCTGCTTGTTAGTTGTGAACTCGACTCTCTCTTCTGCTACTTACTCTGTGTCTGGGATAACCAAATCATTGTACGTATGTTTTTTTCCTCACCGAATAATCCGTTATCACCAAAGGATTACGTAAGCTGATGGCCCGACGAGTATAAAGCCGATATTAAACACACATGGAGTATAAGGCTCAAAAAGTCGTATTTCCAGATGCTGCCTATGTCCGATAACGGTTGCCCTGAATCAAAGTGATTATTATTGCATAGTTGCGATTACACTATTCATATTGATAGTAGCGGATACGCAATTGAATTCGCTATTGCATCGTTACCGCAATAATTGAATTATAGATGATACTGTCCATCACATGTCCTTCAAACGTCACTTGTTCCAATACTTTGTGGTTGACGTTTCAACGCGTCTGGGGCTTTAGGCTTCAAAGTTCTCAACCTTCCCATATACAGTTTCTCCACATGACCAAGAAATTTTTAAGCCTTAGTCCCAATCATCCCACCACCAACAATGGCTCGCTATGACGATGAGATACCGGAGGAAGCACCTCCATCGTATAACGAAGCATTGCTAGATCGGACCCCACCACAAGCAACCCCACAGGCACCCTCTCGCCCCCCCGCACAACCACCGAGACCCCCACCCCAGCCGCAGAGACCCCAACCACCTCCAGCACAACCACAGGGAAGCAACAATTCGTCGCTATACAACGGTAACCCCGACCTCCCGTTCCAATATCCGCGCGGAAACCTCTGCAGAAAGTGCAAGAATACCGGGTTCAAGGTCAAGAACGGAGAAGCATGCCGTGACTGCTGGAACAAGCATTACCTCAAAAACCACGCATACAACCCCAACCCTAAACTCCCCTTCAAGTACCCCAAGAAGTACCTATGCGAAAAGTGCAACAATACCGGCCAAAAGTTGAAGAACGGCCTCTCGTGTAAAGACTGCTGGGAAATGTTCGGCCCCAGAAACAAAGTGCACTATGTTCCCCTGGGACGGACCTACGAAAGTCACGGCATGGGGTTGAACGGCATATTTGGCAACTCCTTGCCAAACCAGTCAACCTATATCACCGCAAATACGGGATACGGACCTCCTCCAGGCAACTACGGTCCGCCGCCAGGAAACTACGGACCACCGCCAGGAAACTACGGACCACCGCCAGGAAACTTCGGTTTCGGACCACTGCCGATGGGCCCGCTTAGAGTGGCCCCTGGAGACCCCAGAATCGGAGGCGTTCTATGCGGGAGGTGTCGGGGAAGCGGTTTGGTGTGGAACTTTCTCGATGAAGATTTGTGCCTGTCGTGCAGTGGACTAGGGAGAATAAGGTGATAGATTAAAGATGGGACATGAATTAATACTTTCGTACGTGAATAAAATGTAATATGAGGAGTGTAGGAGTTCTATTATGTGATATTCTACTAGTCGTAATTCTATCAAGTAGTAATTCTATCAAGTAGTGATTCTATCAAGTAGTAATTCTATTGAGTGGTAATTCTACTAAGTGGTATTTCTATCAAGTAGTAATTCCATTAAGTGGTAATTCTATCAAGTGAATCTATCAAGTAGTAATTCTACCAAGTAGTAATTCTATTAGTGGTAACTTCTATTAAATAAGGTATTCCATCACTGCTACAAATCATCTTGACTCACTATTATTTATACCTATTTAACATTTGCTCATTCTCCATTATCTGCTCCTATTCGCACTAATGCTGCTGATTCGTGCTCACCTATTCTTGCTATCGCACTAGTGCAAGTTCGACGGATACTTATACCCCGTCAACTCGTAAAAGTTCTCCTTGATACTCCTGATAGAAACAAACCTCGACAAGATGTTTCCAGAACCTGCCTTGTCATTGGTACCCGAGGCCCTAGCACCTCCAAACCACTGCTGTCCAACCACAGCACCCGTCGACTTGTCATTGATGTAGAAGTTGCCCGCAGCGTACCTCAATCTCTCCTCTGCCAACCTCACAGCCTCACGGTCCCTGGCAAAAATAGACCCCGTCAATCCGTACTCCGAAACACTGTCAATGGACTCCATGATCTGCTCGTATTCGGCGTCCGGGTACACGTAAGTCGTGATGATTGGCCCGAAAAACTCCTTGCTCAAGAACGGGTGGTTCGGGTTGGTCGTCTGGATAAGAGTGGGCTGCACGTAGAAGCCCTGCGTCTTGTCGGCCTTACCGCCCGCGAGAATAGTCAACTCTGGGTCGCTCTTGGCCTCCTCGATCGCAGCGGCCAACTTGTCAAACGACGCCTCGTGGATCACAGGACCCATGAACGCATCCAAGGTCTGCGTTGCAGATGTGTTGCCCACGGGAATGCTGGCCATGTTGTTCACCAACACCTGCTGGAACTCCTCCCACACAGACTCAGCAACATACGCTCTCGACGTCGCAGAACACTTCTGGCCTTGGTACTCGAACGCACCCCTCAACGTCGACAACGCAGAGTGCTCGACATTGGCTGACAGGTGCACCAAGTGGAAGTTTTTACCACCGGTCTCTCCCACAATGCGGGGGAAGTCTCTGTACTTGTCGCTGGCAACGTTGTTGGAGATCTTGCCGTACAAGTTCTTGAAAACACCAGTGGATCCGGTGAAATGCAACGCGGCAAACTCCCTATCACTCAACACAGCATCGGTGACCATGTTTGGCTCACCAGGCACAAAGTTGATCACACCCTTTGGCAATCCAGCCTCCTCCAAAATCTGCAAAAGAAGGTAGTTCGAAAGCGCAGCAGTGGCAGAAGGCTTCCACACAACTGTGTTACCCATCAATGCCGGGGCACCAACCAAGTTGGCTGAGATTGCTGTGAAGTTGAATGGCGTGACCGCGTACACGAAACCCTCCAATGGTCTGTACTCAGCTCTGTTCCACACACCAGGCAGCGTTTCAATGGGCTGCTGCTGGTACATCTCCTCAGCGTACTTGACATTGAACTTGAAGAAGTCCACCAACTCGGCCACACAATCAATCTCACCCTGGTACACATTCTTGCCCTGGCCCAACATGGTGGTGGCCAACATGTCGTATCTGTATTTGGTCGCAATCAAATCCGCGGCCTTCAAGAAGATCGCAGCCCTGTCTGTCCACGGCATCGAGGCCCACTTGGCCTTGGCGCTCTTAGCAGCTTGGATCGCAGCCAAGACGTCTTCCTGCGAGGCCTGCGAAACATTGGCCAAGTTCTGTGCGTGTTTGGCGGGGTTGACCTGCGAAAGCGTCTCGTTTCTGTAGATCTTTTCGCCATTGATGACTATGGGAATGTCCAATGCGTCGTCGGTGTACTTGGTGATGGATGCGCGCAACAAGTCCCAGTCTTTCTGGTGGGTCACGCCGAAGTCTTTTACTGGTTCGTTCTTGAGGTGGGGGGGAACACGAGGGTGGTGCAATTGAGAGGCGGACCTCACAGCGGGAATTGCTCTAGACACACATGAGTTCCTCACAGACGCTCTGAGTGCGCTGCGGATGGCGGTTTTGGTAGTAGTTCTCAACATGATGATGAAAAAAGGCCCGCCTGTTGGCACTTTATATTCCCCAGCTTTGTTCCTGCACGATCGCATTTTTCAGAAAACCGCGGAAAAGGAAATCTGTGGCGAGCGCCTGGAAAAAACGGGCAGTCTGGAGCGATGCCCGCTGAACCATTCCGTTAGAGGTGTATCACAAAGTAGGTGATAAGCAGTGGAGAATACGCGTGAGTCACGGTGTGTCGCGCAGAAGGCACTCAGTAATAGAATTCTATTTAGGCAATTGAGGATAGGCAATTATACTTTGATGTGGAACTCGTAGACACCTTTGGGACATAACCCTGTTAGAAAAATACGCAAAATAATTCGGTCTTTGTGAGCACGTCGGTTTAGTGAATTGATTGGTTAGCTATGGGTGTATCTACTATTTGTATATAACACGATCGTTTACGTGTGTTTAATCGGCCTCTCCAATATATGGATATTTGCCTCGTTTTATAATATAATTTCGGCATTTTCTAGTCATTCTTAGTAGAAGTCTTTTCTAGGGTTAGATAAGCAAATTTTGGTTAATAGTTGCAAAAGCAGATTGAAGTCGGAACAGACCCCGCACAGGAGATACGAATAGACGACGGGTAAACGCATCACAACAAACAATCATTACCTCCATCCGTGAGGATAAATCATAAATACGCGAAATTAAGACTGAGGCAAGAAGAAAATGCCGAAATTATATTATAAAACGAGGCAAATATTGAAAGATTTGAGAAGCCAATCAAATACATGTAAACGATCGTGTTATATACAAATAGTAGACACACTCACAACTAACCAGGTAATTGATTAAACAGGCGTGCTCACAAGCACCGAATTATATTACGTAACCAAATACGTATACTATCAATATATCTACGGTTGAAGTGGTCTCGAGGATACCTATATTTAAATCGCACTTTAAGAATCCCATGTACCTGAATTAACTATAAATGATCCCCAGACAAATTTGCCCATATCTGAACTCGTAGGTGCACTTCTCAGCCCATTAAAATGGACTTATAGCCCATCAAAATTGGTTCATATCTCATCAAAATGGGTTCCCTTCTTAGCCATCAAAAAAATTACAATTCTTAGCCGTTGTGTCCTGTACCTCTGGTAGATGCGGAACAATTAATTTCCATCCAGTAGTAAGCACCACTCACAGCTTGTTTACCTGATTCATCAATTCGCTCCTTTTTGACTGATCAAGCGTGCGTGAATTAGTGGGGAAAGGTGCTGAATTAGTGGGGAAACATGTTGAACAAGTGAAAATAGAGTTGACCGCGTAAAAAAAGTGGCTGAACTTGTGGAGAAAGAGCAGAACGAGTGGAGAGGGTGGTTCAACGGGGAAGTTGTTGACCAAGAAAGCAGTTTATAAAGTACCCGTGAAGAGATTTAAAATAATGTAGAAACCAACCATATTTCCTGTCACCACTCTCATTTCAAGTTCTTCATGTACACCTCGTTCATGTTCTGCCAGTTATCCTACTTTCCAATCACGTGGTGTAAATTTACGAGCCAAGGTTTGTGAATATTTTTTCGTCAAGCTGTCAACTAATGATACTTCTCCTCTTCGTTGTCTTCTGCACTTTTAGGGCAAAACCATTTAGCTTATACAACATACCCGGAAAAGGTTATTTTGAGTCCATCTAATAAATCTCAACTTCTCCACCAGTCCCCACTTACACCACAGCGTGCAGCTTGGTCATTCACGAAGTGAAGCGTTTCAACACATTCATACTCATTGTCGGATCGGATCGCGCATCTATTGTACCTACTCCTCTATGTACCGAAGTCACTCAGGTTCGAAAGCATCAACATTACCGCATTTGGAAATGTTGCGAGCGTTGTTTCTTGTATGCAGTTTTGCAGCCAGAGACAGAAAAGCGAACTATCCATCGGGAAGCAACATTGATACCAAAACACTCCGCAGCTTAGTGGCTTTTAAAAATACATAAGTAGTGGAAATCCCGAATGTTAATTCCTCATGAACTTCGCCTCTCTTTTTCTCAGTCTATCGGCACTCGTCGCATTGGTGCTGACGTCAATCCCACCATCGGAGGATCCCTTCTACCAAGCTCCAGACGGTTACGAAAATAAGCAGCTTGGCGATGTTCTCCGTTGGAGAAAGACCCCCTCGACTATCCGCAGTATCGGGCTTCCGATTCAGATTAAATCCTCGTGGCAGTTTCTCGTTCGCTCAACCGATGGCCAGGGTAATGCGTCTACAGTCGTAACCACGGTCATGGAGCCCTACAATGCGAATCCGGAAAGGGTGATAAGCTACCAGGCCGCACAGGATTCTACAGGGAGGGACTGCGTGATTTCGTATGCTATTCAGACCGGTTCTTCGATATTGAATACGTTGACAACCCAAGCGGAAATGCTTGCCATGCAGCAAATGTTGAACGAAGGTTACTACGTTGTTGCACCCGACCACGAAGGTCCCACTCAAGCGTCCGCAGTTGGAAGAATTGCGGGAGCTGCAACGTTGGACTCTCTTCGTGCCTTGCTCAAGTCAGAAAATGTCACTGGTATCAGTCCTGATGCTAAAGTCGCGTTATATGGGTACTCTGGTGGATCCTTGGCGTCTTCGTGGGCGTTATCTATGCAGAATGAGTACTACCCTACGTTAAAAGACAACTTGATTGGAGCAGCCTTGGGGGGCCTCTTTCCAAACGTCACCAGTCTCATGTTAAAGGTGGATGGAGGACTTTACACCGGTTTAACTGCGACATTTTTCAACGGAATGCTCAGAGGGTTCCCAGAACTTGGACCGATCTTGGACGAGCAATTGAGTCCCGAAAACAAGAAGTGGTTTGACTGGGGAGGAGAAACGTGTATGCTCCCAAACATCATCAAAAACATCGGGGCACACTACTTTACCGGAGATAATCCGATATTCAAAGACGGCGTGGCTCTTTTTGACAACCCAATCGTGAAGGAAGCCTTCAAGGGTAACGACTTGGCTGTCGACAACCCGGAGCAGTACCCAAGGGTCCCAGTTTACATTTTCAACTCGGAGAATGATGACATTTGCCCATATGTGGATGCCAAACGCTTATATGACCTGTGGTGTAACTATGGTGCACCGTCTATTGAGCTCAACGTTGATATTTTCAACGTCCATTTGACTGAGGTAGTAACAGGAGCTCCATCTGGATTAAACTGGATCAAGGCTCGGTTCGAGGGAGCACCTGCTGTGGACGGGTGCAAGTTGGCGAAGCGATTCCTGAACCTTCAAGTCGACGGTGCATGGTCAACCTTTATGAATATATTCACCGTTATGGGAAATAGTTTCTTGCAGCAGAAGATCGGGACCATTGGTATGAACAATACGGAAGGGTCGCCATATTGAGAAAAATACAAAAATGTTTGAATTGACGGTATTGGTAGGAAGTAGCGCAAACCAACTGGTTGAGTAGGGTGCAGACACATCCTTTAAACATCGGTTTCAGATCGTTTTGAAGTACCTTTTTTGTGCACAAATGTTCTTCCAATCTTTTCTCCTATCCTCTAGACTTTTTCTCTCACCTTTCTTGGTCGTCCCTCCTTTCACTCTCCAACTTCCGTACTCTCTCCTCAATCGCTTCCCTATTCTTTCCAGAAGTAATCTCATACTCATTCAAGCTCTTGTTCATCTGTACCACTGCTTCATCCCACCTACTTATATCATCCTCCATTCCCTTCAACACACCATCCAAACCCGCAACTGTACCCACACAGGTGGCCAAATCGGAGTGCACGGTGTGCAAACTCTTCAACCTGCGCAATAACAGTGGAATAATCACGTTTGTCTCTTCAAAGCTCTGCAATTGAGTATACAACGCGTCTATATTGAGCTCACTTTTGGAGCTTTCCTTCTCCTCCGTGACCTCCAAAAACCTTCTATTCGCGTTGATACGCTCCATGTCTGTATTAATTCGCACGATTTCCTCCTTCACCTGTGTCATTGGGAATTCAGGATTATGTATAATGTTGATTTTACGCTTCAAGTCGCGCAATTCGCTCAGCACACTAGCGTCTAGGGACGTACCTAGCGAGGTCTCGATCTGGTTGATTCTCGACTCCAAATCTAGTATCTGTGAAGTATCTATGAGGTCCACTAACTTTTGACTCCGCTGTTGTTCCTCTTCCTTTTCTCTGCCAAAGATAGCGTTTATTCTCTCTGTGTAGAAGTCCTTTGACTTGCGGTGCTCCCTCTTCAAGTTTTCTGCGAGATCCACCAAACTCGGCACTTGTTTGGTGTCTTCTCCATCCATCATCGATATCTCCTCCAACTCGCGCGAAATCCGTGCTAAACGTTGCTCGACGGTTTCTGGGACATTAACCACATTGTATCCCTTGGTGCCCACCACTGGGTTTGCAACCGACCCCAGGAAGTCGCTTCCTTTTCCCACTAATGTCTCGTTAGTAAAACGAGACACGACAGTCTTATGAAAAGGCGTCTCCACAATCTCCAGATCGTCAATGGTGACGTCTCCTTCTGTTATAGGCGACTCAATGGGTGTCGATTCATCTTCACTTTCTATATCCGACGTCTCGAAGACATTCTTGGAGGTGTGGTCTATATCTGGAAGTCCCAAGTACTTCTCCATGTTGTGAAAAGAAGCGGCAAAAGAATCACAAAAAATACAAGGATGCAGAAAAGGTATACCATAAATATAAACAGAAAAGGTATACCATAAATACGGAAAATTCTACAGTCAAGAGATTCCGCTCAACAAGACTGCTCATGGCATTTACATGCATCTCTCAAAAAACACTTCCTACTGTTTTCATTCTACATCGTCAATCTGAACAACTCATCATCGATACACTATTGTATTAGCTGCATCTCATTCTACTTCGTCACAATCTGAACAACATCCTCGTCATTCACCGGATGCGTCAACCCACACTTCTGCGGGGAGTGCTTCGCACTCGACCCCCAGACCAACGCGTACTTGAATTGGTTTTTCATGTCCCTATGCACAGCGTCACAGACCTCCTGGATCGTAGACGCACTCCGCACCACCATCGGCTCGTGGAACTTGGGCTGAATCCCCCTCCTCTTCGTGTAGAGCCTCAACAAGTCCAACTGCCTCCATATCTCCTCCTTCAAGTCCTCAATCCCCAAGTCCAACTCACACGACATCACCACGGTATTCGGCTCACGTGCAAGACGGTCACACTCCTCCAACGACACAGCGTCGATCTTGTTATACACATAGAGACACTTGATGTAGGCAATGTGCTGCTCGTTGATCACATCAATAAAGTCGTCAATGGTCACATTCTCGTCACGCACAAGCACATCCGCATTGTGCACCTTGTAGTCCTTCAACACCGCACTCACGATTTTCTCGTTCAAGTACTTGGGTGGCGACGTAGAGTTCATCTTTATACCACCGGTCTTTTTGAAACGCAACAGCACGTTTGGCTTTTCCTTGTTCAAGCGGATTCCCATCAGCTCCAATTCGGCCTCCAAAATCAGCCTCTGGTCGCCGCCCTTGGTCGCGTCCAACACCATCATGATCAAGTCGGACGTCTTCGACACCGCAATGACCTGGCGACCTCTTCCTTTACCCTGGGCAGCCGCCTTGATGATTCCCGGCAAATCGACGATCTGCACCTCCGCACCGTTGTATTCCAAGATACCACCCACAGATGTCAAGGTGGTAAACTCGTAGTTGGCGGCCTCGGACTTGGTGTTGGTCACCTTGTTCAAGAACGAGGACTTTCCGACAGATGGGAAACCAATAAGAGAAACTCGAGCATCACCAGCCTTGCTGACCTCGAATCCCTGACCGCCGCCTCCACCGCCCTGTCCCGGCTGTGGTTCGAGCAACTCACGGCGGTACCGCGCCAATTTGCCCTTCAAGAGCCCGATGTGGTACTCGGTGGCCTTGTTTTTCTGCGTGCGGGCGAGTTCCTCCTGGATCTGCGCGATCTTCTCCAAAATACCCATGATGGTTGAAAATATCTCATCGAATTTTTGATTAGAAAAACCATCATGCCCAAAACAGAGAGGAAAAGAGCCAACGGTGCGTCGATCGAGGTCGCAGGGGTCCTTGGTGGCGGGTCATCGGCCAAAATCAAGAAGAAGATAAGAGACATCGAGCGTCTCCTCAAGAAAGACACGCTTCCGGCCACAGTGAGGGTAGACAACCAGAGAGCATTGAAAGCCCTCCGCGTGGAGTTGGACAATGCCAACTTCAACCACCGTGCACAGAAGAACGCGCTGAAGTACCACATGGTGCGTTTCTTCGAGAAGAAAAAGGCTGTCAGAAAGCTCAAACAGGCCCGCAAAACCATCGATGAGCTCACCAAGCTGGAGGCAGAGAGGAAGGAAATCAAAAAGGCAAGAAAGATCGTGAGACACTGTGAGATCGACTTGGTGTATGTGGTCCTCTTCCCCAAGCACGAGAAGTACATCTCGTTGTTTCCCAACGAGAATGAGCCTGTCGATGAGGCTGCAAAGAAAGGCATGCAGGCGACTGAAGACAGGAAGAGAGAGTTCAGAAAGGAGTGCGAGAAGCAGCTCGAGGATGGAACGTTGCCGTTCAACTTGGAGGACGTTGCTCTCGGCAGAAGAGTTATCTTTAACAACGACTACTACGGAGATGTTAGAGAGAGACAGGAGATCGATGCTCCAGAAGAGGCACAGGAAGCAGAGGAGGATGATTTCTTTGAGTAGGATAATAGAAGTGCACATTTGATGGGTAAAGTAAGAGAAGACTGAATAGAGTTTGTACAATAGAAAGTATAGTGTTAATAGACCGTAGTATAGTGTTAAGAGAACGTAGTATAGTGTTAATAAAACCTAGCAGCATAGTTTAACCAGTTTGTTATCTCTTCTCAATGCCTATCAGTGTAGTACCTACCGACTAATTTGTCCATCAGTCTAGTACCTACTAATCTGTCTATCAGTCTAGTACCTACTAATTTGTCTATACCTTTTCGTTCGATTATTTTCCTACCATCGTCACTTCGCTACTCCAACACGCACAGCACATTGTACCTCAACTTCATCGCGTCATTCACACAAATCACCTTCACCGGAGTCCCCCTCAAATCATCTGGAACATCCAAAGTGCACGAGACCCTTCCCTTCTTACCCGCCATCCTAGGGGAAGCACGCTTCATCAACAACAACTCACTCTCGCTCTCGTTGCTCACAATAATGAACCACGACTCTCTCTGCGCTTTCGGGTAGTGTGGGCAGTGCATCTTGAACTCCTTGGTGAGAGGCGGGTTGTCGTGCTGCAACGTCACGCTCAACAGCTCACTGGAGTTCTGCGAAACTTCAACGGTTGCAGTAGGCAAGGTCGACGCAATGCGCACAAATTCCGACTTGTACTCACTCGCAACTCCCAAGCTATCGGCCAACTTGTTCAACTTTCCGTATGGAGTCTTGCCGACCTGCTCCAAGTCAATCTTCGAAGCATGGTTGAAACGTTCCGGCAAAAGTCCAGGCAATACACTCACCGGTGACTCGTCGTACCAACAGCGCTGCTTCACAGACTGCATCAACAGAATCATTGTCAACGCCGTTTGCAAAAATCCCATCTCACTGGTGGCATCAATGCACGCTTGGAGAATACGCAACGCCTGATCCAACACACTCACAGTATCCTGAGTATAATCCGCAATTGGCAACTCAATCCGTGTCATGAACGCCTGTATCAACAAGTACGCCTTCACATGAGGATTCCAGATGAATTCACACTCCAAATCTTCAGCAGGGTACCGCATCAGCTGCGACATCTCCAAGTTGATCAACTCCTCGCCGTGGCGAGTGGCAAGCTCGTCGTACTCGGCAGCTTCACACAAGAAACGCAAACAATCGCGGAACAGACTTTCAATTGTGACCTTCTCTGTCAAGTTCCGCATGGTCATGTGCGAAAGGTAGTAGTACGAGGCAATGTCCAAAAACGGTGTGGAAAAGAGGTTCCCGTTGCCATTGGTCACCACACATCTGGACTCCTCCAAGTTTCCAATTGTATCGTCAATTAAACCTCCAAGATACGAGGAAATACCGGCAGTAGAAGTGTCCTCGATGCCGTAGTAGGTCGGATTGTTGTGCGCCCTTCTGTAAAGGAAGGTCCAGGATAAAAAGTCCATGGCCTCCTGCCTTGTCTTGATCGTCCCTGCGGAAATCTCTGCTCCAATATGGTTATCCAAGACCTTGTGCAAGGATGACTCAACCGGGAACCCAATGTTGAGGAAGTGCTTATAGAACACCTTCTTCGACTCCTTCGTGTATACGATGGCAATTCCCGACGTATCGAAAGCAGGCCTACCTGCTCTACCCATCATTTGCAAAATATCAGTCAAATCCATGTCTCTGTACCCCTCGATCTTGGCATCAAAGAACTGCGTACCCTTGATGATCACCAAGTGCGCTGGCAAGTTCACACCCCACGCCAACGTAGACGTTGCCACCAAGATCTGGATCTTTCCCGCTTCGAACAACTTGTGCGAGATTTGACGGTCCAGCTCCACCAAACCGGCATGGTGCAACCCCATGCCGAATTGCAACAGCAACCGTAATGTCTCGTCTTTGACATTTGCAAGAACGTCCTCTAACTCGTACTCGGACATCTTCAAGAATCGCCTTGGGTTCAGCTCCATTCCACACAAGTGGATCAAGTCCAAAGCCGTGAGTCTGGTTTGGCGTCTCGAGGCCACGAAAATCAACACTGGCTTGTGTGGTGAGTGCTGCTTGATGGCCATGAATGCCGGCTTGTTCATCGTCTTCATCAATGGACAGAAGGCAAGGTTGTCGGGGAAACCATCAATGTACATTTTCAACGGAACCGGGCGCACAGACGACGGGAAGTTGAAAAGACCCTCGCGGACTCCAAGCCACCCAGCCATGTCAATTGCGTTCGACACAGCGGTGGACAATCCCAACAAACGGATCTGCTGTTTGGTTTGCGACGAGATGTAGTTCATACGACTCACAATCATCTCCAAGATAGGACCACGGTCGGATGCCAAAAGATGGATTTCGTCCATGATGACCAACGACACCTTCTGCACAAACAACCTGGTTTGCCAGTTACGCGAAATACCATCGAACTTCTCTGGCGTCGTAATGATGATATCGGCCTCTCTCACATCCTTCGCCTCAGGGAGCGAGTCACCAGTCAACTCAACTAGCTTGTAGTTGGTGTTCTTGCAAATACGCTCCCTCCAATCGTCAACCCTTTCGCGCACCAACGCCTTCATAGGCGCGATATACACGACCTTGGATCCTGGCGACTCCTTGAATGCATGCCAAATGGCAAGCTCGGCAACCACAGTCTTACCAGAACCCGTTGGAGACCCCACAAACACACTCAGGTCTGTGTTGTACAACGAGTGGAACGTCATTGTCTGCATCGGGTTAAAGTAACGGAACTTAGAGGAGTATATCTTCTCAATGGTCGCATCATGAAGTGCAGTAACCGGCAATGGCTGGAGCCTCAACAAATTCGTACGCACTGTGTCGTTGGAAGGTCTGATCAAGTGCTGGAATGAAATGGGATGCAACGTCTCGCAGCCAATCCAACTGTCCAGAGCTATCCTGACCACAATCTGAGGTGGAAGCGGGTCCGCCAACGGAATCATGAAGTCAAGCTCGACGTCACCCTTAACCTTGTTTCTGTTCAATATGATCTTCTCGACATGCAAGATTTCCAGTTTGTCGGACTCCTCAACGGTGAGCCAGAAAAACTGGGCGTTCCCGTGGTACTTCTCTTCCCACACAAAATCGGGGTTTAAGAAAAGCTTCACACGCATCACATTGCTGGTCACCGGGAACACCTCAGCATCAATTTCAATATACGGCAATATGCCAATCAATTTGTAAAGCACTTGGCCCATGCGGCTGTTGTGGACAAAATCCCCCAACTCCGCAGCATCCATGTCGCGCAAAAACTCAACAGTTGGGTTCTTTGCACGGATGTTTCTCATCACGGGTTCCGTGAGGTCAAACTGCGAGAGTGGGTGCTCGAAAGCCCAGATTCTGCGGTCGACAGACTTGCAGATCGACATCATGATGCTCATAAGCTGCCCCCAGCGCCTGTTGATGGCAACAAGGAGCAACGCACGGGTGATTCTCGCAGCATTCTGTGCAACATAATTACAATCAGACAGCAACGCCGAGTCCTTGATGTGCAGCTGCGAAACGTAAGCCTGCAATAAGATGTTTGTCTTAGACTGTGGGGTACCAAACTGTCCAGCCACCTGGCATGGGATATCGTTAGTTTCCTCCAACAAGTACTTCAACTCCTTCCCCTCCTCCTCTCGGTACTTGATGCTGTCAAACTCGGTACTCATACTGATGATTCCCAAGACATCCGCCTCTGTGGAAGTCGGTGTGAGCATCTTGTTGAACACTTCCACCGACGTTGACAACAAGTAGAAATCAGACGCTATACGGCCCATGTCCTTCAGTATGAACGCACCAGAACCCTCTTCAAACACAATCATTTGCAAGTCATGCAATCTGCGCGCAGACGCAATCACCATCTCACGACGCTTGCTATGCAACAGCGGGTCCTCCTGAATCTCGCGCCAGTCGATGCCGTATCCAAGTGGATTTTGCTTCATTCTAACCATCATGTACGTGTATCCAAGCCATTGGATACCCTCCTCGACGTTGGTCACCGTACCCAAAGATATCTCGGCATTCAAGTTATCTGTGATCTTTTCGCTCAAACGAGACTCAATTGGGTGCTGCTGGCTGATCAAAGACACGTAGTGATTCAATCTGTCGCTGCTTGTGAGCAAGATACCCGTACCAAACTTTTCGTACTGGGGTCTACCTGCACGACCAAAAATCTGGATCACGTCAGAGATGCCCAAATCCACGAACCCACCCTGCTTCGCATCATAAACGCGTGTGCCCTTGACAATGACTACTGCCGCGGGTAAATTCACACCCCACGCCAAAGTGGCTGTACAGCAAAGCACCTTGATGGCCCCTGCCTCAAACATCTTCTCCGTCAAGTTCCTGTCGGTACGGAGCATACCGGCGTGGTGTACACCGAAACCAAACTGAAACAACTCCTTCATGTCCTTGTTTCTGCTCTTGGTACCGATCTCGCGCTTGAAGCGGTCGTACGAGGCGCACAGCTCCAGTGCATCGAAGATGGACGTTTCCTGATGCGACTGTGCCATCTGGATGAAGGTACGCGAGGACTTTGCGGTGTCTTTTCTGGAATTCACAAACACCATCACCTGTAAGCCCTGTTCGACGTATTCCACCAACTTTTTGTACGACACCTTGTCGATGTTCTCTGCAGCGAGGCGCGAGCCAGCCTTCCCGTTTACTCCTAGAAGCTTCTGCTGCAACGGCACTGGACGGAACGACTGATCAAAGTAAAACATGCCCACCTGTCTATTCACACCAAGAAAGTCCGCGACATCCATGTAGTTTGGCAACGTAGCCGAAAGACCCACCACACGGATCATCAGCTGTGTCAGCTCCACCTGGCGCAAGGTACGGGCCACAAGCGTCTCAATGACGGATCCTCTGTCTTCGTGCAACAAGTGCACCTCATCGATAATGAGAAGCTTGACCTTCGCAACCAACTCGTTGTCACCATTCAGTTTTCTGGTCACCACATCCCACTTCTCTGGCGTGGTGACAATGATTTGCGTGTTCATGATCTCAGCTCTGCTCAACTGCATGTCACCCGTCAATTCGCGGACCTTGATGCCCAACCACTCCAACTTTTTGGAGTACTTTTCCACAATCTCAGCGGCCAATGCTTTCAATGGTGCAACATACACAATCTTGAACTCGTCGTAGTCAATGTTGACGTTGACGGTGCCGTCATCTTGTGCAGCCTCGGTGACAAACTGGTTAATAGTGTGAAGAATTGTCAAAAGCGCGACGTCAGTCTTACCAGCACCAGTTGGTGCACACACCAACAAGTTCTCGTTGGTGTTGTACGCCACTGGGTACACCAAACTCTGCATCTTGTTGAGGGTTTTATAGTTTTTAAACGTGCCTTGACACAAGAAGTCGAGTTTGGACACCTTGACCAAACTTCTATCTGAAATCCACTTGTTGGTGGTTGCCTCAGGATACGGAATTGTGATTTCTGTGTGCTGGGCGTACATTTCAGTAGTGGTACCTTGCGGTAAGGTCACACTCCTGCCTGTGATCGCCACCACGTTGCTCACTTCGTGGTTCTTGAAGACGTGTGGGTATTGTTGGTTGTGTGAGCGAGGAAGAAGCTTTTCGTGCTTGCCCTTTTCGATGTTATTTGCCACCAATTGAGCACGGTCAGCCGCGGTCATCAACCGGTACTGCTCTTGATCCGAACTCTCGCTCTTTCCAAGCTCGTCCTTGTGGCGCACAATCTTGGAAATGAGATCAAATTCCTCAAATCCAAGGATGTCAAATAGCGACGACTGCAAGTCGTCATTGTCCAAAACACTCTGAACAAGATCGAAAGTGTCGTTTGAGGCGAGTCCTCTTGCGTCGCTGATACGCTTGCAGTCCTGCTGGATCTCTGCAATTGCGGCACTGCTGCCTTGGGTATCTATGGCGTTCGCCAAATCGGTGTTCAAGTCCGCAAACTTGCTGAGGAGCTTGTCAATGGAGGTGGTGTTGTCCTTCTCCTGGTCCAAGGCAGGCACTTTGCCGGGTTTATGGGAGGCAGCAAGAGCACTCAATGCCTCCACCATAGGCTGCATCGCCTGCATGTACGACTTTGTCGAGGTAACCGTATAGGAAGCCATATAGATATTGAAAAAGTCATGTGATTAAGTTCAGTTGCCACTGAAGGTCATGATATTGGTCACGTGACACGTGAGTGCGAATGCATACGGTGAGAGGAGATATTCATACGAATGATAGTCATACGAATGCGAATGTGCTAATGAGC
The DNA here is from genome assembly GCA_030563775.1 of [Candida] loeiensis. Taxonomy (NCBI): domain Eukaryota; kingdom Fungi; phylum Ascomycota; class Pichiomycetes; order Serinales; family Debaryomycetaceae; genus Kodamaea; species [Candida] loeiensis. Next base: position 307,257 of record JAJMKD010000003.1, read on the forward strand.
ATAATGAGAAGGTGTTAGTGAGCATACGGGTGAGGGGAGACAATCATGCGAGCCAACAAGCTTAGGAAGATGCTAAGAACAGGATGTGCTCAACTTGCAGCGTCAAGAGGATCCCCTCAACTCATTGTAAATCGGTAGATATGTGATTTACTGTTGAACCCGAATCATCATTCCATCCTTCTCGTTCAGCAGTTCCTGCGTAACTACACTTGAAATAAGCCATCCTCTTGTCAGATCGTCACGTGCCAACCTCCATCTTATCTTCCGATGAGATGAAAAAAAAATACCAACCATGCTGACAGTCAGGAAGAGCAAGAAAGGGCACGCCAAAAAGGCTGCTCCTGTGGAATCTAGAAAGAGAAGCCGCCAAGAGGACGAAAGCGAGGTCGAGATCGACACGGAAAAGCTCGTGGCCGAGGTCGACGAGGACTTCGATGAGGTCGCGCAGTTGTTGGGCACAGATGTGCGCGACCCCGAACAAAAGAAGAAGTCTAAGGACGACGCATTGGAGGAAAAGACCAGACAGCTCATCAAGCCGACCGTCCAGGAGTCCACCGACAACGACAACACACTCTTTGCCGAGGCGGGATTGTCGGAGCCTACCATGAAGGCCATCACCGACATGGGGTTCAAGCAGATGACCAAGGTCCAGGCCAAGACCATCCCGCCGTTGCTTGCCGGCAGAGACGTTCTCGGAGCTGCCAAGACTGGTTCAGGTAAGACATTGGCGTTCTTGATCCCTGCGATCGAGTTGTTGTACTCGCTCAAGTTCAAGCCGAGAAACGGAACCGGTGTGATTGTGGTGTCGCCCACGAGAGAGTTGGCGTTGCAGATCTTTGGTGTTGCGCGCGAGTTGATGGCGCACCACACGCAGACGTTTGGGATTGTCATTGGCGGTGCCAACCGCCGCCAGGAGGCCGACAAGTTGGCCAAGGGTGTCAACTTGTTGATAGCGACCCCGGGGCGTTTGTTGGACCACCTCCAGAACACACCGGGCTTCGTTTTCCGGAACTTGAAGGCGCTTGTGATCGACGAGGCGGACAGAATCTTGGAGATTGGGTTTGAGGACGAGATGAAGCAGATCATCAAGATCTTGCCGAACGAGGAGAGACAGTCGATGTTGTTCTCCGCCACACAGACCACCAAGGTCGAGGACTTGGCCAGGATGTCCTTGAGACCGGGTCCGCTCTACATCAACGTGGAGCTGGAGAGCGACGCCTCCACGGCGGACGGGTTGGAGCAGGGCTACATTGTGTGCGACAGCGACAAGCGTTTCCTCTTGCTCTTCTCGTTCTTGAAGCGCAACATCAAGAAGAAGATCATTGTGTTCCTCTCGCTGTGCAACTGTGTCAAGTACTACGCGGAGTTGCTCAACTACATCGACTTGCCGGTCTTGGACTTGCACGGCAAGCAGAAGCAGCAGAAGAGAACCAACACCTTCTTCGAGTTCTGCAACGCCAAGCAGGGCATCTTGATCTGCACAGACGTGGCGGCCCGAGGCTTGGACATCCCGTCTGTCGACTGGATCATCCAGTTCGACCCGCCCGATGACCCAAGGGACTACATTCACAGAGTGGGCAGAACCGCGAGAGGGACCCTGGGCAAGGGGCGCTCGCTCATGTTCTTGACGCCATCGGAGTTGGGTTTCTTGCGCTACTTGAAGGCGGCGAACGTGCCGTTGAACGAGTACGAGTTCCCCACCAACAAGATTGCCAACGTGCAGTCGCAGTTGAACAAGCTCATCAAAAGCAACTTCTGGTTGCACCTGCTGGCCAAGGACGGCTACCGCTCGTACTTGCAGGCGTATGCATCGCACCACTTGAAGACGGTGTACCAGATCGACAAGTTGGACTTGGTCAAGGTGGCGAAATCGTTTGGGTTCGAGGTGCCCCCGAAGGTGAACATCACCATCGGTGCGAGCGGGCAGTCGTTGGAGAAGAAGAAGAAGAAGCAGAGGAGTAATTAGGATGAGAGTAGAGTAATTAGGAATGCATTATAGAGAGCGAGACGATGAATGGTAAGGAAGATGAGTAGTATAAGGTAGGATGTATATTTATGATGTTATATGTTGATTGTTGGAGGTTTTGTCTTGGGTGGTAGAATTCAAGGCTCTTGTATTGATTCTATCTGAAGTACTTCCTCTTTTTATAATAGTTCTTTTCTCAGGTTTTTATATTTGGTCCTTACATTTGGTCTATATTTCGTACTTTTTAGGTCTTTTGAATCTTTATTTTTACTTACGCGTATGGACCTCATCAAACAAACTCCGTTGGAGCCACGAACACGTACCGTCTTACCCTACACAGAACACGCGGAACATGCAAAGTTCGAGTTGCCCACAGGCAATTCTCGCAAGTACGGCAACCAGTTCTTCCTGATGTACGCCCACAGATCAGCGGAATTGGTCCCGCGCGTTTTCGACCAGGCAGTCGCAAAATGGGGACAGGGAGACAAGAAAGTGGGCCAGCAGCACATCCTACACCAGAACAAGATCTTGGACATCATCAGTGGCCAGTTGTGCTGGGTCGTCGGCACTGTTTTCGTCGACATGAAGGGCAAACTCGATATCCTTCAGGATGTGGAGAACGGTGTGGACGACGTTTTGCCAAAAAACCCAACGGTATACGGCAGTTTTGACTCGGACGCCGTGGTCATGTTGGAAGACGAGTCTGGCCGTGCCATTCTCGCAGGAGACTACTTGAAAAAGGCCAACTTGGTGACGGGTTGCGTGGTGGGTGTTTTGGGTATGGAGGTCAAGGCGGGAATATTTGAGGTTATGGACGTGGTATTCCCAAAAAGAGTGCAACTGAAGATTTCAACGGAACAAACTTCAAACGAACAGACTTCAAACGAACAGAAGGAGGCCTCTTCCTATAAAATTGCTTTCGTAAGTGGTCTTGGAATTGGCGAAAACCCTGATAACATCAAATTGGACCTTCTTCTGCAATATCTCACAGGAGAAATAGGCGATCTGGATACCCAGCGTGAAATTTCACGTGTGGTGATATTGGGAGACTCGATCAAATCACTTCCTGTACAGCTAAACGCGTCGACCACGACGTTTGGCTCTAAAAACGTCATTACCTACGATCCCAGAGCTTTGGAGCAGTTTGACCACTGGCTCAGTGAGCTTGCACTCAGTGTCCCAGTACTGGTGATGCTGGGGCCAAACGATCCCGCAGAGATATGTCTCCCTCAGCAGCCGCTCCATAGATCGATGTTTCGCAGCACACTTCCCATTCTGCTGAACGGCCGTCTTGCGAGACTCACCAACCCGCAATGGATACAAGAGGGGGGTGCTAGCATATTGTGCACCGCTGGGCAGAATGTGGACGATGTCAAGAAGTACACAGGCAACACTTTGAGCTCCATAGAGGTGATGGAGCGCCACTTGGAGTGGCAGCACATTGCTCCTACGGCCCCGGACACGTTATACTGCTATTCGTACACAGACTCGGATCCTTTTATATTGGAGGACAAGCCGCAGGTGTATGTCGCGGGCAACCAGGATGCGTATGCTACGGAGGTGTTCGAGGGAACCACGCTACTTAGTGTGCCGAGATTCTGTGAAAAAGGCGAGTTTGTGGTGTACAGCAGTTCGGGGGAGAGTGAGGTGGTAAGAATTGAGTAATAGACGTGAGTTTGGGTAAGATTTAAATAGTAGACGTTTTGACCTCAGGAACGATTTGATTGCTTAGTCAAAATTGAGAAGTTATAGACGTATTGGGCTTGTAAGAGCTTCGGGATTTTCGTATACTCATCTCATAACCGAAAGGAGTTTGCAAGAGAAGTGCAAATAATGAAGCAGATAATAATGAGTTCAGTCTACAAACTACCAATTGTCCATACTTCTCTTTGTACCTTCTTTTCTGCAGGCGAACTCTGTACCGAAGACCAAAAAAGCCAAAATGTTTTGGACAACTTGTGATATACTTGGATGTGGTGTTCAAATGCAGGCATACACGTAAAATTGAATTTCTCACTCAGCCTTTCTGGATGTCTCGGCTTCTTTTGCGATCACCAGCCGACAATTGTGCAATCTCCTTTCTTGGGGGCAATCCATAATTCACACGAACATAATGGGCACAACGGCACAACTTCATCTGAACTTCGGGCAGCATTGTACATCACACCGAGTCCAATGTCTGAGGACAATACAAATCGCTAATCGGACACAAAAACCCCCAGAAACTTTAAATTACTCACTTAATTCTTAACAACTCATAGTTTTGTCTGGTGGCCCAAGCTAGATCAATTATAATTGAATTAAACACTTGACACGTCACAGTGGAGTTTAAAGTATACGGCAAGCCTGGTCCGCACGCCGCCTGCCCCATTTGGGCCATTCGATTCTGTCGACTGCTATTTCTGTACATGCTCTCTGTTATGTTGTAACCACAAAAGCTCAGTTGTCATGATCTTCTTTTTTGTGCGACTCTTGGCCACACCACAACTCCACACAACACTTCTAGCTCTTTAGTCGCTATTTGCGGGGTCAATTGAGCGGTAAGCGCAGTGCTGCTTGTTTGCTGGCTTCGAATGGCTTTTCATCTTCCCCAGGTGCATCGGCAGTTTCCCCAGTCGGTTTTTATTTATAGAAATTAGGAAGGTACCTGCATGCAGGGGTATTGCGCTTGTAGATTTGTTCACAGAAAGGACAGCACATTGATGTAGAGATTGTGGTTTCCTGATTGGAATTGGCTACTCGGGAAACGCTTCTGTTTGTTTTCCAGGGGCAGATCCAGTATGTGGCCCGATGTAATTTCAAGCACATCAATCCTGTTCCTGAACCTCTCTGGACATTTTTTTCGTGAACTTTTTTCCCCCAACTCTCCATCGAAATTAAAAATTCCTATCACCCTTATTGCCACTACAATCCCATCCATCAATCAAGATCGGATCGCCATTCATTTACTACGTGAAGTTCTGTCTAGGTCATGAGTAGAGAGAACTTGTCAATCCCGGGTGCGGGAAAGAAACCACCTAAAAACTTGCACATTGCTCACCGGCGCTCTCCGAGTGAATTGACCACGTTAATGGGTATGTATGAAGCTTTTGAAGAAATCAGTTGGTACGAGGATGTATCTATTAAACAAGTCTGAAAGGTCAGATGAGTTATTGGGCTTTATCTATCAAACATGTCTAGGATGAGTTATTCACTGTGGGGCATTTGTAAGTGACCACAGCCCAGAAACTTTCAAGATACCACGACAGCACAGAGAATACTCAGACGACGGCACTATTGTGAACACTGACTAAAGACAAATATTTTGATTGACTCAATTTGTATTTGCCTAGATGTCATCCGAGGTATCCACTGCAATTTCGAAATTTCTATTAATGTCTACTAACTTCACAGTTGAACAGTACAATCTTCAGCGCCAGTTGGAAGAAGTTCAAGCCCAACAAAAGCAGATTCTTCACCAACAACAACAGCAGCAACAACCATACCAAAACGCACCACGTCAGTACACGTATCCACCGCAACCACAGCAGGAGTCTGGGCAGCCAGGATACCGTTCTCACCTGAGGAACTCTTCCATCAACTCGTCACAGGGTCAAGGTCACCGTAGAACTGGCTCCAACACAGGAGCACCGTCCCACCAAGGCCACGCAAGAAGACACTCTTTGGGCTTGAACGAAGCTATCAAAGCCGCCGCAAACCAGCGTCAATCCAACAGAAGCTCGTTGAGTCCTTCCACACCTACCGACGGGTCCAATGCCAGCACTAGTAACAACGATGAGACGATTTCTTTCAAGTTTCCGCAGGATGACAATACGAGCCCACCGCTGACTTCAAGCAGTGCTGGTGGTCACGGACGCTCGCAATCGTTAGCCTATGGACTGCAGTCATTCAAATTCCCTGCTGGTGGTTCTCCAGAGAACTCTGGACCCCCAAGTGCTTCTGGAAACTCGTTATTGCCCCCAACTCCAAACTTTACGATTGCGCATAGTCCAGACCGTGGACATCAGAGACGCTCTTCGCACTACCGTTCGAATTCACGCAACTTTGACCCCAACGGGGCATCCAACATGAATGGAAACTGGAGAGCCCACCAGAGATCCAACTCTGCAGCCTTGGAGCCACCTTCGTTTGTTCCTGGCCACAAACCCCGCAACTCCTCTTATGGCGGAGGAGGCTCCATTTCGTCGATGTCTCTGTTTAGCAACAATGGCGGCAACAACAACAATAACAATAACACCAACAATAACAATAACAGCAATGGCAGAAAGTCTCTTTTCGCCCCATACTTACCACAATCTTCGTTGCCTGAGTTGATCAGCGAAGGTCGCTTAGTGACGGGTACTTTGCGTGTGAACAAGAAGAACCGTTCGGATGCATATGTTTCAACATACGGCTTGTTGGACGCCGACATTTTCATTTGTGGCTCCAAGGACCGCAACCGTGCGTTGGAAGGCGATTTGGTTGCCGTTGAATTGCTTGTTGTTGACGAGGTGTGGGAACTGAAGAAGGAAAAGGAAGAGAAGAAGAGACGCAAAGACAACACGTTGAGCGGCAAGGCTATTATGAATGACGACATTCACAACGATGCTACCTCGGCACCCACTGTGTCTCCCAAGAAGGGCGACGGAAACGACAACGACGATCTCCTGACATTGACGAGAAGAGGCTCTTTGAAGCAGCGTCCAACAATGAAGAAGAACGATGACGTTGAAGTTGAGGGTCAGTCGTTGTTGCTTGTGGAGGAGGAGGAGATTAATGACGAGGTCAAGCCATTGTATGCTGGTCACGTCGTGGCTGTTGTCGACCGCATTCCTGGTCAGCTTTTTGCTGGTACCTTGGGTCTTTTGAGACCAGCACAAGCAGCACAGGCTGCCAAGGACAAGAAGAACGGGAAGGAGCTGAGCATCCAAACTCCAAGGGCACCTAAGATTGTGTGGTTTAAGCCAACCGACAAAAAGGTGCCATTAATTGCCATCCCAACGGACCAGGCACCCAAGGACTTTGTGGAGAACCACGAGAATTACGCCAACGAGCTATTTGTAGCTCTGATTAAGAGATGGCCAATCACCTCTTTACATCCTTTCGGAACGTTGGTGAGCAAGTTGGGTAAGATTGAAGACCCTTCGACCGAGATCGACTCCATTTTGCGTGACAACAACTTCCTCTGCGATGAGTATTCCGGCGATGAGCCTTCCAGCTACGACCTTCCAAGCATTGAGTCGGAATTGGACGGGAGAAGAACTGAGTATTTGGACGACTACATTATTGCATTCACTCAGAACAAGCAGTTTGTGGACCATGCATTGCATGTCAAGAGGTTGTCAGAAACCAAGATCGAGTTGGTTTTCCACACGGTGGACATTTCGTACTTTGTGAAGCCTGGTACTGCTTTGGACCGTAAGGCAAAGAAGCGTTTCACCTCGGTGTTTTTGCCACAGAGCACCACCCACTTGTACCCCGACGAGGTGATTGAGGCGGTGTCTTTCAAGGAGAACACGCGGAATTTGGCTATTTCTGTGGTGTTTGAGATCGACTGCACCAACTTTGAGGTTGAGGACTTGTACATCCATGAGTCTGTGATTGCCACCAAGCAGATTGTCAGCTATGACGAAGTGGACTCTGTTTTGCAGAAGGAACTCGAGGGTCTGAAAGCGAGTGACATCTCACTGGCCTTGCAGGATTACGTCAGGACGTTCGGTCTCATCGCAAAGGAGTTCAGACGCCAGCGTCTTGACAACAGGCAGTTGAGCTTGACCCCCAACTTGACGCTCATGGACCAATTGGACGATGAGAAGGTCAGGTTGGACTTGAATGTCTTTAAGGACTCGTTGGCCTTCGACATGATTTCAGAGATCTCGCACAAGGTGAACAACGCCATCGCTGCCAAGGTTCACGCCGGATTGGGCGACAAGGCATTCTTGAGATGTCACCCGTTGCCCACGTTGCAGAAGATGGAGACTTTTGTGCGCAAAGCATCTAACTTGGGTTTCAAGATTGACACCACCAACGCGCTGACTTTGCAGAACTCGATCTTGAAGATTGAGGACAGCGTCAAGAGACAGGCGGTAGAGACGTTGTTGTTCAAGTGCATGTCACGTGGTAAGTACTACGTCGCTGGCAAACAGGACCCTGACAGCTTTGGGCACTACTACTTCAACTTGCCGTTGTACACACACTTCAATGCGCCAATCAGGAGGTATGCGGACTTGATTGTGCACAGGCAGTTGAAGCAGGTCTTGAGCAAGCAAGACGAAGAACGCGAATTGGACTCGCTCAAAACCATTGCCGACTACTGCAACTTCAAGAAGGACTGTGCGGGTAATGCGCAGCAGCAGGCGATCCACTTGTTGCTCTCGCAGACCATCAACGAAATAAGTGAGGACGCTGGCCAGTTCCTTTGTATGGGTACCATCGTCCAGGTGTACGAGTCTGCGTTCGACGTCTTCATTCCTGAGTTTGGCGTTGAGAAGCGTGTGCATGGTGACCAGTTGCCGTTGGTGAAGGCTGAGTTTGACAAGAACGACAGAATCTTGGAGTTGTTCTGGGAGAAGGGTGTTGACGCCGCGACCTACGTTCCTCCTGACGAGCAGTCGCTGTTGTCGTACCGCACCTCCATCAAGAACAAGTACAGGACGAGTGCTGCACAAGCTGCCACCTTGCAGAAGAAGTCACAGCTCCAGAGAGAGCTGATATCGGAGAAGTTGGCCAAGATGCTGTTGACGGTGCCTACGTCGAAGGCGCCCGAGCTGGATGAGAGCTCAGGGTCAACTTTGGCACCCTACTTGAAGGACTTGGTTACGCGTGTGGACGGTGAATCGTGTATCCAGGTGGTCAAGGAGTTGCAGAAGGTGCCTGTGTTGATCAGAGCGGAGATCGGAATGGCGTTGCCATGTTTGACGGTGAGAGTGTTGAATCCTTTTGCGGAGTAGGGTGTTTATATCTTTAATACATTATCAGCGAAACGAAGAACGTGAGCGAAGCGAACGTGAATGAGTAGTAAGAACGTGCATGAGTAGCAACGAGGGAACGTGAACGAGACGAAAACGTGAGCGAACTGAAAATTACAAGTAGAATAGAATCAATTTTGCAAAAAAATGCCTAAATATGAGAACAGGAGTAATTGAGCCAGGTTTAATATTGGAGATAATGTAAAAGAGAAAGCTTTATGAACTCTGGGACGACACTTCCCAAGTGAAAACACCACTTTTGTGTACTTGATAGCGATTTTGTGCGTCGAGATCCATAGTTGTTAGATTGACGGGCCTTCTACACTGGTGCCCTTCGAGCTTTCAAAGTGATCTGATTACGATTTTTAAGGTCATTTGCTTTCAATGATGTAGAATATCTCCTCTTGAAAATCTAAAGCGCAGCGACAACGAGGCTATGACAAGTAGTCAGATCCTCGTCTCGCTTCCCTCGTATCACCTTGTTGAGGTGCATTACAAATCCTTTGACTCCGTATGAATTTAAAATCGCACGTGAGTCACAAATTTTTCACATACCAGAACTCCTTTACTATGAGCGGACAAGATAACCTCAACTACCCCCGCCCACACGTCCCCAGCAACTTGAATCCCAACGGGTCGTTATCTGAGGCCAATGGCAAGGTTATTTCCAAAAGAGTCGCTTCCCCATACACCATCAACCCCACGATAGACTATGACGGCTTACTGTGGCCGTCGAGCGGAACACGCGATCGCATACAACAGACGCCAGAGGAGGCAAAGGCGCGCGAGGAGCGCATTGCCGGAGCCGTCAAGACCATCTTGCACGAGCTTGGCGAGGATGTCGACAGAGAGGGCCTTTTGGAGACCCCCGAGCGATACGCACGTGCGATGTTATACTTCACCAAGGGGTACGAGGACAACATCAACGACGTTGTGAAGCGCGCGGTGTTTGAGGAAGACCACGATGAGATGGTGATTGTGCGTGACATTGAAATCTACTCGTTGTGCGAGCACCACTTGGTGCCGTTTTTTGGCAAAGCACACATTGCGTACATTCCGGCCAAGCGTGTGTTGGGCTTGAGCAAGTTGGCACGTTTGGCAGAGATGTACTCGCGCAGATTGCAGGTCCAGGAGCGTTTGACCAAGCAGATTGCGATGGCGCTTCTCGAGATCTTGAAGCCGCGGGGAGTCGCGGTGGTCATCGAGGCCCAGCACATGTGTATGGTTAGCAGAGGGGTTCAGAAGACGGGCTCGAGCACCACTACGAGTGCGATGTTGGGCTGTTTCAGGGACCAGCAGAAGACCAGGGAGGAGTTTTTGACGTTGTTGGGGAGGAAGTAGAAGAGGTGAAGGATGAAGAAACATTTTCAAATGAGGCATATTGAAAAAGGCATATCCTAGATGAGGCAGAACTAAACATCTCTTATGGAAGTGTTTCCTGGAGGTTGGAATTATCAATTTAAGCTCTGGTGGGAATTGTCATTAGCTCAACACTGGCAGAGAATATCATTTCAAGCTCAGCACTGGCAGAAAACATCATTAGCTCAACAGTGGCATTTCATTTTAAGCTCAACACTAAAAAATGCTACCAGGAGGCTTCTGTGGCACCGACGCTTATTTCTGTTTCACTCGTCACAAACTGGCACTATGCCCGCTACATCCACCTGCCTTGAACCAGGTTGGTAAGCAGTACTTACGACGTTATGATTCAACCCATATCTACATTTTCTCATGTAATAAGCATATTTAGATAATAAGCAGTATAATAGAGTAATGGACATAATCTAGCAAATGAAACTCCAGGGAAGTAAAATAGAACACGTCAGTATCACCAGGAGAAGGAAATGAGAAACACATCATCACCAGGGAACACCCGAAGAGAATGGGCACACCGCAGTACATCACCGAATTAGCGGAGCACAGTTACGACAATGGCACAAAACGTTCGGTATTGGGGTGACAGCAGAAGCGTCTAATCATCAGTTGATCCGCCGAAATATCGAATTCACCCTTTGCATCGAAGTATTTTCATCGAGTGTAGTTTCCCTTGTTCCGGATTGGGGATTTGCACCTAATAATAAAGCACGAGTGCTTTAGTAGGTATAAATTCTTGCACGTATAATTGCCTGAGTACAAGCGTGTCAAGTTGGTGTGAGAGTGGTTATAGTTGAATGAAGTCAATTGAGATCTGCAGTAGATTGAAGTCAATTGAGGTCTGCAGTAGATTGAAGTCGATTCTTGATCGGTTGAGGGCGATTACAGTAGAAACCACTCTGCATGATTAGGTCGTGATCTCGTTAAAACTTCCTATTTTCCTTCCACCCCCTCTCATCTTGTCGCCTCGTTTGTAACCTTCTCATATCTTATTCATGCTATTTATCTATACACCCCAACTCCTCCGCAAGTGCCAATACCCCCGAATCGTCGCCGAACTGCCCGATCACCTGGATCCCCACGCCATTAACCGGCACGCTTATCGCGGGGAGGCCCGCCATTGATGGCGGCACCGTGAACACATCGCTCACGTACTCACGAACCTCCGAGTCGTGATCCTCCAAAAGCGGTGCAGTGGTGTTGGCTACCGGGCACACTATGTAGTCGCATTTTGCCCAATCCTTGGAAGTCTCTTTATTAGCGTCAGTTGGCTCCTCTGCCTCCTTTCCATAAACAGCATTCGCCTTCATAAAAACCCGGTTGAACTCCTCCACCAAACGCTGCCGAATCTTTGTTGCACGCAGGTAGTGCTCTCCGGACGACGCCGAAAGTGTGTAGTTCCCGAGAATAATTCTTCTCTGGACTTCCTCACCCAAACCCGCGGCTCGTGCCTCCTCGATCGTCTCCTCTCTCTCCCCATAGCGAACACCGTCATAGCGAGCCAAGTTGGAAGCCGCCTGTGCAGTGCACAACGTGTAGTACGCCGGGATCGCAACCTTGATGCTCGGAACCGAAACACTCACCACTCTGTGGCCCGCTTCAGCGAGCCTATCCAAGGCCGCGATCCACTCATTTCGCACTTCGTCAGAAACCTCAGCTAAACGACACTCATCAGGTATGCCGATGATCTTTGGTCCTGGTGACACTTCTGGCAACCTGGAGCGCACATCATCGTCTAAACTCGTGGGGTCTTTGTTGTCGTACTTGTCCACTACAGAGAAGACCTCTCTGATGACTTCCACGCTGTTTGCCAATATTCCCACCGCATCAAACGACTGCGCGTACGCAACGACCCCCCATCGTGAAATTCGCCCGTAACTCGGTTTGAACCCGTACACTTTGCAAAATGCAGCGGGTTGTCTCACCGACCCACCGGTGTCTGTTCCCAAAGCAAAATCTGCGAGGCCACCAGCAACCGCAGCTGCAGAGCCACCACTGGACCCTCCAGTTGTGCGTGGTTCGCTGTAGCGTGGATTCACTGCCGGGCCAAAGTATGAGTTTGCGTTGTAGGAGCCCATCCCAAACTCGTCCATGTTGGCCTTTCCTGTCATTTGTGCTCCACTTTTGTTGAGAAGCGTTATCACAGTGGCATCGAACGGGCTGGTATAGTTGGAGAGCATCTTGGATGCGCAGGTTGTAGGACTGCCTCTGGTAGCGATGTTGTCTTTGGCGATGTAGCATAGACCGTTCGACTGGGTTGGTTTTGGTTCAATTGGCTGTCCTATGAGGGCGTTCCAGTCCTGAGAGTGAGTGGAGTGCTCTCTGGAAGGCCTTGAGTGGGTGGAGTACTGTCTGGTAAGATTAGAGTGAGCGAACTGTCTGGATCTAAGGCTGAGAGTGGACTGTCTGGATGTAAGACTGAGAGTGGACTGTCTGGGTGTAAGACTGAGAGTGGACTGTCTGGATGTAAGACTGAGAGTGGACTGTCTGGATGTAAGAGCAGAGTGATTGGAGCTGGGTTGAATTGCAGCCGTTATTCTATTCATTGCGTTAGCACTTTCCCACCTCAGTCCAATCCCTCGTAATCCAATCCTTCCTCCCAATTCCCTCATTCTCGTTTTTTGTCTGATGTTTGAAAAATTTATTAGTCATGGCCCAGGTATTCCCCTCCCCCGGCAACACCACCCTGGACTTGGTCGCCAACATCAAGTTGGCGCTCGCATCTCAGCTCTACAATGTCCCCTTCGTCACCGAGAACGCCCCTGAGAACGTGCTCTTCCAGGACAAGAAGTCTGGCCTCGAACTAGTCGAGCCGAACGCTGTGCTCAAGTACTTGGCTAACGACTTCGCCAGAACTGCCGCAATCGAGTTGGAGGAAACCACCATCTACCGCGCCGTCAAGGACAACAAAGACCCGGCCGAATATGCCTCGCAGTTGCAGTTCAGCGCGGATGTCAAGAGCGTCGAGCAGCTCATCGTGTTTGCAGCGCTCTACCCCAGCAAAGCTGCCCCCAAGTGGGTCTCGGAGCTCGCGCAGCTCCCAGAGGTCGCCGCCGCGGTGGCTCTCGCGACCAAAAACACCAAGGTGAGCAGACCACGCGCTGAAAACACCGGTGTGCAGAAGGTCAAGAGCGGATTCGAGGTCAAGCCACAGGGCGCCTCCACCGTGCCAAAGGACGGCCAGAGAAACATCTTGATCACGTCTGCGCTCCCCTACGTGAACAACGTGCCACATTTGGGCAACATCGTGGGGTCGGTGCTCTCAGCCGACATCTACGCGCGCTACGTCAAGAACAGGAACTACAACAGCGTGTTTGTGTGCGGTACCGACGAGTACGGCACGGCCACCGAGACCAAGGCGTTGGAGGAGAAGGTCTCGCCCCAGGAGTTGTGTGACAAGTACCACAAGTTGCACAAGGAGGTGTACGACTGGTTTGACATTGGGTTCGACTACTTTGGCAGAACCACGACCGAGGCGCAGACGGAGATTGCCCAGGACATCTTCACCAAGTTGTACGACGGGGGGTTCCTCGAGGAGAGAACCACCGAGCAGTTGTACTGCGAGGAGCACAGTGCCTTCTTGGCGGACAGATTCGTCGAGGGTACCTGTCCACACTGCAAGTACGACGACGCGAGGGGAGACCAGTGCGACAAGTGCGGGTTGCTTTTGGACCCGTTGCAGTTGATTGAGCCACGGTGCAAGGTGGAGGGTGCTACGCCGGTGGTGAAGCAGTCGACGCACATGTACATCAAGTTGGACCAGCTCGAGGGGGAGTTGAAGGAGTGGGTTGCAGCTACGAGCGAGGAGGGTGCGTGGTCGAAGAACTCGAAGACAATCACGAACTCGTGGTTAAAGAAGGGATTGGACCCACGCTGTATCACCAGAGACTTGAAGTGGGGGACCCCGGTGCCGTTGGAGGGCTACGAGAAGAAGGTGTTGTATGTGTGGTTCGATGCGCCGATCGGGTACATTTCGATCACTGCGAACTACTTCAAGGACAGTGCGGAGGGCAAGACGGACAACTGGCTCAAGTGGTGGAAGAACCCGGACAACGTCGACTTGTACCAGTTCATGGGCAAGGACAACGTGCCGTTCCACACGGTTGTGTTTCCAGCGTCGTTGATTGGTACGGGGGAGAAGTACACCAAGTTGCACCACTTGAGCACGACGGAGTACTTGCAGTACGAGGGCGGGAAGTTCTCCAAGTCGCGTGGTGTGGGTGTGTTTGGCAACAACGCCAAGGACACGGGCATCTCGCCGAGTGTGTGGAGATACTACCTCTCGTCGGTAAGACCGGAGACGTCGGACTCGCACTTCTCGTGGGAGGAGTTTGTGACCAAGAACAACTCCGAGTTGTTGGCCAACTTGGGCAACTTTGTGAACCGGTTGGTCAAGTTTGTGAACGCCAAGTACAACGGCGTGGTGCCTGCGTTTGAGGCTTCGCATATTCCGGGCTACGCTGCGTTCGAGGCCGACGTGAACCAGATCTTGCTGGCCTACATCGAGAACATGGAGGCGGTCAACTTGAGACGTGGTTTGGAGATTGCCATGAGCATGTCGCTGAGAGGCAACCAGTTCCTCCAGGACAACAAGTTGGACAACAGCTTGTACGAGAACACGCCAGATAAGTCGGACGCCGTCATGGGTGTGGGGTTGAACTTGATTTACTTGGTGGGTGCGTTGGTGGCGCCGTACATGCCATCGACGACCCAGCAGATCAACGAGATGTTGAACGCACCGGCGTTGTCGATTCCGGACAAGTTTGCGTTGGTGTTGGAGGGGGGGCACAACATTGGGAAGGCGCAGTACTTGTTTAAGAGGATTGATGAGAAGAAGATTGGGGAGTGGAGACTGGCGTATGGGGGTCAGCAGAAATAGACGACCGGACGAGCCCAGCGACGTGAGCATCAGTAGAATAGCGAACGGAGCGCAGCGAACGTGGGTTAGAATAATATGACGATTGAAGATTAAAGAGTAAACTTGAGTAAACGTGAGCGAGTTGCACAATGACCATTGTAGTGAAGAAGCAAGTAGTGTGTAATATGAGGGACGTATGATATGATGATTGTAAGAGAATTTTGTAAGCGTGCAAACGCAAGTGTAACCACATACTTGTATTGAGTGAGCGAAGTAACAGCGTTATGTGAACATAGTGAAAGTGACATAGGGAGTACAAGTGAAATTTTATTGAGTGAGCTAAGCAACAGCGTTATGTGAACATAGTGAAAGTGACATAGGGAAATTATATGAACAAGCACTAAGAAGACCAAAAAGCAGAGAATATTAACCCAAACAAATTCGTCTGCTTGCTTCCTTTCATTTACCCACTGTGTTTCGTCTATTCTCTATTTAATATAGGAGGACATTTTGTATCGATCATACATTTCCGCCATTTACAAGAACGACCGCTTTTCATGCGTTTCGACCTGTCCTACCCATTTGCTCGTTACTTCTCCCATCTACGGTTTCCTGGCTCGCAAGCCCCAGAAAACTCCCGAAATCCTCCCTCGTCTCTCCGGGAAAATCATATGCCCGGACTTTTTTTTGTGCCCGCTTTTGACATGAGCCATGACTCTGTCTCATCTTGCAGGGTTGATACAGTACGCTCCGATACTTCCTCAATAATCACCTCTATCATCGACACTATACACGACACAAGATTATTTGTATCTCGCTTAAGTAATAGCCTCCCAGAAACTCCGGCATGACCCGCTTGAAACCGGCTCACTCGACATTGCAAGAACTCGAACAGTCTACCCTGGTGGCTTGCATCCTTTTTACCCACGGCTTTTTTAGTGACCTCGGGAATTTTCGCGACCCCAGTTTTTATGTGAGTATAAAAACCTTCTTCCCCCCACTTTTTAAAATGTAATGGCAAAGATCCCTCCCGCGTTGTACGGATTGCTTGCTGGCTTCGCAATCCCTCCGCTCATTACACAACTCTACGTCATGCCGAAGTACATGAAGCAGGCATACCACGACATTGATGCCATCCGCAATAACGTGGAGTTTCTAGGATGGCATGTGCGCCACTTGCAGGAGGCAAGGGGCTACTCAGAAGATCAGGTGTACGTACCAGACAGCTACTACCAACACGGCTACTAGCATGCATATAGGAATACATAATATGGGAAGGTTTGTAAATATGGTCAAATGATCAAATCGACAAATATATAAATGTCACAATGTCGGCAGCAGATAATGAAGTAGCACAAACGTAACCAAATCACAATCGAGTCCAAGAAGATAACCGCGATTCAATATCAATCACGCCAAGCCAAATCAAAATTCAGTACCATTAAAATCACAATTCTCGTTTAATCACCTCGATGTGTTCATTCTTCTACAATCAGAAATCCAAGAAGATAACCGCGATTCAATATCAATCACGCCAAGCCAAATCAAAATTCAGTACCATTAAAATCACAATTCTCGTTTAATCACCTCGATGTGTTCATTCTTCTACAATCAGAAATCCAAGAAGATAACCGCGATTCAATATCAATCACGCCAAGCCAAATCAAAATTCAGTACCATTAAAATCACAATTCTCGTTTAATCACCTCGATGTGTTCATTCTTCTACAATCAGAAATCGTCAATCATCATTCATTGCTATCTCATCACTCTCATTTTTCGTCAACTCTCATCACTGTTAACTCTCACTCTTAACTTTCATCACACAGCCCCTCTTCATCCACTAACGGCCCGTTCACGTCAAACTCCTTGTCTTCGTCCTCTGCCTCTTCCTGCGCAAGCTCCTCCATGTCGGCTTGCGAGAGCTGGATGTTGTTCGACTCCCATCCACCAGACTCATTCACACCGCCACCAGTAAGCACTCTGATCAACTTCATCTTGAAGTCCTTCGACTGCTTGTCAAAGTCAATATGGTCTCTCTTGTACTCCGACTCGTCTTGAGCATGGCCAATGCTCTGCCCAACACGCACGAGTGTCTCCATGCACGCCAGCGAGTTGTTGATCAAGTCACTGTCAAACTGGAAGTATTTGGTCTCAAAAAGTAGAATGATCGTCGATCCTCCAAACTTGAAAAACCCAACCTCCCCACCACGCTCAACCGTATCTCCCTCGCCGACAGTCAACACAGTGGACCCCACCATCATAGCACCCACTGCAATCATGATCACAGTGCCAAAGTCCTTCGTCTTGATCGGAATAATCACACGCACATTTTCGCCAAACACATCGAGCTCAGAACGGATAGCCATGGGGTTCACAGTGTAGTACTCGCCACTGATATACTTGATCTTCTGAATTGTGCCCTCGACAGGCGAGTGGAACCTGTGGTAGTCCTGTGGGGCCAACCGGAAGATTCCTAACGAGCACTTGTCTGACTTAAAAAAGTCCGTGTTCTCGTAGTTTTCGAAGTTCCCTCCGAATAACTTGGGGATCGTAAAGTTGCGGCCCTTAATCCAGAGCTCGGTCGCACGGTCCACGGTCGCAAACGCCGCGCATCTGCAATCCGCTGGAGAAACCGCGATTTTGGTGTTTTGCGGCGCCTCAACAGGTCTCGCTCCCTCCTTCAACTTGCGGTAGAAAAACTCGTTAAAGGTATTGTATTTGGCGGGGTTTGGCTCCAAACACTCGTCCAAGTTCAACCGGTGGAACTTGATGAACGACCCGATTTCGTCCTTCAGAAGTGGCGCATCAAACTTGATTCCCTGTTTCACGCTCAACCGCTTCAACAAGATCCGGATTCGTTTGGTCTTGGCCTTGTCCAAGCCTTTGTAGAGCAATCTGATCCCCAAGCGCACGTAGATCCCCATCTTCTCCTCCATTATAATGCCTGTGAGTCTGTCCTGCACTAAAATGTTGGCCGAGTTGCTTCCCAACTTGTACTTTCCATATGTCAATTTGATTAAGAACTTGCTGAACCAGCGCTTGGTGGCGAGT
Source organism: [Candida] loeiensis (assembly GCA_030563775.1). Classification (NCBI taxonomy): domain Eukaryota; kingdom Fungi; phylum Ascomycota; class Pichiomycetes; order Serinales; family Debaryomycetaceae; genus Kodamaea; species [Candida] loeiensis. The sequence goes on from JAJMKD010000003.1 coordinate 325,455, forward strand.
TGTGGTGTCACGTACGACGATACAAGAAGCTTGCTGACGACACTCCAATCTTTCAGTGCACAAATGGCAAAGTGCGTCACGATATCCATATCATCTTTCTTGTGAAGCCTCTTCTTCAAACACACCGGACACCTATCGATCTCAAAAATCTTGTGCTGCTCGTCCTTCAGCGGATCGTTGACATACTCCTCGAGTGCATCAATGATCTCCTCGTGCAGAACTACGTCACCACCCCAACTCAGTCTGTCGTACTGTGTAAAGATCTGGGTCACGACATCATCGCTGTCCGAACAGCCAAGGGTGTCCAATAGCGACATCAACTCCAAGAAGTCGTAGGATTTGGCCGTTTCGTCCTCGTTCAAGTTGTACTGCTCGAGAATCACCTTCCAAAACTCCCTTCGCAAAGTTGCGTACGACTCGTAGTGCACACGCACTTTCAAGCTCGGGTGGTACTTTTTTGTCAACAGCTCCTTTTCCAAGTTGAGCTTCAAGTTGAGTGTGCGGAACTTGGACGTGTCTGCATAGTGGGCCACGGTGGTTTTGCGTTTGCTGAACTTTTTCTTCTTGACCGAGTGGATGACGTTTTCATCCTCGAGGACAGTGATGACCTTGGATCCTGGTTCGGGTGTTTGAAAGCTCAATTGAGTGGGGTCCAAAGTGGCGTCAATCGAGCCTGCCTTTAGTTCATTGGCTTCCTTTTGTGAACCAAAATCTTTTCTGTCAGTGGCATTGCTTTCTTCTCTGAGCTTTTCTCCAATCACTTCTCCAATTTCCTCTCGTTTTTCTTTCTCAGCCCCCTCTTTCCGCTTCTCGTGTCCCTTCTTTTCCTTCTCCTCTCCTTTTCCCTTCTCGTATCCCTCCTTTTCCTTCTCCTCTCCTTTTTCCTTCTCCAACGTGCCCTGCTCAATAAGATCCTTAATCGGCAATGCTACCAGCGCAACGTCGTCGTGATACGAAAAGTGGTCCTTGTCCAACACCGAGAACTGGATGTTGAAGTTCGCCTCATAATCTAGCACTTCAAACGCCAACCGCTCGTTGAATATAGGATTCAACGTGTGGTGCTTCCAGCTCGTTCTGAACGTTTTCTTTCCAAACGCAACAACCACAAACGGATCCATATCAAACGACGTTCTCGTAAAATTGCGCAACGGAGGAAGGTCGGAACACGAGTCTACCTCGATGAATATGACTCCCTGTACTTTTCTGTTGCGCACAGCAAACTTGTCTTGCTCCCTCCTTTTCCTGAGCCCTAGTCTGTCCCTCTTTCTTCTCGGTGCATCCGACATGGTGTTCTCGCTCTCTACTCCCGAAAAAGACGGCAAATCCGAAACCTCGGGGTCCAGCGATACAAAACTCGAGATGGAGCTCGCCTCAGACGGATCTTCCACCCAGTCCGCACCCACCTCCTTGCTGAGACGCGAGTTTGGGTGTGTCGTGCGCATTATATCTGCAGATGGTCTTGATTCGCCTGACGCTATGGAATCGATATCGGAAATGTCCATTCCAGTCGTTATCTCATTGGAGTCAGAATAGAATCCCTGGTCATCGGGCTTGGTGGCTTTCAAGTCCTTCTCTGGGAACGCTAGCGAGCGAATCCACTCGTCGAGGCTCTCTTCGCTGGCCGTCACACTCCTCTTGGTGAGGTCCTCGACACTCAACTGCTCCATGCGGTGCATCATGGGAGCGTTCGGTGCAGCCTTTCTCTTGCTCCTTCTCTTCTGTTTTGCGCCCAATTCAAAGGAAACTAGCACTGACCCCGTGACATACGTCTTGTAGTTCTTGTTGGAGTAAAGCTTGTGCCACTTCAACTCCGTCTGCGGCAGGAATGTCTCCTGCAGGCCGAATATCTCGCCCACAGAGAGACGCAACTCTCCCAAAAAGTGCTTGTACCGTTTGTGCTTGTCCCACACACTGAGAATTAAGATCTGCGAATAATCCCCGCTTTTCAAGGGAAGCGAGAGCTCCGCATTCCAACTGGGCTTGGCAGTGTGGAGTTTCTTGGACGTCCTTCTCTTGGTGCTGTTGAGTTGAACCACACACACGGGGTTGACTGACTTCTGGTGTTTGACGGGTGAGAGCGTTTCTGATGGGGGGAGCAAGTCAGATGCACAGTTGACGTTTACCTTGATGAATAGGTCGCTATCACCGTCATTGCGCGCTCGTTCCAACGACGAGTACCCCGCGTCGCTGAGATCTTGGTAATTGGAGGAATTGGCCGAGTTAGCACGGTTCCTACCCAACCGTATGATTCTCATGTTGAGTAGAAGACGAAAAATAAAGGATAAGAAATTGCTACCCCAAGTAAAAGATGTGATGTAAGCAGCAGGAGTAATGTAAGCAGTAGAAGTAATGTAAGCAGTATAGTTATTATACCGGGTATCTGCATCCTTTTTTGGTTCGAGGCGCAGTAGTCTGACCACGTTGAGACGATCGTACGTTTGTCCTACATTATCTGAGGTTCTCACTAATTAGTAAATTGTACCAGTTTTTTGCATACATGCCGGTTTCACGAGCTTTAGAATACCCTGAATTACCCCTGTTCTACTCATTCTTGGTATCCACTAGAACTCCACCCCTCTCTCCACACTCTAGCTAAAACTCTTCCCACTAGCTCAGCTGCATCCACAACTGCACTAACTCATCAACATATCCACAACCGCTTTCGCACTCAACCTCTTGATATCCGTGTACGTCTGCCCTGTGCCGAGAAACAAGATCGGAACCTTGGTGGCCATCACCATGTCTATCATGGTCCCCACCAAATCACCAACAGTATCCACCTTGGAGATGATGAAGAAGTCCAAGCCTCGCCTGTTCCCAAATGCGTTGTTGAAGTTGGAGGCTTGCTCAACAGAGTCCGATCCCACCAATGCCTCGCCCACCATGATGATCTTATTAGGGTTTGCGGCATCGCCAAACTTCTTCAATGGCGCCATCAATCTGTTGTTGGAGTGGGTACGCCCAGCGGTATCGATCAACACAATGTCAAACTTCTGCTCAGCTGCAAACTGGATAGCCAGTTTGGCGGTATTGACAACATGGTCTCCGCTACCGTAGCCTTTTTCAAATAACTCGATTTTGGTGTCAGTGTTGGTATTCAAGTTGGCTAAGTTGTTTACGTGCACCTTGAGCTGCTCCACAGCACCGGATCTGAACGTATCGCACGCACAGATGAGCACGTTCATGTTGTTCTGCAAGAACCAGAACGCCAACTTGGCCAAGTTGGTAGACTTTCCAACTCCATTAACTCCGACCACACTGATGACATATGGGCGTGGTCCTGTTTTGTTCTTCTTGATCTCCTGCAACAAATCGGTAGACACGTTGGGTGTCAATATCTTCGTCAACTCCTCAACCAACGTCTCTTTGTACACCTGCAACGTCACCTTCTTCTTTCCCTTCAAGTTGTGTCTGATTTTGTCTATAATGGTCTTCGCTGTCGACGGCGACACGTTCTTGGAGATCAACTGGTCATTGAACTCCTTCGAAACAACGTCGAGATCAACCAGCCCTCCAAAATACAGAGACAACTTTCCGAAGAATGCGCTCCTCTTTGGTGCGCCCTCGTCCTCTTCGTCGGTGTCTTCGTCGTTCAAGATCTCGTTGATCTCGTTCATCAACACGAACTCGTTCTCCCTCACAAACGCCGACTGGTCCACCAGCACCGTAGACACAGACTGCGCGTTGGCATCGCCCTTGGAATAGTCGAGGGTGGTATTCTCGCTGTCAAATTCTACCATCTCGTCGCCGTCCCACTTTCTCATCTTCTTCGCCCCTGCCTTTTTCTTCGCTCCGAGCTTCGGTGTCAATTCACGCGTGGGCGTGGATGCTGCTGAGACCAGTGGTGTCTCGACGTCAACCTTGAGTTTCATCAACTGGCTGAACTTCAAGTCCACCATCTGCTTCATCTTTGCGGGCTCCTCTTCCAGCTCTAACTTGACGTAGATCTTCATGACGTCCTGCAAGAACTGCTTGACTTTCTTGTTGTCGATGGTAGAGATGGCGTCGAAGTACATCGCCGCGTGCAAGTTGTCCTTCTGGATGCTGTAGAACCGCTTGTGGTTAAGGGTGTTCGTGAAGTAACCCTGTTCCAACTCAATGTTCAAATCATTCACGGCGCTTGATATGTACTCGTTGAAGGGCGTGATCTTGGTGTTTGACAGGTACTCGACCCTGCCCGAGGCCCTAAAAATGATCAACGACTGCGACATGACGACAATCTGTCTTGATCTGCAAAAATATAATCTTGGGGAAATAAAAAAAAAAATCGTCACAGACAGGATTCGAACCTGCGCATGCAATGCACAACACCTAAACCGCAAAACCGGAGTTTATAGCAGGGTGTCGCCTTAACCACTCGGCCACTGTAACAACACTTTGAGATATATGAAATTTTTTGATCTAAGTAATATTCTAGACGTGTAAATCAAGAGTGATAGACAAGCGGCTCGAATTGACTCCAACGATCGGATAAAAATCTCTGCACAATTGTTTATAACGCTAAAGCAGTCTCGATCATCTCTCCCCTGCGCTCATCAGTACTAATCATTGGAATTACACATGCATTGCGTTTCATCCATTTGAAATCTCTCATTCATTCGAATTACTCTAACACACTCAATCCAGTGCTACTCATTCGGATTCACTTCTTCACTATCAATACACTTTTTCTGCACATCCAGATACACTTCTTCACAATCATCACATTCCTTCTACTCATTCACGTTCACTTCTTCACAATCAATACTCCTTCTACGCATTCGTTTCTTCAAGTTCAATTGGAAATACACGACAAAAAAAACAACCAACACCATGGCCTACTACCAGCAACCAAATCAAGACCCCCTGAATATCCAATTCTACCAGCTGAATTACGCAAAGTCGTACCAGGTCCCCTCTGGATCCTTGGGCGGCGGCAATAACAACAACATGGAGAACTTTCACGCGATGTTGGGCGGCGCGGGCTCTGGTGACGCCTTTGGGAGCGAGGGCGGTGAGTTGTCACCCGGCCTCCTCGCGGCTTTCAGCACATCGGGGTACCCCGGGGAGCCTCCGTTACTAGAGGAATTAGGCATCAATTTCCAGCACATCAAGTCCAAGACATTGGCCGTGTTAAACCCCTTCAACAAAAACATCACCCCAGACATAATGGCCGACTCCGACTTGGCAGGCCCCATATTGTTCGTGCTCTTGTTCGGCACGTTGCTACTCCTCGCTGGAAAGGTCCAGTTTGGCTACATCTACGGTGTGGGTCTCTTCGGCACGGTGAGCTTGCACTACTTGTTCAAGTTCATGAGCAACGACGTGCAATTGGACGTGGTGAGATCTACTTCTGTCATCGGCTACTGTTTGCTACCCCTCGTGTTGATCAGTGTTGTGGCCGTGGTAATGCCCTTGGATAACGTAGTTGGCTACGCGTTGAGTGCATTCGCTGTGTTCTGGTGTACCCTCTCAGCGTCGGGTTTTTTCGTGACGGTGTTGAAGTTGCACAACGTGAGGCCCTTGATTGCATACCCATTGGGGTTGTTCTACTCTGTTTTCGCGCTCATGGCGATCTTTGTGGAGAAAACAGATGCCTTGTAATACTATAGAGTGTAATGCACAAAAAAATGTATAACCAAAAATATGACTAGGGTGATGTTGGGTGTCGTTCGTAAACACGCTGTGCAATCGACTCGCACGAGTACGGTCTGGTTCCACCTGTCGTGCCGATCGTCCAAGGAGTACATCACAAGTCCCATTTTCTACGTCAATGCGTCCCCACACTTGGGCCATGCGTACACCATGCTCTTGTGTGATGCGAGGCACCGGTGGGAAAAGTTGAAAAAGGGCTCCGATTCGTACTTTTTGACGGGTACTGACGAACACGGCCTCAAGATCCAGGCGGTTGCGGAGGCCAAAGGCTACGCTGACCCACAAGTGTTGGTGGATGAGGTCTCGCAGAATTTCAAGGTGTTGGCGGAGGGATTGGACGTCAAGTACGACCGTTTCATCAGAACCACAGACCCCGACCATGTCGACACAGTCAAGAGTGTGTGGAACATCATCTACAACAAGGGGTTGATCTACAAGGGCATCCACGGGGGGTGGTACCTGATCAGCGATGAGACATTCGTCCCCGAGAGCCAGATCGAGAGGGTTGGCGACAAGGTGATTGCGCGCGAGACACGCAATGAGGTCACCTATCAGGAGGAAACCAACTACTTCTTCAAGATGTCTGAGTTTCAGGACCAGTTGATTGACTTTCTCACAGAAAACCCCCACTTCATAACCCCACGCGCAAAATACGACGAGGTCTTACGTGAGTTGAAGGGCTCTGAAATGGCCGACTTGTCGATCTCGCGCCCGTCATCGCGGTTGAAATGGAGCATCGAGGTTCCCAATGACCCGTCGCAGAAGATCTACGTGTGGTTCGACGCGTTGACCAACTACATCACCGCTGCAGACTTTACCAACAAGTTTGTGCCTCAGAAAGACGGCACAATGGACTCGAGCCAGTCGATATGGCCTGCCACGCATGTCATCGGCAAGGACATCATCAAGTTCCACTGTATCTACTGGCCCACTCTTCTCATGGCGCTCGGAGTCAGCCTTCCGAAACAGGTAATTGTGCACTCACACTGGCTCAGTGACGGGTTCAAGATGAGCAAGAGTTTGGGGAATGTGGTAGATCCCATCCTGACGTTGGACTACTACGGCCAGGATGCCCTTCGGTTCTTTTTGTTGGAGCACTCGAACATCGATAATGACTGCAACTTCAGCGAGGTTGCGTTCAGCAACTCCAGGGACACCATCATCAGCAAGTACGCCAACCTTGTCACGCGGTGTGGAGGAGCCAAGTTCGACATAGAAAATGCTGTGCTGATATTCAATGAGTACCACAACATCGAGCATGTCATCGCCTCGGAAGCGAAAAACCCCAGGAAGGCCCAGGAGATCATTGCGCGCCGTGCGGACTTGATTGGCAGGTTGAACTCGCTCGCGGTCACCATGGACGAAAAGGTGAACCAGTTCGACTACATGAGAGCGATCAACGACTGGTGGTTGGTGATCGAGTCCGCCAACCTGCTATTCCAGACCATGGAGCCGTGGCTGTACACTAGGGACGATCTCTTGCAAAACTACGCGGTTTTTTTGGCAGCAGAGACCTGCAGAGTGTGCTCGATCTTAATCAGTCCCATGATACCGTCGTTGGCGGGCAAAGTGTTGGACCGGTTGAATGTGGAGGAGGGGAAGAGGAGTTTCGAGCATGCCATGATTGGTGCTGATCTGTCGTATGGAGCGGGTGCCAATACCAAGGGGCACGAGGTTCCACTTACCAGGATTCCCATGCGGGGGCCCGATATGTAAGTATATTAAAAATTCAAAGAATGCATTGGGAATTCTACGGAGAATAGGTAATAAATGGAAACCTCAACTAGTTTGAAAGTTTGACCATTGACTATTCATGTCCACTAATCACTGTTGCTCATTCATTTCCGGTACCCCATTCACTTACGGTAAGTCATTCACTGAATCGTATCGCCAACACTATCCTTAAGTGGCTCATTCACTCAATCGCATCATATACTTACGCGGCTCATTCACTTAATCACTAGCACATATACTTACGTTGTTCATTCACTCAATCACTAGCATATATACATACGTAGCTCATTCGCTTAATCGCATCACTAGATCCTTCGCTCACCTTTAACAAGCTCATCCACTATTTTTTTACTCTTATTCCATTTGTTCATCCTGCATATACATTCTTCACGTGACTGGTTTGTTTCTTGACGGAGGCGCACAACAGTCCCAAGACCGTAAGAAATGGCTGCGAAAAACGGCCGCGGCGATGAGATGCTGCAAATCGCTCGTTCTGGGAATGTCAGAATGGTATCTACTCGTATATCCCCGTTTAGCTAGAATTTTCAACCAAAGAAGGGGATAACACGTCCTTGATGCTTGTGTGAGCGTCCGCACATTCTGGCTCCACCGATTGTGGTGTTTTCGGTCTCCACGAGGCCATACTTGTCAGTGTGCTGTCTGACTCTGATTTTTTGAGTCTCGACGAAGTTTTTCGACCTCGTACGTTAAATTTGCCACAGCAAATTTTTGAGAGAAGCTTACAATATCCCGTGTAGTGTGTAGTATCGTTCTTGCAAGTCGTGTATCCTACGTGCCGTTCCGACCTCTTTTTCCAAATCCCCCCAACATATCGTGGTTATCTTGTAATTAAACTCTTTGACAAAAAAAAAACACTTATCCTACAACAACACAAGAGTCAGCTCTTGCCATACAACCAATACATCGAGCGCAATTAGGTTTAATTGAACCGCCACTTTGATAGAGAAAAGGTCATATTAATTGAAGATCTAACGTCTCTCGGAAAGTTCTGGTTAACCAAAATGCCCAGAAGACACAACGAAGAGGACGACTTTGAGGATGAAATGGACATCGCATTGCCACCTCGGAGAAGAAGAAAGGTAGCGTCGTACAGCGAAGAACAGGATGACCTCGATTTGGGAGAGGAAAAGTTTCTGGACGAAGACTTCGACGACACCCCAAAACGCGGTCGCCCACGCAAAAGCAGAAGCAAATCGGTGGAGGAGGACGAGGACGAGGAGTTTTTAGCGGACGACGTGTCTGAGAGAGCTTCGGATATCGATGATTTCATCGATGAGGACGATGAATTAGTTCCTCGCCGACGCAAGAAGGAGAGAAGTACATTCGTAGCTACGGACGATGACGACGACGAGGTAGACTACGGCTACCTGGAGCGCAGAAGTAGAAGGCGTACTCTGAGGAGGGCCACCCCTGTCGACGAGGACGATGAAGAGGACGATATTCAAAAGGAAATCGCCGAACTCTATGACGCGTCTCCTGTGAGCACCTCGCCCATGAAACACAAGTTGAGAGACAGAGTGCAAAAAGTGGACTACACAATACCACCAGCGTTAGAATCAGCGATGAATGGAACAGCTTATGATGCCAATCGTGCAGCTGTCAATCCACCGAGTTTCGTTGCTGATGGTCGTGGACGCAAAAAGGGCGTGATTCCCAAGAATGAATACAGAAAGATACTATTTCCCACCGCCGGTCCGTTTGGGGGCAGCGACGTCATTTCCCTTTTCGGTACAAACATTCCGCCGGGGGGCATTCCACTCGCGCCGGGCATAGCGAACGACACGAGTTTGACAGCGATAGGGCAAAACTTGAGCGACTCGGACTCGTCTGAGGACGAAATAGCGCCAATCAATGGGGAGGCCACGATACTGAAAGCGGCACCTAAGAAAGACTCGGCTATTGCAATGCTCAATCTGTTGGTGCCAGGTGGTAACCCACCGGGACAACTCATCAACAATGGTGGTAATAAAAAGAAAAACAACTTGAGCGATACAGACCCGTTGGGGGTGGACATGAACATCGACTTTTCTGTGGTAGGAGGTTTGGATAACTACATTGACCAGTTGAAGGAGATGGTTGCATTGCCGCTCTTGTACCCTGAAGTGTACCAGAACTTCAAGATCACCCCTCCCAGAGGTGTGTTATTCCACGGTCCCCCTGGTACCGGTAAAACGTTGATGGCCAGGGCGTTGGCGTCGTCATACTCGACGACCGATAGAAAAATTACCTTCTTCATGAGGAAGGGTGCGGACTGTTTGAGTAAGTGGGTTGGAGAGGCTGAGAGGCAATTGCGTTTGCTTTTCGAGGAGGCGAAGAACCAACAACCGTCCATCATCTTCTTTGATGAGATCGATGGTTTGGCGCCTGTGCGGTCGTCGAAACAGGAGCAGATTCACGCGAGCATTGTGTCAACGCTTCTCGCGTTGATGGATGGTATGGACAACAGAGGACAGGTGATCGTGATTGGGGCAACGAACAGACCGGATTCTGTGGACCCTGCGTTGCGTAGGCCGGGTCGTTTCGACAGGGAGTTCTACTTTCCGTTGCCTGACATCAACTCGAGAAAGGACATTTTGAAGATACACACCAAGAAGTGGGAACCACAGTTGACCGAAGATTTTGTGGAGAGAATAGCAGAGCTCACCAAGGGCTACGGAGGTGCAGATTTGAGAGCATTGTGCACTGAGGCAGCCTTGAACAGTATACAGAGGAAGTACCCACAGATCTATAAATCCAACGATAAGTTGAAGATCGACCCCAAGAAAATCAAGGTCATAGCCAAGGACTTCATAAGGGCTGTTGAGAAGATTGTGCCGTCAAGTTTGAGGTCGACTTCTTTGAATTCCGCGCCGTTGCCAGACCACTTGCGAGCGCTCTTGAAGGGTTCTTTCGATGATATTTCTCACAAGTTGAACGACTTGTTACCAAACACAGTACAGCTTGTGGGGAAGAAGAAGTTGACCGCCTTGGAGGAGGCTCACTATGTGGATCCATCCGTCAACGACGACGATGGTGGGTTTTCGAGACACCAGCTCTTGCGCAACTTGGAGAGTTCGAGAGTGTGTAAGCCACACCTCTTGGTGTGCGGAACGGAAGGAAACGGTCAACAGTACATCAGTGCTGCGATCTTGAACTACTTGGAAGGGTTTCAAGTTCAATCTTTGGATATGGGCACTTTGTTTGGAGACCCCACAAGAACGCCCGAGCTGTCGGTGATTCAAGCGTTTGTTGAAGCGAGAAGACACCAACCATCGATCATCTTCATCCCCAACATCGACACGTGGTTCGACGTTGTTCCGTACTCCGCAAAGGCCACTTTGAAGAGCTTGTTGAGGAACCTCAAGAGTAACGAGAAGATCTTGCTCTTGGGAGTTGCAGAGACTACCTTCGGCAATTTGGACAGTGACTTGAAGCTCATTTTTGGGTATAACAGCAACCAGAACACGGTCAACTTGGGGTATCCCGGTTCTGAAGAGCGTGTGCACTTCTTTGAGACCTTACACAAAACTTTGCTCATGAAGCCGTACGAGTTCATCAACGACTTGGAGAACCGCCCGAAGCGCAAATTGAAGCAGTTGGCTGTCATCAAGTCCACTCCGGAAGGAAAGGGAGACGCGGAGATGAGCAAGAAGAAGCAAAAAGAACAAGAGTACAGCGATACCAAATTGAAGAATGTGTTGAAGATCAAGTTGGCGGGGTTGATGGACCTCTTCAAGAATCGGTACAAGCGTTTCAAGAAGCCAGTCATCAGCGAGAACTTGTTGTTCCACTTGTATGACCCTTCGATTTTGCAGAACCCGTTGCACCCATACGACATTTTGTATGTGAAGTCAGAGGACCCACAGCACCAGAACATGATCAGAGAGTTGAGCACGGGCAGGTACTTCCACAACATCGACTTGGACATCATAGAGGAACGGTTATGGAACGGGTTCTACAGCGAGCCTAAGCAGTTCTTGAAGGATATAAAGATGATTGTCAGAGACTCGATAACCACAGGTGACAGGGAGAGAATTTTAAAGGCCAACGAAATGTTGACAAACGCCCAGTTTGGCATTGACGATTTCAGCACTCCAGATTTCTTGAAAGCGTGCAAGGAGGTGCGGGAGCGTGAGGTTGCGAAGCAGAAGAAGATTTTGCAAGAACACGAAGCGTTGAAGAAGGAGTACGAGCGCAAGATGGCGGATGTTGTCAAGGCCAATGTGGAAGTTGGTGAGGGTGCGCAAGTGCAGAACCTTCTCCCACAAGTTCAGCATGTTCCGAGCCACGAGTTGGTTGTGACGATAAATCAGAATGGTGCGGCGATCACAAAGAGCGATGAGCCTACACTGATTTCCCAGCTGCCAGCCAGGGAACAGGAGGATGGCATATTGGGTAGTGTGGAGGTTGCCAAGGAGGAAGGTAAATCTGATGGCAATGAGGCTGCGGAGAACGAAGTACCTGGGGAGATCAAGGAAGCAGACTTTAAAGATGTTCCATCTGATGAAGCTATCAAATCTGAAGAAGGTATAAGATCTGAAGAAGCTATAAAACCTGAAGAAGCTATCAAATCTGAAACCATGACTCCAGCGTCCGATGTGAATGGGGCTGCTCCGAATGGATCAACTGTTGCTTCTGCTAATGGAGTTGCTTCTGGATTTGACAAGGTTGCTGTGAGTGGAGAATCAGACAAGGTTGAGGCTACTATAAATAGGGCTTCAACGGCTAGTTCAGATGAGGTTTTAGACTCGATCCAGCCTTTGGAACCAGTCAGCATGGATATCGACGAATCTGAGTCGGAGGTCGAAGAGTTGTTCGTTGATCATGACAGAAAGTTGGTTGTACCAGACGCAGTGGAAGACTTGTTCAAGCGCGAGTTGATTGCGGCAACAGAGAACTACTCCATCGAGAAGTTGGAAGTTGCAATGGCGAAGTTGATGGATATTGTGTGGTCAGATAGGAATGTTTGGGACAAAACAGAGACAGTAAAGAAGTTGGTTGAGGCAACAGTTTCCTTGAAGGATACCATTGTTTAGTATCAATGAAATGTATATTATGAGGTGTAGCAAACGTCTTTGAGGTCATTTCACTCCAATCGACTAAAATGCTCAGATTAGTGTCAGCACCGCTGTTCCTACTTCGTCGAACTAAAATACATTAATACTAATACATATGTTTTTGTTCTCTACCTAACTCCTATTCTCCATATCCAATATGCCTTTTATCCTACTTAAGAGGGTCTGATCCTCCGCTTCCAGCCCGTGGGCTTCTAATCCTCCGCACTTCCATCTCTTGGCCTGTAAATAACATTCTGCTCCTCCAAATCACTTATCACCTGAGGGGGTAATTTACCATTGATCTTGACGGCATAGAGCCCCGGGATAAACGAGTCTATTCTCAACCACCTGGCCACCCACGATTTCTTGTTGTCTTCGCCCAAAGCGACCAACCCTTCGAAGGACGGAGACGTGCAGTCTTGCACTTGGCCATCCTCGTTGTCCTGGAAGTGCAACACACTCTCGCAGTTTGGACATCCCTTCTCCACGAATCTTCTGAATGGCTGGATTATGCCGCACAACATGCACGCCCTTTCTGTTCTGGAGGACATGATCAGGTGGAAGTTGTGTTGGTACTTGTGCTTTTCAGAAAAAACAGCTTCACGTGAGAGATCCAAAAATTTTCAGCAAAGCCAGACATGATACGAACCTCGCTCGTCGCGCCGAGGATACTCGGCCGTGCGCATCCTAGGCGGTTCTACTCGGTTGACCCACACATAATAGTGACTTCGCTCACAGAATCGCTCCAGGCTGTGCATGTGTACTCCGGTTTGCCCTGGTGGGCACTTATCCCGGTTGCGACCTTCACACTCAGAACGGCATGGACACTACCATTGGCCATTTTGCAGCGAAAGCGCATTCAGAAGCAGAACGAGCTCAAACCCATTGTGAGTGCGATGAACCCGGTGTTGAAGGTGAACCTCGCGAAAAAGGTGCAACTGGCCAAGAGAAAGGCAGATCTAGTGGGCAAGACCATCGCTAGCAAAACGGGCGTGGAGCGCACAGAGGGCTACCTTGCGATGCAGTCGCCGTTAGTGGGGATGAAGTACGAAGAGATCCTCGTGCTTGCGGCGAAAGAAACGAGAAAGAGACAGAAGAAGTTGTTCAAAGACAACAATGTGCAGATATGGAAGAACTTCATGTTGCCCGCATTCCAGATTCCCTTGTGGGTGGCGATGTCCCTCACGATGCGAGATTTAAGTGGTTGGTCGTCCTGGGATAAGATGGCGAACAAGCCGTTGGACTCGTCGTTGTACAACGAGGGGCTACTCTGGTTTCAAGACTTGACAGTGCTTGATCCGTATCATGTGTTTCCATTGGTCCTCGGCATCACTGCGTTGTGCAATGTGGAGTGGACTTTCAAGACGCTCGAGTTGCTGCGATTGACGCAGCGCAAAAAGTTGCGGCCCACGCTCACCGATGCGTTCTCGAATGTGTCGCGGATGATGGTGGTGTTTTTGATGGCTGTTTCTTTGCATGCGCCGAGTGCGTTGACCTTGTACTGGCTCAGCTCACAGGTTTTTTCGCTCGTCCAGAACGTGGTGCTCGACTTGGCCCTTCCGATTAGTTTCACGCCAAACAGAAGACTCAACTACAGAGCTGCTGCGAAGGGCGACAATGTTGTGGATGTGATCAGGAAGAAGTAGATATTGATGAGCTAAAGAAATGATAGACACAAGAGAGTCGATAGAGTTATCCAATGGCTCGTTGAAGGATGACAATATGTTCTTTTATGGGATATTGAGGCCCTAAGGTAATGCATGACACAGCCTCCATAGATATATGACGGACAAGAACGAATACAAGAGCGATATATGAGCAAAGTGCTTTGCAAGTCAAAGTTTTCACAATCAGCTCTTCGTTGTACTCTCATTTTTCGCGTCCTACAATTTTATACTTGTACATAATAAACACAGCCATGTCTGTTGACCGCATACTACTAGCTAGCGATTCACTCTACAGCCTGGTTACCTCAGAACTAAGCCAATTGTCCTCAAAAACCTACAAAATAGAGAACAGTCAAGTCGATCTTGCAGATCTCGATAAGTGGAAGAACGTTACCCTACCAAACACACTCCAAAAGAGGTACGAAGAAAAGAAGAGGTGTTGGCTCACCAGGGATGAGTTGATCCTGCTCATGGACTGGAAGTTGGCCAAGGGTAAATTCAGACCTACTCTCCCGAAACTCATCAGGTCTAACGATGAAGACAACGTGGAACGCATCTCGAAATCTGCATTCAACGAGCTTCTCCAGTTTTTCGATGCAAACCCAAGTATTGATTGGGAAAAGGCCCGAGTCGAGTATTTGGCGGCCGTCAAGAAGGCATTGAAGGTTGCCTGTGAGTTGAAGGGTGTAGGTCCAGCCACAGGCAGCTTAATTCTATCGTTACTCCATGAAATTCGGGACTTGGCTCCCCCGTTCTTCAGCGACGAGAGCTTCATGTACTATGTGGTTGAACCCAGCAGACCTGGGACTCCAATCAAGTATAATGCGAAGGAGTACGTTGACGAGTACCTCCCTGTATTGGTTGACATAGTCAAGGGCAATCCCAAGGCAAAGTTTGGCAAACTAGAACAAGGAGCCTGGGCTTTAAAGTCGTTCGGATTGCACCAACACGACTCTTTGGTCAATGTCAAGCCACATGAGAGTTTTGAAGGGGACTTCGATAGGTTTGAGAGTCTGGAGAGTAAGAAGAGAGAGAATTCCGAGACTGAAGAGGAGAAGCCTGCCGCCAAAAAACGAAGATCTCAAAGGAAGTAACAGCAGCGTTGAGACTAATACTTGGAATATGACTTAAGATTCAACTTCTTGAAATAAATTCATATTTAAACTTCTTGAAATGTGAATTGAGATACAAACTTCTTGAAATGTGAACTCATTTTCAAACTTCAATGTGAACTCAGATTCAAACTTCAATGTGAGTCCAATTCGAACTCCTTCTCGGAATACGAATTCAAAACTCTTTCCTTCTTATGTGAAGTCTCCTATTTCTCTATAAATCCATATGATCCTTTTCAAAATCAACCAACATGAAGTTCTCGTCATTCGCCTTGGTGCTCAAACTGGTCATGTTCGCATGGACGCCCTCGAATAACTTTTGCAAATTCGACTTCCCGTTGAATCCCAAATGCTTCAAAACAGCAGAGTTTATCGTGTCGGCGAGCTTTACCAAGTTGGCGGTATACCCATCCAATTCTGCACGTGCAATCGGCAACTTGTCCAAATTCTGCTTGTCTTTCAAGAGCAACACAGAAGCAAGATTGCCGATCCGTTCAGTCTGCGCAGCCAGGTTTTCCTGTAACCCGACCCTGACCTCTATCGCAGCCTGTTGATTCATCTCACTGGGATCCTCCACAAGGAGCTTCAACAAGTGTACAAACTTCATTGTGAGCAACTCCGGCTCGTTTTGTGCAAATATTACGGGGTAGTTGAGCTTGAGAAACTTCCCAAGTGAATCGAACTGGTGAGAAAGCAAGTATTTTTTGATGATGCTGCGATTGGACGCATGAGATTTCTCCAACGCAGTATGGTCTTGTCCATTCCTGTTACTCTTGCTCTGTATTTGCGCATTCAAGAGCTCCACATCGGAGTTCAACGCCTTGAATGTCTCCAAGAACCCCTCGTGGCTCAAATACTCTTTGATTAACTGGTTCAAGTGCTGCGAGTCGTCTGTTCCCTCCGTGACGGACGTATTCAATGCCGCAAGCTGAAGAATCTTTTTGTGATTGCCTACCTTGTAGCTGTGGACATAGTTCCCCACGTTGAAGTGAAACTCTTTGAACCCGAAGTTTGTCCGGATGTTCATTTTCGTGCCGACCTCCTTGGACGGGTTCATGGTATCCACTGCTATTTCGCTCAACTTGAAGCCAACGATGGGGTACACTGAGGTGTCGTGATTCAGGGTGAAAAGCGCATCGCCAGAGGAGTTAGTACCGGCCAAATCGCTCTGGGAAAACACCTTGACCAAAACCCCATTCAATGTGATGAACAATGATTTATTGATGAAGTTGATTCCACACCCAACAACATCTGTTTTGTAGATCTTCTTATTGGAGCCATCCTTCTCTATCCTCGTCTTGAAAGGCACTCCAATGTCTGTCTTTTCAGGTCCCACACTGCTGCTGTGGTTGCGTGTTGAGAGCCTCCTGTTCAAATTAGTCACACGGTCCAACGTTTTCGCGGAGTTGTAGAATGCCAGATCCTCATAGTTTATCGCAACGCTGCCCTTGAGCTCTCCCGGTCTCAGGTTCAACGAAATCCCCAGCACTGGAGTGTCCTCGGAAATATCTTTTCGCACCTCCTCCAAGTCCACCTTGGTGTTGAGGTGGTGCATGTAGCGCTTTATATAGCCCACAGAGAGGTTGAGCGAGCGGTCGGTCAGAATGAAGCTGTCGTTCATCAAGAGCAACGGCTTGAAGTTTGTGGATTCGGACACTTCTTGGTCCACTTCAACCTCGTAGTAGAAAATGCCTGTGTGTGGAGCCACGGCCTTGTTGGCCACAAAGTTGAAGTGTTTGCTGCGCCAATCCATATCCAAAGGCAGTTCCTTCAAGCTCTTGGGCGAGCTCGACTTTTCGCTCACGTGCATGCTGATTGTTCCGTATCCCCGTGTGTTTTCTACAGCGAGATTCAAGTGGTCCACGCAGAACTTCAAGTACTTATTTTCAAACAAAGGCACCCACGACGTCGGAAACGGAGAATCTATCAGCTTTCCTGTGTCTGACTTTACGAATCCTGATGGCGAAAATGCACTTGGGGCCTCTGTATGCTTGACCAAGTTGAGCAAGTCTGTGAGCGAGTACTCCAAGTACTTGACGTGCGACGCTGGTACGTCTTCCGAGTAGAATGTGACTTCGCCGAAGTCTGCCCATCCCTCTTCTTCAGAGTTATCGCCCAACGCTCCGTGTACCTCTTCTTTTGCGTGGTCCTTGGTGTCCAGGATCTTTTTCTCGAATATGGTGAAGAGCTCGTGTGCGTGGATATCGTCGATGTTTTCCATTGGATTGTTACCAAGAACACCTGCAATGGCAAGCTTGTAGCGCACTTTGCTCAAAATTATGGCGTTCAAGTCCTTGTCCTTGGAAAATGCACCCTCCGGGGTCTCAGTGATAGGCTTCCCTTTGGCCTGGTAGTAGATCGAGTCGGTGGAGATCACATTCAGAACCCCCAATTCCTTGCATTGGGTGGATAGTTCCGCCTGGGCCTGTGAACCCAAGCTAGTATTGAGCAAGTAGGGCGGTATGACGTAGATCAACTCCAGCATACCCCTTGTTAAAAATATATTTTACCCAAAACGACAATAAAAGAGCTCCATGACTGAACGTTTGCAACAAGTTGTGAGAGACAAACTACCTAATATTCCGCTCACGGTGGTGTCTCAAGGTGCTGAGGCACTCGTCTTTGAGACGAGTACCCATCCTTACGCCTCGGAAGTTTACTTGCGCAACACCGAGTCTTTCATCGTGAAGTACCGGCCACTGAAGCCGTACCGCCATCCAAAGATCGATGCCTCTATCATCAAGTCGCGAACTGCGGGCGAGGTCAAGTTCATGGCTAAGTTGCGCACGATAAACATAAAGGCTCCTGCAGTGATACTGGCGGACTATTCCAGCGGGCTCATCTGGATGGAAAAACTCGGGTCTACGTACGAAGACGGCGCCGTTTCCAGTGTGAAGAACTACTTGTGGAGGTTGGAAAAGGGGGGCAACGACGGTGACTGTACGTCGCAAGCTGTGGAAGATGTTTGTGTGGAGATTGGCCGCATTGTCGCCAAGCTTCACTTCAACGACATGATCCACGGGGACTTGACCACCTCCAACATAATACTCCAGGATAACGAAGCGTACCTCATCGACTTTGGTTTGTCGTCGTACAGTGGGATGCCTGAAGACAAGGCTGTGGACCTTTATGTGCTTGAGAGAGCGGTGATGAGCACGCACTCCGTGCACGCGGACAAGTTGAATGGTTGGATACTCGAGGGGTATGAGAAGTTTTACAGAGAGCAGGGCAAGCAGGGTAATAAGAAGTTGGTGGACAATTTGAAGAAGCTTGATGAGGTGAAGTTGAGGGGGAGGAAGAGAAGTATGTTGGGATAAGTCACATGAGCGAGCGTGAACTTAACAAGCCTAAAGCGAGATTTGACGTGATCGAAGCGAATGTGAACTGAACCTACAGTGAACTCAAAAGGAACCTGAGCTAACGAGAACACAGCATCAAGTTGGGTTGTTGAAATTATAGAATGAGGAGAGGATGGCAAAAGCATGTAGATCATGTACATTGAACAATAAAGTACACAACAGAAGTTGTAATCTTGATGAAATAAATCAATAACTCAAAGAAAACTCGAGCTGAACGAGCGTACACCACAACACATTCAGAAATCGCACACCTCTTTATTCTCATCTCATCTAAGTGTGTCAAAAAACAATCAGCTCTATGTTCAGTCTATCAAATATCAGATCAAAACACTTAAACCCACGGTCCCCGAATTCAAGCTCTTGCACATCCTCATCCCTCCAGCTGCTCGCTAGCGTTCCAATGAGGTTTTTCCCGATATTTGATGCGAGAGCCGTGTGCACAACCACAAGCTTGTCCATTAGCTTCTCTCGCTGCCTCTGAGTTATCGTGCAAATACCCACTATGAAGAAACTGAGCGTAAGCATGCAGTGCGAGTGGTTTTCAGTCGGAAGATGCTCGACAAACTCGTGCAACGATGACTCTACTGCGTTTTGAATAACTGGCAAAAACGCAGGGATCGACGGGTTGGAAAGCTTTTCGTAGAGTATCTCGCCGGCGTTGAGAAGTATCGTTGCCACGGCCAAGTTGCTACGCAAATCGTCGTATGATATCGGGGGGTGCGGGCTGTACGAATTCTCCAACTGTGTCTTATAGGACTCGAGTCTTGTGCGAGCGTTGTTGATGGAGTCCTTTATAGACGGCATGATGCTCCAAAACGTTTTGTTATCGATGTACCATTTGGGGTCACTCGCGCATTCACTGTCAAAGTGAAATCGCAACACCCATATGAGCTTCAGCATGATCTCAAAGCCCTCCGTGGCAGACCCCATTACTGGATTGTTGACCCACAGTACAGACACATCGGTATATATGGGCACGTATAGCCATTTGCGTATTTTGGAAAAGACGCTGAAAGGCAGTGGAAGGTTAATCAAGTCTGAGTATGCACAAGTGAACAAAGACATCGAATAGTTGAAGATGAAGCTGTCCATAAGGGACCTCTCGTTTGGGGTAACCCTCACACGTGTAGCTACCTCGTTCCCGTCCGAATTCTCGGTTTGGGCTCCGTCGGTAATCTGACCCTCACGCAACTTCTGATCACGCCTATTGATCAAGTTGTACACAAATATCAAGTGTTTTGCACATCTGCTGGCATTCATCCCATACGACCTGTCGCAGAGGGATAATGTGAGGCCTGCAGCAAGAAGCCAATCGCTGTCTATGTCTTTTTCGTTGGTTATTTCTGCGAGGGACTTGACAATCTGTCTATATTTCTGTTCTGCGATCTGGTTGAACTTGAAGTGGAGGTCGTGCCGGGTGTTTTGGTGACTGTATGCAAGAAACGAAGCTCCGCAGAACAAGTTGACCTGGGTCAAGATGTTGGACTGCGCCGCTAGGTTGACCCAGATGTAATCGGGCGATAGCAACGGATGCGAATGTGGGAGCGTGATCGAAGGAATAAATGTGCTTCGAAAGTAGTGGTATAGCTCTGAGTCTTGTGCTGATAGCGTCATGTTAGGGACGTATTTGGAGTACGAAATCAAATTTGATTCTAAAAGGGGCTCATCCTTCATCAAACTGCCCAGATCATCTTTAATTGCGATCGATTCCAACAACGGGTCAGTGTTTACTGTTTGGTCGCCAAGCTTCTCAAACACAGAAATCTTGGAGGGAGTAATAGATCCGTCTATGGATGGAATCGAATCTGAAAGAACACTTTCAAATCTGCTCGAAGTTCCGGGGCAGATATGAAATGCTGAATGTTTCTCTATATGTGGTGAGGACAAATCTGGAACACCAATTGATCCAGTCTCTTCAATTGCACAATTGATGTCACCAATTGGTGTATTTGCTTCATCTGTTCCAATTAATCCCCTCTTAACTCCAAGGCCAGTATTGCAAAGCTCAATAGCCAGTAGTCGTGTGATTGGAGTCGGTGCCTCTCTCTCTTCCGCCTTTAGTTTCATATTCTTTTTCGATGTGGGGTCTTTTGAATAGTTTAACTGAAACGTTGTCTCCTGTGCCTTCATGCTACATTTATCATTCAGCAGTTTTCGTATCACGACATTGAAGATACCCTGACGGCTCACAAAGTCCGCACCCGGAGAACTCCTTCTTCTTTTGTTGGGCCTCCCGGGTATGTTATCATACGCAGCCTCGATCAACTCAAATTTGGGAGGTAGCGTTTCGTTATCATGCTCCGGGTACACACATTTGATCCTGTTGCGAACACAGGCCATGCAGTACGGTTGTGCCTCGTCGCACTTCTTCTTCCGTTTGCGGCAACAAAAGCATCCTGTTCTTACTCGAATGAATCGTGCGGAGTCGTCGTCTGGGTTTTCAACCTTGTCTGTTTTAGCAGTAAGTGCTATCTTATGACCCTCGAAGTTTGTGCGCCCATGAGTGGCAGTTTCTGTACTGTCCCACATTCTATAAGTATGCTGCCTTCATTCAGAGGTATCGCTGCAGCGCTCACAGAAGTTTTTTGAGTTTTTTTGCGACTCCGATAAGAACGTTATACATAGCGCATGGACAGTCCTGAACGGGTAAAAAAAGGAACGGAATACGAAAAAGTAGCTTACAATATAAAAGAGCCATAATGCTCCGCTTCACTAGGAACTACACCCGATATGCTAAGAATAGCCAGATATTCGTGCACGAGTTCGGCGGTGCCTACAAGTTTTCGTTCTCCGAACGCCCAGAGGCCATTGGCATAGGTACGTCATCTTTGAAGGATGCTGCCCCCGCCAACTTTCAACCCAATCTGCCCTTCGTCACGTTGCTCCATGAGCAGATCTCAAAGAAGATACAAAACGACTTCTCCTTCATTATGGAGGCCGGCATGAACGTGCTGACATTCATGCCCATTTACGATTTCAGAGAGACGCCCAAGTACGCTCGAGTTCCTGAGATCGAAAATATCTTTGGCTATGTTCATGTGAATGACCAGGGCAAAATTGTTGAGGGATCGTACGAGCCCAACACCATGTACAGATTGTGCAGCGGGACTTCTGGGTTGATTAAGTTGAGCGACTACCTTCATGAGGAGGTTCAAAAGGAATTAAGTTAGGATAATAGGTAGATAAGTGAATTGTACATAGGTAGTAATTGGTATTACTATCACATATGAAATACAAAGTGGCACACTTTCGAAAGACCTAGGTCCTGCTTTTGAAAGACATAGGTTCTGCTTTATCTTAACTTCAATTCAAATATGAAAAAAAAGATGATTCCGCCCAGGATCGAACTGGGGACGTTCTGCGTGTTAAGCAGATGCCATAACCAACTAGACCACGCAACCAACTTACGATATTAGAAGACTACGAAAGAAACACAATTTGAACTACAAGGATATCATAATGATAACAACTTTCTCAACATACTATCTCTAAGCCTTAAGCTTTGCAAGAACCTCGTAGAACTGTCTGCCCTGGGACTCAACAATCTCTTTCTCAAGGTCGGTGACTGTTCTGGAACCGTCAGCTCCAGCGAATGTACCAGCACCCCATGGAGAGCCACCGTGGTACTCGTCGAAAGTGGTCAACCTTGGGAAGTTCTCACCGTAACCCAATGGCACGAAAATCATACCGTGGTGAACAATAGTGGAAAGAGAGTTGAGAACAGTCACTTCCTGACCACCTCCTGGGGTACCGGTGGAAACGAAGAAACCAGCAGGCTTTTGGTGCAAGGCGCTCTTCGCCCACAACCCACCGGTAGTGTCCCAAAAAGTCTTCCACTGGGCTGGGAAGTTTCCGTATCTGGTTGGAACACCAAACAAGAAACCGTCGTACTCAGTCAAAGTTTCAGCAGTAGCAATTGGGTAGTCTGGCTTTGCTGGTGCGTGCATCTTCTTCAAGATGTCGTCAGACAAGGTCTCCCCAACCCGGAAAATGGTTCCTGAACCTCCAGCAGCCTCAACTCCCAACTTGGCTGCTTCAGCCAAAGCACTAATGTGTTGGTATAAAGAATAAGTGATGATTGCAACTCTTGGAGCCATTGTGTTTTGATGGTGTGTAATGGGGAAATTGTGGGCACTATATATACTAATTGGCGAAACTGCATATTCACTCACGTTCCAAACATTGCTAGCTTGCGGCTGAAATTACCTAGCCCTTAGTAAATTTTGTGTAACAACTTGATCCGATTAGTAAATATGTACTAAGTTCTTACTCTGGGTGGTGCACCCGTGGGATTGTTGTGGAACACATCAGACATATTTGTCAGATTTATTACTGTTCTATCGTGCTCAGCTAGTTCACCTAGCTTCATAGTCGATTTCCAATGGGTTTCCTCGCCAACTGACGTCAATCAATGACATCAATAATGAGTCGGTAGTATCAGCTCACGGTGTCACTCAAAGCGGGAGACTTGGATCATTCGGCGACTCTATAGCCCTCTTCGATTCAGGTTTGATCGGCTCAATGGTTTCATCTTATTTGCTACATTTGAACTAAAATGTGAAAAATTAAACCTTATTGTCCTTCAAACTTAACAATGTCCTTCATTTTCGAAACTCTATCCACAATCGTTATCAACAACCTTCTAATCTTCATCAAACCATCTTATATTTCCCTCAAGTACCTCATACATATTGCCTCATTTCCATTCTCCTTGCATCAATCCTCCTACATCCTGCCATTACCTACACCCTAACCATTGCCTACACCCTAACCATTGCCTACACCCTAACCATTGCCTACACCCTAACCATTGCCTACACCCTAACTCTTTACCCACGTCCTCACCATTGCCTACACCCTAACTCAACATCCTCATTCACCACCAGTACCACCCTCACATCTACAATTACTTCCCATACGCTCGTTGTTTGAGCTACATTCTCTACCAACTTCAAACCAAGTAATGTTAGCGTAAAGTCTAGTCTCCCAACTTCATTTCCCTCACTTTCGGTCGTAGTTCATTTCGGTCTTCCTGTCATCGTTCCTTTCGGAACTACAATCTCAAATCGTCTCATGTATCATCATATATAATCGTCTCAAAGTTTGAATGGCAAATCGTCAGAAGGCGTCAAAGGACCGCTGTCCGATTCCGTATCCGACTCAGCGTAGTTCTGTGATCTCTTAAAGTCGTAAATATCATATACCACAAACTTCTGACCCCTTTCTTCATCTCGGATGACCGCCAAATTGGGGTATATTTGATACAACGCCTGCGTTCGTTCTTTCGATATGTATGCTTCGCCGTATTGTGGGGTCACCCTGTTGGCGAGGGCTCCCTGGAGTCCAAGGAGGACCCAGTTCAAAAGGTATATCAATCTCATACGTGGAAAGAAAAAATGGCTGTGTAATCTTTATCTGGCCAAAAGGGGTCGTGGAAAAAAGGAGGCCCAATATCTCCGCCTCAGCTCCTTAAGAGCGTGTCGCCTGTTTAGTTCTCAGAAGCGCATAGCACTAGGTATGTTGATATACTTGAATACCACATGGTTTGTCGTATAGTGTGGTTGTCAGGGTATGACGTAAGCATATGTGGCTCACAACAAGAAGTGGTCCTTCTTCGTGGCATCTGCCGACTCTGAGCGCAACGGGCGGGTCCTTGCCACAGCCACTTCAAACTGGTGATCGCTCATGAAAGCGTCTTTATCGTATATCACGTATTTCTGGTTGGACTCTGCCTCTCTGATGATGGCTATGTTGGAAAAAAGCTCCTGTAGGGCGTGCGTTCGCTTCTCGCTGACGTAGAGCTCACCCTCCTGCGTTTTAACGGGCAAACCGCTCACTAGCCCTGCTACTATAAACAAAAATACAAGCATGGAATGTTGATGCGTCCTCGAGAACTGCTACGGCATATATACTCCTTCGTCCTCATCACCGTAAATTTAATTAGCAATTCGCGAGCCGCGTTTGTGATAAATAATTTTAGTAGTTTAATCCTACAGTCTTACAGGTGTAGGCGACACCGGCTGCTTCGGCGACGAGGCGCCTATCAGCTGCGCGTGTCCATCTCGGTCTTCCCTTTGCGCCGTTCTGGCATATGTCAAGAGGTACAATGCGTGGTGCTTTTGCGTAGACGTGATTTTTTGTAGAGACGTCTGAAACACGATAAGACAAAATGTGCCCATTTGAGTCATCGACTTGCCTCCGTACGCGCTATCGCCCACTCCCTGTTGATTCCTAAAACTGAAAAGAGACAGTTGGCTGCTGTAATAAGGCAGTTGAAAATTGAGCGATTTACATTGTTCCCTGACCAACCTTATCACTTCGAAATTGCTTCCTTGACGACAGAAAATGTGTGGATTGTATGGTCACGTGATCTAATAACGGTGTGAGTTTGTGTTATCAACCGTTTGCGTTCATGTGTCTACATAATCATCACTGGTCTTTATGGTCAACCTTAATAGTGTTACACGTTCATTCATAACCCACCATCCACCTGAAATTCATCTCAATTCGTTCCTTCTACTTCCTAAACCTGAGCGCACCAAAACTAAGCCCTGAATACGCCCATTAAAAACCTTATTCACTTCACAATCGCGTCTATGCTCGTCAAACATTACACCAATCAATTTGTACATTCCTCCATATTCCTCATACTAACGGAACCACTTTAGTATGTAGTAAAACAGCACCAACATAACAACGAAGCATCCCCAGAACAACCACTTATCCTTCTTTGCGCGCTTCTCGATCGTTCTAATGGTCCCCTGACTGACCCCGAGTGTGAGCAAAGACTCCTCGAACTTGGACTGGAGCTTCAACAAAACCTGGTTCTGCTCCACGATGTCCTCGAACGCCTGCTGGCCCATCTCCAAAATGTGGTCCAATTGCTGTGATCCACGTGCGAGGGAGTTTCTCTCGTTGTATAAGCCCTCGGAGTACGATAAGTTCTGTTGCTGTTGCTCGTGTGCAGTCTCTTGTGGCGCGCCATCGAACGGGTTCGATGTGTTTTGCCTCCTTCCCAACAACTCCTGTCTATTCAGGTCGTAGAGCGACGCCTCGCGCTGTGCCTTCAAGCTGTCGAACTTCTTCGAAAGGTCTGTGAGGTCGTTCTCGAACTTGTGAAGCCTTTCGCTATGCTTGTCATCTACGCCGTTCTGCTCAATGAGCTCTTTGTACTCCTTGATGGTCTTGCGGAAGGACGTCAACGACGTGGTGATGGAACCCTGTAACAGCAACGGCGACGTGGACACGTTCTTCTCAAAGGTCAACAAGTCCTTCTGGATCAACTGTGTCTGCTTGATCCCGTGGTTGAAGAGCGAATTCATCTTAGGTGTTTACAATTTTTTTCTAACGTGAATTCTCAATTGCTACTATGCTACCCGAAAAACCTGATGAAGGCCAACAACAAGGCGAACGTACCTGATGATACACCGATCAACCACTGCATGACCTGAGTCTTGACGGACTTGATTTGCATCTGCATGTTGGCGATTTCTTCGTCGATTCTAGTGTAGGTATCTTCTATTTTCAGCTCGTGCGACGAGCTCTCCTCTCTGATTCTACCCTTCTCCAAGTTGAGGTCGAGCCGCACGCCGGCCTGGTTCTTTGTGATCTCCTCCTTCAACTTGTTCTTCAAGTTGGTGAGGTCCGTTCGGAGTGCCTCCTGCTCCTTCTTCAAGCTGGTGAACTCTGTCTTGTCCATAGTCTGCAAGTCGCCCTTGAGCTTGGCAAAGTCCACCTTCTGCTGGTACGTCGTGGACGACATCTTCTCTTTTGTGACCAAGTTGTTCGTTATCGAGTAGATGCCGTCGTTGATTGCTTTGTTCACTATGCTCACTGCCGTCTCAGCCTGCTGCCGCGTGAACCCGCCTTTGGTTTCCAACAGCTGGACGAATTTCTTGGTGTCGAACTTGGTGATTGACGACAACTGCCGTGCACTGGCCTGCGGTGGTAGCAAATGCGGCCGTATCCTGAACAATCCAAACATGGGGAACAAAAGTAATGTGATTCTTTTTTTCCTCACTTCAGATGATTAGGATCGCATACAGAAGATCGCTTCTAAGGGCCCATAGGTCAGTGGCCCCACGGAGATGGCGCTCAGACATCGAGGATTTCAAGAGCAAGAAAGAGTACTCAGACATCGAGGACTTCAAGAGCAGGAAAACAGAATACTCATACGGCCACAACTTCACCCCCGTCAAGAAGGTGGAGGAGGAGTATAACCCCGAGATCAAGAACCAGAAAGCACAGGAGGACCACGAAGATAGCGTAGTTATGACGGACCCACGCTTGTTGAGCCTTCGGAAAGGCTCGCCA
Organism: [Candida] loeiensis; assembly: GCA_030563775.1. Lineage (NCBI taxonomy): Eukaryota > Fungi > Ascomycota > Pichiomycetes > Serinales > Debaryomycetaceae > Kodamaea > [Candida] loeiensis. Next base: position 352,331 of record JAJMKD010000003.1, read on the forward strand.
GAGTACAAGGAGATGATCCACGAGCTCCAGCAGGAGTACGCGCGCAACGAGGAGAAGAACAGGGGAAAGTACGAGTTCTGGGAGAGGATGCGCACCATTGGTGTGGGTGTGATGTTGCTTGTGGGAGCGATTTCGTCGCACCAGCTCCTCATGAACCACGAGTACTGGAGAAAGACGTTGATGGTGGACTACTTCTACAAGATCGACAGCAAGGCCGCAGACTTATCGGACCCAAAGAAGAACAAAAACACCATCGACAGCTTGGTATCGAAGTTGAATTCCGAGTTGGACCCACAGGCCATAGCTGCAATGAAGAACTCCGCAGAGGTTCCCGGTCTCTACTTGAACGGTGCTATAAATTCCAAGAAGCTTCCGTTGAGACTCCCGTTTTTCGACAATGTGTTGATCCGCGACATCCTGGTCAAGGACAGCTACTTGGCGGTGGTCTCAGAGTCTGGAGAGTTGTACCACTACGGCAAGAGCATGGCCGAGCCTGCCAAAATCAGTTTGCCAGGCAAATTCGTACACTGCCAGTTGTCGGACAGCCACATATATGGTCTCACTACCAAGGGTGAGTTGGTCTACGTTCCACGATCGGACTACAAGGGGTCTTTTGGCTCGTCAGAGACAAGGTCGTGGACTGGTGCGAAGTATAATGCGTACAAGAAGATCAAGGTGGGTGAAGGAATTACTGATTTTGCAGTTGGGTCTGTACACTGCATTCTTCTCGGTAAGTCTGGCAAGTTGTTTGTGTCGAGCATTGGTGAAGTCACCAAGAACAACAATTTCGGTCAGTTTGGGTTCCCAGCAGCATCCCCGCTCAACGAAGGCTACCCTTTGCAAGCGCACGAACCCGAGGAGTTGGCGTTAATCAACAACCAAATCGTCAAGGATGCCAATGGGAACAAGTCAGTTGCCCCGCGCAAATTCACCGCCATTGCATGCAGCAAAGCCCACACGGTGGCATGCGACTCTGACAACAATATCTGGGCCTGGGGTTCCAACAACGTTGGCCAATGCGGGCTCGATATCAACTACAACTCGTTGGTGCAACCAGTTCCGAGGAAAGTCATCACGAGGGAGCAGATCGAGAAGGAATTCAAGTTGGATGGCGCTCAAATAACCAAATTGCATGCTGGAGATGAGACTTCCTACATCGAAACCGAATGTCACGGGCTGCAAGCGCTTCTCGCTTTTGGAGGTGGCATTAAGGGTCAATTGGGGAATTCGCAGTTCCTCCATGTTGCGAACAAACCCAGCATCGTGAAGTCTCTCGCAAACTTGCTGGAATTCAGCGAAGAGAAACAGAAAGTGGAGAACATCGGCATCAAGAATGTGAGCGTGGGGAACAACCATGTGTTTGTTACCTTGAACAACGCGGGCCACATGAAGGATACCCTTGCGTGGGGAGACAACCTGTGTGGCCAGCTTGGTACTGGAAGAAAGGGCAAGGCTGCCAAGCCAATCAGGTTGCCGCTGTTGATAGAGCCTGTTGATGTTACTGAGGAGGACCCGAAGAAGTTGGCCCGCAGATTGGACAGAGTTGCCAATTCGCAGTTGCGCTTGATCGCAGATGAAATGGTGGGTTCGGCCACAGTGGACCAGGTCATTTATGCGGGAGAGAACTCATCTGCGATCTACTATAAAAAGAGGTGAGCACTGTATATTGTATATAATAGTACTTACGGGTCACCAGCTGTATATAACATAGTATCTACTATACAAACTGATATCACTAAACATAGCATACTTAAGAGTTTCACCCTTCGCTCTATTCTACATGCATTGACGTCTTTCTATTATTCTTGGTATTATATATGGACTCCGATTACAACTTGAACAACTCGTTCAAGATCTTGATGGTGTCCTCAGGCTTCTCGACAGCGTGGCCGATAGTCCTTGGGTCGTTGTAGATCTCGTAGTCGTTACCGCCCTCGTAGGACTTGTCACCGAAGAAGTGGATCTCAGAGAAACCCTCGTCCTCGACGTGCTGCAAAGCGTAGGTCTTGTCCCAACCAGTTGGGAAGACATCGAACGAGATCTGACCACCGATGGAGTAGGTCAATCCCAAGTCGGAGAACTCCTTCTTCAAGGCAGCGACCAAGTCCTTTCTGATGTTGTGGACCTTGTCGTAGGCCTCAAACTCGTTTCTCTCCTGGGTGGAGGCGTTTCTGCCGACTGGCGAGACGTTGATCATACCGTTTCTGAACTCGATGAAGGTACCTCTTCTGACTGGGATGTCGATGTCACTCAAGTATCTCAAGATGAACTTGACCAACTTGTTGTACTTCTCGTCACCAATCCAGCCGATGAACGACTGCGAGGCCAACTCCTTGCCCAACTTGTAGGCAGTCAAACCGTTCTCAGAGAAGCAGTAGTCAAAGTCCTGCAAAACAGTGGCACCCAACTGCTCAACCTGCTTGGACAAGTCCGAACCACCGACAAAACCAATGACAACCTTCTTTCTCAACTTCTCCAAGGTCTCCTTCATCTCCTTCGAGATGACCAATCTGGCAGGGGTCAAAGTTCCGTCAACATCGAACAAGACCAAGGTCTTTGGGTTTTCCTTTTGAGCAAATGACATTTTGGCGCGGTAAGTCTGTGTAAATACAGTCAGAGAACAAAAGATCTCCCCTGGCGTTCTTTATTTATATATGAGCGCGGGAAGGACAACACACAAAAAAATTTTCGACGCGGACGCGGTGCCTCTTTTGTGGAAATTATCATAGACAATCCGGAGCCATGAGGTCCACAAAATCCCCAGCGTAGCACGTTGAGCTATGCCGTGTCCATAATTATCTAATAATGTAGCTTTTATACCAGAAAAATGGATGGATAGGCTTCAAGTTTTAAGTGCACCAAGTTCTAATAATAATAAGACATGAAATTTCAGTACTTAGCCTATGGAACAGGCAACTGTACCTGAACTTAGCAGGAGAGTCTCATGTTTCCTTAGTCTTTTGTGTCCGCTCTTCGCCAAGTACGCTCAGCTCGTCTACTTGTCATATTCAACTCACCAGATTTTAGGTGCAACATACAGGAGTCGCAAAGCTCAATTTGGCATTTTAAGCGATGCAATATCAAGCGGCGTTAATGAGGACTTCGCTTTCTATCCACATAAATGGTCACTCTTAGTGCGAAGACTATTTCAAGTGTACTTATAAGCAGGTGCTCTAGTATATTCTGACTTACTTCAATCTACACTTACTAGATCACAGAGTATATTCGATAGTTAAATAACTTAAGCCTCGAACTGGTAGTTAGGGAACTGTCTCAAGTTCTCCTCCAACTTACCCTTTCTGGACAAGAACTTGACGTAAGCACCGTCGTCCTTGACCTCACCCTTGTTCTTCTTAGCAACATACTCGTCTCTGTTCAATGGAGTGAAACCCCACTTCTTAGAGATAATGATCTTCTGCTGACCTGGGAACTTGTATCTGGCTCTTCTCAAACCCTCAATGACAACGTCCTTGTTGGAGTCCTTGGTTCTGGCGGACATGATGATCTGACCGATAGAAACACGAGCAGCCAAACCGTGTGGCTTACCCCAAGCACCTCTCATACCCTGCTGCAATCTATCAGCACCGGCACACGACAACATCTTGTTGATTCTCAAGACGTGGAATGGGTGGACTCTGACTCTCAAGTGGAAAGACTCACGACCGGAAACCTTGGTGACGTACTTGTTAGCACAGATACGAGCGGCTTCCAAAGCCTCGGAGGAAAGCTGCTCCAACTCGTTAGAGACCAAGTGGATACACAATGGGAACTCGTCAACTGGCGCCTTCTTTCTACCCAAGTCGTAGATTCTGATCTTGGCGTCTGGGACAGCTCTGTTGTATCTAGACTTTGGGTAAGGCTTGTTCTTACAGTATCTGTAACATCTAGCGGGTCTTCTAGCCATTTTGTCTGTATATGTTAGTAATCTGCAACTGGGAAAAGAGTGGCTTCCTTATATATGAAAAATTTTCCCGCTGACAAATTCGTGCATTTGCCATCAGTCATCCGCTTTGGCCCTGGGACTTGGTACTCCTGTCATCGTGGTTGTGTTGGTTGTGACCTCTTCAGTGGTGCTTCATAAGGTGCCTTCGTTCTGTGCTCTATGTTACGTACACTATTCAACTCTTAGTTAAGGTATCAAAAGAAGAGTGAAATGAAGAAAATTCATTCCCTGGCCGCCAGTCGCACCGGATTCTTGCCAAAATTACACAAAAAGATTTTTTCTGCTACTCAGCAGCTTAGTCATCGTATGTGTTGGTACATTTTGACATTGCTCACGTGTGTTGTGACTGCTTTAGAAAACACAAATCTGGTAACGTGACTATATGCATATGACATCTTCCACGTGCCCCTGTATAGCACGACAGCAGAGTGCTACATTGACTATTCGGATAAACGTTCCCCAATTCGATGCACATTGCACCTTACCTCATTCTCTCTCAAAAGCCATTGCTTCGACATGTCTCATGCACAAATAATCTTCCCTCTCACCTTCTTTGGACTTCCTCGCTTCCCCTCCGATGGTGGGCGCCAAAAAAATCGGATCTAAAAAAAGCGATGAGCTCCATCTTTCTTTGCACAACATGGGTCGCTACAGTATTAAAAGGTATAAGACGAAAAGAAGAACTAGAGACTTGGACTTGATCTACCAGGACTTGTCTCTGAAGGAGTCGATCGTGAACTTGAAGAACCAGCCACTCGACGAATTGAAACCGGGCTTGGGACAGTACTATTGCATCCCATGCGCCAAATACTTTGAGAACCAGATCTCTTTGGACAAGCATGTGCGGGCTAAGCCACACAAGAGAAGATTGAAGGACTTGAGCGAGAAGCCGTACAGCAACACCGAGGCAGAGGCTGCCGTTGGAGTAAATATGGCCAAGTTCGTGGAGTCTGTGGAGAAGTACAAGCAATTAGAACAACAAAAGGCTGACAACAAAGAGGAATACGAGCTGCTTGTGAATCAGAAGAAGCCGACGTTGGACGAGATACTAGGTGTTGTTCCACCAGCAGAAGAGGAAGTGAAGATGGAGGAGTAAAGCCGACCTATCTTTGAAAGATAAGAGGGTGAGGACACATATCAGGGTCGTGGCATGTTGAGGGCTAGAAGATGTTGAAAACGTTCATGAGACTGAGGACGTCTGTGAAGTCCAACATGGCGATGTCTAAAGACTATGAAGTCAACATGGCAATGTCAGAAGACTAAGATGCCTGAAACCTTGAAGATGCCTTCCTTAAAGACACCTGATCCTTATGGCTGATCCTTTCGTCATGAAGTTGACGTGACCCAGCTCCTGTGCTCCTCATTCTCCCTACAATTTATATCATACTCCCGTTCTTTTTTCTCCGCATAGTTTTTGTACATTAATCGGGAAATACAGCATTAGATCAAATAAAGGACCATAAATGAGGCTACGAGTAAAGAGCAAGACATCACAACGCACAATCACTGTGGACGACGATATCAGCGGGCGCGACTTCGTGCGTCTTTTGAACACATTCGACGACTTAAAACAGGACGTTCTCTCCACCGCGAACATCATAAGCTGTGGGTTTCCCCCCAAACCGCTCGACTTGCACAGTGGCAAACTCTCGGAAAAAGGCGTCAAGAGCGGCGAACTGCTTCTCGTGGAGTACGCAAAGAGCTCTACTGCCCCCATGAGCAATCCAGACATACCTGCTGTATTTGTGCACCAGCTCAACCAGTACCTCATTTTGCGGAATGTGGCTGACGACAACCTGTGCCTTTTCAACGCAATCAACTACGCAATCAACGGCCCGAAGTCGAATATGCAGGTGCTGGAACTCCGCAACGTGGTCGTGGAGCACATTGCCTCGCACAAAGATACGTTCACCGAGCCAATGCTCGGGCGGTCACCCGAGGCGTATTGCGAGTGGATAGCGAAGCCAAACAGCTGGGGTGGTGCGATCGAATTGGGCATACTTGCTGCGTGGCTCGATGTGCGCATTGAGTGCCTCGACATCGAGCTGGGGAGGTTCATGACCTTTCAGAACGAGAACAAGAAGCCGTCGAGGTTCATCACCTTAGTGTACAGCGGGATACACTATGATCTAGTGGTGCTCAACAGCAAACTCACCACGCGGAACAGCGATAAGCTCTTGGATAACACGTGCTGGCCTGTGGCGGAGCAGGATCTCATATTGGATGCTGCGGAACAGCTATGTGCGCTCCTCCAGCTGAAGAATTTTGCGACGAATACGACGACGTTTCGCGTGCGGTGTTTGGAGTGTTACAAGGTGTTGGTGGGGGAGATGGGGGCGACGAATCACGCCAATGAAACGGGTCACATGAGTTTTGGGGAGGTAAAGTGATTTCTGGGTTAAGGAATGTTTAAAAGGTATGAAGAACATCTGAACACCAGAGCTGATGTCAACTGTAAGATCTCAAGTATATTGAGGATGCTTAATTGTAATATTTCACTGCAAGATCCAGTTCACTGTAAGATGCCACACAAGATACATAGCCAAGATAGCTAACCCATAAATCACCTAAACCAATTACTAACCCACAAATCACCTAAACCAATTACTAACCCATGAATTACCTGGCCTGCATTTGTTCGACCTTCGCTGTCTAACCATTCTTTGCACCCTCACTGAAAACCCAACATAGCGAGCATCTACAACGACAAGGAGGCTGTTCCACCTACCACCTGTAATATCTTGACCAGAAATCATCTTCATTCAAAGGTCTCGAGCTATCTCCTTCGTCCTTCTACACGCAAATCCAATTCTATTGAAGCATTCCCTCTTATCATCATTTCACCTCTTCCCTCCACCGCTCCACTTTTTTTTCGATGAGAAAAAAAGGTGGACGCTTTTTTACCACCAACATGTCGCAAACGACCGAGTTCTTCTGTAAGTAGGCCCTCCCAGAGCCATTCCACCGATACTAACCATCGCCCAGGCCGTACGCGCAAATCCATCGACTTAATTCAGGACTATGTCGACATCACACCCGAGATCAAGGCCACCGACGAGTGCCGCGCCGCCATGTACTCGCCAGACGGGTCGGCATTCGCGTACACGCAGCCCGAGGAGGTCGTGGTGTATAGCACCGCGGAGCACGCTAAGGTGTTGGCACGCATCGACATAAAAGAGGTATTTGACTTGTACTTCTCGCCCAAGGGCACGTACCTCTGTCTCTGGTGCAAGCCAGTGCTTCTCAACAAGGAGCTGGGCATCTGGACCAACAACTTGAAGATCTACAACTTGAACACGGTGTCGTTGATCGCCGAGTGGCCGCAGAAGAACCAGGGCGGGTGGCAGCCGCAGTTCTCGAGCGACGAGAAGATATTCGCCGTGGGCGCAGCCAACAACAAGGAGATCCACTTCTTCGACATCAACCCGCTGTTGACGGACGTGCTCAACATCCACCACCCCACGTTCAAGTTCAAGGTCTCGGACCCGAAGGTGCCCTTCCAGAACTTCCAGGTGTCGCCGGGGCTCAACTCGTCGGTCGCCATCTTCTTCCCCGAGAAGTCCGGCAAGCCGCTGCAGGTCTTGGTGTATAGCATCCCCAACTTCAACCAGCCAGTCTGCCTGAAGACCTTCTACAAGGGCGACAAGTGCCAGTTCAAATGGAACTCGTTGGGCACGGCGTTGTTGGCGTTGGCGCTGACGGACCACGACTCGACCAACCAGTCGTACTACGGTGAGACCAACCTCTACCTCTTGGGCATTGCGGGCCTGTACAACTCGCGCATCGAGTTGTCGCGCGAGGGCCCCATCCACGACATTACGTGGTCTCCCTCTGCGCGTGAGTTTGCGGTGAACTACGGGTACATGCCATCGGAGACGACTTTCTTCGATGCGCGTGGCCACGCGATCCACTCGTTGCCCACGGCCCCAAGGAACACCATTTTGTACTCGCCACACGCACGCTACGTGCTTGTTGCCGGGTTTGGGAACTTGCAGGGTACTGTCGACGTGTACGACCGCCAGAACAAGTTCAGCAAGGTGGTGACTTTTGAGGCCACCAACACGTCTGTGTGCGAGTGGTCGCCGTGCGGACGCTACATCTTGACTGCCACCACATCCCCTCGCTTGCGTGTGGATAACGGGTGCAAGGTCTGGCACGCGAGCGGCAAGTTGATCTACTACAAGGAGTTTGCCGAGTTGTTTTCCATCACCTGGAAGCCACAGGCGATCGAGAAGTTCCCGCACTTGAAGCAACTCGAGGCTGCTCCGGAGGCACACGAGTCCGCGACGCAGTACTTGGCTAGCAAGAAGACTGCTGCTGCGAGTCTGGTGCTGGCGAAGCCACGCGGTGCGTACCGCCCACCGCACGCGAGGGGAAGCAGTGCTGCGTCGAGCTCGTCTTCGTTGCAGGAGATGTTTGAGTCGAAGATGAAGGTTGTGCCTGGTGCTGCGAAGGTGGGTGTGAACCCCGTGACCAACAGAGCACGTGTGGTTCCTGGTGCTGCTGTGCCGGTGGAGAAGGAGAGCAAAAGTGCTGCGAAGAACAGAAAGAAGAGAGAGGCCAAGAGACTGGCGCATGAGGACGAGGAGGCTGTGCCTGCACCTACGCCTGAGGCCGGTGTTGTTGAGGGCGGGGTGTTTTCGATTGAGGAGAAGAAGATCCGTTCTTTGTTGAAGAAGTTGCGCGCGATCGAGCAGTTGAAGATGAAGCAAGCGGTAGGTGAGCAGTTGGAGGACACGCAGATTAGTAAGATCAAGAAAGAGGATGACATCAGGCTGGAGTTGACTGCATTAGGGTGGTCTGAGTAGCGAATGAACAGCGAATGAACATGAACGAAGTCAATCAATGAACATGAATGGAGTCAATCAATGAACATGAATGTGAAAAGCGACGAACGAACGTGAACGGAGTGAATCAACATGAACATAGTGAATGAGGAGACAAAAAAGTGGAGAGTACGATTGGATCGAAACACCATGAGTGGACATTGTGAACATACAGCAACGTCCATTACTAAAAGTTTGCGACCTGAGTAATCGGTTAGTTGGAAATTTTCAACGTACCAGGTAATTAGAGGTAGTTCAGTAGAAGAGATGAATAGAATGCAGTATCAGGACGGAATGTAAGAGGATGGAACGTAGAACAAAGATTGACAGTTGGGGGAAGAACATATATACACCCGCACCACAACAGTGATCGTAAAAGAGATCCCAGCAGCTACACTTGAGGCAAATCTGACAGAGTTAGTTAAAGATTAACTGAAATATTTTTGGAGTACGAATAGATGCAGGAAATAGCCGGGGAGTTAGGCGAAGAGGACCTGGTAGAATTCAAGTAAACTAATGTTCATTTGACAGATATCCGGTTGATCTAGTCTATCGCTTGATTTGTGCTTACGTTTGTCGTCTGCTTCGTTGTCGTCAGCTTCGTTGGTGTGTGTCAGGCCCCCAAGTCCAATTGTATCACGTTACTTTAGTCACGTTTTCTCTCGTACGTTTCTACGCCTTCGTTATCTTTTTTCCTTCATTTACGTTCGGTTGTTAATTTCATTGTCGGCCAAAAAACTTCTATTCTCTGAAAAAATGGCCAAATATTCTCGAAAAGTGACAGAAATCAATGACCATTGTAAACCTTAACCACAATCGCCTAAAATGTCAATCACTATATACGTCAACAAGTGCATCCCCATATAACTTCAAATACCCTCTTTGACGTTTAAGCCACCCTTCGGTTATCCACCACCTGTGCAACTCCTCGATGCGTTCAGATTCGGAATCCGGCCCTTTCTTCTTCCGGAACGCGTAATATCTACATTTCTGCGCGACTCTTGCACACACAAAAATACCTAGCGCGATCGTATATAACAAAGCCTCAAGCCCATTTTTTTTCAACTAAGCGTTTGTTTCTCGTTTCCCTGACCACAGTTAGATTCAGTATAGGTATGTTCCATTTACTAGTGACCCTCCAGTGCGTTGATTGCACACCCATTGGTGAATTGACGAGCTGAAGGAGCTCGTCGCCACCGCGAATTCCCCAGATAAAGGCCAAGAACTCAGATCAAATCAGTCCAGCCAAGGTGTCACCGGTCCCAGTCCACTACACACAATCACCCGCCAGCCTAAGACCACTCGACCACTCACTCATCGCCCGCCATGCTATCGACTCTCGCGAGCGTTTACATGCAGTCCACCCCTTAGACACTGCCTGGATCACATACAGGATACGTTCGATGCAGGAACGGACTTGTGCTCAACTTTCCTCCGAATGCTCGAGAAAAGCCAGCACAAGGGGGCGGTATCTACGGGAGTGGGTGTGTGCGAGCCAGGTTGACGGGATATTGGTATCCTCTATCCAATCACATCTGGCATATTGTCAAAATATGTTATCAGTGCTATTGTGCGAAGAGCGTGTCTGGGATCTGAAAAAAGAAATTTACTTGACAAGTACAGGTTGTTCGTTTTCGGTGCACATTGGGCCCATTTCATCGAGTTAGACCAGAGATGATCTATGTCGACACTGACGGGGCCTTTGGGGGACTGGTGTTGAGATCTGGGTCTCGAACGAGCCATGTTTGAGCTGCATATGCACCTGATACAATCGCAGATTGACTAGGGGCATCAAAATCAAACTTAGTTCGTCTGGGACCAATTGCCAGCATCACGCGTTTGTGGTACAGCAAGCTTGATTTTGTCCAACATAATGTTTGATTCGGAATTGATGTTTGATCTGCAATTCTCCTTAAGCTCCTATGTGTCCCAAAAGAAAAAAGTTTTTTTAACCTAAAAATTCGTTTCTTTTCAGCATTTCTTTTTAATCTTGCTGAGTTTTTTTTTGGACGATTTATTTTTGGCGGACTGAATTTCTTCACTGAGTTCTTGATTTCGTGCACTTATAACAATCCATTTGAAGGGCATAAAAAAATAGGGAGCTTTCTTTCAAGCATTGATCCTTCCGTTTTTGATACACTTTCGCCATCAAAAAGCTTGGTTACAATCCTGCTTGAACAGCACCGCCTACTCTCCTTCGCTTAACACACACTGGAAGATCAGAGACATTGGGCTCTTTACTAACTAATCAGATGTCGTACCAAAACGATAATCAATACTACGACCCAAACCAACCTCATGGGGCTCCCCAGGAGGATGGTTACTATCAACAACAACAGCCCTACGACTACCAACAGGGCAGAGAACAGTACGACCCAAATGCACAGTACCAGCAGCAGCCATATGACATGGACGGCTACCAGGACCCGAACGGACCGTACGGTAACGGCCAGCAGCAGATGCATGGTGGACACCCCGGTGCCGGTGGCTACAACGCCGACCCTGAAGCCTTCTCTGACTTCAGCTACGGTGGTCAGACTCCAGGTACTCCAGGCTACGACCAATACGGAACTCAGTACACGCCATCGCAGATGAGCTACGGTGGTGATCCACGCTCCAGTGGTGCCCTGACTCCCATCTACGGTGGCCAGGGTCAGGGTTACGACCCAACTCAGTTCCAAATGTCGTCGAACTTGCCTTACCCCGCTTGGTCCGCCGACCCACAGGCGCCCATTAAGGTAGAGCACATTGAGGACATTTTCATCGACTTGACCAACAAGTTTGGTTTCCAGAGAGACTCGATGAGAAACATCTTTGACTACTTCATGACCTTGTTGGACTCCAGAGCCTCGAGAATGTCGCCTGCACAGGCGCTTTTGAGCTTGCACGCCGACTACATTGGAGGTGACAACGCCAACTACAAGAAGTGGTTCTTTGCTTCGCAGCAGGACTTGGACGACTCGCTCGGATTCGCCAACATGAACTTGGGCAAGATTGGAAGAAAGGCACGCAAGGCCTCCAAGAAGTCCAAGAAGGCCAGAGCAGCTGCTGAGGAGCTCGGCCAGGATGTTGACGCCCTTGCCAACGAGTTGGAGGGTGACTACTCCTTGGAGGCTGCCGAGATCAGATGGATGGCCAAGATGAACGCTTTGTCTCCAGAGGAGCGTGTCAGAGACATTGCTCTTTACTTGTTGCTCTGGGGCGAGGCCAACCAGGTTCGTTTCACTCCAGAGTGTCTCTGTTTCATCTACAAGACTGCGTTCGACTACTTGTTGTCGCCACAGTGCTTGCAGAGACAGGAGCCAGTTCCAGAGGGAGACTACTTGAACCGTGTCATCACGCCGCTTTATAGATTCTTGAGATCGCAGGTCTACGAGATCTACGAGGGAAGATTCGTTAAGCGTGAGAAGGACCACAACCAGGTCATCGGTTACGACGATGTCAACCAGTTGTTTTGGTACCCAGAGGGTATCTCCAGAATCATCTTCGAGGACGGAACGAGATTGGTGGACATCCCACAGGAAGAGCGTTTCGGCAGATTGGGTGAGGTCGAATGGCTGAACGTCTTCTTCAAGACCTACAAGGAGATCAGAACGTGGTTGCACTTCATCACCAACTTTAACAGAATTTGGATCATTCACGGATGTATCTACTGGATGTACACCGCCTACAACTCCCCAACTCTCTACACATTGCACTACAGACAGGTTGCCAACCCACAGCCTACCGCTTCGTCCAGATGGGCCTCCGCTGCTATCGGTGGTGTCATCGCGTGTGTTATTCAGATCTTGGCCACTTTGTTTGAGTGGATGTTTGTTCCTAGAGACTGGGCTGGAGCCCAGCGTTTGACGCGTCGTTTGATCTTCTTGATTGTGATCTTTGTCATCAACTTGGCTCCTATCGTCTTCACGTTCTACTGGGCCGGTTTGGCCGCCATTTCTAAGACTGCTCACATTCTTTCCATTGTCGGTTTCTTCATTGCCGTTGCCACCATTGTGTTCTTCGCTGTGATGCCGCTCGGTGGTTTGTTCACCTCGTACTTGAACAAGAGATCCAGAAAATACCTTTCCTCGCAGGTTTTCACCGCTAACTTTATCAAGTTGAGAGGTTTGGACATGTGGATGTCGTATTTGTTGTGGTTCCTTGTCTTCTTGGCTAAGTTGGTTGAGTCTTATTTCTTCTTGACTCTTTCTTTGAGAGACCCAATTAGAATCTTGTCCACCACCACCATGAGATGTACCGGTGAGGTCTGGTTCCAAGACAAAGTGTGTCGCCACCAAGCTAAGATTGTCTTGGGTTTGATGTACTTGGTTGACTTGTTGTTGTTCTTCTTGGATACCTACATGTGGTACATTATCTGTAACTGTATCTTCTCGATCGGTCGCTCGTTCTACTTGGGTATCTCGATTTTGACCCCATGGAGAAACATTTTCACCAGATTGCCAAAGAGAATCTACTCCAAGATCTTGGCCACCACTGAGATGGAAATCAAGTACAAGCCAAAGGTTTTGATCTCGCAGATTTGGAATGCTATCGTCATTTCCATGTACAGAGAGCACTTGCTTGCCATCGACCACGTTCAGAAGTTGTTGTACCACCAGGTTCCTTCTGAGATTGAGGGTAAGAGAACCTTGAGAGCTCCAACCTTCTTCGTTTCCCAGGATGACAACAACTTTGAGACGGAGTTCTTCCCAAGAAACTCCGAGGCTGAGAGAAGAATTTCTTTCTTCGCTCAGTCTTTGGCCACTCCCATCTTGGAGCCATTGCCAGTTGACAACATGCCTACCTTCACTGTTTTCACTCCTCACTACTCTGAGAAGATTTTGCTTTCCTTGAGAGAGATTATCAGAGAAGACAACCAGTTCACCAGAGTCACTTTGTTGGAGTACCTTAAGCAGTTGCACCCAGTCGAATGGGAGTGCTTCGTCAAGGACACCAAGATTTTGGCCGAGGAGACTGCTGCGTACGAAGAGGGTGGAGATGAGCAGGAGAAGATGTCCAGCGACGCCCTTAAGTCCAAGATTGACGACTTGCCATTCTACTGTATTGGTTTCAAGTCTGCCGCCCCTGAGTACACTTTGAGAACTAGAATCTGGGCTTCGCTTAGAGCCCAGACCTTGTACAGAACTGTGTCCGGTTTCATGAACTACGCCAGAGCTATCAAGTTGTTGTACAGAGTCGAGAACCCAGAGTTGGTTCAGTATTTTGGTGGTGACCCAGAGGGCTTGGAGTTGGCTTTGGAGAAGATGGCCAGAAGAAAGTTCAGATTCTTGGTGTCCATGCAGAGATTGTCTAAGTTCAGAGACGAGGAGATGGAGAACGCCGAGTTCTTGTTGCGTGCTTACCCAGACTTGCAAATTGCTTACTTGGACGAGGAACCTGCTGTTAACGACGAGGAAGAACCGAGAGTTTACTCTGCTTTGATTGATGGTCATTGCGAGGTCTTGGAAAACGGAAGACGTCGTCCTAAGTTCAGAGTCCAGTTGTCCGGTAACCCAATTTTGGGTGACGGTAAGTCCGATAACCAGAACCACGCAATTATTTTCCACAGAGGTGAGTACATTCAATTGATCGATGCTAATCAGGACAACTATTTGGAAGAGTGTTTGAAGATTAGATCTGTTTTGGCTGAGTTTGAAGAGTTGAACGTCGAGCACGTGAACCCATACGCTCCTAAGTTGAAGTCTGACACTTCTGAGGAGAAATTCCCAGTTGCCATCTTGGGTGCCAGAGAATACATTTTCTCTGAGAACTCTGGTGTTTTGGGTGACGTTGCTGCTGGTAAGGAACAAACTTTCGGTACCTTGTTTGCTAGAACTTTGGCCCAGATCGGTGGTAAATTGCATTACGGTCACCCTGATTTCTTGAACGCTACGTTCATGTTGACCAGAGGTGGTGTCTCCAAGGCCCAGAAGGGTTTGCACTTGAACGAAGATATTTACGCCGGTATGACTGCTATGTTGAGAGGTGGTAAGATCAAGCACTGTGAGTACTACCAGTGTGGTAAGGGTAGAGATTTGGGTTTCGGTTCTATTTTGAATTTCACAACCAAGATTGGTGCTGGTATGGGTGAGCAGATGTTGTCGAGAGAATACTACTACTTGTCTACCCAGTTGCCATTGGACCGTTTCTTGTCTTTCTACTATGGTCACCCAGGTTTCCACATTAACAACATCTTTATTCAGTTGTCTTTGCAGGTTTTCATCTTGGTGTTGGCTAACCTTAACTCCTTGGCCCACGAGTCCATCATTTGTGCTTACAACAAGGACTCTCCAATTACGGATGTTCTTTTCCCATTCGGCTGCTACAACTTGTCTCCTGCTATTGACTGGATCAGACGTTATACCTTGTCCATTTTCATCGTTTTCTTCATTTCTTTCATTCCTTTGGTTGTGCAAGAGTTGATTGAGAAGGGTATTTGGAAGGCATTCCAGAGATTCGCCAAGCATTTCATGTCATTGTCGCCAATGTTCGAAGTGTTCGTTGCTCAGATCTACTCCTCGTCCGTGTTTACCGACTTGACTGTGGGTGGTGCTAGATATATCTCCACCGGTAGAAGTTTTGCTACTTCTAGAAACCAGTTCACGTTGTTGTACTCTCGTTTCGCTGAGTCCTCCATTTACATGGGTGCAAGATTGATGTTGGTTTTGTTGTTCGGTACCGTTTCACACTGGCAAGCGCCATTGTTGTGGTTCTGGGCTTCTCTTTCTTCGTTGATGTTCTCGCCTTTCATCTTCAACCCTCATCAGTTCGCCTGGGAAGACTTCTTCATTGACTACCGTGACTTCATCAGATGGTTGTCCAGAGGTAACACCAAGTGGCACAGAAACTCTTGGATTGGCTACATTAGACTTTCGAGATCTCGTGTCACTGGTTTCAAGAGGAAGTTGATCAACGACGACTCGGAGAAGGCTTCCGGTGACGCCACCAGAGCTCACAGATCCAACATCTTGTTTTCGTCGTTCATCCCTACCTTGGTGTACACTGCCGGTTTGTTTGTTGCATACCTTTTCATCAACGCCCAGACTGGTGTGACTGAATATCCTTACGAGATTCAGGGTAGTAACGCTGTTGTTCCAGTGAACGCCACTTTGAGAGTTGTCATCTGTGCATTGGCCCCAGTTGTAATCGACATTGGTGTCCTCGGTGGCTGTCTTGGTTTGGCCTGTTGTGCGGGTCCAATGCTTGGATTGTGCTGCAAGAAGACTGGTGCCGTTATCGCCGGTGTTGCCCACGGTATCGCTGTTGTTATCCACTTGATCTTCTTCATTGTCATGTGGGTCTTGGAAGGTTTCAGTTTCGCCAGAATGTTGTTGGGTGTCGCCACCATGATCTACATCCAGAGATCGTTGTTCAAGTTCTTGACTTTGGCCTTCTTGACCAGAGAGTTCAAGCACGACAAGGCTAACACCGCTTTCTGGACAGGTAAGTGGTACGGTTCTGGTATGGGTTACATGGCGTTCACGCAGCCAGCTCGTGAGTTCTGCGCTAAGATCATTGAGATGTCTGAGTTCGCAGGTGACTTTGTCCTTGCCCACATCATTTTGTTCTGCCAGTTACCAATCTTGTGCATTCCTTTGGTCGACAGATGGCACTCAACTATGTTATTCTGGTTGAAGCCTTCGAAGTTGATCAGACCTCCAATTTACTCCTTGAAGCAGGCTAGATTGAGAAAGAGAATGGTGAGGAAGTACTGCACGTTGTACTTTGCCATCTTGGTCTTGTTTGTCATCATCATTGCGGCACCTGCCGTCGCCTCCTCTCACATCAGTGAGAGCATTGGTTCTGACTTGACTGGTATCATGTCCGGTTTGTTCCAGCCAAGACACGCTAAGAACAACGACACTGGTACCAGCAGACCAAAGGGATACACTTGGTCTTACGAAAGTAACAGAAGTGTGAAAACCAGGGCCTACACCACCAAGGCGTTTTAACGCGGCTGTAGACTTTTGAAAGTGTTATTTGACGTGCCTCAAATATGGTGTCTTTCGATTCATTTTGTATGTTTTATATTATATATTGGTTAAGTCAATTTTGAGTTTTAGTTTCGTAGTGCCATGGAAGCTGCTCGCCTAAGGTGGGCAAATACGGTACACGCGTTCATTAGGAATTTTGCAAGGACAAAAAAAAAAAGGATAGAAAGCTGTAACAAAGCGAATCCAGCGAACATGTTTTCTCTCGCGTCGACCCCACTTTCTTCGAAGGTGCTTGTTTCCCTGCTTGTTATTGTCTCGACATTGGTGTTTTTGCTCAAGATAAACTCCTATAGACAGACGTTAGCTGCTGACCCAAGTCAAAGCGAGACCCTTGAGTTCCACTCCATATTAGTCCCTGCGTTGCAATTGATTCCACGCTTCGCAGTGCTTCATCCATGGGTGTTGATTACTAGTATTTTCGCTGAAACCAACGTGATAGCGTTTGTCTTTTTAGTGGGCGTGCTCTCGGAGCTGTCAAGATACGTGGAGAAGTTTTGGGGTTACGAGGAGGTGATCAAGTTCGTGGTTATAGTTGGCTCCGTGACCAACCTATTCACAGTTGTGACTGTTATCGCTTGGAATATCATCAAAGGTGACGTTCCCGGCATGTTTAAGCCACTCGGTGGAGGACTCTCTTACTTCATTGGCTTCCTCGTTGTATTCAAGCAGTTGGTTCCTGAGCACAATCTTGTGTTTTTCAGAGGGCTTCTCAACTTCCGCTTGAAACAGGTGCCCTTCATCTTGCTTATCGCGATGCTTTCGTGGTCTTTGATAGTCAGCCGTTCATTTTATCCTGCGCTTCCTTCGTTTGGTGCGTTCTTTATTTCCTTCATTTACCTCAGATTCTTCCAGGTGTTTGCGGTTGACCCATTGTTGCCCATTGCCGAGGGAACCTCTACAGATGCCACCACATCCTTTGCCGGTGATGCATCGGATACCTTTAAGTTGGTTGACTTCTTTCCGAGCATCACGCACTCGGTTTTGGAGATTGCCTTCGATGCCATCTACGATGCAAGTGTGTATTTGGGTGTTGTGTCGCCGTTCAACGAAGAGGCTATCGAGCAGAGTAACTTAAGAACGAGAACGAGACACAAGCAGAGCAGCAAGACCAATAAGTCAGCAGCAAACTCCGTTGCTGAACGCAGAAGGCAGGTGGCCTTGCAGGTGATTGAGGAAAGGATTAATAAGGAGTCCGCGAAGTAGCGACTTCAAAGGGATGTTAAAAATATTGTCAAATAGATATGATTGGATCGAGCTGCGTGTAGAACAAAGTACGGTCCTTGCAGAGCCGTTGAAAGCTCTTGATTACGTAATCCATCGTATTAAATCGATTTTTAAATTTTGTATCGTCGAAGTGTTTACATTCCTGCGGGAGACCATATACAAATTCTCACCACATGTTTGGCTCCAACAACAAGTTTAAGCCGAGGTATGACAAAGGGAAGCCCAACGGCCTCCCTTTTTCTGCCGTTTTCGGTAGAGTCCACGCCTTCCAGAAGAAGAACACGGTGCTATTAATTGTGGCCGCTGTGCTGTTGTGGATCTTCTACAGTTCGATGAACGTGATTGGTGGCTTCGTATTTCCGCTGAATTTCGTGTCCAAGTACCCGGCTGAGCATCCTTTGACCAGTCGGCACATCATAGAGACGAACTCGAAGTACATATACCCACCGATAGAGGATTCGCTGTTGTTAAAAGAGTTGACGATCCATGCTTTAGTCAAAGAGGTCAAAGTGAGGGACTCAAACTTTCCCGAAATCGAAAAGAACTTGATAAAGTCCTTAAACGAGTTCGATGACCCAAACCCGACCTTACAAAAGATGAAGGAAGATGAGGAAAACGCGATTTCTGATTTGGAAAAGGCTAAGAACTACTTCAAGAATCAGGACAAAATCGTCTACAGACCGAAAAAGAACAACTTGAAGAACTACCCTGAGGTTGTGATTGTCACTACTATTGACTTTGACAAGTACTCCTTGGAAGGTTTGGCCAAGATTGTCCAAAACCGTGTTGACTACGCCCATGAGCACAACTACGGTATCTACGTGCGTTGGTATCAGGAATTCTTGCCTGGCTTGAACTCGTTGACATACTTGACTTCGAAGGAAAAGTCCAAGTGGATCAGGCTCACTATTATGCGCGCTGCGATCTTCGCCTTTCCACATGCCAAGTGGTTTTGGTACATTGACCAGGATGGATTGATCATGGACTTATCGATCGACATTCAGCAGTTTATGTTGAATCCAAACTCCTTGGGTCCAATCATGAAGAAAGAGCAGTCGATCATTCCTCCTGACGGAGCTATCAAGACCTACAAGAACGCGAGACCTGAAAACGCTAAATTGATCTTGATCCAGTCAGACAGCAAAATTGAGACTCACTCATTTGTTTTGAGAAATGATGTTGTCGGAAAATCGATGTTGGAGTTTTGGTATGACAACCTTTACTTGACTTACCCAAGTTTCCCATACGGACCAGACTCCGCCATCACTCACATTTTGCAGTGGCACCCATTTATTTTGTCTAAGACAACAATTGTGCCATCTAGAACAATCGCAGCCAGGCACCCTCTGATGCACAAAGGTGTGCCCATCAACACCGTGTATGACTACCACACGGGCGACTTCACTGCCCATTGGGCAGAATGTGTAGATGGGCAATGTGAGGATATATTGAACCAATACCATACGATTTTGAAGGGTGGCAAGTCGTGATGATTCTGTCATAAATACCTCATAAATAGAACATACTGCATTGGGAAATGACAAAGAACGAGTCTCTTTTGTAAAAAGAGTTTTGATTCCTGAATATAACATCTGCCATATAATCGTTATCTTACTAAAACGTGTCTAAGCTAATCTTCGAGATCTTGGAACTCAAGTCATCATGCGAGCGTTGGGTGAGCTTTAAATGTCGGACCTTCTCAAATAAATAGATCAAGTCCATCATGTCTGCAATTCTTGCTGGATTCTCGATATTGACTGTCGGAATTACCAGGTCGATGTTGAAAAATATCGTAAAATATGCTAGCTCTCGGAAAGATGAGTGCTCGCTATAGGGCACTGTGTACGTCCGATACAAAGAGTCCTGGACTTTTGCCTTTTTAGAAACGTCCTGCATCTTACACTGTGGTAGTATGTCCTTCTTGAAGCTGAATGGTGTATCAACTGCGAGGATGTCACACAAACTGTGCAATTTCTCTGCTAATGTTGCCTCACTCGGGATCCTGGGCTTTGCATATCGTGACAGAAATGTCCATCCAGTAGGCCTGACACCAATACAACGTTCGAAATGTTGGTAGTAGCCATTGTCATTAAAGTAACTCGCCATATCGGGCGGATTACCAACAATGCTCATAGGCACTAAGTGTACCATGCAATGAGATGGATTTTCAGTATCCAAATCATCGGTAGTCAATTGGCTGTTGAGTTCGGCCGAATCGAAAAGTTTCAAAATCTTCAATTTATCGTCACGGCTGCAAACATTCAGCGCAAATATGCCACACCCGGTTTGACGCAGAATCTCCATGGCTAGTTTTTCTTTCCCGATTACGTAGGTGCCTATCAATATTAAGAACTTCTTCTTCTTTACCTTTCGTCCGCCTAGAAAATCAGTGATTCGAGTTTGTTTCAAGATGCCAAACCAGTTGGCTAGAAGTGAGTCCCCGGAACCATGTGATAACATCTGAAACATTTCCGCTAGCGATTCGCAAACTAGCTCCTGCTTCGGAAACGAGTAGTTTGGCTGCAAATATGTGGTATCGAGATAGACCTTGTCAAGCCGTTGCCCTTCTGAGGAGTTTATATTGTATGCTCTCAAGAGAGGGTGACATAGGATTTCCTTGCTGACTCGAAAGTCACCACAATGAAGGTACCTTTGTATGGTGCCCTCGAAATGTGACTCAAACAAAAATATCGCAGCACCAGGGCAGTGATTCGCAGTTATAGGTGTGACGAAAAGACCTCCACTTTCGCCATATTCTCGCACACAGTACTTTGTGTTTAACGCTATTTCTTTGATAAAGGTTTCGTGTATACCAAAGCGGAGTGTCAACAAACGACCGGTAATTGGGGTGCAGTATATTACTTGCCGCATCTCGCTCTCCACAAACTGAAGATCCGGAA
Organism: [Candida] loeiensis; assembly: GCA_030563775.1. NCBI lineage: Eukaryota > Fungi > Ascomycota > Pichiomycetes > Serinales > Debaryomycetaceae > Kodamaea > [Candida] loeiensis. The sequence continues at coordinate 373,200 of JAJMKD010000003.1, forward strand.
ATACGTGCTCGTAGCACCAGTTTTTCGAAATCCCACCATAGTGATCTGAGTGAAAATGTGTAAGGAAGTACTGGGAGATTTCCTCACAAGGTCTGTAAGCAAAGGCATCCACTGATACCTTGTACCCGTTCGAAAAAGTGAGAATTTTCACTGCAGGGATTTCACGCTTAGCCTTCAGTGATCCCTTGATTATTTTGGGATGTTTGATCTCTTTGACATGTGCGAGATACTTTTCATAATCGAATTTCTTGTTGGCGAATTTTGATACCGGAGAAGACGATTTCGACTTGTTTTTTGACTCGTCTGCTGCGTCCAGCTTTATATCAGGTCCATTTTTGTTGCTCAGCTCGTCTCCATCCAATTCGCTCATCGCTTCTTCAGTCTTCACTTGCGGTCCCCCCTGCAAGCATCGGTCAACATGTATAGTCCGGCTATCTACCGAGAGTCGCGTTATGTCACAGCTGCAAAGGGGACACGATATGAACGCGTGCGCAGGAATTGGAGACTTGGCTGATTCTGTGAAATCAGGGACTACGTTTGGAGTCTTGATATGATCGGTATCCGGTAGTATGTCAGAAGACCATTCCTCCCGTATCTCCTCCTTGGTTGTGACTTGATCGGTATGGGTAACGTCAAGATAATTTGTAGTGTCCGAAATGATTAAATCTCGTGAACCGTCAGTATCATCGTGCTCACTTTCCAGGGTATCTTTCAAGGTTTGCTCCCCTTGTGAACGCGTCTCCGCGCGATCCGAGCCATTCTCTTCGTCGACAGTTAAATCCACAACCTCCGAATGTACCCTCTTGGACAACCGGAACTCGAAAATAGAGCGCTGTCTTTTCACCTGGGTCATGTCATTTCAGAGGCAAATCGAATTGACTGCAAACACTGGATATGATTTTTCGCTTAAATCACATTTTTGGTGAACCCGAGATTCCACCATCAGGGACCCCAACCGACCAAGACCGAACTACTGACCCCGATACACAACGGCGTAGTATTATCATGGGCCTTCTAACAATCATCAAGAAACAAAAGGCGAAGGACCGCGAGATTAGGGTGTTGATCTTGGGACTTGACAATGCGGGAAAGACAACAATTGTGCGACGCATATTGAACCAGGATACCAACACTGTGTCGCCAACTATGGGCTTTCAAATCAGCACCGCCGCCCACAATGGCTTTGCCATCAACCTCTGGGACATAGGGGGACAGGGAAGTTTGCGTAGTTTCTGGGGAAACTACTACGAAAAAACCCAAGTTGTGGTGTGGGTGATAGATAGCCTCTCTTTAGAGCGCTTGAGTGAGTCCTACAATGAGCTACGTGAGAAGGTAATACAGCAAGACCGCTTGGTTGGGGTCTATCTTATGGTGTTGATCAACAAATCAGATTTGGTGCCAAAGGGTGAGCTTGCGGGTTTTGCAAAGAGGGTAACGGAAGAACTTGATTTAGTTGGTCAGATTCCGCAGCGCGACATGTGGTACGTGGGTGTGGTGAGTGGAAAAACGGGAGCCGGACTCCAGGAGGCATTCGACTGGTTGACTCTGAGGAGTTATTGAGAGGGAACAATAAGAGGGAACGGTACAGGGATATATAAAGATAGTATAAACGTTGTGGCGTTTGCGTTCAGCGGCGATACTTACCGGAAATTTAGGTATACTTAGTGCATAGCTTTGAATATTAGCTTTAAGCAGATGGACAATGAAATAGAGTGAAATCAATGTCATAATTCTATTCTATAATAAGGTCATTGTCTAGTTCCAATATATTCTAAGATAAGGTCAATGTCAAATGACATGAACTCTCAAGTGAAGGGAAATGACAAGGTTACATAATTACTTCAAATTCGCTTTCTACTCACAGGATGATATCTCTATAAACGACATCAAATCATTATCATGCTGTCGCTCACATTCGCTCCACTTATGTTCACTCAATTAATCCCAATTAGTCATTACACTTCTTCGCCGATACAGATACTCATGTCCAGTTTAATTACTTTAGTTCATCGGCCTATTGTGTCAAAGCTTCTGTGGCACAAAACAGTGAATCTGAAAATACATAACCTGGAGAAGTACATATAACGACCGGTAAGCTGCCTCCAGCAGCATGTTTAGCTAAATGTTTGTTAGTTGGAAACAATCTTCCCCAACCGTATGGAAGTTGAAGAGCATCGCTGTCTCAATTGGTAAATGAAGTACGTTTGTGTTAATGATGCGCGCTGAGGCGCGATCGACTCCTTAGATAGTGCCACTGATTACGAGGTTCTGTGCACCGCTGACGGCTGGAAGTTCATTAAAGGTTGCGCGTTTTGGCCTCGCGTCTTAATTTATTTCCTAATTCGAATAAAAACACACAGATTTTTCGTGTATTATTTTTAAGCGGCCTTTTTATTAAGCTCTACATACACAATCAACTTGAAAGAAGCGTCAAAAAGCAGCACTATCCCCAAAGCGGACAAGCACTATACTCTTTTTGAACGAGAGGAAAACTTGGGAATAAAAAGAAAATAATCGTTCCCACTTATATACTCCGGTTCTTCCACAGCGCACTAACACCAGTGAAGGGAGTACAAGCGTTACCTAGACACGCCTTTAGATACAAGGAGACACAACACTAGGCACAACAAGACACAACCGTCTAGACTATGCCCGCAGCTACTACCAAGTCCCCCAGGGATATCATCGCGCAGTTGTTGGAAAGCGAACTAGCGGAGAACAATAACCTCATTGCAATCCTTGGTGGAATCCGTCCCACGCGATCGACGCTGTCGCTGAATGCGCCCAACACATCGCTCACCTCACTCGTGCGCGGCTTGTGCACCAAGAACTCAAAGCTCACCCAGATTCTTTCGTCTGCGCTCAGCGACATGACCAACAACGACGACGACATAGAGGTATTCAAGACAACCATCAACGACTTCATCCTCTGGTTAGACCAGGGAGGACTCACCCTTTTCCAGAGGTACTGTGTCTTGCTCGCAGGAATGGGAGCACACAACTCGGAGGTTGAGAACTTAGACCTCGAGCAGTTGGGTAAACCGTTGATGAATTGCAAGAACTACGCGACATTCATCGAAAACGCGTCCACACAATTGCGCAATCCGTTCGTGCTCGATAAGTTGCACAAGTCTGCGGAGTCCTTGAACAAGGTGGTGCAGGACTGCGAGACACTCACCAAGCTCAAATACTTGAACAACATCGAGTTTGGAAACATCACCCTGTACATTTCTGGGCTGGAGCTCGTTTCCAGCTACTTTAATGTCAAGCAAATCACCCAACGTACGGGCGATGAGACTGTGTTCCTCACTGTGGATAACCAGAGATCGCGCATGCAGGTGGAGTTGATACTCCTTGACTTGGCGTATTCCGAAAACGAGCAAAAGCGCGCGAGAAGCCCCAATGCCTTGGCCATCTTGGGTGTGAAGCCAAATTCCGCACGTTCGTTGATATATCCACCGCTCAGGGTCAATGAGCTCTCGATGACGATCGACGCGTCTGGATTGGTGCTAAGACCAATTGCGTTCTGCGACAAAACGCTGCTGCTGCGGTTGGTATTGACGTCTCCCACTGCGGATCTTCTCCAGCAGTGGCACGACTTGATGGTGCGCATATTTCCCCACGGCAAGGACAACTCGCAGTTGGTACAGCAGAAACAAACGGCGGTGTTGAACGGACTCGGCATAAACATTGTGTCTGAGCGCAAATACGAAGAGCCTTCGCCTTCGCCTGAACCTGAGTCTCGTCCACAGGTCTCTCGCGGAGACTCATTCAAAGAGTTGATTGGGACACCGTCGTTGTCGAGCGACTCTCCATTGTCACAGCTCCAATCGCATTTCGATAAGCAACGCAGTACCGATACTGTGAACAAGGCTGGTCTTGAACGGCCAACGCTGCTGAGAGATACCGCCAGTGTGAGGAGCGAGAGGAGAGGTGACAGCAGATTAGCTAATGAAGTCTACACGGAGGGCAACCATACTCACTCCAACCACTCCACGCTCTCGATTCACTCGATTCAAGCCCCGAACCACAGCTCCACACAACTTACACAGAATCTTCTGCAGCAGCTGTTGAGTTCGCCCCAAAGACCATTCTTGCCCTCGGCTTCGTCGTCGTTGAAGAGCGACAGCTCTCCTCACAACAGCCGCTCGATGAGCATCATCCAGAAGACGCTCACAAATGGATCAATCAAGCTGATTGGCGCGCCTGTTGAGATCTGCGACCCGGAGAACATGACTCGTCGGTCGGTTTACTCGTCGTCGCCAGCACACTCTGCCGCACCCTCGATTCCGCTTCCTGGGCTTCCTGCGTTGTCGTCGCCAGCACAGTACCAGAGCTCTGAGTACCCGGCTCAATCGTACTTGAGCCCGACAATGGCGCACCGCGCGTCTAAGGCGCACTCTGAGCAGGGGCAGATCTCGTACGTCAACACCCCACTGGACGTGGACAACTTCAATGACGAGATTGATGCGAATGAAGTTGAGGGAGTTGACTACAAGGAGAAGGACTGTGCAGATCAGAAGACAGAGAAGGATGATCAGAGGGGTTACGAATCTCCAGATCAGAACGACGTGCACCTGATTGTTGAAGAGAGAGATTCTAGACCATCACAAGCGTATCATATTAGATCCGCTTCGAAACTGGCACCTGATTTGACAAGCAACGAGACTCTTTTGCAGAAGCCCTCAGCAAAGACTTCTCTCTATCAATTGTCGTCTGGTTCTGCGCTCGACTTGAACAACTTTGGTAAGAACCACAACCCGTCTTTCAGCATTGAGAAGAACATGTCTGATCTCATCAAGGACGGACCCAGGAAAAACAAGGGCAAGTCCAAGAACAAGTCCAAGTTCTTTGGGTTGTTCAAGAAGAACTCTTCCAAATCGCAGCTTCAGTCGCCGTGTTTGCCGCAGTCGCCAGACAGCTCCATTGAAAGGCTGTACAACTCCGACGAAGAGGGGAATAGCGGACTGCTCGCGCAGAGTGGACAGGCCGGAGCGACTCCCAACAGTGGAGATGTTGGCACCTCGACGTCGCTCAAGACTCCAGGCACCAACAAGTCGCGGGCGAGCAAGAACGATGACATTGACTCATCGGCCATCAACAGCCTGAAGTCACCAGGACCGTTTGCTTTGCCAACGTCCACGTCAACCTACTACTTCAAGCCGTACGCAAAGTCGGATACCGACCTCAGCAGTGCGGTGGAACCGGACTTAATAATTCCCCAGAACTTGAAGGACGTCATCAACGACGAATCCTCGATCGACTTCTACATCTCCGACCTGACTCCAAAGAACTTGATTGTCTCGCAGTGGAGAACCAAGGTGGGTAAGTGGGAGATGTTGACGGTGGAAGAGCGCATTTTCATCAAGATTGTGATCAACTACCAGGTCAACAAGGCGTGGTTGCTCGTGTTCAAGGAGGTTTTGGACGAGGAGTACAACGAGGAGATTGACAAGCCAGTTGCAATTTTGGATATAGACCCAAGTGCAACGCAGGTGCGCCACTCGAGTGCAATTGACGTGCAGTGCAAGGCTGTGAACAGTATCACGGGACAGACTCAGTTGATCTTGGCACGGGGAAGAACCCCGGCTATTTCTAAGGAGGTCCTGTCGACGATGGAGAATGTGTTGAGCATGTTGGCCAACAAGACCCACGAGTTGGAGCACACCAGTGTCTCCAACAACACCATCGTGCTGCTGGCATCCATAATGGACGAGCGCAGAAACTTGTCTTCGACAACCACTAGCCTTGCGTCCGTGGCTGAGGGCAAGCTCGCAGCGCAGAAGAACGGCGGATCGAGCTACTCGCTCAACAGCCACGATGCCTACAACAGAAAGTTGATCCAGAACCCAGACAACACCAGTGTGCTTGTGTTGGATTCGTTCCCTGTGCGTGTACAGCGCAAGATTCCGGGATGCACACCTAATCTCAACGAGTTGTCGTCGTGGAAGATCGTCTCGATGTACATGCTTCATGTGTACGTGATGACAGACAGCACGAACAAGAAGAACTACTACCACTTGGTTTTGGAGACTGATGGTGGGGCTGAGGAGTTCAACTGGCTTATTGACGAGGATGATAGGGGAGACCGCATAACTACAATTGGTAAGGCTGGGTTGATTCTCATGGTCGACGAGAGCAACCATTACATGGTTGAGTGTAAGGGGAGACTGGAGTTGAGATATCTCCACAATATTTTGATGTCTTCGTGTTGACATCTGTAACATTATAATGATTAATTAGTAATATATTGAATGACGTGAGCGAAGAAGAGCGTAGCGTGACGAATAAATATCATGTACTTTTGTTTTAAACGTGGGTCATATAGGAAGAGATAAGAGATAATAACATGAGGAAAACAAGTTCCATGGCTGCAAAAAATTGGCGATCTTTTTTGGGTGCAAATTACAAACACAGGCGCTATAAATCAACATGATTAAGATCCTTCTTTTTACAACGCTAGCAACGGCAGCTACGCACTCTCTGGTTACCGAATCTTTGACTCCCGCAATCAAAGTAAACGGGAACAAGTTCTATGACTCAAGCACCGGTGAGCAGTTTTTTATCAAGGGTATTGCGTATCAGAGGATGCCACAGCCTAACATTATCATTCAATCCCATCCAACAACACCATACATCGACTCATTGTTTGAAACAAGCAGCTGCTTGCGCGACGTTAAGATGCTACAAGAGTTAGGCGCGAATTTGGTCAGGGTATACCAGGTCGACCCGGCGGCTTCTCACTCGCAGTGTATGGAAGCTTTGAGCAAGGCGGGAATTTATGTTTTGGCGGACTTACCTGAGCCAAACCAGTCGATTAACAGACAGAACCCGTACTGGCTGACTGATCTCTACGAGCGGTACAAATCGGTGGTAGACGCTTTGGTTCACTATGACAATGTTTTAGGTTTCATCGTTGGAAACGAGGTAACGACTTCCAAGGCCAATGCCAACGCACTGGCCTTTGTCAAAGCTGCGGTTAGGGATGTCCGTAAGTACATTCAGGAGAAAGGCTACAGACAAGTGCCTTTGGGCTACGCCACTAATGATGATGCTGAGACGAGGCAAGCGATCGCTAACTATTTCGTTTGCGAGGACAGAGGGGATGCCATTGACTTCCTCGCACTCAACATGTATGAGTGGTGTGGTTATTCCTCGTATGTTACCTCTGGCTACCGCGACAGAACAATTGAGTTTACACTGTATCCCGTTCCGATTTTTTTCGGCGAGTATGGCTGCAACGATATTTCACCACGCCCATTCACGGAAGTTGAAGCATTGTTCGGACCTCTGATGTCCAAAGTATGGTCCGGCGGCATAGCATATGAGTTTTTCGAAAACGGAAATCATTACGGGTTAGTGAATGAGAACCCTAATGAACTTTTAAATGTCAGTGAAGACTATGACAATCTTAAGCTCAAACTCAATGGTGTAAAGCTATCACCAGCGAAGTTTGACTTGCCTGTACCGAAAACAGTTCGTTCAGAGATCAAATGCGAAACTAGCGGCGTGTGGAAAGTTCTGACGCATTTACCACCTACTCCAGACTCGGGAAAGTGTGAATGCTTGTCAGCCACGCACTCGTGCATCATGAACCCATTTATAAAAAGTAGCGACGAGCAGCTTCTCAATGAGGTTTGTCTGCAGGTCGATTGCCTGGAAATCAAAGCCAACGGTGAAACTGGAGTTTACGGCGGATATTCTGATTGCACTTCTCAACAACGGTTATCCTACGCTTTGAACAAGTTCTTCGTGGAAAATGGTGGGAGACAAAAGGACTGCGATTTCGGTGGAAGAGCCACTTTACTCACGAGTTCTGCGGGAATTGACCTAGAGAGCCTCACTACGCAAGACGGTAGGTCATGTAAGGATGCCTTGGTTGTTACCCCTATCATTGCCAACTCTTCAGGCAACAGAACTTCCAAGGCATTCATGGAGTTTAGTGAAAATTCACCGCACGCTACCAGAAATGGTTCTGCGCGCAAGTTACGATCAGGTGCAATCGAACAGGTCCATTCAATTACAAACTTGCTCATAGCAGTGGTTCTCGGTATGATAATGACATGAATATATACAGGGTCATCGAACTAACGCTTTTTGCCTCGAATTTCTTTATCTCTTCACAGTTCTCTATTCCGCTGATCCATATTTGAAATATTCAGTCTCAATGTAGAATAGTACTCATTTCTCTATCCATAATTGAAGTATTGAGTCTCAAATGTTGTGGTACTCTAATCCCTGTTCACCTCCTCTTTCTTATCTCAACTTAAACAGTTCTAGTCATCTTTCTTTGGTCCCCACTTGAGACCCAAGAATCCGTCCTTCGAGTTGAGCTTTGGAACGTAGCTCTTTGACTGGAACTTAGGCTCGATGACATAGATACGTTTAGATCCGGCAACATCCAACGCGATGTAAGCAAAATCCGCCAGCCAAAATGAGTTGTCTACCTGTTCCAATGTGACGGTACCGTGCTTTCCCAGCGCAGCTTCCACATGGAATTGCATCAACAAGTGGTCCTTTCCGTCTTTGCCCTTGGATCTGATACCGTGGACAGGTCTGTTACGGGTCCATGAGTCCATGTGTGACTCACCGTAAGCCTTCAATCTCTCGTTCTTTTCCGCTTTCAAGACCTTTTGAGCAATCTCGCTCTTCTCGACGAGCTTCACTGCCTTGTTGAAGGTACGAGTGTCACCTGATGGTAAGAATAACTCGGAGAGAATCAAGTATACCACCAAAAGGGCCACTCCAGTAGCTCCCACGACTATCAAAGACGAGACTGAGAATGTGAATGCATTGGTTATTCTTTGGAGTAGTCTCTTACCTTTTGCGTTTTTATCTGTTGGTTCCTGAGCGTGGGGTGGAGGAGGTGGGGGTGGTGTGCCTGAGTTGGCTGTCGACTGTGTTGAATATGTCCTCAAACTGGAAGAGCGCGCGAACTGCGATCTGGTGTATTGTAAAGCAAGAGAGCTCAAGACGGTGGTCTTTATTCTTGGGGTGACTAGTAATTGAACTGGCCTAAGAGAGGCTCGTGTGCCAAGTCTAAATAATGAATTCATACTATTGTATTGTGAGGAGCTTTGACTTTTTTTTCTCCTGCCTTAATGATCGCTTCCCTGACTTATTGTGGGGAACTTATCAACGAACATATTTGAAGGTCAAGGTAGTGGATATAGATTACAAATACAAGGCGCTAGTTCTGGTTTAAACAAAAGCGTTCTATTGAGTAAAATAGGGTCTCAATACATTTATTACATTCCCCATTCCTTTGGTATGTTTCCGTCCACTACTGATTATCTCGTAGAAAGCCCCCGTGGCCTAATTGGTTAGGGTGTTATTTTCCGGTGATAATGATTGCGGGTTCGAGTCCCGCCGGGGGCTACTACACTTCTTTTTTGTTTTTTTTCCATGGTATCCCCTTTATTAGGTGCCGCCAAACACTTTTTAATGTGTTATTTTTTAGTCACGTGATTTGTAAGAAAATAGGGTTTCTGACCTAAAGTATTGTTTGTGTACAGTCCAGATCGAAATGTTAGTGGTATTGGCGCACGAAAAATTTTCGTCTGGTTCGCACCAGAGTTTCCAGATAAAATTCTTTTTTGCAAGGCTTCCTTTTGACTTAGAGTAATCATAGCAAAAATGGCCAAGATCAGTCAAGGTAATTATCATTGAAGCGAGACCGTCGTTGACGAGCAAGGAATAGCCCGACATGTGTGACACGCAGCTGTTGAATCCGACCACGTTAGACAACCTGAGCGAGTAGCATCGAGTCATCGAGAGTGAAAAATCCAACAACAGCACTACAACCACAGTGAATATATCCATATCTACAGCACAACTACGCTGAGCACGTTGCGGAACTATTCCAAGTTAGATCTCAAGTTTTAACTATCAAATACTAACAATATCTAGACGTTTCTACTTCCCGTTCTAAAGCTAGAAAGGCTTACTTCACTGCTTCCTCTGAGGAGAGAAGAAAGTTGATGTCTGCTCCATTGTCTAAGGAGTTGAGAGAACAGTACAAGATCAAGTCTTTGCCAATCAGAAAGGAGGACGAGGTCCGCGTCGTCAGAGGTTCCAAGAAGGACTCTGAGGGTAAGGTCGATGCTGTCTACAGATTGAAGTACGCCATCCAGATCGAGAAGGTCCAGAAGGAGAAGTCTTCCGGTGCTTCTATCCCAATCAACATCCACCCATCTAAGGTTGTCATCACCAAGTTGCACTTGGACAAGGACAGAAAGGCTTTGATTCAGAGAAAGGGCGGTAACGTCGAGTAAGCTTCATATTACAATGCGTTTATAATTAATATGGAATGTACTTTATGTGTACGGGATGTAATCAATTTAGATATCTTCATAGCGTAGCAGATAATGAGCAGTGTAAAGGGAGAATTAAGAACATAGGAAGTAGAGCACAATAGCAGCACACAGAAGAGGACAGCAGATAGACGTTGGCAGAACACAAGTATTAACGCAGGGTACTTCCTACACAGGTTAGTTCTCCAGTTTGTTCGTTGTTCATAAGCCCCACTCCAGCCTTTTGATTTATCATCTCGTGATTTATCATCTCGTGATTTCGAGTCACCCTCGTCCCATATTACATAAGCGAAGCTAAATCCCGGGGTACACAAAATATTGAGCAATAAAATTTGAGGAACAACTGTCTGAGGTTATTCCAAAACAAACAAGATGTCTGCAATCCAATCTGATGGAGAAGTAGAGATCAACAATGGTTTCGGCTGCTCCCCGGTCCCTGAATCAAAACCCGAGCTTTTGAAACCACCCGTGACCAAACTGAGAGCTGGTTCGGCGGGGGCAAGGCGAGGAAGTGAGGTGAACACCGAGGACAAAGTGCACAAGGAATTGGACGGCACTCTCCTTGGTGGTGGCCAGTTGTATCTGACTGAGTCAGGGAGGTTGTTCCACGCCGGAAAGATTTGCATCGTGTTGGCGGGTTTACCAGGGAGAGGCAAAACACACTTATCAGTCTCACTAACCCGTTACTTGAGGTGGTTGGGCGTCAACACGCACTCGTTCCACTTAGGCGACTACAGAAGAAAGCACGCGGAAGATGAATTAACGGACGATTTGTTTTTGCCACTTCCTAACTCCGAGAAGGGGAATCAACTCCGTACGACAATCGTCAATGAGTGTATGGAGGACATTGACAAGTTTTTCACAAATGACAAGGGCCAGGTTGCCATATACGACGCGGTGAACGCGTTGCCTGAATACAGGTATGATTTGCAGCAGCATTTTACGAAATTGAACATCCTGGTGTTGTTCATCGAGAGTTTGGTGGACAACGACTTGATCATCCTGAAGAACATGAAGGAGGCCGCAGAGCTGTCACCAGACTACTCCAACTGGGACTACGAGAAGGCGTACAAGGACTATAGCCAGCGTATCAAGATGCTCACTCCGTACTATATTCCCATGGGCGAGAAGGACACGGAGTTGTCGTACATTAAATTCATCAACTTTGGCGAGAGGATTGAGATGCACAACTCGAACTACGGCTACTTGATCAACAAGGTGGTTTTCTACTTGATGAACTCGAGGATCAAGAACGGATCAGTCTTTTTCGCGAGATGCTATAAGAATCTGATTGACTACACTTCTGATCCACCTTTGGACGATGAGGGTATCGAGTACTCCAAGGTGTTGGCCAAGACGTTGTTCAACCATTTGCGTGTACAGGGCAAGACTTACTTGGAAGACACTGCTCCCAACAGCAAGGCTCCAAGTGGGTCAAATAGTTTGAACAGCAGTTCTACGAACCTCACAAGAAGCGCTTCCAAGAGATCTGTGGAGTCGAGACACCCAACTGCGGGTGTGGACGGCTTCAACAAAGACTCACTCGTGGTGTGGACCTCGGTGAAACAGCGCTCGATCCAAACTGCGCGCGAGTTCAAGGCCCAGAAGTCTGTCATCAAGACTAGAAACCGCATACAGTTATCGCAGAAGAACCCTGGTGTTGTCGCCAACTTGACAGACGCAGAAATCCAGGAGAAGTTCCCTGCTGAGTTCAAACAGTACGAGAAGGACCCATACCACTACAGATTTTCCCGTTCCGAATCGTACCATGATTTGGCTATAAAGATAGAGCCGCTCATTTTGGAGATGGAGAGAATGTCGGGAGATATTTTGGTCGTTGCAGACGAGACTGTGTTGAGAGTTTTGTATGGGTATTTGATGTCGTACTCTTGTTACGATATCCCGTACTTGGAATTCCAGAACGACGAGATCATTGAGATCAAGTTCAACGCATACTCGAACACTGCCGAGAGCATCCCGTTGGATGTGTAATGTAATATAAAAAATATTCAGAGGAAGTAATGAGTAAAGCGTAGGTTTGGAGACCACTAGAGTGTATACGTCGTAGGTTTAAATAGAGCAGTATGTATGAGGAGTACAGTAGAAGAACATAGTGTACGTAAATGTAAAGACTATTTGCATTCACTCCTACGTATTATCACACTAATTGAACCTTTTTTGGGAGATCGTTTAGTTTTCCAAGATTCTTTGCTTAGTCTAATGTCCTCCCCTACTGCCACCTACACCTCTCCAGATAAGACGGAGGAGTTCACCGTGGGCTCTGGCCCTCACACCACGAATGGCAAAACGACTCAAATATCAGACGTAGTGCTCAAAGCCGGTGGTGTGGACCGCGATAGACCCAGCGAAGCCAAAGACACATACTTGGGCAACTTGAGGGCTGAGTTGACCACTATCCAGGACAAGGTCAATGTGTTTCTCACAGACAGAATGAGTGGTAAGAAGTTTGACGACGATATCGAGAGGCGAATCTTGGATGAGGGTGTTGACGAAGATAGCGATTAGTGGTACATAGACAAATAAAAGGATTGGGTATGGATAGGTGAATGTGTAGTGATTTTATATGGGGATAGGTATGGATAAGTGGACGTGAAGTGAAGTTATATGGATTTAGAAAGTATCTAGACTGTCAATGGAGTCATAGGCAATGTGGTAGTAGCTTGTTCAACTAGACTGTCAATCGGAGCCATAGGTACTAGTAGGCTTTTCAAACTCCCTTTACAACTGCATAATCGTTCTACATGTTCATCACCATAATTAACTGATATGTATTTAATATCAAAGACTCCATGTGTGTTATCTATCATTGTTTTGGCTGCACCAAACGTTGCATGTTCTCCAATGTCTTTGTTAACGTTGTCTCCAAGTAATTCTTTTTGAGATCCAAGTTCTTCTTGGTGTCAGCGAAGGTTGTTTCATCCTTCTTGATATCCAGCAAGTAGGATTGTACCGGCTTGGCCACGAAAGCCTTCCCTATTCCCTTGTAGACAGTCTCGTTGCCCTCTACGTCGCACAACTTGTTCAAGCTGGATGTAGTGTACTTGATCAACAGCAAGTTGGTCTCCACTCTGCTGAGCTGGAGCTGGCACATGGACAACTCAGCCTTACTCTTGTTGAGCTGGTTGTCCATCTCCATCAAGAGCTTCTGCAAAGCCTCTGGGTTGAGTGACATTTTGATATTGAGTATTTTTCGGTCCGAAAATTTTATCAGATCCATGCTCCGTCAACTCGCCCTCTCAAACCCACGGTCGGTGGCTGCCAGATGGTACACAACCGGGAAGCCCGGAACGTTGAAGAGCATCATACCAGAGTCGGGTGCTTTTGCCGCGGACAAGACGGTCGAGCACAACATACAATCGGATACCAACAGATTGGCCAAGACACTCACCAAATTCTGGGAGAAGGTCGGTGTGCACGAGGGTGAAAGCTGCGAAGTTCAGTTGGACGGAAAGACGTTACGTACCCCATTGGGGTTCCCATTGGCCTTGCCAAAGTCCAAGAAGCAATTGGCATACTTGATAAGCCACGAGTGGAGTAACTTACCAGATTTGAAGGTCAAGACAACCAACTTGCCTTTGACATCGATTGCTGCACGTTCCATAGATTTGGAGGAGGCCAACAAACCACTGGCTGACGAGGACGTCCAGACCAAGGTGGGCAACATCGAAGATATCATGGTCAGCTTGTTGAGGTACTTGGACACAGACACCTGTTTGATTTTCGCTACTAAAGACGAGTACGAAGGCAAGTTCAGACAGAGACAGGACGAGTTATATTTGCCCTTGATCAAAGAGTTTGAGAGCTACTTCACTGCATACGCTAGGAAGAACACGAATTTCTTGCCGGAGGGAGAGACAGTCAAGTTGACCCTCTTGGACTGTGAGACAGACGGGTTGAGAGGCAACAAGCAGTCGTTGTTGACTCAAAACGTGGTTTACCACTGGATGAAGAACTTGCCAATTCACGATTTGGTGGCTTTGGAGAAGTCGATCTTGACCTCGAAGTCGTTCTTGTGCGGTGCTACGTTGTTGAGATCTAACGTCAGTAATGCTGATTTGCAGGGCAGATTCTACCAAGTCAACAAATCTGGTCCTGAGGAGCACTTCTACAAGTCTGTCGCCGAGATCATTGAGCTAGGCAACTTGGAGACGATTTTCCAGACTGCAGAGTGGGGTGAAGTTGAGGACACCCACGATGTGGATAAGGAAGACTGGGTGCGCAACTTGACCAGTGCAGCTATATTATGCCATTGACGAGTAGAACAGATTTGAAGGAGTACACCTGAGGGCTCTTGTATGCCAAACTATTTAGTATATCAATATCCTGTATATTATGTGAGTATTTACAATTGTGGGGAGAATAACATTTTACCTTAAAAAATGTCGAAAATGTATATTAATGATAACCACTAACAAATGATTTTGTAAAGAATATGTAAACATGGACTTTATGAGTCAGAACATGAGGTCTTCATTGATTAGACTCTTTGATTTCGCTCCATAATACCACGGGATGCGCTCGGATTGAGCGAACTACGTTATAAGTGTTTCAAACCACTGTCAGTTTCCTGTCAACTTTCAAGGCGTCCAAATAAGATGCCGCAGATTACTTCTATAGAGTACTTTGGGAGAGGCACGTCTACGAGGACTAAACTGAGTGACGTAAGGAAGTGATGATTTAGTAATTGCATTCTCATTCACGCGCGAAACAGGAGCGCATCGGTTAAATCTGGCTTTAATTATACCTTTCAGTTCAAGTTGGAAAAGCCTCCAACATACACAGGTTCAGCAGAGTATCATCGTGGAGGTTGGAACTTGCTCATCATTAGTTCAGCGGAGTATCATCGTGAAGGTTGTAACTTGCTCATCTCAATTGGAGATAACAAGGAGCCTTGAACTCTATTTACCAGCTGAGAAATTCACACTGCCGTTCAAAGAGTCTTTTCAAACAAAGGATTGGCTCGTAAAGTGGGTGGTGTAACAGTTGAGCAAGTCCGCTTTGGTGTTGCTAATAGCACCTCACAAGGTCAAGGTGGTGTGTGTTGGGCTCTGGGCCGGAGCGGCAGGAGTTTTAGACTCCTTCAATGGTGCTCCAACTAACACCACATTCTCTGCCGCGTTGAAGGAGGAAGGTAGCAGCTTCTACTCTATTTGCGTAAACGGCGTCGAGGCAGAGTCAAGTACCATTATTTTTCGGAGGCAGCCACCCTTCAAAGTGTATGGACACGCCCGGGTAGCCCTCTCTGTCGAACCTGGTTACGCTGGGGGTTAACTTGAATAACCCTATATAGGAAGAGGCACCGTCATTGCTCAAGATATACCAATAGGGTTGGATATTGGTATTACCGACGTATTTTTGCCAGAGGACACTATCAAGTAACTGATGCGAAATCCCCAGGTTCCTAGCTCAACTCGACGGACTACAGGTACTATATAGATCCCGCGAATGTTCCTTTAAGTAGCCTCAAGTTCTCTTCCGATGGAGACAGCTACATTCTGGTGACATATAGAGACCTTACAGAGAGCCAGTTCCTTCGACTCTACCAGCTGACTTTATTCCTTTTGGGCGACTGCTTTTTTAAGATCGGCTTACGTGACTATTGATCTCGACTGGTAGCTGGCCTTGTGCAGCTATCGAAATAGAGTATTGGATGAATGACAGTGAATGAAAATAGGAACTGAGGTAGTTGCAATTTAGAGGCAATGTTATTGGAAAACTAGATTTGATGATCTTTGGATCTGAGCATCTATGGGTTATGTGTCTTCATTTAGTCAATGCCACCCAAAAGTCAATTTACCATACTGGCGGAAGTTGATTGGACTATCGCCGTTCTCCGCCTCTATAATGCCACTTTCAAATTTTTCTAGGTCGCTTCCAGTATTCCGTTATAGCCGCTTACGATTTCCTTCCATATTCGCTTACCATTATTTGCTGCCCCTTATATTCGCTTGTACGCTGGCATTTTAAACTCACTTCATTTACGTTTCATTGACTCACATTTTGAGCCCTTTCCGTTCCAAAACCTTCGGTCATTTAATTGACAGGACACGTCCGGGTAACGTGGTGATTTGTCCATCTCAGCATCTTTTTTTGGAACTACTCCCTGGGGCACTCGTAGTTAAATATCGTAAGATTGGTTTGCCAATCAAGTAACCATATCCAAAGAAGTACTACGGAGTGTACACGTTACGTTATGTCCCCGAGCACTTTTCCGCATGTAAACGCATCATTTCTCTTTTGTCATCTCTCGCGTGCCCATTTCGATACTGCGACGCGTTGGGCGAGAAAATATCTAACAACAATTTCTTTGCAACAACCAAGTAGACAGAGAGCTTGATACAGTCACAAGCAATATCGATCAGAAGTATCATAGCGAGACGGGTAACACTATACACATTCCTTTGGGTATCAACAGCATTGCCCACAGACCATAGCAATCGATGAACAGCCACACGACTACAAGAATCTAGAAGCTCCACAAGCATGGAAACAGACCACAGCCCGAGCAAGCAGCTCGACAGAGGCCGAACGACGCGAGTTCCCGCGGAAAATGAACGTGTAAACCCAACCGGAAACGATAAGGCGGAAGTGACTTCCGAAAGCAATAATAACTTGGGGGTGGGTAGCTCCCTCAAATACAAAGAGGAACAACTTCTCAAGAACGACAGTAAAGAGAAGAGCAAAGAAGAAACACCGGGCCTGATACCGAGACGTGTAAAGGTGTACTTACTACAGGGTGAAGACTGGCTCGACAACGGTACTGGATACTGTGTCGGGGAGATAGAGTCACTGACGAAGAACCCGTACTTCTTGGTGCGCAACGAACTCGACTCGGAGGACGTGATATTGAGGCTGTTTCTCGAGGGATCGATACAGTACCAGAGACAGCAAGAGACCCTCATTGTGTGGACGGATCTTTCCGGTAAAGATTTGGCCCTCCTGTTCCAGGAGTCAGAGGGGTGCAACGACTTGTGTGAGTTCATCATCAAGGTGCAGCAGGAAAACTTGAGCCCTGATATATCCTTATACTACGTGATACCGAACATGTTGGAGGAAAATGCCAATGGAGACATGCACGGGAATGAAAATGGCAACGGAAACGCCCCAAACAACATCGATATTACCGAGCTTATCACGGGCCCCATCACATACCCTCCCGAACCAAAGACCGACAACTTGGAGAACATCATAGAGCTCTTCAACCAGAACTCGAACTCGAAGTTTACGAGGCGAACGGTCCTGACTTTTGTGATTCGAAATGACTACCTCTCGAAGCTCATCAATGTATTCAAGACGCTTGAGGAAGAGACTCTGGAGAAGAACTTGCAGAGTTTGTATGTTCTCAGCGAAATCATCAAGACCTTGCTCTTGTTCAACGAGAGCTCGCTCATCGAGCACATTCTCAAGTCGGACGACTTGATTTGGGGGACCATCAGCATATTAGAGTACGACTCCAACTACCCTAAGTTCAAGGCGGTATTTCGTGATTCCTACAAACAGAATTCGTTCAAGCTGATCATCGAAATACCGGAGGAGTTTGTCACCATGTTCAGAAAGGACTTCAACTTGAATTTCTTCAAGGATGTTGTTTTGGTGCGATTCCTCGACGACGCGACGTTTAACATGTTGTCGTCGCTCATTTACATCAACCAAGTTGAGATTATAGAGTTTGTCAAAGATGAGAATTTCTTGAAGCAGTTGTTTGCGTTGTATAAAACGCGTGGAGAGAATGGGAAAGAAAGAATAGAGTCGAATGGACTGACGGAGAAGACAGATGATAAGACGACAGTGAAGAAAAGCGCTCAGAAGACAGGAAACCAGAAGACAGACGACAATATACAAAAGACAGGCGACTTAAATGGACGCACGCCACAGGAAATCGATGAGTCGAAACGCAACGGTGTAAAAATGCTTCACCAGTACGTTTTGATTGCCAAGAACCTTCAGTCGTTCCAGAAGCTTGAATTCTTTGCGAACTTGGTCAAGAATGGGTTGTTCAAGATGCTCAGTTTCGCGTTGAAAGACACCGAAAATAAGGTCCGTGTGCTCGGAACGGAGCTCATCGTCATAATTATAGAACAGGACGTCTCTTTGGTGAATTCCATCGACAACGAGGACACCATCGATGACCTGGACCCCCCACGCCGATCGGTTTTGAACGGCGAAATCACAGCGGCGACGTCGTCCATGATTGAGGAGAGACAGAGTGAACACCAAGAGAGAAGCAGTTTTCTTGAGAGAAACAAGAACACCAAAGCCTCACGTGAAGTGAGTGATGAGGACGAAACGTACGTGGAATCCAAGAACCTCCGGTTGAAGCTTTCTGATGACATGACCTTGATTACGATTTTGAGCAACTTGCTTTTGGAGGACAAAAGCCCTGGTTTGAAGATACAAGCGTTTGAAGCATTGAAGATCTTGCTCGACTCTAACATTGCGTCACCGGTGGGTTCGTCATCCGCGTCGGTGACCGCCAACGAGGACCAGGACCCCAATGACGATTTCCACGAGATCAACACGAAGAACTACTTCCAAGCATTCTACAGCACAGTCGCCCCGCAGCTCTTTCAGAGTTTGATTGTGTTGGCCAAGGAGCCATCTGAAGTCGCACGCAGACGAATTCTGGAGGACGTGCTTCTCCACCAACAGCTCTGCGACTTGTTCACTTACTGCTCCAAAGAGCATGATGTGAACATCGCACGGCCATTTTTCTTGGACAATGACATCCTCCTTGGGGTTGTGCAAATATTGCAGCTGAATGTGCGGATTGTGCTCAAGTTGAGCGTGATACGGTGCCTCCGGAGCATCATTCTGTTGAACGACGACGAGTACACCAAGTACATCGTCGACAAGAGCTTGTTCGACTACTTTTTTGACTTCTTCAATGAGCACAAGGAGGATAACAACCTTTTGAACTCGACGTGCCTTGACTTTCTCGAGGTGTTGTTGAAAAACTGCGACCCAAGCTCGTGTTTCCGTCGCCACAATTACAAGACGCTTGTGAGCCACATATACATGAACTACAAGAACTTTCTAGAGGACGACTTGTCGTACGTGAGTACAGGTACGGACTTGGTGCGGATAGTGGAGAATGGGTTCTTCGAGGGCAGCGATAATGGAATTGTGGACGACTCGGACGAGTTAGTGGAGAGTAACAAGGAGATTGACACGGAGCAGCTCAGCCCGGGTTCTGACGAATACGAAGAGAAACACGAAGCGCGCGATCTCAAGTACAAGTCTCCAACGAGTTTGTTTCAGAACATTGACAGCGACTTGGGAGAGAAGCGGCAATTGGAGGAGGCAGATGAAAATGGAGATAGTAAGAAGATGAAGGAGAATGTGGAGTGAGTGTGTTTTCCCCACCTGGCTCGCAAGCCAGAAAATGGGAAACACAGAGGGATGAGCAGGATGAGTTATGAGAAATAGAAATGGTAGTATATGGACAAGAGGAATCCTGGCCAGTAGATAGACAACATAATGAAGTTACGACGAAGGATAAGTGTAAAAGAGAACAGACAACATGGGAGGAAAAGCGTGAAGAGGGATATACAACTTGGAAGAGAAAGGGATAGTATTGAAGTTAAGGAGGATAGGTTGAGGGAAAGAGACAGACATCAAATTGGTAAGTGTAATTGTGGAGTCGTTCTCCGCATTTGAACATTTCCTCGGTTATTTTTTCACATGGAGTACGACTATAATATGTGGTGAAAGCGCTAAATTCTCAAAACACCAAGATGACCACATTAGACGAGAGTTTCGTTACCAACAGCGTTTGGAAGGCCGACTTATTTAAAGGCAAGGTTGTGTTTGTGACTGGCGGTGCAGGAAGTATTTGCAAAGTGCAAACGGAGGCTTTGGTGCTCCTAGGGGCGGATGCTGCGATTGTGGGTAGGAACAACGAAAAGACGGAAGAAGCCGCTAGAGACTTGCGCAAATTGAGAAGCGGAGCGAAGGTGGTTGCGTGTGGCAACACAGATGTTCGGGAAGTGAGCTCGTTAGTGGAGGCAGTGAAGAAGACGGTCGCAGAGCTCGGAAGGATTGACTTTGTCATTGCTGGGGCAGCAGGCAACTTCATATCGGACTTCAACCATCTTTCGTCCAATGCATTCAAGAGCGTGGTGCTGATCGACCTTTTGGGGTCGTTCAACACGGTGAAGGCGACATTCGAGCAGTTGCGCAAGAACAAGGGCGCCATCATTTTTGTGAGTGCCACCCTCCACTACTACGGGGTGCCGTTCCAGGTACATGTGGGAGCTGCTAAGGCAGGTGTGGACGCGTTGCTGAATGCATTGGCGGTGGAATTGGGACCGTTGGGGATCCGTTCCAACTGTATCGCGCCGGGAGCGATTGCGGGGACCGAAGGCATGGAGCGTTTGTCTGACGACCACGAAAAGTTGAGCAAGAACATTCCCTTGCAGAGGTTGGGTACGAAGCGGGACATTGCTGAGGCTACTGTGTGGTTATTCTCACCCTCGGCGGGTTACGTGAATGGCTACGTTCATGTTGTGGACGGAGCTGCATGGCACATGGGTGTTAACAGGGACGATGTGTATCCGGTGTTGTTGACGAAGTTGAATGAGGATCCGGAACTGAAATTGTGAGGAGAATGAGTAGTCGCCTGATATAAATAGTAATGATAGTACGATTAACAGTAGTAATGAGGTATACGATTAACATTAGTAATGAGGTATTACGATTAACAGCTATCAATAATATAGTCTCGCTTATGCGTCTCCAGGATATCGACCTCCTACCTACCTCTATCCACCTCGGCTTGTACCTCCAACCTCTCTACGCCTACCCTCCATTCACCTATTCTCTCCTGACTGATTTTCATTTTTTCGATAAGGTTTTTTACCAACAACAATGTCTATTGATCCCGAAACGCGTAGAAAGTTGTTAACGCTTCAAAAGGTCGGTGAAAACAAGAAGTGCTTTGACTGCGCTGCCCCTAATCCCCAATGGTGCTCCCCCAAGTTTGGTATCTTTATCTGTTTGGAGTGCGCGGGTATCCACAGAGGCCTTGGGGTCCATATCTCCTTTGTCCGTTCGATCACCATGGACCAGTTGAAGGCGGAGGAGACCTTGCGCATGGAGAAGGGAGGTAACGAGCGCATCCGTGAGTACTTCACTGCCAACGGTGTCGACCTCAGTTTGCCAGCAAAGGCCAAGTACGACAACTACGTCGCCGAGGACTACAAGGAGGTGTTGACGTGCGACATCGAAGACCGTGAATACGTGCCAAAAGATCACAGTGGCGAGTCGCTACCCAGCGACACCCCAGTGAGCAACGGACATACTTCGTCGCCACAGGAATCTATTCAGTCCCGCCGCAACGACGCCTCGAAGGCCAAAAACGAAGCGTACTTTGCAAACTTGGGTTCCAGAAACGAAGGGAGACCCGACCATTTACCACCATCGCAGGGCGGAAAGTACGGAGGTTTTGGTAACACCCCTGCACCTGCTACGAGCACTGAGAGAAACGGCGGATCCTTTTCCAGTTTTACCTTGGACAACTTGCAAACCGATCCGTTGGGCACACTTTCCAAGGGCTGGGGCTTGTTCTCATCGACTGTGGCCAAGAGCGTGAATGAGGTCAACGAGTCTGTCATCAGACCCGGGCTCAGCCAGTTCAACGAGAGTGACATCGGTCACGAGGCGAAGCGCGCAATGGCGCAGTTTGGCCAGAAAATGCAAGAGACGGGTAAGTACGGCCAGGAAACGTTCCAAACATTCACGCAGGAGAGAGGCTTGAACAAGATGTTTGAGGACTTGCTGATGGGCCACAAGGGATACGAGGCTGCACCAACGGAGCCTGCTTTCGGCTTTGCGAAGCCAAGCGAGAAGAGCAAGTTGGGCGGCTTGGGAGGTGGAAAGAAGCAGGATGAGGATAAGTGGGATGATTTTTAGTACAGAATAGAGTGTGTTAGATTAACATGTATTATGCGATAAAGTCACGCGGAAAGCACGTGACCATTCTAAAGGTTTATTTCTAGACTTTTCAGTGAGTATTTACTTCCAGTACTGAGTATCCTTCAATGTGGTTCAGTGTTCTAGTAGTTTTCCAGGTAGGTTTCAGTGTTCAGGTTGTTTAATCAGTGCCCCAGGTAGCAGTCCAACTTTCCAGTATTTCCACTTCTTCAAAGCATATTCAATAGCAGGCAATATATCCTTTCATTCTGCTTTTGCTTATCAGTATCTTTTATCAGCATTCATTTAGTATGCTACTAGATGTTCATGATCTTGGCTCATCCTTCCTTTGGTTGGATACAACACTGCTGATCCAAACAATGACACAATCCAAATCTGGATCCAAATCTTTGCTTAATCCAAGTCTGTTCTAATCCAAATCTCTTCTTAATCCAAGTCTGTTCTAATCCAAATCTCTTTTTAATCCAAGTCTGTTTTCATCCAAATCTTTTCTTAATCCAAGTCTGTTTTCATCCAAATCTTTTCTTAATCCAAGTTTGTTCTAATCCAAATCAGGTCGTAATCCGTTCTTAATCCAAATCTATTCATTATCCAAATCTGCTCGATCTGTTTTTGCATATCTGATCACTTCTTGACCTCCTTGTCCTCCTCTCTTTCCTTGTTCTTGCTCTCCAATCTTCTCCTCTCCACATCGTTGTACTCGTCCTCGAACGTCTGGTAGTCGAAGTAGTACGAGTCCTTCACGTAGAAGTAGCGGATTATCCTCCACGATATGACCCAGTCTATAAATCCGATGTCTCTTGCTATCTCTGTTATTGCGTAGTATGCGAGCCCCAAGAACGAGCCCAAGAGGAGCCCCACGCACACCTGGGCGAGGGTGTGGTACAACAAGTAGACTCTCGACAACGCCACGAGCGCAGACGCACCCGCTATGACGCCGCACACAAGGTAGCTCTGCATGCGTTTCTTTATGGGCACGCGGAAGAGAATGATACATATGAAGTAGGCTGCGAAATAGCCCATGAATTGCGAGTGTGCCAGCGGCATGCCGTACGACAAGCTGTATGAACCGGTGCCGAAGTCCCTGTGGAACTCGGGGCGGGGCTGTCTGATGATCCTCTTTACCACCTTGTTCAAGAACTCTCCTGCGAGATGGCCGCCCACGGTGATGACAGGCTGGATTTCGCGCGTAATCAAGAACCACGACGCGTAGAACACCATGATGTAGATGGGGAGAAGCGTGAATTGCACCGCCACCCTGGCCACGAGGTCGGACGGCTCGTATAGGATGTATGTGTGGTCGAATGGCACAGGGTTGTAGGACATCGCCGCAATGAAAATGGGAAAACGCTGATCCGGAAAGAAAGAAGGAAAATAAATATCGTTATGAGAGTGGTTTTAAAGGAACGGATTTGAGAGCAGCCGATCAACATGCCGGTTTTGAGAGACATACGGGCATTTACGGAGATGATCGAGGGCAGGCGAACACACGTTCTTGTTGAAGTGGTAACAGTGATCGGTGACTTCGAGTCTCGTAATTGGGTTTGTTTGTGTCATTTGCGGATCTACTAGTTGCGAGCAATTCTACGGGCCTAGACCGTTCTTGTAGTTCTACAGAAGAGCGGGGTACCACAGGACTGCAAAGGGCTGAGCAAGAAGGCGTGCGAAACTCGTTGGGTGCTCCATGATCATGCGCAACAGTTTCTAGGATCTGAATCAGCAGATTCGATTTCCAAAATCAGCCACAAACAGAACATCCACAGATGCAGCTAAGAGATTAGAGGGTTTCGCGTTTGTTGGGATTTCCGCGATCTTGTAAAAATTGTGCCATGTGAGTATCCAGGAGGTGAACACCCATAATCTGTCAAAGCACTGCTCGATGAGTTTGAGAAAGTGCCCGTTGCAAAAAAAATGCGTGATTGGCTTGCAGAGAAGATGAGCATAGATTTCTCCACAGCTCGAATGAGCCTATGTAGATGTCGCCGGGGCTATCCAATCTACGGAAACTCATCCCGATTTTCACTACTTGGGCAAGAAATGCCGGGTTTTTAAATTTGTGATAGCCAAGGAAGGGGAACGGTGATAGTCAAGATTAAGACCCTAGTTGTAGTGACAAACGCGCATATAATAGTATAGTGCTACTTGGGAGTGTATTTTTAGTCACAAAATCAACCCTGCGGAAAAAGGGAATACTTGGCGACCGAACCTCCAGAGCAAGGAGATGAAGCGAGCTTAGCCAAAGGGCTGAATGCACAAAATTGAGTTTACGCGAAGCCTGAAGTGATGAGTGAATTTTCCAAGCGATAAAGGGCTTTAATAAGTCGCGTCTTATCTCATTCGAATCCTACCATCTTTGTGACATCTGAATTTGTGCTAGATTACCGGTGTTCATTGCAAATCAAAGTTCTTTGGTATTTCGCAGCCACCGATTAGCATGATTCTAAAGACCTCATGCTCTCATCGCCACCTTCCCATAAAAGCAAGACTTATGTGTTCCCTTCAAACTTCATTTTTTACAAGTTTATTTTGTGCTGCCACAATGCGCTATTCATTAATCGGTTTTCTGATTTACGTGCAAGTTCTAATATGAATTATTTTTCGCAGCCATGAATTGCATAATATATCCCAATTAGTTGCTCAGGTCAAATGCGAGAGAGCGGAAGACCTCCTAAGCACACCTTACATCGCGAGCTGTGATCTCTCACCGCATTGGCTCTAAATCAATTTGTTTCTCGGGAGTTATATCTATCTTCTTCCCACCATCCACACAGGCTGTCTCTACTCGAGCTGTTCCTTTTCTCTACTTTCACAGCTTACTACGCCCTCACGTCGTGAGTCGTGTCCTTGCGAGCTATCTCCCTCCCATCTTTCTTCAGCTCACGAGTAGAGCACATTTCACTTCATGAGCTCTTTCCACATCTCTTCATGAGCAGTTCTCTTTCCTACTCACTTTATGAGCTCGTCATGAAGTACAATTTCAGAGATTCTGTATTCTTATATACAACTATACAATAAATATAGAGATGACGATGACGAAATGAAGATGAGAGATTATGAGAAACATATTGACTAAGCTAATATGCATGTTACCAGGTCGCCAAACAAGGTAGATCTTAGATGTTAAGAGATGGGAGGAGAAGGTGCAGGTTCCGATGGTTAGGCGGTTTCAGCATCAACATTCAGGATGAAACATTTTCAGTTAGATCATCACATTGAAAACCATACCTTTAGCCATTTTGGCAGAACATCGGAAGTGATATTTCTTCTAGACGGTATCCAATGGCAAAGCCATCGGGAACCTAAACATTTGCATGGCAGCACAACGGGATGTGAAACTAGACGAACCCCAATGGCAAAGCCATCGGGAACCTAAACCATTGGAGACCTAGAGTTGGATTTGTCTCTTCTGCTGCTCCCTCGCCCACCGCGCAGCATCCTTAGTCTGCCCCTCAAAATACAGGTTCGCACGAGTAGCCTTGATAAAATCAGTCACCCACGGCTGCTGGTACGCCTGCTTGAACTCCCCAGCAGGGTACATCGCACCCAAGTCACCAATCAACCCCGTTGCACTCCGGCACACCGACTCAAGCAGGTTCAACTCAATGTCCAGCGCAACCAACTGCAAAAACTGGAAGATCAGACCCACGTACGGGTACACAATCTGCGGGTGCTCTGCGAGCCCCCCTACAATCCCCACGAAACAGTCCAACACCAGCTCGCGCACATTCAACACATACTGGATCAGGTCGATGCTCAGCTCCTCCGGCTCGATCGCCATCGCCAGCACGCAGATCTGCATCACAAACTCAACATACGGCTGGAACTGCGCACCGATCGCAGTCGCAACATCTCCGAAACACAGCAAAATCACAGGACGGAGGTCCTTGCGCACCTCCGCGTTGTTCAAGTTCGTCCCCAAGATGTTCATGAGCCCGTCCAAGTAGTTGCTCGGCGCAACAATTGCATACCCTAACGACTGCGCCAAATCCGCAACTATCCCCACAGCCGTGTTGCACGTCGGCAGCTCCGTGTTCTGCAACGCCTTGGCGAGATACGGCACAAACAGATCCATGTACTTGACAAACAGGTCGCCAATCGCACCCGCCACCGCCGCTATCGCAATGAAAATGTCCTCCTCGATAAGCAGGTTCTGCTCCTGTGCACTGAACAACTTGAGAAAGTTCAGCATCAAGTTGTCCAGCGCACCAGCCACGTCCCCGCTCATGCGCCGGATGATGTTGGTGAGAAGCGACAAGATATTGATCTGCAACTCCTCCAACTGCGCACGGTCCTCGGCACTCGTCACACGCGCCTGCATATCGATCGTCAGTTCAAGGCGCTGCAACAGCTCCGTAGCAACGCTCTGCACCACAGGCATTGTGTCCGCGGCCAGGTACGTCACAAAGCTCGCCAACGCCTCGTACGCCAGCGCGCGGCAGCTGAACTCGTTGTCGTTGCGCCTGCTCAAGTCCATGAGAAGCGGCACAAACGTCGCGTAGTACGGCGACATCACCCCCGTGTCGCGGTCTGGCGCCCCCAACTTCTCAAGCAAGTTGATGAGCGTCCAGCAGCAGTTGGTCGCAACCTTAGGGTGGTCTTGGAGCCCGCTCACCGTCAGCTCCAACACACCCGGAAGCTGTGTGTTGATGTCAATCGCCTCCGCTGCAGTGTCCGCAATGCGCCCCAAGCACCATGCGACCGTCTCCTTCACCTGCAACACCTCGTCCTTGATGAGGCGCAAAAACGGCGTCAACGCCTGCCCGATGACACCACGCAAGGCCTCGATCTCTGGCCCCTCAAGCACAGATCCAAACGCCATCACTGCAGCCTCACGGTGGCGCCAGTTGTTGCTCTCGATGTTGGCAGCGACAAAGTGCACCGTCGGCTCCACAATGTAGTTGCCCACATTCTGCGCAAACAACAGGAGACACGCACCCGCAGCCATCGCCACCAGCCAGTCGTCGTCTTCCGGGTCGTCGTTCTGGCGCGTGAGCAACGCAAGAAGCGTCGGCAACACTTCCTGGAGCGCCGCCAACGCAAAGTTGAAGCTCACGTACTCGGGGAACGCGTTGAGCTCCAGGGCAGGGAGCCCCAGCTCCAAACGCCGGTACGAGATCTCCAACTCCTCCTCACACACCAGCGACCAGAACTCCACAGACATGCACGACACACGCTCGTCCGCAGACTTCATCCCACTGACGGTGAGCCCGTAGAGTGCCTTCTCCATGTAGAGCGCCATGTGGCGGTAGTAGAGCGCCATGATGCGCGCAAGACAACCAAAAGCCAGGGCCTGGAGCTCGCTACTGTCTGCTTGTGTCGCCTCGCACACCACCTGCATGATGTAGTTGCGTTCGCCCTCCTTGTCAAAGTTGAACTTGATGAACTCGAGCGACGAGTAGAGCGCGTTGAGCGCAGCAAGGCGCACCACTGGCGACGGCTCGTTGGCCTGCACGCCCTGGACGATTGCAATGAGGATCCCACTCGCCTGTGCGAGGATCGCCTCGTTCGTGGGGTCAGCTGACTCGCAGATGTAGCCGATGGCGAGGTGCGACGCGCGCTTGACGTTGACGGGGTTGTCTGTCCTGGTGTTCTCGATGATGGTGGGGATGAGCTCCTGCCAGTCGTTGCGCGGGAGCTCGATGTCGGCGATTGCCGCCACCAACTGCGCTGCGCTGGCGGCGACACGGTCGTCGGCGGTGCGGAGCGCGCGGAGGGCGGTCTGCTTGATCTTGGCCTTGACGTCAGGGGGGAGCAGCACCCAGCGCGCGTGCTGCGCGCGCTTGGCTTTGGGATCCTTGGACGTGAGCTGGTTCTTCAAGCCGATTCCAGCGAGCATGCGGACCTCGGTTTTGGCGTCCTCGTTGGCGAGCGCCTCCGTGAGGAGATCGAGGAACGAGCCAAAGTGCGAGTTGGCCGCCTCGGTCAACTGGAGCTCGGCCGCGGTTCTCTTGTTGGGGTCGCTGTGGAGAAGCGCGTCTTCCAATGTCTGGAGTATGTCCATTGCCCCGTGAAAATTTGACGAAAAGAAGAAGAAGAATAATAAGTTTTGTGGGTTTGCGACCAGATGCGAAGTAAAAAGGAAGAGTGTAGTGGTTTGAAGCCGACAGGAAACGTTAACAGAAGAGTGTTGTCGGAGTTACAGGAAACGTTAAAGGAAGAGTGTAGTGTTTACAGGAATCGTTAATAGAAGAGTGTGGTTCTCTGAGGCTGACAACGTTAACAGAAGAGTGGGGTTCTCTGAAGCTGACAACGTTAACGGAAGAGTGTAGTGGTTTCTGATGCTGAAAACGTTAACAGAAGAGTGTTTTTGGAGCCACAGGAGAGAGTACTTGGAGCTTGCAGAAAACGGAAGACACGTTGAAACCAAGGAACAGCACTTTTTTACACCATGGAACGGGAATGACACGAAGTAAAGTAAATTTCTGTGAGAGTTTCGTGTGACAAGAAAAGATCATCTAAGGAATGCGTGAACAGCAAACGTGACCTTAACAGATATCATTTAGAAATGTATGGCGTTAGAGACACACAGAAAGTATATCACTAAGTAGAGCGTTAGAGACAAACAGAAAGTACATCGTTTGGAAATGTAGAGCGCTAGAAGCATAGAGTGTTGAAAAGCATCCTTGGTTGCAGCACTCATCGCGAAGGTTATCTCGAGCAGAGAGGATTATGCTGTTCTTGGAGAGTTCAAAGCTTTCAGGAATACGTGAGCGAGATCGAAGAGAGTGGATTCAGCACATGCAAATCTGTCCTTTTTTGCAGCAAATTTCACAGCAAGTGGCAGCAAGTGGCAGCAAGTGGCAACGGAATTTCTGAGAGCACGAAGAAGATTAGCAAGTCTAAGAAGTATCGTTTTCTGGGAAAGTAGGAACAGTAACAGCAAACTTCCATGGAATTCGGGGATTCCATGGAAGTTTCAGAACATTCTATGCATACATGATTCGATATATTCCGATCGAGAAAACAGAGACCAGGCCAATAAGAGAAGTTTGTAACTAAAGGTATGATCACGGTGTTGTTTTAAAAACTCTGTATTTGGTGTATTTGGAGTTTCGGAGCCGCCGTATTTTCGACTCTCAGTTAGTCGCACCTACTATTAGAACATCTCGCTTGGGGTTCCTCCAATTTCCATAGGTCTTGGCTATTGGATGCGTTAAGGCTTTGACTTATTGTATCTCAATGGACGTCTGACACCTCCGGTGCATTTTAAATAGCGTTGTAACCTGTTTTGGAAGGTAATGGCTTAGTGCTTTTTATCTAGCTGCTTTTGGCCTACGCCTTTGGCAATGCATGGTGTTGACAATTTGCAGAGCCTCCAAGAATTCATTTGCTGCGAACCACTCAAAGGATACTTTTTCGACAGTTTAAAAAGCCATCTGCCGTCTTGTACTACCAGTTATGCACTGTCGACGGGATAGAAAGGCAACCTCCGAAGAATTCCGCTATGTTTTAAATTGAGGCACTTTTCAGTCCGGTGAAGAAGTCTCGGTTCTTGTTTGACAGACTCTGCCACAAAAAGTCTGAACTTCTCGTTGTCACGCATTTAAGTCTCCAAATTGAATTCACACTCCTGCTGTTTGGCCTATCTTGCACTTCTCCTGGTTTACAAATCTCTCACCTTACGCTTCCTGCTATAAACTCTACAACAACCCGTTTTAAAAGTGCTTAATGAGTGCAGGACACCTAATCGTTATCCTTGTCGCTCATGACCACTCGAGAATCATTATCGTAATCCTTGTCAATGTTCACTCTGTACATTTAAATATTATGATCCTTGTCGATGTTCAGTCTGGACATCTAAACATTATCATGGTCTTGCCGCTCCAAGTCACTCATGTACTCTACACGCCTTACCTTTCACTAACAATGTATTACTCACCTATCTCATCTTATATCACTCCCCTTTTATTCTCAATTCCTAATGTCTTTAATTTCGTTCATAACCGTTCTCCTGGGACCCACGCCGCTTTCGTCACTTTCTTCGCACCCACGTGACTACGTGACAGCATCCTGGTTGAGATCAGTTGAACCTCTCGACAGGTCAGTTCAGCACGTATCTCGCGTCACCTCGATCAGTCGATTCAATATGCTCCCTACTATTGGAGTCTGTCCTTCATGGGTCAGTTGGTCAATGGTGTAGCCCTCACGTTATTTAGTACAGCTCGGTCAATTGTGTAATGCTCACGTCATGTGGTTAAGTTTGGCCGGTATTCAATCCGCTCCCTCACTCACTTCGTCGATAGTCATTACTCCCTCATGTTCGCTTCGCTCACATTAGTTCGGTACTCCCTCATGTTCGCTTCGCTCACATTAGTTCGGTACTCCCTCATGTTCGCTTCGCTCACGTTCGGTGCTACTGTGTCTCACTATCGTTCCCATCAAAAAACTCCTCCTCCTTGCTCTTCAACGACAGCACCGTCGTGCTCTCCGCCGTCGTAAACGCACTCCTCTTCTTCTCCTCCTCCAAACGCTTCATCAACGCGCGCTCCTTCGCCTTCAACTCCGCAGCCTTCTGTTCCAACAACGCCGCACGGCTTGCCAACTCCTTCGCGCTCGCCATCTCCATCTCCTCCAACTTCTGCTGGCGCTCGAGAATGCGCTCGTGGCGAATCACATACGGCACCGTCTCCGATAACTGCCGCAACTGGTTGCGCTGCGGCCCGATAGACAACCGCTTGAACGCCGCATTGTTCGGGTGGAGGTTGCGCGGCGGCGGCAACTCGCTCTTGCTGTCCTCAACCTCGCCAAACAACGGCAGGTCCTTCAACTTCGGCAGCGGCATCTCGTTCAGATTGTCGTCATCCACCAACACCAGACGCTCAAGCGACAGCACGCTGCCGTGGCGCGGAAGTGTGGTGTCGTGCGTGAGCAGCGCAAGGTTCAGCAACGAAGGCATCGTGGTCTCGTGCTGCGCAGTGCTGTTGGCGTAGAAACTCGTCTCGTCGGCTCCGCTCTCGGGGAACTCGTCGTAGAAGTCGTCCTCCTGCTGCGCACTGCGCCCCGTCACCTTCAGCAACCGCTCCGTGCGGTACGTCTCGTAGAGGAAGTCGTGCGTCAAGTCCTTCAAGTCCTGCAAGTGCGACCCCAACAACACGCTCTTGACGATCGGGAAGTCGCTGTACCGCGGGTCGTTGATGTCCAAGATCCCCCACGGGTACTGGCGGCCCTTGATCACGCGCTGCTGGCCTGTCTTTGCGTCCCGCACCTCGTACTCCGTCTCCAGGGCCACCACCGCAAACGGCTGCAACCCCGCGAGGAACTTGCTCTCCGCCACGAGCTCGCTGTCGACGTCGTCGTCGTTGAGGTAGCTGTCGAACTGGAAGATTGGCACGTTGAACCGCTCGATGTCCGTGCGGATCTGCTGCTTGAAGTGCCGCAACTCCGCCTCGGTGAACGAATCGGCACGGCCCACGATCGGGATGATGTTCACGTACTTGCTGAGCCGCTTCATGCACTGGATGTCGATCTCGCGCAACCCGTGGCCTGTGGGCGTGATGAAGTAGAGCAACACGTGCACGCGTGTGTCGACAAAGCGCGGGTTACGCTTGATGCGCGTCTCCTCCGCCAACACGAGATCGAACTGCTGCTTCAAGTAGTTCTCGATCTCGGCGAAACACAACTCGTTGTTCAAGTTCTCCCCAAATCCGGGCGTGTCGATGATGTTGAGGAGCAACTTGAGCCCCTCGTCGTCCACCATCTCCACCTTGGTCTCCGTGAGCGCGATCCCGGGCTCCTCGTGCACCTGTGCGGGGTTGAACTCGTGGCGCGTGAGGATCGCCGTGTTCGGGAGCGCCACGCTCTTGCTGGACGTGAACGCCAACGTCTTCGTGTCGCTGTTGCCGTACGGCTCGTAGCGGTGTGTCAACACCGGCTTGTTCAACAACGCGTTGACGAACGTGGTTTTGCCGGTGCCCAGCTCGCCCACCGCCATGAACGTGAACTTGACGCCCTTCTTGGCGTCTTTGCGGTAGTTGATCATCGGCGAGCTGTGGTTCGCGCTGGTGTCATAGTCCATTGTGTGTTGTGAAAAATGAAAAATGAAAGTGTATTTCGTCTAAAATGGACACACAAGTATTTGGACGACATAATGAGGGACATAGGACTTATACGGGACGTATAGGACTTATGGATGGGATATATATAATTGGAATAAATTGACTCTTGATCACAACGGCGTTCGTGTACCTTAATTTTTCGGCAATGTTTTTGTGGAGGATCATACTGAATAGCTGAGCCTTTCGACGCGTTTTTTGGTCTGGGTTGTTTCTGACCTTGGTTGAGCTTTTCTGACCAGGTCGTGGGTCAAGTAATGATAACAGTTCAGGTCGCATTCACTGATCGTGTTTCATGTTTGTATCAGGTGTTAATGTCTACCCCACGAAAAAAGTCACCTGACCAGATCAACAGGAAAAACGAATTGCTACTACTCTCCATACTCCCACCAATGATCAAATGCCTCACCTCCAAACTAGCCGCCCAGTTGGACGCAGAACTAATGTCCACGTCCGCATTCTCCATCGACCAGCTCATGGAGCTAGCTGGCCTAGCAGTCGCCCAGGCAGTCCACTCCAGGTACCCCCCAGGTAAAATCGTGGTGCTTGTCGGCCCCGGAAACAACGGCGGAGACGGACTCGTGGCTGCGCGCCACCTCAAGCTATGGGGACACCTGCCAGTGCTCTACTACCCCAAGAAACTGACCAGGTTGGAGCTCTACGCGAACTTGCTACAGCAGTGCCGTGACTTGAGCATCGCAGAGGTCGAGTCACTTTCCCTGGTAAAGCTCCAGATCGACTCCAGCTCGCTTGTTCTCGATGCGCTCTTCGGGTTTCTGTTCAAGCCGCCCGTTCGCGAGCCGTTTGGCGAGCTTATCGCATATGTGAACACCTCCAAGACACCGGTGGCATCGGTGGACATCCCGCTGGGCTGGGACGTGGACGAGGGTCCGCAGGAGGCGGCCTTACACCCTGAGATGTTGGTGAGCTTGACGGCGCCCAAGCCGTGTGCGCGTTTCTTCAGTGGGACGCACTATTTGGGGGGAAGGTTCATAAGCCCGGGTGTGGCAGCGAGGTACGGGTTGGAGGAGGTGGTGGGGCTATACCAGGGGCTGGATATGGTGGTGGATGTGACGTCTAAGAGGCCGGGTTTGTGAGGAGCTGAGTGAAGACACGTGAACGAATGCGGAAACATAATACTTGAGTAACCAGCAAGCGGCAATAACTTGAGTAACGAATTGCAAAATATGAATGAAGTGAACGAATCAATATGAGTACATAAAATAAGAAAAGTGACAACCGTTCTTGAATGGGCAAGACATCTCCTAATGACTATAATTAATTAATGTAATGCAACTTGTATTCTTATGCTTTATAATGGTCCTTTGTATGCTTGATGTCATGTGGTAATATACTATACTGTTGGGTGATTAGCAATAACTAAATGTTCCATATTCAGACTCCCATGGTGATATTCGCAGTCCATGACGATATTCAGATAGTCCACTTCAGTAGTGCTGCAATCATTTCCTGGCTCGCAGAAAACTTGGAATTGGCCATCGTTCCTTGGCACCCCAAAACTCTAGATCAATCCCGTCCCCGTCGTATACATTGACACAACTCGGCCCTTCCCCATAGGGAGCTGCGTACCCGAATCTTTCCGTGGAACCGGAAACTTCAGATACGAGTAATCGCGCCCCGTGCCATCAAGACAGAAACTAAACGGCCGCTGTCTCGTATACGCCTTCATCTCGTTCTTTGAATCAGGGAGCGAAACCTTGGTGTGGGCTGTCCCAGCGCTCCCCGATGTGCGCATTGAGATCTTCAGGTCGTTCGGAGATGACCCGGTTTTGCTCGACACCCCCGTATCAATGCTCTTTCTGTCAGTCTTGCGACGTCTCGTCTTTTGAATGTTCAACTTTGGATCCAGATGCAAACGGCCCGAGGCATGACGGGACTTTGCGATATACGGGTCCAGGTTGCCGCGACTCGATTTCGATGTGGTTGGGTCCAGGTATCCGCGTTTGTCATCACTTTCAAACTTTTCCTCGTCTTCCAACGTCGTACCTTCCAAGCTAGGGTAGCTCATGTCGAACTCCTCCTTCTGGTACGACTGAAAACGGTCCTGGTATTCCGGATGGTATGTCTGTGGTGTATTTTGGAATTCTGTGGACAGGCGGTATGACAGTGGGATTTGATCTTCCGTAGGCAGGTGGTACGGCTGTGGTCTTATTTCCTCTGTAGGCAGGTGGTATGGCTGTGGTCTTATTTCTTCTGTAAGGGAGTGGTATGAGTGCATCATTTCGTACGATTCGTTGAATTTCTCTGCTTGCAGAATATCCTTCCTCCCCTTTTCACTCTCATACCTTGGCGTACTGTCTTTGGCGTCTTCAAAGGCAGGAAGCTTTCCAACTGGCAGACTCATTCGCTTCCATTGGTACTGATCATTGTATCTGTGAAAGTGGTCGTCAGCTTTCGGGTCGTCCGCACTAAAAAGGCTGTCGTCGTCAAGACCTAGTGTATCGAGGAGCGGAAACTCCAGTGCATACAGCGACGGATTAGGCGTAGAGACTACTTTGTCGTCTTTTGGAAGGTAGTCGTAGTCGTCTGGTAGGTTCATGTTTGACTCCTCGTCTGAATGGTAGACTGAACTTCCGGGATTGATCTGAGGATCACTTTCTCCAATGTTCTCTATTACTTGAGGGTCAGGATTACTTTCTCCAGGATTTCCAGTGGATTTGCTTTCGCCTCCAATAAGCTTGTTTGCTTTCTCTTCCATCTCTGCCGTCCTCTCTCTTTCAGCCTCTGCCGTTCTTTCCCTGTCAGTCTTAGAATGCGTTCTTGCTGAGCTCCGCGAACTGTTCAGAATGTACCCCGGCTTGAACGCTTCTTTCTCCTCCAGCCACACGGAAGAGGTATCTGACGCTTTGGCGTACGCATTCACCACCTTCAAAACGCCCTTGGCCGTCACACTTGCGGTGTGCTTGAGCTGCACATCAGAGACTTCAGATACCAGCCCACCCTTGGAGTCGTACGTAGCGTCCAGAAACAAACTGTCGTTTTCGTCGTCGTCCATGAAACGATTCTTGGAGGGGTACACATGGCGTTCTCCATGAGTGGCAGAACGGTCCAATATGGTTGGATTGCGTACAATCTGGTTCTGGTAAAGATGCTGTTCGAGATTGTGTGTACGCTGGTGCGCGTCGCGGATGCGGTTGACAAAGTCAGAGGAAGGCATCGGCGGAGCAGGCGGCTCAACCACGTCAGATATGATCAGGCTCGCCAGGCTCAGTGGTTTTTCACTCTCAAATGTTTTCAGAGTGGGTTCCTCGTACTTTGTGATGCTATGGCAGTCATACTTTGCATCATGATCATATTTTGTATCATGATCATACTTTGCATCATGATCATACTTTGTATCATGGTTATCATACCTTGGATCGCGGTCCTTCTTTTTCTCCTTCGTTCTCTCCTTCTCATACTTTGGCATACTCGCCGGATACAGGTAGAAGGAGTTCCCAGGAACAGGAAGCTCCTTCACCTCCCCAGAACTCCCTGTTTTGACCGAGTTCAAAGACGAGTACAACGAAGACCCTGCGATATCAGGCGAAAACTCCGACGACGAGTCCACCGACTCAAACAGCTCGGGATGAGAAGCTTGTGGAGAACTGTCCTGGGTTGTACTTCCCGAATTGTCAGAATCAGAAGCCGTATCGTACCACTGGTCAATTGGACGGCTCAATGAAGCTTCTTGCGAACTCTTTTCGCTGTGATACTCCATGTATGGCGAGGTTCCCACATTTTTGGCCTCCTTTTTCGATGAGCCAGAAGAGTCAACCGAGTACTTTGAGTGCTCTGGGCTGCTTGCAACGCGCGCCGGTTCTGCTAAACGCCCACCGTTGATCACACTGTTCATCGCAGATATGTTCAAGGTTGAATGTATACCGATATCCAGCCAACCCTCTTTGGCCCCAATAAATCCGTTCTGTGGGTGTTCGAATATGCGACTCATGGAGAAGTCTTTTGCTTCACAGTCAATTCCTTCTCCATTATCAATTCTCCATTCGTATGCTTTCTCTTTTTGAGCCTCTCCGTTCCTGTAAGGAACCCCCAGCACTATCGGCAGCAAGTCGTTGCCGTCGTTATAGTTGATATCGCCCACCTCAGGCAGCGTGGAGACCGAGGACGGCAAGAGCGGGTTTCTGTACTGGTCCAAGGACGTGAACATGGAGACTGCACGGCGGTTCAATCGCACGACAGTCTTGTGCCCTTTTCTGGACTTGGTGACCACAAGATCTTTCTCGGGTAGTGGGGGCGGCAACGGC
The DNA here is from genome assembly GCA_030563775.1 of [Candida] loeiensis. NCBI lineage: Eukaryota > Fungi > Ascomycota > Pichiomycetes > Serinales > Debaryomycetaceae > Kodamaea > [Candida] loeiensis. The sequence continues at coordinate 409,782 of JAJMKD010000003.1, forward strand.
CGCGGATACCCCTTGTGAAGAGTCCCTTTTCTCTGCATGACTATGGGTGCAGGCCACAGGTCAAAATGCGATTCCCAGTCGGGTTCTCCCAGGCTCATTGGCGGCGATGAAGGGTCGTTTGAAGTTGCTGAAAATTTAGAGGTCGAGCAGTTTGGGTGTGGAATGTGGGGACTAAATGTCAGGAATTTTGGTGAGGTTGGGCCTAGTTGGTCTCTGGAGTCTCTTGATCGGTCTGGTTGATTTGTTGATTGGTGTGGATCTCTCAATTGGTGTTCTCCAGATTGGCGACGATCTCGGTTATTCTCGTCCGTAAACCTAACTCTGGATTTTCTCTCCTTTGGAGGTGTAGGCGGAGGCTGGTCGGACCTTATACCATTGTGTCCATGTTGTGATGCTGATATCATGGGCAATTTGACGTCCGATTGTGATATCCCCAGCCTGCCCCCTGACGTACGATTGCCTAATTGAGAAGCAGCCAAAGATTGCTGCTGTGAGTTTTTCGGGCTCGGTTGTGATGGCAGCCCCCGGGAATGCACTCGCAACCGGTCGGTCCCCTGGCCCGAGCCCCAAATGGGCGAGTCTAGCAGACGTGTTGACCCCCAATCGGGCATACTCACCACTCGCCTGCTCGGTTGTATGGCAAACATCGTTATCTTGCCTGTGACCTCATCGCAGATGGGGAGGTGTGTGGGGATGTCCTCCATCTGGTACAACGCCGGCCGATACGACTCCACCGCGTGCTCAATTGCCAGATACAGATCCAAGTCGTTGAGTGCGCTTGGGATGGTCATTGGGCCATCTTTCGGCGAGAGCATCTGTTTCGACAGCACTCTACTCTTCATTACTGGGTGAAACACTCGATTAAGCTTGGCCTTCGCGACGGAAACTTAATTCTTTATATACTTATCAGTAGATCACGCAAGGGCCGTTCGCTCCGTCCGTATTTTTTCGCTTCCCCAGCGCAGGGCTTCGTTCCCCATCTGATGCTGGTTGATGGCTGGCTGGCTGCGAAAAAATTGATTTTGTGTAGCCAGCAGCGAAGGAATGCTGTGATGGGTGATGTCAAGGATATTGACAAGGTGGAGTATGTTATAATGTCAAGGTGGAGTATGTCATGATGTCAAGGTAGAGTATGCCAAGGGTATGTCAAATGGACTCGAGGGTGGCGTATATCATGGAGGACGAGAAGATTGGGGTTCAGAGTCAATAGGAGTTCGGCAAAACAAGTAGATATGCGTCAGGAACAGGAACAGGAGCAGTGGAAGGGGGACTCGTGAAACGAAGTGACAACTGAACACAAAGTAAAAACAAAATTTAGTTGCATAGCTTCGATGTATGAGTCGAGAATGCTTCGATGGCCATCAGTATCAATGTGCAACCAAGGAAGTTTTTCTTAGCTGTCTTAGCTATTGTTGTTCACTAGTTGTTGAAGGCTATTATCACTAGTCGTTACAGTCTATTGTCACTAGTCGTTACAGTCTAATTGTTATATTGCAGACCGAGAAACTTCGGCTGCATATATGGTGGAATTTACTGATTTCCCCCCATTTTTCTCTTTTGCTCAGGTTTCTCTTATTGGCACTTCCAGGTTTGACCTGCTCTCAATTCATCGTCTGCTAGTATTTCGCACCATTACTGTACAGTGAATTGACTTTGGCACGCCCGTAATCATACACAGGTAAATTTCCATAAAGTCAAATCCTCTTCCCTATGCTTGTAGACCAGCTTCCCTAGCACCGTGCGAGTGGAACAATATTTCCAACTGACTGCACGACAGGCGGACGTTTGGGAGGAATAGAACTGAAAACAACCCAGTGATCGGGGGAAACAACCGTCCAAGAAAACGAATACCGAGTTCAGCACGACACATGTGCAGTTGATCAATGTCATGCATACCCTACCATATTTGTCACGGACTTGGAACCATCAAACTGGAAAAACATTCCCCAAATGCGTTCACCGCAATGTTCACAAACGCGAGGTCGTCGCTAACAAGGATATACTCATCTATGCCAAAACGGTCAAAAATTGGCGCAGAATGCTACATAAACTACCTCAAGTCCATGAGGTGGAGATGGCTATTGTCCATGAGGTTGTAGATAGCTTTCGACTGGTTCGGCTGCCATATATCTCCCTTTCGACATTAAAGCTGTTATCGTCACAATAGTTCGGGTTGAACTCCCATGATTACCGCGTGTAAGGTGAGGCAGGTGTCAGCTAGGAAAATGGAGGTAATCGCTCAAAACGTCATTTTCCGGCTGCCGTATCGCATCCCGAAATTTCCCCTCTTCTGCACGTGATCTGATCGAGAGTGTAGTGCCGAATGCTGACTTTGCTCGGTACTGCGTATCTTGTCGCTATTGCATTGTGCGTGCGTAGGGAATGTATGGTCTCGGTCGACAGGCTCATCGCATAATGTGCAAGTCCTTGATCAGGCTAGTCTTCCTGGAATGGTTCCGGAGCCCTTGAGAATCTTATAGCTGGGATCTTGATCGTGAGTCAACTGTCGCTCTCTTTTCCCATCTATTTGAAAAGCTTCCTATTCGGTGCCATTCTGGGCGAGCTTTGACTCTGCCTTTAACTTTTCGGAACCCCCGACTTCAATTACTTCTGAATTGATTCTCCAAATCTCTGATATATTGTAACGCGTCTTTCAATTCACGCTCAAGCTGTTTTCAACGATCAAGTAGAGGAATCAATGATCAAGTTGAGGAAAACGCGCTTTTGCGGGCTTGCGTGGACTGTTCGTCGCTGGTGCGCTTAGAGATGCTTGAGAGCTTGAGCACTGACTTGGATTTTTCACGGACTGTAAAAGGGTCGCGAATGCCTCCCTTTTGAAGAGAGAGTTTACGAACCCTTTTTTTAAAAGGATCTGGGGATTGCTACCCCAAACCAGTAGGACAGAATAAAGCCACTGTGTGATTGCTTTTTTTGAGGGTAACCAGAACTCTTCCCTGATTTCTCGCCATTATTGGTGGCTGCAAAAAAATATTCAGGGATCTTTGTCGCTCCCTTCAATCCTTCATATTTGCCATACCTCTTCAGGGGGTGCTCAACTGTAAGCTGCTACCTCTATTGACATGAGGTTTCATCAAAGGTTACGCCTTTTTGAGTTAGCGATAGTTTTAAACAGGAAGAAACCGTTCACATAATCTCGTCACCTGATCATAAAAGAGACCTTGAACCGTTTGTCGTCATATTTCTCCACCCACCAAACCCCTTTTTTGAATTCCTGTAATTTATCCTGATTTCAAAACCATCATTTAACAGCGTCCTCCTTTCAATAGTACTCTTTGGATCCTACCTCTTCCTTGCACCGATGAACCGTCCATTCTAGCATTATTCTCCTTAACACAGGTCGAAATGCATGTCCTTGTTTCTCTTCCATACAGGTCGAAACGCATGTCCTTCTTTCTTTTCCATACAGGTCGAAAAGCCATGTCTTTCTTTCTTTTCCATAGGGTTCCCTTTCACGATCCCTATTTTTCGTCCCATATTTCTCCAGCTATCTTTTATCATGCAAATCGAAATCAAAGCCCGTATATGGGGCGGTGCGATCAATGTACGCATACGACACAACGACATAGAGTACCTCATGAGGTGCCCTCGAATGTCGTACTTTCCCTCATACTTTGCGGAGATCTCCAGCTATTTGAAACTAACCCAACCTGTGTGGCTCGAATACGAAGGCGTCCCCCTCCGCTGGAACTTGCCCATTGGAGTGTTGTACGACCACTTGTGTATGGAGAGAGGGGTCTGGGATGTATATGTGGGCGAAGAGGCGTATCCAGCGAGCTATTTGATACCTTTTGGTGAGAAGGATGTGGAAGAAAGCACAATCAAGACATATGACTACATTTCCTCACTCAATCTGGTATTGATCAACCTGTGGAAGCAGTCTAGTTTCGTGGTGCTGGGAACCGCGAAAGCAGTGATGTCGCTCAGCGGACCAGACACCTCGAGCCTCCTCGGATCCATAAGCGAACACAACATTGCAAAATACGATCTGGTGGCCGTGAAGTTGTTCCAGTCCAAGTGCAAGCGAATCCCGGTGAGAATATTGATACAGGGCACTGATGGAGTGCAACAAACGCCAGTTGATCCTAGCATGACGGTGCGAGACTTGACTAAGGTTTTCGGGCAAAACTTGCTTACGCCTACAGTTCACGGGGTAAATGTGGATTCTGATACGAATCTTGGCGAGCTATGGAAGGTCATGGGTTTTTTGGATGGTTACTTGTATGTTGTTATGAGGTCTGAGGGGTGGGAGGTTTAGCGAGCATGCGTAAGATATGCGAATAGCATAGACTCTGTACCAGACTAACGCACTTGGTTATATACACGTTACGACTTGGTTATTATATACACGTACGGCTTGGTTTATTATTTACACGTACGAGTTGGTTTATACACGTTACGACTGGTTCATTATCTCATATACACTTTACGACTTCGTTCTGTCAGCAGAACCAGGGTTATTCGATCAGTTAAAAGAGTTTCCTACCCCTCTGACTTCGTGTAATACACTCTAGTTCAAACATACACACTCTATTTCCTTTTTAACATGCTCTAGTTCTCTCTTTCTAACATTCTGTTGAAGGACATTCTTCTAACATTCTGTTGAAGAGCATCTTTTTAATATTCTGTTGAAGAACATCTTTTAAACATTCTGTTCAAAAATCTCTAAACATCCTTCTCCTCCCCCTTTCTAAACACCCCCTGCAACCAGTTCCTGTACATCTTCAACTGCTTCTTCCTGTTCACAAGCAAACGCCTGTCCGTGCCAATCTTCTCCTCCTTGAACGGTCCCCGCTCGCAGAAGATCTCGCGCAACTCCTCCTCTGTGAAGAAATACACCCGCGTGCCGTCGCCCCTGATATAGAAGTTGTCGTCGAGCAACCTCCCCTTCTTGAAACGGACCTGCGCCAAGTCGTAGCGCCCGTAATCCCTGAACAAGATCTCCCCGCCCGGCTTCAACACCTTCGCCAAGTTGTCCACCGCCTGCCGCCACTGGTCGGGGTGGAGCGCCAGGAATACAAACACCATGATGACGATGTCCACCGAGTGCGGCTCCATGTCCTCGGGGATGTTTCCCTCCGGATTCGCCAAGTCCCACACAGAAGAGTACGCGATGCCCTTTTCGTGGTTTGGCTGGAAGTCCTCGTTCCCGCGCACGAGGTCCACCGCGACCTTGGAGTAGTCGCAGCCAAAGATCCTTAAGCCAGGGTTCTTGTTCTGGCTGAGCACCGGGTAGAACGTGTTGCCTGCTCCGCAGCCCACCTCCAAGATGGTGCACGGCGCGCTGTTTTCCTCGGTGGCCTTGTAGAGGGAGGGGAACTCGATTTGCAACCACTTTCTGTCTTTGAAGAAGTTCTCCTGGTTGTTCTTGTAGAAGATGTCCCAGTACTTTGCAGGGCTTGCGTTGTAGAGCTTCTTGTCGAAGTCTTTGACGGGGTGCTCGTACTGCTTCGCGATGAGCGCCTTGGCCTCCTCGATCTGCTCGTCGCCCCACTCGACGTGGTCCCACGCGTTGTGGTCGAACACGTCGCTCTCGTTCTCGAGGTAGCGCTGCCCGAACGTGAACGGCAGGTCCTTTCCGATGCGGCTGTCCAACGGCGGTTTGGTTTCGGACATGAAAAATGAGAATGGAGAAATAAGAGAAATAAGAGAGGAGAAATAAGAGAGATAAGAGACGAGATAAGAGAGGAGAGATAATAAGAGAGGAGATACAAATAATAGAGAGGAGAGAGAAATGCAGAATAGAGAGATAATAGAGAGGAGAGAGGAATGATAAAGAGTACAAGCAGTAATGAAAATTAACAAGCAGTAATGTAACAAGCAGTGTGGAAGCTATGAAAATTTTGGAGAAGATGGTACAAAATAATAGTAGCAGAAGATGTTGGCTGCACACCCTTAGAGTTTAGTGGCTTCTGAGTCAAAAATAACTTGCAAAATCATCTTACTCGTTGGTTCACGGTTGCAAACCGTCTGTATGCAGGAGGATATCTGAAAATTGTTATATTCTTTTTCTTTACGTACTCAAAAGTTTAACCCTCCTCTTCCTTCCATTCAGGTACTTGTTATTACAGTCTCTCTGGCTAGCACTTTTTTACGGGCGACAACTCGTATAACTTGCCTGTTGGATTACTCTGGATGCTACTCGCTGATGTTGAGTCGATTGATGTTGAGTCGATTGATGTTGAGTCGATTTCGCTGATGTCGAGTCGATTTCGCTCGTGTTATTTTAGTCCCTGATTTTTCATTAAGTCTCTAATTTCGCTCATCACTTAACTCTGAATTTACTCGCTCACATCGCTCTCATGTTTGATTTACTTCTGTGTACAACATCGCTCTCATATTTGATTAATGCTCATGTTGTTACTTCTGTGTATAACATCGCTCATCTACTGTCAGTCGTTCTCGCTATGCTGATTTACTTCTTGCTATGATTACTCGCTACTATGCTGACTTACTTCGCTTGCTATGATTTACTTCTTGCTATGATTTACTTCTTGCTATGATTGCTTCTGTATAACATCGCCCATGTACTCTGTACTATGCCTATTACTCCCTCTGAGTGTAATGCGTCTCCCCACTTAACTCCTGCAACCGCGCCGCAGCCTGCTCGCTCGTCAAGTCCCTCTGTGCCTCGCCCAACATCTCGAAGCCCACACAGAACTTCTTGACCGTCGCCGAACGCAACAACGGCGGGTAGAAGTGCATGTGGAACCACGCGCTGTCCTTTTCCAGCTCGCTCCCCACGAGCGGCGCCTGGTGGATGCCCATGGAGTACGGAAACACCGTGTTGAACAAGTTGTCGTACTTGATGGTCAACACCTTGATGATCGCCGCCAAGTCGCTCTTCTGCTTGTCGTTGAAGTCCTCGAGCGAGCGCAAGTGCGTCTTGGCGATCAACAACGTCTCAAACGGCCACAACGCCCAGTACGGCACTACCACCAAGAACGAGTCGTTCTCGCACACAATGCGCTCCTTCTCCTCGAGCTCCAACTTCACGTAGTCGTCGAGCAAGTGCGAGTCGTTGCACTTGTGGTACTCCGACATGTGCTCGAACTCCGTGCTGACCTCGCTCGGAACGACGTCGAGACACCAGGCCTGTCCGTGCGGGTGCGGGTTCAGGCAGCCCATCACCGCACCCTTGTTCTCAAAAATCTGGAGGTACTTGTACGGCGCGCCCTGCTTCGCCTCCTGCTGGAGGTCGCTGTACAAGCGCGTCCACGTGTCCACGACCGTGCGGATTTCGTGCTGCAGCATCAATGGCAACGTCAAGTCGTGTCGTGGGTTGAAGCAGATCACGTAGCACTTGCCCTTGACACCACGCGTTTTCATGAGCCTGCCCTTGAGCGTGTTGCCCTCGCCCTGCTGGAACTCGGGCTGGTCCAAGCGCACCGCCGGGTAGTCGTTTGTGAAGACGTATGTCGATGTGTACTTGGGGTTGACATCACCTGTGGCTCTGATGTTCAGCGGGCACAAGTAGCATTTGGGGTCGTACTCCTGCGTGCTGGGCTTCTTGTTCTCCTCCCTCAGGCCCTGCCACGGGCGCTTGGATCTGTGTGGCAGGCAAAGCACGAAGGTGCCGGTCAAGGGGTTCTGGCGGCGGTGAGAGTGGTTGGTGAAATCGAACTGCTGGGTCATTCTGAAGTAGGCGGGCGACAGTGAGTCGGGGTTTAGTAGATGATCTAGCATTGTGAAGGGGCCGGGGATCGGTGCTTTTTATACTATTTTCCGGTGAAATTACAGTAATATGTGCTCCACCGACGCCTGGTGCTGTTTTCTTTCGTCCAAGCTCTTTTCGCTCAAGGAAAAGAGAAACTCAATACAACGTTACATCGGAAATGGGTCGTGCGCACGGATTATTTTCTGATGATTTGAGCGCGTGCTGTGCGGAAAAAGTGTCTGCGTCCCTCCGGGGCGAAAATGCAACGTTACATCAGAAAAATACGCACGTCATGCCGGCCCTAAAAAATACCATAAATATTACGAAACCGTGGGGTTTCGCCTTTTTTCCGGGTATCCAGCATTTGCCAAAGATTGACCACCAGACTACTCATCTGACTCGGGTCTAATACATCTCAAGTGAAACATATCAACGCTGAGAAATATCATACCGTGAGAATACGTACATACTTCATACCGTGAGAATACCGTGAGAAATCATACCGTACGTTCATACCGTGAGAATCATACCGTATATTCATACCGTGAGAATCATACCGTACATTCATACCGTACGTTCATATCGTGAGAATCATACTCGCTTGCTATGACTCCCTACCACTCCACAGGACCCCACAAAAACGTCCTCGTCACTGGTGGCGCGGGCTTTGTGGGGTCCAACTGCCTCCACGACTGGCTCACCAAGTACCCTCACTACCACTTCACCTGTGTGGACAAAATGAACTACGCCTCAAACTCGCTCCCGTCGCATCCAAACCTCACTGTTATCCAGTACGACCTCAGTGCTGACTACCCCGAAATGGAGCAGAGGCTTTCGGGCACCCCCTTCACCGATATCATCAACTTTGCGGCGGAATCCAGCGTTGATCGCTCGTTCGACAATCCGGTCTACTTTACGAGAAACAACATCATGAGTGCACAGAACTTGCTTGAGTACTACAGAAAGCACCCGCTGGTGTCGCGGTTCGTGCACGTATCGACAGACGAAGTTTACGGCGACCGACAGCGAGATGCCCGCGAAGATTCGAGATTGCAGCCAACCAACCCGTATTCGGCCACCAAGGCTGCAATTGACTTGCTCATCAATGCCTATCAACAGTCGTACGGCCTTCATATCTCGATAGTGCGCCCGAACAACTTGTACGGACCAAGGCAGTACCCTGAAAAGATCATTCCCTTGAGCATACGTTGTTTGAGCGAGGGGCGCAAGGTTCCCGTGCACGGCAACGGCTCAAACTTGAGGCATTACTTACATGTGAGCGATTTTTCCCGTGCATTGGACATCATTTGGCATAAAACTGTTGACGGAGTGTACAATGTGGGGACAGAGGAGGAAACGAGTACCTTGGAGGTCGTTAAACTAGTGTTGAGTCTGACTCAAACGGGAGTGGAGAATGTGATACAGAGTCTGAATCTAATGGAGGAGGGCGTGCTAATATCTTCCTTTGTTGAATTAATTCCCGATCGCATGTACAATGACAAGCGGTACTCGTGTGATCACACCAAAATCTACGAATTGGGCTGGAAGCCAACGATAAGTTTGAAGAAAGGGATCAGGATGTTGGTCGAATATGAGAAGCGAGAGGGGCATATGAGTGGGAGGTGTGGGTGTTCAACGAAGTAATACGGTGCCTCGAACTGGTGATCAAGATGTGTTATTGGATACAATATACCAATATCTATACATATCATTGATACAATATACCAATATCTATACATTTCATATATAATATACCAATATCTATACATTACAATGATACAATATACCAATATCTATACATTTCATCGGATATATACCAATATTTCTATAACACTCATCGGATATATACCAATATTTCTATAACACTCATCTGACAATGTCACGCTCACTCCTATACCATCTCCCCGACCTTCGTGTCAAACAACTGCGACTTGATCGGCATATCCAAAGAATAAAACGGGTCCTTCATCACGTAGTCGGAATACAAAACGTACAATCGCCTAAACACCTCACCAGCCTGTTCGTGCTGTTTCAGCAACTCGCCCTTGCTGGCGTTGCTCGACATGCCCTGACTCGTATTCTCGCTAGCAAGCGGCTGTAGGTTGTGCACCACAGGGTTTGGCGACGTGGTGATGATGAACTTCAACCCCGTCAATGCCTGGAATATGTACAAGTTGAACAAGTCGGTTTCTAGGCTTTTCAATCCCGAGTGGTTTGTGTCGGGGTTCTGCACCTTACCCGTGGATATCACAGAGCTGTTTGCAATCGCGTTCTGCTCCGTTGTGTTGGGCTGTCTCCCATCGACCACCGTAGGGGTCAATCTGGCTCCAATCGCGTGCACTCCATGTAGTGTTCCTGCTAGCACTAAGTAGTCGTTGGCCGAAAGCCGCTTCAAGCCTGGGTTGAAGTCGTTCTGGTAAATTAGTCCTCCGGCTTTGTTAAGGATGTAGATTGAGTACACCTTCATTGTTGATGAAGGTTAGGGAAGCAAAAAAAAAAAGGAACTTCCCCACCAGGACTCGAACCTGGAATCTTCTGGTTCCAGAAGTGGTTACTTATCGTAGCCAGACGCCTTGACCATTGGGCCATGAGGAACGAAGTTCACACAAAAGATTATTGAGCGTGGACTATATAGGAAGAAGATTAAACGACTCCTTTGGATACAGGAAAGGTATTCAATATGAAAAGAATCATGTTTTGGATAGGCAGAGGATGTTCCCTTTACAAGTGATGGTACCTTACTCTTGTTGCAAGTAATGGATACCCTATTTCGTCACTCTTCCATCACTTTCACATGCTAATCTCCCGAATGTGCAATTCTCTTGCGGCCAGGATCCTACTGCATACAGTTTTTGCAGCCAAGATGCCATGCAATGTTCAGTCGGTCTCGATAGCAGAGGTCTGAGCCGTTCAATGGATGGCACATTAGCCAGTCATTGTGCGGCGAGTTCAGTGTTGAAGCTGATGCTAGTGTAGAAGACCATCATAAATATCGCAGATGTATCCGGTGTGGATGCATTACGCCAACTATGACCCCAATTACTGACCTTCACACTATCGAAGAGTTGAGAAACTTTTCCAAATCCAATTGCCTATCGGTGGTCTACTTCCACTGTGATGACTGTGAAGAATGCCTGGTTTTTGCGCCTATTTACCACTCGTGGGCAAAGCGATACGCAAGTACTCAATGGGCCAAGTTCAACATTGGTCGTCTCTCCTTCCAGAAGAGCATGCGTGCTCACGCACTGTCGACCTTTCTATTCTTTAAGAACGGACAGAAGTTGGTTCGTGGAGAAGACGCAGATGTAACGGCTTTGAGAGAGTCAATTATTCGTTACTATATGACGCACGATCCTGATGAAAGGTCTGTTTCCAATCGTAAACGGCGGAGAATAGTGTAATAAAAGTCTACAATTGCGTCCAATTAGTGTAGATCTAGAGAACGACAAAACTGTGGAATCTCTTTTGACTGTGTCGACTGTCCATGAATTCATTGTGAGCTTTATGTAAACAAACGTGTAATGACGATTCCACTATTTTGGTGCCGTACTGTGGTGAGGCTCGAGCTTAATTTGCCGCACGAGGATGGGGCGAAAGAAATCAGGAATTAGTATTTAAGGAGAGCTTTTTCCTCGAAATCACCCGTAGGGGGCCATAAAGAGGACAATAATCATACGAGTTCAAGTAGGTAGCTTTCATAAAGATGTAGTTGGATCATGAAAGTGCTCTCGATGTAATAGGATCATAGAGTACTTTTCCGATGTAGTAGGATCATGAAGGTGCTCTCTCACGATATTGTTATGCTAAAGAATTGAAGAACTATTTTGAGTACTATTAAACCAGTACCGCTGTTGCCATCTTGAATCTTCCCTAGAGTCGTTTCGATTTGACAAGATGTGATCCTCCCTTCTCAAACAGCGGAGACCCTTATCAGTGTTTATGTTTCAAAATGTAAACAAAAACATCACTGCGGCCAGGATAGCGTCCTGCACATAACTTATTTTCGCAGCCATTCAATTCAGCAAGTAGCAGAGCAAGAGCTACGGATAGCACAGGTTCGAGCCATTCAATGATTGGAACATTGAGCCGTTCAATGAAGGGCTTATGAATGAACTCTTAGCTGAACTACGAGAGTTCCCGGGCCTATAAAATGTTCATCTTGACCCACACTCACTCAGCAATGACTGTCATTACTGAAATCACCTCCATGGACCAAATCGAGAATTTCGCTGCTTCGGACAAACTAACTGTCCTTGACTTTTATGCTGATTGGTGTGCGCCATGTCAGGTTTTCTCTCCAATTTACGACTCTTGGGCCGAAAGGTACCCCGAAATCCAATGGGCTCAATGCAATGTTGACGAGTGCGGACTGGTTGCAGACGCCCACGAGATCCAATCCATGCCGAGCTTTGTTCTTTACAAACACGGGATAAAGTTGCAGCTTATTCTTGATGCTGATATCAGGCTTTTACGCAAGATTATATATGAGCACTCAGGAGTCGACATCCGTCCTCGCAAATAAACAACGACTATACTACGTGTAATTACTACTAATATTTTGCCTTTAAAATACTCTTCTTTTTGCCCTTAATTGAAACTGCTAATATTTTGCCTTTAAACTACTCATCCTTTTACATCAAACTACTCACCTTTACTCATCTTTTTGCCTTAACCTACTCACCTTTTGCCTCAACTACTAATCTTTCTGCCATAATTGAAACTAAATCAAAAACTGATATACTATTTGAACTTTTCTGGTTAGTCAAACTGATACCTTATCTTGGAACCGTAAACACTACCCTTCTTCAAGATCACCTGACTCTCCCACTCCTTCTCGTTGATGGCGTTGGTGAACCGGCCTGGCTCAACGCAGAACCCGCATCTTGCTCCAAAGCCCTCGGTGTCGGTGAAGTCGCCAGTGTAGAACTGGAACGCGGGCTCTGTCGACAGTACCACCAACTTTGAGCCTCCGTTCTCAGCCTCACAAAGCGCCTTCAATGGAAGCCCACGTGTATCGAGTTGGCTCTCCTGCGATACCACGAAACAGTTGTCGAACGGCTTGTCCTTGGAGAGTTGGAACTTTTCGTCCTTGGATATCTGCAGCGACTTGACTATCTTCCCCGTTGGGATGTTCGTCTCTGGGTCAAGCTCCAAATGCTCATCCACGTGCAAGGTAACTGTAGTCCCGTCAGTTGTGGCGGCGTTCGTGAGGTTGAAGTAAGCGTGGTTGGTGAGATTCACCACGGTCTGCTCTCCAGAGATGAGCTCTCCAGTGAAGTCAATGTCAAGAGCATTTTGCCCCACAATGTATTCCACCAAAACCTGCAAAGCGCCTGGGAACCCGTCGTTACCATCCGCATCGTTGGCCAAGAACTTCACACTGAAGGTCTCGCCGATCTTCTCGACAACCGGTCCGTAGAAGTACTGCTTGTTGAGACCATTGTTCCCTGAATGAAGGCAGTTACCGTTGTTGTTCTTGGTGACAGCGTACTCCTTTCCACCGAGAGAAAAGGTACCGTCGCTGATGCGGTTGGCAACCCTTCCAACAGTGGCACCAAAAAGTGGGTTCAGAGCGAGCTTGTACTGGCTTCCCTTGGTAAATCCACATACAAACTCCTGACCCTTGTAAGAGGCACTCACTATCAGCGCACCGTAGTTGGCAAACTTGACAGTGAGGTCACCGTTGGTAATTTTGTGGAGTCTGCTCTCCTCGACACCCTCCTCAAAAAAGCTCCACTTGTAGCCACCGAGTTGGAAGCCAAAGGGGTTCTTTTCGGTAAAGCGCCACAAGTCGCGACAGGCCGTCTCAATGTCGAGCTCAGCGTGCCACTGCAACTCCTCGTTGGCTCTTTTTGGATTCGCGGTCAAGTCCAAAACATCACCAGCCCTCCGCCCAGTCACCTCGTAGGGAAGCTCTCTGCCAACAGCCTTACAGAATGCGTGGTAGACGTCAAAGACAGTGGAGCCCTTACCGGTTCCCAAGTTCCACTCTCTGTAAATACCCTTGTCGCCGAGGTGCAAGAGGTACTTCAACGAGGCAATGTGGCCGCGGGCCAAGTCGATAACGTGGATGTAGTCTCTGATTGGGGTACCGTCGTGCGAGTCGTAGTCGCTGCCGAAAACGGACAACTTCTCACGTCTGCCAGTGGCAACCTGCGCCAAGTACGGAAGAAGGTTGTTGGGGATTCCCAATGGGTCCTCACCAAGCAATCCAGAGGGGTGGGCACCCATTGGATTGAAGTATCTCAAGATGGCAACCTGCCACGAAGGCTCACTGACCTGTAGATCGCGCATAATGCACTCAATCATGTGCTTCGTGCGGCCGTATGGGTTGGTTGGGTCCATGGGACAGTGTTCTGGGATGGGAATCATCTCGTTGTTGGGGAACCTGGTCACGTCACCGTAGACAGTAGCACTGCTGCTGAAAACAACGGTCTTGACCGAGTATTTCTGCATGACCCCAAGCAAACAGAGAGTTCCGGTAATGTTGTTGTTGTAGTAGTCCAATGGGATCTTGGTGGACTCACCCACCGCTTTCAAAGCGGCAAAGTGGATGACACCAACTATGTTGAACTTTTCAAACACCTCCGAAAGCTTCTCGGGGTTGCACACGTCGACCTCGACGAATGGTACCTTCTTCTGGACAATGTACTCGATACGGCTCACAGCGTCGTAGCTCGAATTGACCAAGTTGTCGGCAATCACAACATCGTAGCCGTTCTGGATGAGTTCCACAACAGTGTGAGAGCCAATGTATCCCGCTCCGCCTGTCACTAAGATGTAGTTTGTCATTTTGTTTGTTTGGTTTTGATTGTTGAGTGGTGCGAACCAACCTCATATATAGTTCCTATGTAGAGGAAAAAATGCAACGTTGCAATTTTTCCTGGATTCCTATTTTTTTCACCTGCACACGGCCAGATGGCGGCGTTCTTTGTGTTAAAACCTAAAAAAAACAATTCTTCCGAGATGGAAGAGGAATCCCCACAAAACTCTGCGGTTGTTAATTTTCTTCGACAACCTCTATGTAACGTTTCATCCCGTTTGCCAAAAATATGGATAAGTCTCGCGAGCCCCGACCCCCAAGTAAATCTTTCCATTCGTATAGTTCTGCAAACACCGAAAATAGTCACATGTGGAGTGAAAATATTATGCCTGGATCGCAAATTCTTGGAGGAACATAGCACTGACGATACGGCGATTCTCGTGGCAGGCTGGTGGGTGGTTTGTTGAGCTCGAAGGTTTTAAGTGGTAAAAGTAGACTAGCTCTAAGGCTTCAGAAGTAGTAAAAGAGACTATTATTTTCTTTAATGACTAATTTTAAATACACTCCCCTCAAACGTCCACTATTCCCTAACGGAAAACTCCGTCTTCTTCTAGAAATCCATCTCCGTTGCGCTTTTGTGGATATCGGGCTCTGAAACTAAACTTCACAAAATCCCAACAAATGATGGCGAGTGTGAAACGAGCCCAAGCGATTCCTCCGTTTATTTTTGCTGGTTCATCATTCGACTGGCTTTTCCCCCAGAACACGAGGTATTTCGATAAGTCCGTGACCCTCCGACGTGTTTTAGTTCAAGAAAAGTTCAATAGTCATGCAAAACACTCCAACAGTCTATCTTGGCGACCCTGCCTCCATCCGTTGAAAATACTCTATGAAACGTTGTACTGCTCTTTTCACGTGTTGATCGTAAAATCCTCGCGTCATAATTGTTTGGAATGACAACAATGTATCGGCAAACGCAATCCCGAGAACTAATACGGTTTTTGCATATCCCCGCCATTCATGAGCGTACCTGTGCTTCTGTGCTCTAAAAGCAACGGGCAAGAAAAATAACCCCTCCGTCTTTCATGCAGACAGAGGAATTTCCTCTTTGGACTGCAGAAAATGGAGAAAAAATATCAAACCAGAAATTTCGAGTGTAACGTTACAGAGGTCGCGAGAGCTTGGAAGTTGGGCTGTTTTTTTTTACAAAAGGTGTCTCATGACAGAAAGTGTTTTTAAGGATTGAAACTGCTAGGATTGTTCAAACAAAAATCACAATTGAGTCGACAGTTACCTTCCTAGATTCAGTTAGACCAAAAAAAAAGTTATCAATGTTTGTTCCCACTTACCACGACCTCGATTTCTACGCAGACCCCGCAATCAACCGCGTGCGGTACGATGCGTTGGTATCGACCTTCTCGGCCAACTTCCAGGGCCAGAAGCCAAAGTTCTTTGCCCGCTCACCCGGGCGCGTGAACTTGATCGGTGACCACATTGACTACAACTTTTTCCTGGCTCTCCCCATGGCCATTGACGTTGATGTCGTTGCGGCGGTTGGCACCAACAACTCCCACGAGATTGTGTTGACAAACACCAGTGAGGAGTTCCCCCAGCGCACGATTGAGTTGCCGTCAGACGGGTCTGCTGTCACGATTGACAAGGGCAACTTCTCGTGGGCGAGCTACTTTGCCTGTGGGCTCATTGTAGCACGCGAGTACATCTTGAGAAAATCCGGCAAGGACAAGGTGCAGCTCGTTGGTATGAAGCTCTGCTTTGACGGCACTGTACCCACTGGTGGTGGACTTTCTTCCTCCGCTGCTTTCTGCGTTGCTTCCACTCTTGCGGTGCTCAGGGCCAACGGCATCACCGAAATCTCCAAAAGCGACCTCACCGAAATCACCGTGGTGAGTGAGCACTACGTGGGCGTGAACACCGGTGGTATGGACCAGTGCGCGTCGATCTACGGAGAGACTTCCAAGGCTTTGTTGGTGCAGTTCCGTCCCAAGTTGGTGGGAGTGCCGTTCCAGTTGCCGAAATTGGAAGATGAGCTTGTTTTCCTCATCACCAACAGTCTTATGGTGGCAAACAAGCACGAGACTGCCCCCATTCATTACAATTTGAGGGTTGTGGAGATGGCCATTGCAGCTGACGTGATTGCGAAGAAGTTCAACTTGGACACCCCGCGCGACTCAAATGCAGACACCCCCACTTTACGCGGTGTAATGGACGCGTATTTTGCGCAGCACTCGCACGAATCCCCGTGGGACGGAAACGACATCAGTGTCGGTGTCACACGCATGAAGAAGATGGAATCTGTTGTTGAACTGGTTTTCGCCAACAAGACGGGATACACTGAGGCCGAGGCCGCGCAGTTGCTTGGGGTCAGCGGGGAGCAGTTCAAGACCGACTACTTGTCCAAGGTTGTGGTCAGGTTCGATATTTTGAAGCTCTACCAGCGTGCCAAGCATGTTTACTCTGAGTCGTGCAAGGTCTTGGAGTTCCTTGACACTTTGCGTTCTTACTCTGGAGACGAATCTGGATTCCTCGACAGAATTGGAGAGATCATGAACTCCTCACAGGAGTCGTTGGACAAGCTCAACGAGTCGTCCAACGCAACGTTGAACCGCATCTGCGAAATCTCGTTGGCAAACGGCCTGTACGGCTCGCGTGTGACAGGCGCGGGCTGGGGCGGTAGTGTTGTACATGTGACCACCAAGCTGAGGTTGAGCGGGTTGATTAAGAAGTTGGAGGACGATTACTACCGCAAGGAGTACCCTGGGATCACCGAGAGGGAGTTACGTGAGGCCATTGTGGTGAGTTCTCCTGCTGCTGGTTCGTCTATTGTTGAGTTGTAAATAGAAAATGAACGAACGAACGTGAGCAAACGAACGTGAACGAAGTGAACGAGAGTGAGTGAACAAGTGTAGCGAACAGGGTAGTGAACAATTGTTGTGAACAGTGTAATGAACACTTGTTGTGAACAGCGTAGTGAACAATTGTTGTGAACAGCGTAGTGAACAATTGTTGTGAACCTAATCGAAGAGTGCTAGTACACTCTACGTAAGTGATTGTAGTAGAGTGTGAATAACAGTAGTAAATTGACAGCCTACTGATGATTTCCAAATCATGGCATCTTTCCTAAAATGCTCTCGCATACTTAAATTAATGACACAGATTTTGGCACCACTATTCGGCGAAATTTCCCCGAATGCCACGGATTTCCCCGAATTATCGTACAACTGGTATAGACTGTTGAATTGCCACTACAAACACACACTTACTTATTTTCAATTATCATTGAATGCCAATTGCCAGAATGCAAATTATCGTTACGGAATACACACTTCTCACATCACACCAACCTACTCTCACTCTTGCGCTCGCAGTGTGCTAATCTACAATCCATACAATCTCCGCCATCTCGTACAATCTTCTCTCTACCCCTTACCCCAAAGTTTATCCGATTTTTTCCGTCGGACTTTAGTCACCGATCTTCTCCATAGAGAAGTGGGCCAATCGGCCACGAGCGCTCCAGAATGACTCCATTAAACTCCAGAACATATACGCCATTTGAAAGTAGACGTTTCATCAATGAGAGCGAGTGACCAATGGCGCCACAAATGAACGTTTCAAGTTCTTACCAAATGTGTTCAGCCTTTCGTGTTTTTCAAAGTCCGATTTTTGGAGTCATGGAAATTCACCCGAAGTTGCCCTGCGTTGTGAGTTTTGCCCAGACATAGAATTCGAAAGGACCGATTGGAGGAATAGGAGGCTAATGAGACAACAAGTGAGATGTATAATGATTCCAGCCTATAGTAGGCCCCCCAAAATCTTGACTATCAAACCGTAGACTATCTAGACTATCAAACGTAGACTATCAAACGTAGACTATATAGACTATCAAACGTAGACTGTCTAGACTATCAAACCGTAGACTATCTAGACTATCGAACCGTAGACTAGAATAATGACCTCTTGGCTATGACAGTCTGTAGTCTTCATGAATCACCATGACGTAGACTTGATACGAAATACATCCCTTCTTAGCACGAAATACTTTACTTGCCCTAATCTGCCATCGCCCCTTTTCTATCTGCCATCGCCTTCCCCTTTGCTAACTCCCACTGCCGCCCTCTCTCATGTGCGGAAATTCTCGGAGCTTTTTTCCCAATCACACGATGTATGGACTGATGAAATCAGGCGGTGTGAAATCATCCGATGCGGAACAAAAAAAGAAAAGTATTGTGTATCGTATAAAAATGAATTCAAGGTATCGAAACTTAAATCCATATACAACATGACACTCGCCTTCCTACCCCTAATTGAGCCCGATCAACACACCATGCAGACAGCCCACCACATTGAGCACGCACCCCATATGCTCCAAAGCCTCGACGGCCAGTACATTACCCCGAACCTCAGGTTCATACGAAAGATAGGCGCTGGCACCTATGGCCTCATATACCTCGTTGAGGACGTCTACACCGGGCAGCAGTTCGCGGCCAAGCTCATCCTCAAGGAGCTGTCGTCGAACCCCGCGCACCAGGTCAAAGACCCGGGTGCAAACAAAAAATACATACACGAACAAATATTGCAGTACTTTTCGCAGCCAAACATCAACGCATCGCAAATCCCGTTGGCCGACGTGGCCCACTTGGGCAAAACATGCCCATACTTGCGCGAGGTTGCCTTGCACCTCGTGGTACACGAGCACAAGAGCGTCGCCACCATCCACCAGGTGTGGAGCTTGGACGACTTTGCCATGGCCATCTTGATGGACTACTTCCCCCAGGGCGACTTGTTCACCAACATCATCGACCACCAGATCTTTGTGAACCGCCCGGCGATGATGAAGAGCGCAATGTTGCAGTTGATCGACGTGTTGCAGTTCTGCCACGACAGGAGCATTTTCCACTGCGACCTCAAACCCGAGAACATCATGGTCAGATTCAACCCCGAGGAGGACAGAATCCGCTTGAGTTTGATTGACTTCGGCTTGGCCATGGACACGCCGCTCATCTGCTGCAACGCCTGCAGAGGACTGAGCTTCTACATGGCACCAGAGCGCATCACCAACTACTCCACCAACTCGTGGGTGAATCTGAAGCTCGACCTCGAGCAGTTCCACTGCTCGCCGTGTGGAAATGCCGTCAACCAGTCCAACTGCTTGTACTTTCCCACCAAAGCTGGTGACATATGGCTGCTTGGGGTTTTGTTCATCAATATCCTGTGCTCGCGCAACCCGTGGCCAATTGCGGCTATCGAGCCTCTGGCAGGCACCAGCCACAAAGATGTGTTCCAGGCATATATGATCCGTTGCGAGAAGAGCATATTGCGGTCTATTTTGCCAATATCGCTCTCGTTCAACCGGGTGCTCAACACCATTTTTCAGTTGAGCCCCAACGACCGCATACCGCTCGCCGACTTGAGGCGAGAGATCGCCAAGTGCGACTTTTTCAACGACAACAAGCAGTTGCTCACGCCAACGCACCTGTCGGACGACTTGGATGTGTATGGCAAATAAATAGAATAGGTAATGAATAATGGGATGGAGATTAATAAGTAGAAAGGATTTATTAGATGTATGAATGAGGTTTGTTCAGAAGGTATGAATAAGGTTTGATAAAGTGGACAGACTTGAATTAGAGATGGCGTGAATAAGGTTTGACGAGGCTAGTAGATAAATATGATAGCATTTCAGCCCGGAGTGGTGCGATCAGACTTGAATCAATAAGGTTCGAGCTAGTCCCAAAATTTAATGGAATAAAGTTTCATCAGAAGGATTAATGTCTTGACAGACTACTAACGATAAGGTTTGGATAGTATGGCCTAAAATAGTGTCTCTTTTTGTGGAATGTCGCCAAAAGAACAAAGAGACGACTCGGCTACGAGTAAATTCTAACCTCCACATCGCGCCGGCGCTTTTTCAAGGGGATCTGCAAGATGAGACCCTTTTAGAACGTTATTGACTCTCGTTTTGACGTTATTAAAAAACTGGCGCATATGTAACGTTTCATTGCAGCAACCACGGTAATATTTTCTGTCACGTGGATTTAAATAATATGCTATGCTTACCGTTGAGGCACGGACTGATGCTTTGCATCCCGAAGAACTCTCGAAGCTGTAACGTTATGATCAGAAGGGTCCTGGGCCGTTTTTTCATGAAGACTCTGAAGCTTTTTTTCAGTTTTGCATACTTTGCAGCCAGTCCATTTTCAGTGAGCATATTTAAGAAATGAGACAGGATGGAAAAACTTGCGTGTTTCATGGGGTGGGACATCGCCGTTTCCACTTAACATCGTAATTGTAGGATGTCGCATGATGTGATCATATGGCACGATAGTTGCAGACATCAGAAGTAGAAGGCTTGTTTGCCATCATTCAGGACAACACTCCTAGCAGGGTGGCATTTTATGCAGCTCCTGCTTTTGAGGCATTCGGGTGAAATTCCGCAATCAAATACGTACTATCGAAACGCAATCAAATTTAGGTTTGTCCGGATGACGGCGTTCCATCATCGATTCATTTAGGATTGCTTGCATTCCCTTTGTATCTGCACTCCAACGGGGCTTTCGGTAAGTGTGGGGTTACCATCCTATTGTGGAAAAACAGGGAGATTAACGTTATTCCGGTGTGGAATGAATATCCGACTGGGGTGTTTTTCGTGACCTTCAAGAATAAATCTAGTTGTACTTGTGAGCGAGCCTGGTTGAATAAATACTTTACTTGTGAAGAGAGTCTAGAACGGCTTGGTCAAGTTTAGGTTGACTTTAATGTGGCCCGAACGTTCCGCTAGACAGTCTTACCAGAAAGGGATGGTGGGGAAGACTATGGGGCTTAGAAGAAAATAAATTCCGTCAGGTAATTTAAGCAACCGCACATGGCGATGACTTGAGGGGATGAAGGAAATGCTATGAAAAACAAAAGGAATGAGAAACCTTCAAATGTAGGTTTTATAGTAATGAGAAAATATGGGCCTTATAGGGAACTGATTCCTGCACTCTTATTCATTAGGAAACTGATTCCCTCTACACTCTCAAACTATTCATTATATTAGACACGGCTATGGTCAACAAACCCGCACCTGATTAAATCAAACCTTCTCAGCAGAAGTCTCAACGGGCTTCTCCTCATCACTGGAAGCAGACTGCATAACACCACCTCTGTTCTCCTCGTGGGTGTTGGACAACTTTCCAGCCAACTCGAGGTCGGACAAGATAGGAATGGTTGGCTGCCACTTGGCAGAGCGCCACGCTGGAACACCTTCGTCCCACATCTGTCCAATCTCCTCCAATCTCTTGCCCTTGGTCTCTGGGAAGCCAAAGTAGACGTGCACAGCCATGCAGAAACAGCACACGGCGTAGATGATGTAAGTCTTCCAGGTGATGTTGGCGAACGACGATGGAGTGTACATGGCAATGGCAAAGTTGAACGCCCAGTTGGCAGCGGTGGAAACACAGGCACCTCTCTGTCTGGAAGCAGAGTCACCCCAGACCTCTGAACAGTAGACCCAGATACCCACACCCCAGGTCAGCGCAAACGAACACACAAACAAGTAGCAACACGCAATGACACCCTTGGCAGCCGCAGACTCGGTGTCTGGGATTCTAATTCTAACAGTCTCGTTTCCGGCCAAGCCCTCGATGGGCTCGGAGTAGGTCGCAAGCAAACCAGCAACACCAAACTGAAATGCCATCATCATGAGGGCACCACCAATGAGAAGTGGTCTTCTACCAATCTTGTCCATGAGGAAAAGGGCTGGGATGGTCATGACGGTGTTGAGAACGTACTGAATGGAGGAGGCCACCAAGTTGGCGTCTCCCTTGTACCCGGCCATGTCGAAAATGTAGACAATGTAGTACATCATGACGTTCATACCGGTCAACTGCTGCCAGATCTGAGCAAAAACAGCGGTGAAGGTTCTGTAGATGTACTTTCTCTTGAAAAGATCGAGGTAGGTGAAAGCCTTGATGTTTTCTTCGACAAGAATCTGCTCCTTGATCTCGGAAATCTCAATGATGACGTCTGGGTCCTGTCTGTTACCCTTGGCCTGGGTCTGCGCAACAATCTCCTCAGCGTCGTCCCAGTAGCCCTGCTTGGCCAACCATCTAGGCGACTCTGGAATGAAAAAGCACCCAAAGAAGAGCACCAAACCTGGCACAATCTGGAGACCCCAGGCGATTCTGAAAGAACCAACAGCGTTGATGAAGTGAAGACCGTAAGAGATGTAGAACATGATGAGAATACCGAGCGTGACAGAGAGCTGGAACAAACCACCAATCATACCTCTGATCTTACGTGGAGCCAACTCGGAACCGTAGACGGGAGCAACAGAGGAACCCAAACCAACACCGAAACCAGCAATAATACGGCCTGCCATCAACTGCGCCCTGTCCTGAGAAGCAGACTGAATAGCAGCACCAACCATCCAGAAGAAGGCACAGAGCATGAGCGAGGCTCTTCTTCCGAAGGGCTCAGACACGAAAGACGACACAATGGAACCAAAGAACGATCCCAAGGCCATACACGAGGTGATGAAACCCTGGATCACGGAGCCAGGGTGGTCGAAGAATCTGAGGTATGCTGGGTCACCGACAAACGCCGACATGGACGAAATGTCGAAACCAAACATCATACCCGAGATACACGAGATGGAAGCAATGACGTACACATTGTGGATGTTAGGTGTTTTGTCAAGGAAGTTTCTGAATTTAAGGGCCGAGCCCACAAGCTTTTCTTCGTATCCCATTATAGTTGAGTGGAGAATATCTGGGGAATAAAAATGGGGAAATCTGGTATGGTTTTATACCCCAGACCCATAGTACCTCCATGCAAACATTGTTAGAGGGTCACCCCAAAACGGATGCAAAAGGTGTTTTTGTGTTCAAAAGCAAAAAAAATTTCTCAATGACAATCTACAAAGTTTTGTGGTCAAGAGGTATCCGGGAAGACTGAACATCTCCTCGTTACGAGAAATGTCATCACCAGTTTGCCCGTAGTCGGGTGTGACCTTGTCAGTGTCCTGTGGATATCTCTCCACCAAGCGGTGATATGGCTTTTAGGTTGATACGTGCGCGACATAAGCTGCATTCATGCAGGAAGAGTATGTGCACTGGGATTACTTTTCTTTTTCCTTCAAAATCTGTGTCTCACCCCAGGCCATCGCTCAAATGCATCCCCACCTCCGAATCTGATGTGTTTCTGTCGGCATCACTGACGGTTGAGCACAAAGCCGCTTTTCTGGGCCGTATTCAGAATTTCATGCAACTCGAGTGCGCGGCGTTATGAAGCTGCTGTCTATAGACGTGCTCTGTTTCTGGTAACTACAGTCTCTAGGTTCAGTGTTCAAAAATCTATTTTCAGCAGCTAATAAAAGATAAATTATTTCTACCGAGATTAAGACACCAGTTGCCCCCCTTGCCCTATTTTCGCACGGATAAATATAGCCAAAAAAATATCTCCGCATTTCCCCAGTTTTTGTCTGCCTGCGTGGCGCTTCTTTCCAGACAAATTCATTTTTTCCACCTCACGCAACATATTTTCCCGTCACATTTGTGGCTAGCAGCAGAGGTCCGCCTATAATCGAGAAGTTTGCCGAGATTTAGGGAAATTTGGCAATGAGAAATACAACGTTACATTGTCCAGGTTTCCAATCGAGAAAATTACGATTATGTGTATGCGAAAGATCGTAGAAGTGAGTCAGGAACGACTTAAAAGTGGGGGTGTTTTTTGGACGACTGATTTCACCTCGTTCGTGAGCACTCCGAAAAAGAAATGTCCGAAATACTCCCGTAATACAAACCATCGTGAGCACTATGCATGATTCGAAATTGCCCCGATTGCTTGTTGGGTAGTACGAGACCTGTAATACGCTCATACAAGGGCTCAGCATTATCTCATGATACTGGAATGCTGGCATGATTTTCGTCAACTTGGAAATTGGTAATAGGTGAACATGATGTAGATGATTGTATGGTGGGTTTGTGCATGTTATCATATAATCGCTTTCACCACTTTTTTTTCAACGGTAAGCGCCGTGGCGCAGTGGAAGCGCGCAGGGCTCATAACCCTGATGTCCCCGGATCGAAACCGGGCGGCGCTATTTTTAAAGATCTTGTTTTTGACATTTTGTACAGAGCTTAACTGTTTTGAGTGAGTGGAGGATATTTTGGCACATCCTTATACTTGCTTTGGATGTTATGTACAACAGATAATGGGTTTGCGAGAAAAATCAATTTTGATTTCCCAAGCATCTCCATGTAATGTTATGATTTCCTTGTATCATACTTAGCATCTTCATTTGATGTCTATTCTTTGTATCCTTCCAAGTAATCGGCTTCGACACTTAGATGCCATCCTTTTTGCCATTTTCCAACTTTCTCCCTAATTCTTACAAAAATCATCCCTCCTCAACATGACCCTACGTACAAACCTCTTGACGCAACTCCATAAAACAATTGCAATCCTACCCAGTCCACTCATACCCAGTCAACTCATACCCAATCGGTGCCTCGCAGTTTCCGATTACCTAAGTCAAAAAAAAAGCATCGCATCTCAAATCTCCACTATGTCCAACAAACGCGTCAAGCTCAATATGAAAATCTGCACGCACTCTGGATCTTTCCACGCCGACGAGGCCCTTGCGATCTTTATGATCAGACTCCTCCCACAGTACTCGCTGGCTGAACTCATCCGCTCCCGAAACCCCGCCGATTGGGAGAGCAGCGACATCGTCATCGATGTTGGTGGCAAGTACGATGGCGAAAAGTTCTTTGACCACCACCAGCGTGAGTTCCAGGACACCTTCTCCGACAGCTACAAAACGCGCTTGAGTTCTGCGGGTTTGATCTACAAGCACTTCGGCAAGGATATCATCGCACAGGAGTTGAAGTTGGAGGCCACCGACGCCAACGTGGAGCTCTTGTACCAGAAGATGTACAAGGAGTTCATCGAGTCCTTGGACGCCAACGACAACGGTGTGAGTAACTACTCCCTTGAGATTGAGCAGACCAAGAAGTTCAACGACAGAAACATCAAGTTGCCGTCTCTTGTCTCGCGCTTCAACCCCAGCTGGAACACCAACCCAACTGATGCCGACTTTGACAGACAGTTCTTGAAGGCCAGTGAGTTGATGGGCATGTCCTTCTTGGGCTTGTTGGGCGACTACGGCAACTCGTGGTTGCCAGCCAAGACCCTTGTGGAGGAGGCTTTCAAGAGCAGATTCGACGTTCACGAGAGCGGTGAGATCATGGTGTTGGAGAACTACTGCCCATGGAACTCTCACTTGTATGGCGTGGAGAAGGACAACAACAAGGAGGGTGAGGTCAAGTTTGTTCTCTTCCAGGACACCAGCTCGAAGTGGAGAGTGTCCACTGTGTCTGTGGCTCCAGGCTCTTTCGACTTCCGTGTGGGCTTGCCAGATGAGTTGAGAGGCTTGAGAGACGAGGCTTTGTCTGAGAAGAGTGGGATTGAGGGCTGTATATTCGTGCACGCTGCTGGTTTCATCGGCGGTGCCAACCTGAAGGAGGGTGTCTTCCAGTTGGCTTTGAAGGGTTTGGGGAAGTAGATTTGGTAATAAAAGAACTAGCGTAAGTGGGTTTCAGTAGTTTAAAGATCTGGGGATTTTTGTAATGATGATAAGTGAACACGAGCGAAGCCAATGTGAACCGAGATCAGTAAGGAACTGTTTTAGTGACAATGGGCAAGAGTGAAAAGCAAGGCGACGAAGGCAGTAGGGATGATAGTGTACATAAGCAAAAAACAAAAACGATGATGAGTGTCCATGAGCAAAGTGAATGGTGAATGTGAAGGTAAAAGTGCCAGATTTAATGAGTGAACAGAGAACATGATTGAGGGAACATGACTCAAGTGATGATTCTAAAGGTTGAAAAACTGCATGGGTCGCCATCACTGAACTTCTAACCGACTTGAATCGATGCTGTCTAAATCGGACGATAGCGTATTTAATCAGATCAAGATTCAGGTTCTTGACCATGAATTTTCAATTTGCGAATTGGAGCATAACCGGTCTTCTGCGTTATGACCTTTACGCTTACCGGAAATTATCTTCAATGATATATTCTACAATGTACCTCGTTAGCTTTATAGCTCATCTGAAAACGTCTTCTCTTTTTGAATTATACCTCACCTGTCCAATATCTTCACACTTGTTCTTCTCAATTTATTAGCCGCTAATTTACCCTATCGGAACTTGACGGCGAAGTGTTCTTGTGTATTTAGTGTCGAGAGGGGAAACAATTGACTTTGAATCACGAATCATATCGTGACCTGCTACAAATGGTGTTCGGCGAATTTACATGATCTCCGATTCTGTATTCGATTCTTGAATTTCCGGTGATTTCAATTGGATGCGAGCTCAGTTACAGTGCAGTTCAATTAGTACAATTGAAGTCAATTATATCCCATACGCAAATCTCCCAAACAATACTCCAGAACGACCTCATGTATCAGTGCTAATCACCATGTTACATACGTCAAGTTTAATGCACACCCGACAGACCAGCTTAGATAAGATTGCAACAGATTGCAACCCATGGTCTGTATATCATTGATTCGGGGCGAGAATTACTCAGCATAGAACCTGGAATATTCCCCAAATTCTATCCATCAAATCATATCACACGAATAATTCACTTGATATTCTAGCTCATTCTCATCACTTTCCCATGTTCCTGTATTCCTGCAAACACTGATTACCTCAAAGCCCCTATCTATTCGGATTTGCAGCTCCATGGCTTTGCGTTGCACATCCGCGCTTCCCAATCAGGAAAGATATGCGCCTCCGCACTGACCTGCCTCGGGAAGGTACCATTTCTATGAACCAGTCCTAGGTGAACACCACGAAACATGTACACCCAATACCTAGATGAATACCACAGATGATACACATCATCAATGTGCGTGCTGGAACGAGCCACTTGGTCAGTTAAGCCCATTCTTATCTGATTACATAATCAGATATTCACTTTCCCGATTTGGTCTGATAGGGTCTTATCGAGTGGAAAATATAAAAGGTACGTGATAGCGCGAATTTATTATACTCCAATACAACAATTCTAATTACAATGTCCTTCTCCGATTACGTTTCCGATTCCTTCGGCGCCAACTACGAAGATAAAGCAAGATACGACTCCGAATGGTTGCCAAAGGTTGAAGCCTATAGAGAAAAGTTGGCTGCCGGTGTGAAAGACGAGTACAAGATTCAGTTACCAAAGCCAGTGGAAGAATTGGCCACCGAGAACTTCAACTCCTTGAAGTATCTCTATGATCAAAAGCTCTTAACCTCTGCCGAGTTCGCGATCACTGACAAGAGTGCGAAAGACCTTCTTCATGATATCGCCTCCGGTAAGGTTACGTCGGTAGAGGTCTACAAGGCTTTCGCCAAAAGAGCCACGATAGCCCACCAGCTTACCAATTGCGCCATGGAACTCTTCATCGACGATGGTTTGGCAAGAGCAGAGTACTTGGACAAGTATTTAAAGGAGAATGGCAAGACTGTTGGTCCGTTGCACGGGTTGCCCATGTCTCTTAAAGAGCACAACGGTTTCAAGGGAAGAACCACTCATGCGTCGTATGTTGGTCTCATTGACAACATTCCTAAAGAGCACTCTGTGACTGTTCAAGGTTTGGAGGATGCCGGGTGCATCTTCTACATCAGAACTTCGCAGCCGCAGACTTTGATGCACTTGTGTTCTAACAACAACCTCACTGGATTGACCAGAAACCCACACAATTTGCTTTTATCCTCGGGTGGGTCCTCATCGGGTGAAGGTGCATTGGTTGGGTTCGGTGGTAGTGGAGTTGGGCTTGGATCTGACATTGGTGGCTCAATCAGGGCCCCAGCAGCATATTCTGGATGTCACGGTCTTAGACCAACGCAGAAGAGATTGAGTACCAAGGGCGGAATTTCCTCTGGAGCGGGCCAGGAGTCTGTTTTGGGGGTTGTGGGTCCATTGGCACGTACGATCGATGACATTGACTTGTGGATGGACGCCTCATTGACCTTTGCAAAGCCATGGCTCAAGGACGCAACACTTGTTCCAATCCCATGGAAGAAGGTCGATGCTCCTGCCCCTGCAGACTTGACTGTAGGTGTGATGTACGACGACGACCTTGTGCGTCCGTCTCCAGCAATCAGAAGAGGGTTGAAGTACACTGTGGATAAGTTGGAGGCAGCTGGTGTCAAGGTGGTGGAGTTCAAGCCAATTAGAACGCAAGAGGCATATGCTGCGGTGACTGCGATGTACGCATGTGATGGTAACTCCAAGCAGTTTGAGCTTTTGAACCTGTCGGGGGAGCCATTGACCAAGTTGAGTAAGTGGTCGCTTAACTATGGTCTGGGAGACAAGGAATTGAGTATCGTCGAGAACAGGAAGTTGAATGTTACGAGGGATCTGTTGAGACAGGAGTACACAGAATTCCTTTTGGACAACAAGATTGATGTCATTTTATCGCCCAACTACAACAATGTTGCGCCAATCACGGAGCAGGTGTACAACTGGTCGTACACGTCCCTCTTCAACATCTTAGACTTTCCAAGTTTGACTGTGCAGACCGGGTTGTACCAGGACCCTGAAGTTGATGTGTGGGGTACCGAAGACGAGAGTTACGAATACAGAAGCGGCATTGACGCGCTTGAGCAGAAGAGTTACGATCCCAAGAAGTTCGTGGGTGCTCCGATTGCCATTCAATTGAGTGGGAGGAGATATTTCGATGAGGATGTCGTTGCTGCTGGTAAGACTGTTGAGAAGATCTTGGGTGTTGATTTGTTCAAGCAGTACCAGTAGATAAATAGTGATATAGATATGAGTAATAGTATAGAAAATGAGAGGTAGTAAATAGTGAGTGTTCGAGATATAGACATGTTGATATGGGCTGTAGAGATGTGTGATATGAGCTGCAGAGGTAATTGAGAATTATCTGTGATCTGCGATAGTGACATGAGTTATAGACTTGAGAGGTATATTTACAGGAGTATACAAGGTATCTAGCATGGTATGTCCTGCGAAGTGCGATAGTATTTGCCATTTACTTAAAAGCCAGCCTGGTGGAGCTTGTCATCGAACTTGTTCCGTCAACAAAAGCAATATGCGTACGATTGAATATTCTGGCGAAGGTTATCTCATTTTTCATCATTTTTCATAAAAACCCAACATGGATTACGATGATGACGATCTTTGCGACTACGGCAGTGGCGATGGCGAGGCCTTCAACGAAGATGCCTTAGACGACAGCGAGTACGACAAATTGTATGACATGCTCCCCAAAATCAGGGCAAAGTTGGCATCATACAACGATGATATCCCTGAACTTGACTTGAAGGAAGCATTGTACTACAATTACTACGAGTTGGACGCGGCCATTGAAGAGATTAAGTCGAAACACAAAAAAAGTATGTATATTTCTAGTCCAATGTTCGAATCGCAAAACAGACATCTGCTACGGCTGTCGGCGGTCTTGTTCGTTACACCTGTCTCTCTTTTGTGAGCAATTCAATAGTGGCGACAAAAAAAAAGTACACTCCACATGTCTAAGCTTGCGCTTTTAGCCAAACAAAGAGCAGCAGCACGAGCTGTTGAGGCCAAGGTCTTCCATCAAGGAGGTTCTCTGATAGATACACATCCAAGCAAGCCCCTTCCCGATGCGAATGGCCAGAATGACGGTGCGACCCGTCCACTTTCGAAGATGTCAGCGTTGTTGAACAAGAGGAGGTTGGAAAGAGAGAGGAATAAACCAGAGGTACTGGAACAAAAGCAACTGATACCACAGCCATCAAAACTGGTAGAACAGCCTGTCATTTCTGCACCAGTCATTTCTGCACCAGTTGCTCACATCGACATACTAGACTACTCAATACTGCGAGACAGCTCCCTCATACAACACCCAACCAGCGACGTGTCAGTCACACTTTTCAAACGCGGACGCAATGACAACCACAGTGAAAACCGTACTAAACGCAGGCGATACGACTCGGACCTTTTCCACCCACTTACTAACATAGAACTCAATGTAGAAAAGATTGCTAAAGCCAAAGAAAACTTTTCATCTCCATCGCCAGACGACAAGGTATTGGAAGCCCAAAAGAAAGCATTTGAAGGAGTTGGAAATTTGAAGATCACGCAAAAGCCAGTGAAGAAGGCTGCGCAAAAAACTAAGCCGAAGAAATCTTTGGACGTGGACCACGAGTTGAAGACAAATCCGGCGTATTCCAAGCCACACAGGTCGTTTGTGGTCATGGGACACGTTGACGCGGGCAAGTCTACGCTCATGGGTCGCATGTTGTTCGACTTTGGGATCATCGATGCTAAAACCGTGAACAAATTAGTGAAGGAGGCTGAGAAGGCAGGTAAGGGTTCTTTTGCGTTGGCGTGGGTCATGGACCAGACTGCGGAAGAGAGGCAACACGGAGTCACTGTTGATATCTGTGCGACCGACTTTGAGACCCAAAACGCACGCTTTACGGCCATCGACTCGCCGGGACACAAGGACTTCGTGCCGCAAATGATTGGGGGAGTTTCGCAAGCAGATTTTGCGGTCTTGGTGGTGGACTCAATCACCGGTGAGTTCGAATCGGGATTTGCCATGGACGGCCAAACCAAGGAGCACACCGTCTTGGCCAGGAACTTGGGCATAGAGAAGTTGTGTGTGGTCGTGAACAAGATGGACAAAGAGGGCTGGAGCGAGACGAGATTCGAGGCCATTAAGGAGCAGTTGCAGGAATACTTGGTGCTGCCGGATGTGGGGTTCAAGAGCACCGACATTACGTTTATCCCCATCTCAGGATTGACAGGGAATATGGTAGTGAAAAGAGATCCGAATGTGGACGTCAAGTGGTACAGAGGCCCAACTTTGGGTGAATACCTCGAGGATGTTGAGATCAATGTGACGAACAAGGATGTGTCTGAAGAAACGTTTGTGCTATCTGTACACGACTCGTTCAAGGACAAGGGTGAAATCAAGGTTACGGGTAAAATCAACTCGGGAGTCATCCAGGTGGGTGAAACGATCTTGAGTCTTCCGAGTGAGGTCTCTTTGGCGGTGAATGCCATGGCTGTTTCAGGCAATGCTGTTGACTTTGCGATCCGCGGCGAGTTGGTGCAGTTGTCCTTCAAGGCCAACCAGATTGAGAATGAGAACGTGGATCCCTTCAAGGTTGGTGACTTGGTGACGACCGCCGATTCCCCAATCAAATGCGCAAAAAAGTTGATTGTTTCGCTACAGTTGTTTGAGATGAAGAAGCCTTTGTTGGTGGGGTCGCCAATCGTCTTGTTCAGAGGAAACTCGCATGTGCCAGCGAGATTATCTGCTATAATTGACATCAAGTCGGACGTGAAGAAGAAGAAGAAGATCTTACACCTCACATCCAAGAAGAGCGCAGTCGTTGAGATTGACCTCCAGGGTGAGGTGCTCCCATTGACGGAGTACTCTGAGAACAAGAGTTTGGGTAGGATTGTCATTAGGAGGGAGGGTGTCACGATTGGAGCAGGGACTGTAAATGAGATTAAGTAGTTAATAGAGGAGTGAGCAGTATAAAGTGATGAACGATACAGAAGCTTACCAAAATGATCAATGATCTGTTTGCTTACCTAAATGATAAATGATATATTTCCTTACGACCTGAATAATACATTTGCGCTTGCCTTACTAAAAAGATATATAATCGATGAGCAACAACAAGAATGCCAAGATGAGCGACATGGCGACGAGCAAATTGGCACTCTTTTTGTTCTTCTTGGTGGCGCTGTTCAACTGCTTGTTTCCCATCTGTATGTCTACCTCCATTTGAGAGTGGTTGTCGAGCAACGAGTTGATCTGGTCGTTCTGTGTGTCTAACTGGAACGCGAGCTCGTTTTGCATGTTCATTATATCAACCATCGATGTGTGTAGCTTCTCCACCAGTTTTAGTTGTGTTTGTTTGAGTGTGAGAAACTGCAGGTTTTCCTCCTCTAGCATCTGGATCTGCTGCTGCGTCATCTGCTGTGCTGGTTCGTCGAAGTTGTCTGGTCCGTTTAGCTTCTCATCGTCCAAGTCATTCAAATTGTACACATCCAGCTCCTCGTTCAAATTGAGGATATCCTGGTCCTCCTCCAAGTTCTGAAAGTTGAGGAAATGCAACTGTTTCTCTCTCTCTGCTCTCTTCCTCTGTAGCAAGTCAAACTGCTTGCTCACTGTGTTGAGGTTCATATTCAAGCTCTTGAGGATCTGGGTTCTGTGCCCCCCGACCGTACTGAGGAACAACTCGTAATCTGAAGCGAATTCGCTATCATCGCCGCCTGTGCTGAATAGCTTGCTGAATAATGACTTATTATTGGTTGTCTCTGTTGCCACTATCTGCTGGCGCTTTCTCTCGTACTCTTGCATGAACTTGAGGCGCTCAAACAATTGTTGTACCTTGAAACGGAACTCCTCGTCTATCTTGTTCTTCTCCTGGATTGTGAGACTGACAGACCCAGCCACTGGTTCATCACTCATCGACAAGTATGGCGACTTGACTTCGTTTATGAAGGACGCAAGCTCCACGATCGATTTGTGGAACCCCACAGTCTCGGCAGTGAACTTGTCGCCTATATTGAAGTGGTCCTTGGACATGTGTCTTGTATGTGCCGAGTCGAAGTCATTTCTGATCCCTTGGCCGAGCTCTGACTGCACAATGTCAACACATTGCTTGAATATTGGAGTGAGGTCAGCCATGGTGAAAATAGATTTTAAAGAAATGATACGGAGGATATATGGATAGATAGACCAGAGAAGAAAATAGAAAAGCGAGCAATAGGGGAAGATGAAAGGCAAACATGAACACCTGTTTGTAAAGATCAACCCCATAACGTCCATACTTACAGTGTTGACTATTCATTTTCACCTACTCTACATAACTCCATTTTTCCTTGTCCTCTTCAACAAGTACTCTTGGTGGCCAAGCTGGCTAAGGCGCGAGACTGTAATGATTAACCTCAAAGTTATCTTGAGATCGGGTGTTCGACTCACCCCCAGGAGATTTTTTAGATTCCAAAAACAAGAATTCTGTATTTAATATATGAATCCACATTCTGCAATTACGAATGCTCTACGCAAGAAATCTGCATCACTATATGAACCCCTACATTCAGCAATTACGAATCCTCTACAGCAAGTTCGCCTTTTCAAATACTAGTGTTCGGCACGTGTTCCCTATTGTCAAGTCGATTTTGGGACATACGAGGTCAAAAATTAGAAGTTTTGTGCACCTTTGAAACGGTAGATCAACATTCCATTCCGGTCAAAGTGACATCGAAAACGTGCTTAATTAATGCGGAAATAGGGGCTTGTGCAAACAGCTCGACTTGACAGACCGCCAAGAGCTGTCAGTTTACAGCTGTGCTGGACACTGTGTGCAATATGGTCAATGCTTTGCCGCCTAACAATGGCCTTCAACTAATTAGGGCTGCTTCCATTGTTCGCTTTTTTATTTAATGCCGTCCATCGCACTACAGGACCCGCTAATAATGTCATTTATCGTAAAAAGTGAAATTGGCTGAGGCTTGCGATGGGGCTGGTATAAATAGCACCGGATATCATCTTGGTGAAAGGGCAGACTCTAGCATGTTGCTCACCAAGTTAGCTGTTTTAGCCTGTGCTGCGCAGGCAGTGGTCGCCCACACACTTCCTGGAATCAGTCTTTTGCAGAAGCAATTGCACGCGAGGGACACCAACCCCACCGATTCCGTGTACGCCGACTTGACAGACTACGAAAAAGACTTCATCTCGGACCACGTGAAGCAGTTGCTGGCGTACAATGGCACCAAGTGCGACCAGTGCAAGCACAAAATCAAGTACGGCCAAAACTTGTTGCAAACGAGCCCTGACGAGGCCCATTTGATCAGTTTGACACTTTTCAAGTACTGTCTTGAACTGAACAACGGATCTCTCTCTAAGTGCAACGATGTGGACTTTTTCGTTGCCACCAACAGCAAGGTAGACCGTAAGTTCTCCAAGAGCTTCGACTCGGGCATCACCGGTACCTCCAGTATCGACTTCTACGACAACGACTTTTTGCACATGTTGCAGCACTTCAACACCTCCAGCGACGAGGACTTGGAGTACTACTGCTACTTCAAGTCGTCGCTGGCTTGCAAGTTGCCCAAGTTGGCCAATGTGACCGAAAGATTTGACTTGGAGTCGTGGTGGCCCCCCAAGCAGCCCGTCTACTTCAGCGAGCCTGAGTACCCAGCCAACAGAGAGAAGTTCAATGTATTGCACGTCACTGACTTTCACATCCAAGGCCGGTACGAGGTTGCCACCGAGGCCAACTGTTCGTCGCCCGCGTGTGGTATCCCAGAGTCTGTGAACATGAACCTTGATCCGAAGGGCTACAACTTCACAGACTACTATAAAAAGATCAACCCAAGCTTGACGGAGTTTGCGTACTCCTTCTACCCCGAGGCACACTACGACGACGAAAACAACTACATCAAGGGTGAGTACTACGACTACCCTGCGCACCGTGGGTTCAACTTTGCGTCGTCGCCTGCCACCATTTTTGGTGGCTATCTCACCGACTCGCCGGCGCTTTTGATGAATAACAGTTTGAAGTACATCAAGGAGGCCAACGAGGAAAAGAAGTTCGAGTTTGCTTTGTTCACCGGTGACATGGTGGACCACGACACCTTGCACACGGATGCCGAGTACACCAAGAAGTCCGAGATTGAGGGTTTCCAGATCATGAAGCACTACTTGGACTACATTCCCGTGTTTCCAAGTTTGGGCAACCACGACACGTTTCCATATGGGCAGATTGCACCGATGAACGTCGACTTCAACAGCACGTATCACTGGAACGACGACTTGATGAGCGAGTTATGGGTGAACAACGGGTGGTTGCCA
Organism: [Candida] loeiensis; assembly: GCA_030563775.1. Classification (NCBI taxonomy): domain Eukaryota; kingdom Fungi; phylum Ascomycota; class Pichiomycetes; order Serinales; family Debaryomycetaceae; genus Kodamaea; species [Candida] loeiensis. The sequence goes on from JAJMKD010000003.1 coordinate 445,100, forward strand.
GAGGCCAACCGCCAGCAGATCAAGTCGCACTACTCGGGCTTTTCGTACGTGACCAACAGAGGCTTGAAGGTTATTTCGCTCAATTCGAACTGCTACTACCAAAAGAACTTGTGGGCGTACATCGACCACTCCAGCACCGCAGACTTGTTTGGCCAGTGGGAGTTCTTGGTCAGTGAGTTGATCTTGAGTGAGCAGCAAAACCAGAGAGTGTGGATCATGGCGCACATTCCTGCTACCGACTACGACGCGTTGCCATTGCAGTCGGCCATCTTTGGGAAGATTGTGGAGAGGTTTTCGCCATCGACCATTGCCAACATCTTCTGGGGGCACACCCACAGGGACCAGTTCCACGTGTTGTACAGTTCCAACTCCACCAAGGCAGCGACGGATGTTGTCAACATGGCGTGGGTGGCCCAGTCCATTACGCCGTTGACCAACAACAACCCTAGTTGGAGGTACTACGAGGTTGAGGACAAGTCCTTCAACATCTTGAACTCGTACAACTACTACACCCAGTTGAACGAGACGTTTACCAACGGCGGCGACGAGCCTACGTGGACGTTTGAGTACTCTGCGAGGGAATTCTACGACCCTGAGCAGTCGTGGCCGGCGGAATCACCGCTCAATGCGTCGTTCTGGCACAAGTACGTGGTCGAGCCATTGAAGAATGACAGCGACATCGCGTTCCACCAGAAGTTCTCAGACACCCAGTACAGACACAGTCCGTTCACTCCAAAGTGTGCCAATGGAACAAAGATCTCCACGACGTGCTGGAACGAGAACTACTGTAATGCGGCAAACTTCTTGTCGACGGAGTACCAGAACTGTCTCAGGAAGTAGATTAGAATGATGAATGATGAATGATGGGATACTTGTAGAATCGAGGATGATACAACTCCACAGAAGGGAGACTTCAGTGTAAACCTAAGAAACATCACACGAGATGATATGCTGATGTGAACCATGAAATATCTTAATAATAAACTATACAGAAATTCAGAAATTCACCAAATGACTACTCGAATACACGCTGCATACTAAGTGGTTTTTCACCACTCTCCCCTGCTCACATTCGTATTGCTCTTCGCTCGTTAGACGATCTTCGTCACCTCAACACCATCTTTCCTTCCACCAAATTCAACAACTACAGTCTCAGTTTGGTACTCGTTCTGCCAGACCCCTGGGTACTGGCTCCCGCTCACATTCTCTTGCTTATTGTACTCCTTCCTCTCCTCCGGGGACAATCTCACGTACTTTGCGTACTCTGGAGCGCCTGGCATGAGAATGTTATCAGCAGTAATAACCGAACCCTTCGCGATCAAGCCCAAGGTCTCCAAAACTCTAAAATCTGGGACGTACAAGTCTTTCCAGTGGTCAATGAATGCCACATCGACCGCGCCCAGGTGCTTTTCGGCAAAGTTGGCCAAAGATTCGGCTGCGGGACCGACAATGACCTTGACGTTGTCAGACAAACCCGCCAAATCGATCAATTCCTGCGCAATCTTTGCGAATTTCGGGTTGACCTCGAAACTGTAGAAAGACGCACCCTTTTGAAGACGCAGACCGAAAAGAATGGCCGAGTACCCGACGTAGCCACCCAATTCGATCACGGTTTTGGCCAGTGCTTTCTCGATTTGGTCAATAACGATGTCACCCTTCTCGCGGCCAATGGTCATGAAGTGGGAGCCCTTCTTGTCGCCATACCCGTCGATTTCATCCAAGATCTTGTCTGGCTGTCCCTTGAGGGAGTCGTAGTAGGGAAGGTTCCTGATGTAATCGAGAAGGTCAGTTTCTTTGTTGGGGTCAGAGCCGTAAGTAAATGGTCCAGACATGTTAGTGGAAAGTGCGTGCGGATCAACTGAATTGAAAGAGTCGTTTGAAGATAACCAATCGAAGTATGAACTGACGTAGCAATTGACTATGGTGGTGAGATTCAATTGATGATTGATCTGACCTATGAATTGACTTATGGAGCTAATATTGTTAATTTGGTAGACTTTCTGAAGTAGCAGCAGATCTACTATTTTGTTATCTAATTAATCAGTGCATGATCAGCCTTTTATAATTTTCGAAGTCCGCCTGCCTTAGGCCCCGACTCGGACTGGCAATCAGATGGTGGCAAAGTTAACTCTGTAGGCCGCCTGCACAAAGCCAATTCACGTCCGAAGCCACAATCAAGGGGTCTCGGGTAGGCCTGCCAAAAATATCGGATCGTATCCGATAGAACAGAGCGATGGCGGAGCGGCCCCAAGTTGGTCCGCGCCGTACCACAATAATGAGTTGCTAGTGGCTTACATCCCCGCAATACGTATCAAGGCCGACCTCCGGACAATAAATCTAATATGTATTGCGACTGCAAATGATGTTTCTTCCTTTTATATCGCCTAATAATCCTGTATTGGGACTGCAAATGTTCCTTCCTTTATATCGACCTGTAACTTGGGCACGATCAATGTTCCATGGAGAGCGCAAGTGGTTTAGTGGTAAAATCCAACGTTGCCATCGTTGGGCCCCCGGTTCGATTCCGGGCTTGCGCAATTTTTTTTGAAGATCTTCGTTTTGAAGGTTAGTGAAGGCGTGAGGTGAGTACCCCACTGTATCGCACCTCTGTAATTTTCACTTGTCTAATTTGCTGCAACCCATCGGGATACTGGTTCTTCTGGCCTCCTAAGACACCGGCTCTTCAACCTCCCCACACATCGGCTCTATCAACCCCACACTGGCTCTTTTCTGCCATTCTTTTCTGAAAGTTCGTTCATGACAGAACCTTCGCTTGCCACACAGTCCAAACTTGTGGCCCTCCGACTCAAGAAGGAACAGGCATTAGCAGCCAACCGCGAGGCGTTGTCAGCCGATCTCAAAAAACAGCGGTTGAAACTGGTACAGGCCAAGCAAGACCAACAGGAGGAGGACAAGATAGACGGCGATGACGTGCCAGCACCCACGCTGGAACAGGAGCGCAGGAAAAAGAACATGAACTACACGATACGACAGTGCGAAGAGTGGGAGGAATCCAAGCCCAAGAGCAAGAAGGCGGGGTCCAACTTCAACGAGTTGGCAGAGCAGGCGTACAATAAAAGCATCAAAAACCTCGACATCGACAAGGAGCTGTATAAGCGGCAGATGCGGTTGCTCAACGAGAAGTACCAGGTGCTGAGTTTGGACGATGCGAGCCGATTGGCGGTCCTTCTTGAGCAGAGTCCAGACGACATAGACAAGCAGCTCCTTGTGAATGTGGTGAGTGAGGCGAGGAATAAGAAGAGGAGGAGGAAGGCAGAGGAGGAGGCGGGGGTGGATTCTTATATTAATGAGAAGAACAGGCAGTTTAATATGAAGTTGAATAGGGAGAGATAGAGGGGAGGAAATTGGATACTGGAGGAAAACAAGAGGAAATGAAGGATGGCACATTCGGCAGGTTGTGCCCAAATCTTCCTATTGAAGGTCTTGGTCAAGTTGTATGGAACTCTGGATCAGGAATGATAATGTGGAACTGTCGAAAGACGGCATGGATATGTGCTCCTTGACTTGAAAGTCGAGACTGAGATTTAATTCATTGCCCTACTCATCAGAAAGATCACATTTGTGAAATATACACTCTGAACTAACAACTCTATACTCAACTACTTGCATGGGGAATTTCACTATACTCAATAAACCACAACAAGAGAGCACGAAACAAGCAACTTTTGGGTCGCCTGGCAAACGGTATTGTAAACGGTACATAGATATTGGACTCAGGAAGGCATGTATTCCTGCAGATTGGTCATTACTGGTGCCAAACTTGGCTTCTGGATGGTAGGAATAGACTCTTATGAGGTAATACTCGAATGTGAACAATCTTGCATGTTCTTGTCGTATGACTCGAGTTAAACTCCTTGTTACTTACACTTTTCTGTCGAATGTGAACAATCACATGTTCTGTGTTGTATGACTCGCAGTTAAACTCACTGGTACTTACATCCTTCTGTCTCCATTCTAAACCTTTGCAGAGCCTTCCCTCATTCTGCGTTGTAATGACTTCAAACTATGTTCAGCGGAATGAGTCCGAAGCGTTACGTCCGGTCAATTAAGTCAACTACGTTATGTGTGAAATCATTTGGTGAGTTCAGTCGTTAGATGACTCGATCGCGGTCACTCCGTTCACATTCAAATAGGCTGTCAATTCAATGTACTCTATCACTTGGTTCACATTCAGTCAAATAGGCTGTCAATACAGTCTACTCCCTCACGTTCACTTCGTTCACGTTTGGTCGAAATATCGTTGACTACTTTTTTTTTCACAACATGGTCAAGGAAGAGGAAAGCGAAATCCACGACGAGGTCCCCCCGGCCTCCGACGAATCCTCCAACGAAGACGTTGTTGACTCGAGCGAGGAAGAAGAAGACGACGATGACGAAGAGGCAATCAAGCGCGTGCGCGATGGGTTCATCGTGGACGACGACGAAGACTCGCCCAAGAAGCGCCGCAAAAAGCACAAGAAGCGCAGAAGAGAACCACAGAACGACGGCGACGAGCTCGATGCCGACGACTTGGAGTTGTTGATGGAAAATTCGGGCGTGCAGCCCGCACGCCCCGCGCAGAGCGGCAAGTTCAAGCGCTTGAAGCGCGCACAGGTCGAGGCCGACGAACCAGCGGAAAGCGCCCCCAAACGCAAGATACCAGGGTTGAGCGACATGTTCTCGGAGGGCGAGGACGCTGAAGACGACCAGATCGAGGAAGAGGAAGAAAAACAGACGGAGGTCGGTCAGAGCAACATCTTGGACGAGTTCGAGGACTTTATCGAAGAGGACGAGTTCAGCGACGAGGACGCGGGCGAAAAACGGTCGAAGGTCAAGCAGAAACAGGCCAAGAAGCAGAAACCACGCATTGACACCTCGCGCTTGCTGGAGGTGGACCGCGAGCTGTTACAGCAGTTGTTTGAGGTGTTTGGCAACGGAGCCGAGTACGAGTGGGCGTTGGAGGCGCAGGAGATCGAGGACGAGGGCAACGGCGAGCTGCTAGAGCCCACGTCACTCGACGAGGTGTTTGAGCACAGCGAGTTGAAGGAGCGAATGTTGACGGAGGAGGACAACTTGATCCGGATCATCGACATCCCGGAGCGGTACCAGAAGTTCCGGTCGACGCTCAACTACATTGACCTCGAGGGCGACGAGTTGCAGCTTGAGAAGGACTGGATTGCGAGCATCCTCTTCAAGGAGAAGGCGCTGGTGTACCTGGGGTTCCTCGAGCAGCCGTTCAAGGACGCGGTGGGCAAGGTGGTGGAGTTTGTGTCGAAGGACGCGTACGAGGTTCCGTTCATCTGGACACACAGACGAGACTTTCTCTTGTTTTCGCGCGACGTCGAGGGCGAGAACGAAGTGCACAAGTTGTTGTACGAGGACGACTTGTGGAGAATCGTCCACTTGGACGTGGAGTACCACTCGCTCTACGAGAAGCGCCTCAACATCGAGAAGCTTGTGGAGGCCCTAGGGGGTTTGCCTGCGGACGAACTTGTCAAGGACATTCGCGGCTTGGATACCATGGTGGGCGTCCAGGACCTCCACGACTACCTCCACTACACTTACCTGAAGGAGGTGAGGGAGGCGAGTGAGAAGGAGGTGCGCAACGACGACGAGACGGACGAGGACGCGTTGCTGCGCTCGCGCAAGCACTCGAAGTACGCCAATACCGAGCGTATCAAGGGCAATGTGCTCTACGACGCGGTGGAGGCGTTTGGGATCCTGGCGAAGCAATTTGGAGAGAATGTTCAAGATCAGAGTTCGAAGGGGTTTGAGGTGCCGTACAGAATCCACGCGACGGACGACCCGTTGGAGGTGCCTGAGGACTTGATTGAAAAGTTGTGTGAGGACGATGAGGTTATCTACAAGGATGAAAAGACTGCGCGTGATGCGGTGAGGCGTACCTTTTCGGATGAGATCTTCCACAATCCCAAGATCCGTGCAGAGGTGCGGTCTGTGTTCAAGAAGTACGCGCTGGTAGGCGTGCACGTGACGGAAAAGGGGCGGGCGACGATTGACGTGCACAGTCCGTTTGCGGACCTCAAGTACGCGGTGAACCGGTCTCCGCTGGACTTGGTGGGTGCGCCAGATGTGCTTTTGCGCATGTTGGAGGCGGAGACACAGGGGTTGGCGGTGGTGCGTGTGGAGACCAAGGACTACGACAGCTGGTTCCAGTGCATCTTGAACTGCTTGCGTTCGGACGGGACGTCCGAGATTGCAGACAGCTGGAACCGTGAGCGTGAGGTTGTGCTTCGGCAGACGTTTGCGCGTCTCACGAAGCTTGTTGCGCTCAACACCAAGGAGGACCTCCGCCGTGAGTGCGAGCGTCTTGTTGCGGGCGAGGTGCGTCGCACGTTCCTCGCCAAGATCGACCAGGCGCCGTACACGCCGTTTGGCTTCGACAAGGGCACCAAGCCGAACGTGTTGGCTATGTCGTTTGGGCGTGGAGACTTCGACAGTGCGGTTGTCGGTGTGTATCTCCGTGAAACGGGGCAGGTGGAGGAGAACTTCAAGCTGGAGAGCAACCCCACGCGTGGGCGCGAGCAGATGGAGCAGTTTCTGGGACAGTTAAAGGAGTGGTTCGACAGGCAGGCTGTGCGGCCGGATGTGATTGCGGTGTCTGGGTACAACGCGTCGACGAAACGGCTCTACGACTGCATCGTTGAGTTTGTGTCGTCGCAGAACATCACCGCGAACACGGACGAGTTGCCGGACGTGCACCAGGCGCCGCTGTTGAGTGTGATCTGGGTGCAGGACGAGACCGCGCGGTTATTCCAGAACAGCCAGCGTGCTGGGCAGGAGCACGCGCCGTTGGTGCGGTACTGTCTTGGGTTGGCGCGGTATGTGCAGAGTCCGTTGTTGGAGTATGTTCTGTTGGGCGACGACATTCTCCTGTTGTCGTTCCACGAGCACCAGAAGCTTCTTCCGAAGGACCTTGTGCGTGAGGCGGTTGAGTCTGTGTTTGTGGATGTGGTGAACATGGTGGGCGTGGAGATCAACGAGGCCGTGCGCGACGAGTACGTTGCGCAGTTGTTGCCGTATGTGGCGGGATTGGGGCCACGCAAGGCGTCTGGGTTGGTGCGCAACATCAACACCAAGTTGGGGCTGACGTTGGCCAACCGGTCTGACCTCATTGAGCACGAGCTCTCGACAGCCAACATCTTCATCAACTGTGCGTCCTTCCTCAACATTCCCGCGGACGATGCATCCAGGGACCCGCTGGTGGAGTTGTTGGACGCCACCCGTATACATCCCGAGGACTACGATCTTGCGCGCAAGATGGCCGCCGACGCGCTCGACTTGGACGAGGAGGACATGGCGCAGGTCGAGGAGCAGGGTGGCATCATCCACCAGCTCATGCAGGAGGGAGTCAACAACGTGGACGAGTTGAACTTGATCGCGTACGGCAAGGAGCTTGAGACCAAGTTTGGCAAGAAGAAGTACGCGACATTGCAGATCATCAAGGAGGAGTTGGTGAACAACTTTGAGGAGTTGCGCCGTTCGTTCCACACGCTCGAGAGCGCGGAGGTGTTCCAGATGTTGACGGGCGAGACTGCGGAGACGTTTGGGCGTGGTGTGGTCGTGCCAGTGACGGTGGTGAAGGTGGGCAAGAACACGCGCGATCCGGGTGCACGGGTGCGTTTTGCGAAGGTGGTGACGTCGTCTGCGATCCTGGGCAGTGTGGAGGAGCAGCAGATTCCGCCGGACACGGACCTCAACCAGGGCCAGGTCGCACAGGCGGTGGTGACGGAGGTGTTCTACGACACGTTCACGGCCAACTTCAGCTTGTTGGAGGAGGACTTGCGCCGCAGCACGCTGCCCAAGTTTGTGAAGGAGCAGGGCAAGTGGGACTTTGCGGCGGAGGAGCGCGACTGGAACAAGGAGCGGGCCAAGGAGCGTGCGCAGTTGGCCAAGACACGCAACATCCAGCACCCGTTGTACCGCAACCTCACCTTTAAGCAGGCCGAGGAGTATTTGGCGCCGCAGTCGGTGGGTGACTGTGTGATCCGGCCGCTGTCGAAGGGGCCCGAGTACTTGACCATCACGTGGAAGGTGCACAACAACTTGTTCCAGCACTTGCTTGTGGAGGAGCGTGCGAGCGGGCACGGGTCGAAGGAGTACTTTGTGGAGAAGAAGCGGTACGCGGACTTGGACCAGTTGATTTTCCAGCACATCCAGGCCGTGGCGAAGAAGGTGGACGAGATGGTGCGCCACCCCAAGTTCCGCGAGGGTGCGCGCACGGAGGTCATTGACTGGTTGGAGTCGTACACCAAGGCGAACCCGAAGAGCAGTGCGTATGTGTTTTGTTTCGACCACAAGGCGCCGGGCAGCTTCTTGCTTTTGTTCAAGGTGAATGTGAACACGCCGATCAGCACCTGGCACGTGCGCACGGGGGTGGATGGGTACACGTTGAAGGGTTTTCTGTACCCGAACATGTTGCGGTTGTGCAATGGGTTCAAGCAGACGTTTAAGTCGTATGCGAGTAAGGAGAAGTTTTATTAGGAGCGAACGTGAGCGAAGCAACCGTGAGCAGGAGATAGTAATGAAGATGTAAGTTAACCGGGAGATTGTAATAAAAGGATAGTATGTTGACGTGGTAGGCAAATTGTAATAAGATTGTAAGATTACAACTTTGGTAGTAGTGAACGTAAGCGGGGACTCTAAATAAAAGGTAACTTGATAAAAGTGAATGTGAGCAGAGTATGAAGTCATCAATGTGGGGTATATTTGTGTAAGTTGTTTCTAAGTACTTCATTGTTAATGGTGCCAAATCAGATACGTCGTCACAAGAAGTGAGACTTTTTGACTATTTATCTGATGTTCGTGTCCTGTATAGAAGAATTTGCAGTCATGACGAAGAGATAATGAGAGTTTCGTTCAGTGGAGGTTTAAGTTTAGGGCTAATTGGAACACTTTGTAGTATGGAAAAAACGGGCATGAGAATTGACATGAATTCAAAAATGCACCTAAGGGAGTCACACTATCATAGTGTTGTGAGTATGTTCTACACATTCCATAAAGCTGACCGTCTTATGAATACTGCCATTCCAAAGAACTGATCCTATAAATACTGCTAACATAGCCCTGGAAAGTTAACATGCGCGAAGCGAACATTCGCTTCGCTCATGTTTACTTGTTACTCATTCAACACCCTCACCTTCGACCTAAAACTATCACCATCCACATACGTCCCCATCAACCATCTGTCCCCGCCGTTCTCATCTGAAAACTCTAAACGCGAGTGCAAAACACGCCTATTGTCAAAAATGACACACGAGCCCTCCTTCATCTTGATCTTAAAGCTGTTCTTCGGATCATTCAAAAAATCTTCAAACGACTTGAGACCCCGCAAAAATGTACGGAACTTCGCGTCATCAGCCTTGGTAACTCCAAACTCAAAAGGACCTTGGAATGGGGGTGCGTAATTCACCACCTTGATTCGCTTCTTTCCGTCCACTAGAATGTCGTCGTGCTCAATCACTAACGGACGCTTGTAGAAGTAGTGCTCGTTGTCGTTGTGGTAGTGGTATGTTATGGGTACCTTGAGCAACGCATCGTACGCTTCAGGGTCCGTCTCACGAACATGTTCGGCGGCAAGGAACGAGTCGGTGAACACATTGTCGCCACCCGAGGTGGAGTTATCAATGAAGTGAAGCAACTGTAATCCAGGAGGCGACTCGTAGTACAAAAGATCCATGTGCAATGGGAGAAACGTGTTGGTGTTTGCGATGTTCTTCGCCTCTTTCTCGTTCTTGACGTCAAATAAAGTTCCATAGAAGGTCTTTTTGATGTGCCCGAACTTCTCCGCAATCTTGTACACTGGCCATTGCGTGCAATTATCCTCTGTCATTTGGGTCAATTGCGGTCTCTCAATGTTGTTCACAAAGGTCAAGCCGTACTTGTTCAAATTGTTCACCACTTTCTTGAACTCGGTGTCGTATGTCGAGGCATCAGATTGAAGCTCACTCAAAACTGAACTTACTTTTGCGTTGTCCCAGTAGACCTTGTCCTTCTCGTAGAATTGGTCCACTTTGTTGACTGACTTCTGGTGCGCCGATTCGAGGAACTTGGCTTGGTATTTCGACTCAATTGTACCTCCGTTCTCGCACCATTCGACATGTAGTATGTCTTTGAATACTTCGGCTTTGTTCACGGTGAAGTTGCGGGAAAGGAGCTCGGCGGTGGTGAAGAGCTTCTGTCTGGAGTGTGGGTCCACCGATTCGGGGGCAGTGCAGGAATCCCTTAGGAAGAAAGTGCTGAAGTCAACGGGTTTTCCATTCAAGAGGACACTTATGTAGTCGTTGCTGACCTTGCTTAACGTGAGCGTGGACGTCCACCTCACTGATCTCAACATGAGCTTTTCAATATGATCTGATTTTTTGTGGGGAAGCCGAGGAAAAGAGTGAACGAGGTGGCGCGAGAAAATGTTAAGTAGGAGATACTGAGAAGACGGCATTTTAAGTAGTTGAAGAAAGACTCCGTGGGATGGCGATTGAGAGGATAATGATTGTCGTACTTTTGTCTCGATACTTTTGAAGAATTTCGTAGAAACACTATAAATTACCGTTAATGCAACTGAAAGGTTGGATCTTATAATAGTCTCATTCGCAACGACCCCTTGCATCTTCATACCAAAAGTGTACAAGAAACGTGTTCGTAACAAAGGTTGTTTCTCTGTCATACTAAGCAATTTGTCTTAGCCTTTAACAATAATCAAACAACCTGTCATAACTCTCAAATCATCACAACTACCAGGAATTGGGTACTCTGGCCGAGTTGGTCTAAGGCGCCAGGGTAAGGTCCTGGTCTCTCCGGAGGCGCGGGTTCGAATCCCGCGGGTATCATTATCCAGAAAAGAAAAACCAGCGATTCCTTTACACCAAATTTTTTTGTAGTCACCAGAAAGAGTATCTTATCAGGTGACGCGTTGCGCAAAGTATATCAAGACCAAAGCTCTTAAGGATCGATCTCGAATGACCAAAAAGTCTCCTTCTCCCGATGTATTTTTAGGAATTCAAGTGTGAGTTAGACCAAGGAATATAAGGCTAAGAGCATTAGTACAAGTATCATTACTACTAAGAACATAACTGCTAAGAATCCCTCATTCTTCCCTTTCTTTTACTGCCCTCCCACATTCTCTAGCCAGCTCTCAGGACTTTTTCGTAGGCGCGTCATTTGAGTTTTTTCTTTTTCAATTTTCGTGTCTCATTTGTTGTTTTTTGCTGTAAAAGGATCTTGCCTGGTTCCAGCTTATCATGGACACCTCGAGCAACAGGATATCCACAGGCGACTCCGTTGGAGCCACTACCGCCCAGCCCGGAGAGGCACACCATTTGCGGAAGCGATTCCACTCGTTGACGCGTGCGCCCTTGAAGGAGGCAAATAGTAATATACCTTCGCCGATCCTCAAGAAGGCCAAGTTAAACAATGCACGCGCTTCACCTTCGAAGTTGAACGATGACAAGACCGAGCAGTTGACCAAACGCCACCATCCCCAAGCAAACACGCAAATCCAACCGCACGTCCAGGCACAACCAGCTAAAACTGGACGATTGGCAGGGGAGGAGCTCTATCACTGGCAGCAGTCGTGGCGCAAGATCATGAAGGAGTCCACAGTCTACTTCGAAGGAATAACAGACTGCAATCCCCTGCAATTATTGGAGTACAAGCGAGCATGCAAATACTTGAAGCAGGTAGGGTGTGAAATAACCCCGTTCTACGACAACGACGTCACGATCATCATAAGCCGGAGGCAGTACAGTGCACATAAAAGCTACCCTCTGAACGACATCTTCTCCAATGTGTCTCATTTGAAGATCAAAGTCTGGGACTATGACAAGGTGTTTAGGTTCCTCAAGAATTTGGGCGTCAGTGTGGGAACTAACGCGTCTACCGGCACTGCCAGTGCGGCAGCCACGGACGCAACATCCACGCTTTCGATCCAGGACGCGAAATCCAAAAAGGACAACTTGTACACGTTGTTGAAGGAGGAGAAGATATACGGCACAACGGACCGTGATCCCAACGCGAAACGTGACGACTTGCATTACTTGGAGAAGAACTACTTGTTCGTTTATGACTTATCGCAAAAGGTGAGACCGATCGCGGTGCGTGAGTGGAGTGACGACAGCTATCCCATCTTGAACTTATCGCTCGATGGCAAGTGCCCATTTATATTCGAGCCAATAGAAAGCCACAAGAGCGAGCGCAAGAGATACAGAAGGCTACAGAAGTACGAGGCCACTAAGGAGTACCGTGCGCTTTTAAAACAGGCCACTAATGACATAATGACTAACGCGAAGCACGGAGCGCAAATGAACCCTTTCAGATTCGAGGGAACTAGCACAAGCACAGACCGTGACATGCACCCAGAGAGCCAGCTGGAAGACGCACAGGAGGCAGCCACTGAGGAGGAAGTCATCGAACAGGAGGCGGAGGAAATGGACGACGAAGACACCGTTTCCACAGAAAACGACAGCGCGTCTGTAGAGGATGACATATTCAAGCAGCCCAAGGCATCACAGAGCAACGTGGCAGCATTTGTTCCACCCCCTTTGGCGAGATACTCGTCGTGTGTCCAGCCTGCGAATGCCAAGTTCCAGGATGTGGCAGCTTCGGGGTACAATGGAGCTTCTGGGGCGCTCAACTTTTCGATGGATTCCAACTTGAACAGCGCTGCGCAGGCCGCGCAGGGGAACGGGTTGGGACCTATGGTGTCGCAAGTGCCATCACGCAACTTGAACAACTTGAAGAAGAGAATCACGATGAAGAAACAAAAGTCGCAATTGCTGTACACACATGTGCAAAAGGCAGTTGCACTCGCGCCTAAGGAAGAAAAGGAGCTCAACCCGGGGTACTGCGAGAACTGTCGTGTCAAGTACGACGACTTTGATGGGCATATCAAGTCGAACAGACACCGCAACTTTGCGAGCGACGACCGCAATTTCAAGGAGATTGACCGGTTGATCGCTACGTTGAATGGGAGTAAGTCCATGGGGTATGTAACGCTGAACGGCGATTACAGGTATGTATAGTGCTACATATATTCATTGCATAAGAATCATAGGGAGGCGTAGAGATCGAGTTGGCGCGAGGGAAGCGAACCTTTACGACGACCTGAACGTAGAGCTTAAGTCGAGATAACGTGAGCGAACAATAAGGTTATAATCAAAGCGAGCGTGAACAACAGAAGCAACAGAAGAGTTAGATGATAGTTGCAATATTGTTGGACGATATGTTGAAATGAGGTGAGTTCAGAGAGACGGATAATTTGAGTTTCAGAGGATGATGATGTCGAAAGCTGAACTGTAGAGACAAAAATGCGCGTAGAGGTTAAAAGGAAAAGTTTACCGAAGACCGTCCGATACTCAATCACTTCGCTCGGTCATTTGAGTTTCGGCGTTCCGCCAACTCTTCGTTCGGATCATTTTTTTGTGACAGTATCATTTTTTCATTATGTTGTCTCGCGTGGTCCATGGGAGGTGTATAGCCCGAGGATACGTACAAAAGAGATCATACTCCGACATCCTCAAGAACTTGCCTCGGCTTGGAGGAGGGGTGTCGAGGTTTGCGAAAGCAAAGCCAGCGGAGCCAACTACAGGAGGCGATGCTCCCAAGGTGAATCGATTCGCACAGCAGTATAGCGGGGCGAATAAGCCCAAGAAGAGCAACAAGAATGGTCAGAACCAAGCACAGAACCAGGCACAAAACCAATCACAGAACCAAGCATCGAGACAAGCATCAAACCAGGCTAGACAACCAAACCAGACCAGACAAGCACCAAACCAGACTAGACAACCAAATCAGCCAAATCGCAACCAACCCAAGACTCAAAACACGAACGAGGCAGTGAATCAGGTGAGGAGTTACGAGGAGATCAAAAAGGCTATGCGAGAAAAGAGCCAATCCGCTCAAACGGCACCGGCACCCAAAAAGAAGGTAGTGAAGAAGACGAAGAAAGACCGCGGAGAGCCGATCAAAATCAGTTTGCCACCATATATTACGGTGTCAAACTTGGCCAACACGATGAATGTCGCACTCAACGACATGCTCAAGAAGTTGGCGGTGTTGGGGTTCGAAAACATGAGACACAACTACATTTTAGACAAGGAGAACGCCTCGTTGATTGCCGATGAGTATAACTTTGCGGTAAATTTTAGCGAGGGCACAATGGAGGACCTTTTCCCAGCACCCGAAAATGCCAAGATGCTCAAGGAACGGCCACCTGTGGTGACCATCATGGGTCATGTGGATCACGGAAAGACAACAATTTTGGACTACTTGCGGAAATCGAGCGTGGTGGACCAGGAGTTTGGGGGGATCACACAGCACATCGGTGCGTTTTCCGTCATCACGCCAATTTCCAAAAAGAAGATTACGTTTTTGGACACTCCAGGGCACGCGGCGTTCTTGAAGATGCGCGAGAGAGGTGCGATCATCACGGATATTGTAATTTTGGTGGTGGCAGCTGACGACTCTGTGATGCCACAAACGGTGGAGGCCATCAAGCACGCGAAAAAGTCGGGTGTTCCGGTGATCGTGGCCATCAACAAGTGCGACAAGCCGGGTGTCAAGCTCGAGAAGGTGTTGTCTGACTTGGCTGCGCACGAGGTCGACATCGAGGACTACGGTGGAGAGACGCAGACGGTGCAAGTCTCAGGCAAGACGGGGTTGAACATGGACAAGTTGGAGGAGGCAGTGATCACGTTGAGCGAGATGAGCGAGTTCAAGGCCGAGTACACAGGAATTCACGCGGAGGGCTGGGTCATCGAGTCGCAGGTGGTGAAGGGTGTGGGGAACATTGCCACGGTGTTGGTGAGGCGCGGGTCTGTCAAGACGGGCGACGTTTTGGTGGCAGGCAACACGTACTGCAAGGTGAGAGGCATGAAGGACGAGAATGGCAAAGTGTTGAAGATAGCTGGGCCACTGACGCCGGTGCAGATGTGGGGTTGGAAGGAGTTACCGGATAGCGGTGACCAGATCTTGCAGGCTAAGAACGAGCTGATTGCCAAGCGGGTGGTGGGCAACAGAATCACGCGTGCGAAGGAGATCCAGTCGTCGCGCGACATAGAGAGTATTAACGAGAAGAGGCGTGAGGAGATCGAGGAGCAGGAGAGACAAGAGAAGATCAATGCGATGAAGATGGCGGGCTTGGACCTGAGTATGTTGGAGGAGGAGGGATCCAAGGGGCCAGAGTGCACCAAGGTGCACTACATGATTAAGTCGGATGTGTTTGGATCTGCTGAGGCCATCAAGGAGAGTATAGATGGGATGGGAAACGACGAGGTCAAGTCTGTGGTGATTAGCCACGAAGCCGGTGCACCGACTGAGTCGGACATCGAGTTGGCGAAGACCTTGGATGCGACCATATTCTGCTTCAATGTGAAGGTGCCAAAGCCGATCATGAGCAAGGCCGACAAGGACGGTGTGACGGTCAAGGAGCACAATATCATCTACCGTTTGATTGAGGATGTCACGGCGGAGTTGACCTCACACTTGAAGCCGATCATTGAGGTGAAGACACTTGGAGAGGTTGAGATCAAGGACACGTTTGTGATTACAGTTAGGAAGAGCAAGGTGAAGATTGCGGGGTGCAAGGTGTCCACGGGGATGATCAAGAAGGTTTCGAAGGTGAAGGTGATGCGGGGGGAGCAGGAGGTGTACAAGGGCACGCTTTCATCGCTCAAGCACGTCAAGGATGATATTTCTGAGTCAAAGAAGGGACAGGAGTGTGGAATAGCGTTTGATAAGTGGGACAAGTTTGAGCAGGGCGATGTTATCAAGGTGTATGAGGAGATTGAGCATGCGAGGTACTTGTGAGGAGTGAGCATGCGAATGTGAACGAGTAAACATACTGTGAGGCATTGGAGCGATCATGAGCGAAGGAATGGAATGAGTAAAACATACTGTGAGGCATTGGAGTGATCATGAGCGAAGGAATGGGAATGAGTCAAAGATACCATCTGGAAATATTCGAGTATCTGAGTGTGGGGTGCGGGTCATGAGTGGGATATCAAGAGTGACATTTCCAGTGATCATGAGCGAACGAACGAGTAAACGTGCCCATGACTATGAGTGGTCAATGTTTCATCTCATTCACAGATTCCCAGAAGCCAGGTAATCATGTAAATATTCTGTATATAGGGAGTGAATAGAGGTGGTATTAGAATGTGAGGGTACTTGTGAGACGGTACAGGCGGGAACTACTAATTGTCAATGTTTTTGATCCTGAGTATCATCACTATTTCTTTTTCTTTTTCATCACAATGTCAAACGAATGGTCAGACTCTGAGGACGAGGACACTCAAATCCAAACTTCACAGGTCCACCTTGCCTACATAGACTGCGCGATAGAAGCAGAGGATGAAATCTCCCTCGAAGACACCTTCATCGGCGGTGAACCGCTCTGGATGCACCCCGACTCCGTGCCAAAGTCTGAGTTGGTTCATTGCGATGCCTGCGGTAAAAAAATGGCCTTGCTCTTACAGGCTGACGCCCCCTTGGCCGACAAGCTCTACGACCGCGTGATCTACGTGTTTGCATGCCAGAACACAGCGCAGTGCTCGCGCAAAAAGGGCAGTGTAAAGGCCTTCAGAGGAATTTTGAAGGACCAAGCCAGAATGGCCCAGAACAAGGAAGAGCAGGACAACGCTGCAAAAAAAGCCCTCGACGAGCAGTTGCAGAAGGAGAACGACAAGAAGTTGAACATTGAGTTGACGAAAGATCTTTTTGGAGGTAAGCCGGGAGCGAATCCGTTTGGAGCAGCCAATCCATTCGCTGCTTCAAATCCGTTTGGCAAGAGCGAAAGTAAAGAGGCGCAAAAGGAGAATGAGCCAAAAAAGGAGAACGAAACTGAACCAGAAAAGGGCCTGGATGAGAAAATCGCCAGATCTACAGCGGTCTCCCACGGATTTCCTCACTACCCCGCGTACTTCCTCCATGTGGAGCCAGAGAAGTTCCAGAAAGAGCCCAAGTTGGAGCCCGAGTTGGAAAAGTACAAGCACTTGATTGACGCAGACGGAGATGACGAAGACGACGAGCCCAAGCGCGGCAAGGGCAAGGGAAGAAGAGAGAGTGGAGCTTCGCTTGATCCCAACTCGCAGAAGATCGCCAACAACTTGGACGACAAGTTCTTCGAGGCGTTCACCAACACCGTAAAGCACAACCTGGGGCAGGTGTTACGATACGACCTTGGGGGGAGGCCGTTGCTCTACAACGGTAGGGACGAGATCTTCAAGACGTTTCAACCCAAGATGGTGGTGCCCAAGGCGCAGGGGCTGAGTGCAGCGAGACGGTTCGAGTTGCAGCTCATGCCCAAGGCAATCATGGACTTGGAGCAGATCGACGAAATGACGCCGGTGAGCGAGTTGTTGAACGGCATGTCGTGGGGGACGATTATCGTTTGCACAGATAGCGAGGATATAGTTGGGGAGGTTGACGAGAACGGGGTGGCTTATGTGGAGGAGTGGGTGGGTGTTCAATGGGAGGAGGTGTAGGAGTGGGTGGGTGTTCAATGGGAGGAGGTGTAGGAGTATGAGAGTAATGGGAGAGATAGAGAGTATATAGGGAGTATATGAGTATTATATTGGAGTATAGGAGAGTAATGGTGGAGGTATGAAGAGTATTATGTGAGGGTATAGGAGAATAATGTATGGTGGAGGTATGAAGAGTAATGTATGGTGGAGGTAGTATTATACGGGAGGAGTGTACACAAATGCGAAAGAAGAAAGTAAAAGGTGAGGGTGCACTTGTGGAAGTGAAGGTGAGGATTTCTGGAGTGAGGTTGAGAATATGTTACATAGGCTCGCAGAATTTTCTATGGGCCAATCTTCATTCAAAAATTGCTTTACCGTATTCACATTTCATAGAGGTTGAGGATTGTTGATACTCATGAAACCATCATTGACGTTGACTGTTCTTTCTTTCCACCATTTCAGTCTTCTCTATCAATGACGTAATATAAATACACAATACTCACTACTTCCCGTGTCAAATTTTTGTCCCACTTCCCAATACTCCCAGTTCATGTCCATCATCTCCCTTGGTTTGTCACTCACCATTTTCTGCCTCATTCGCCCGAAAATTCCGAAACGTATCTGTGTAATTTGCAACCTTGCTATATTTGGACTCCTTGGATCCCTGCTCAAGGCTTATCGTAGTCAAAGTTTTCAGCTTGGTATTCTCGCTTCGCCCGTTTCGCATCAGTATGTTATTGTGAAACATTTGCTCACCCCACTATCGATCACAAGAGGTGTCATGTGCATAACAGTCGTGTAGTAAAAAGTGTTCCCAGTAATACTACCTTCGTCTACCTCTTCGATTGCACCTCTTCCGGCCAGTGCTCTGCCTCATCACTCCTGTCTCTGCACCAATACGTCACGTCCTGCATACATCACATCCCTCGCAACCAAAAAAGAACGCGCAATCAAGGAACAAGTATGTAAAGATTTGACACCACTCTTTTCCTCAACATGTCATCGTCTGACGAAGAAGACAACAACTACCGCACACATGTGCAGATCCCGCACATGTCGCTCGAGGACATGCGGCGGCAGAACAAGTCGCAGCAGCGCAACCTCGCCAAGGTCGCGGGAACAGCTGGTAAAAACTTCAGTAAGGCGGCCGGTACCAACTTTACTAAAATGACCGGCAAGAAGTTTCCGGGAAGCAAACTGGTCCGCTTCCCCGACTCGTACACGCCCCGCGACACCATCATCAGCAACAACTCGTCCACCACCAACAACTCGAGCGACTCCGACTTCGAACCGGTCGATAACACCACCGAGGGTTCCAACTTGCCCAACTTCATACATAGCCAGGTCCCAAACATAGGAACACCCGCCGACGAAGACGACGACGACTCCGATCTCTCTGACCCCGCACACAGCATTCCCGAGTTCAGGGGCATGGAACACGATCAGATGTCTGGATCAGACAGCGACTCCGACAGCCCAGTGAAGGAAAGTGGCCCGTTCGGCGACGTGCCACGGCGTCTGTCCAATACCATCCCCCCTGCATTTGCTAGACGTGCTTCGGCCACGTCCAGACCGTCCAACGAGATGGACATCACGGACCAGAACGCACGGGGATCCAGCGAGGAATCGCGCACTGCCGGGGCATTCAAGTCGATTTTGCGCAAGATGTCGCTCGCAGACCACGCATACACGGGGGGCTACATTCCGCAGGACGAAAAGCCGTCTGCTTCGGACTCGTTTCTTGGGCGTGTGCTCAGTTTCTCCAAGGACAGTGGTGCGGGCTTGAGTGGCGGTGGATTGGCGCCAGGAGCATCGAGAAGCCTGCGTGAGCGCCATTTGGACGAGGAGGAAAAGGTGGGGTACCCAGATACGATTGCTGAGGAGGATCCGAACTCGATAGAGATGACGCCTATTGGCTTCGAGCAGCTCGATCCCGAGGCACAAAAGTTGATTACGTCGCATATTCCGGAATCGGAGGCTGCTGCGATAGAAGCGCAGCATGAGCTTAACGGAGAGCCTCTTACTGAGGTGTCGTCTGCGAACCAGTCGGACTTTTACGCACCCAACCCAGACATCTTTCTCCGTCGCGAGGCACTCAATGATTTGGATGCTGGAGACGAGTTTCTCCTCGATGACGACGCAGAGGCTGGTTATGTTGCACCACCGAGAAAGGTGCACGCTGGCGTGTTGTCGTCGTTGCTTCGGTTGTATCAGAACCCGGCAGAGGCCAAGTCCTCGAGCAGTCTTTTCACAAGGAGCACGGGAGGTGCAACCACGCTTATGGATGAGGCGGACGAGGACTACGACGACTGGCAAAAGGAGCAGCCTGGACACAAGAGCCTGGCCACGAAGGAGTTCAACAAGATCAAGAACGGGATCATGCGTGCGCCGAAAAAGTACACGAAACGCATCACTGGACACAGTGGCACAGAACCGCCATCAGAAGAGGGGCTGGAGAACGAGAAAACCACCGAGTTGATTGGACTGGAGGCCAATGCGTTGCCGTCGTTCCAGAATGCGCGGCCAAAGCAGCCAAAGAAGAGCACTGCGCAGAGCAAGAAGGCCACCAAGTTGAAGAAGAACAAGCGTGCGAACCAGCTCCGTATCACTGTGCACATCAGTGACATCTTGCAGAGGCAACGGTTCATCATGCGCATGTGCCGCGCGCTCATGTTGTTTGGTGCGCCCACACACAGACTCGAGGAGTACATGGTGATGACGTCGCGTGTGTTGGAGATTGACGGGCAGTTCATCTACTTTCCGGGTTGTATGATTGTGGCCTTCGGTGACGCTGCCACGAGAACCTCCGAGGTGCACTTGGTACGGTGTGCCCAGGGAGTTAACTTGTCGAAGTTGTCGGACACACACCGTATCTACAAGGCGGTGATTCACGACTTGATTGGCGTGGAGGAGGCTGCGCGCGACTTGGACGAGTTGCTCCGCAAGAAGAACTTGTACCACCCGTGGCTCTGTGTGCTTTTCTACGGGTTGGGGTCGTCGATGGTGTGTCCGTTCGCGTTTGGCGGCGGATGGATCGACTTGCCCATTGCGTTTGGTGTGGGGCTCTGTGTGGGGTACTTGCAGTTTATTGTTTCTGCGATGCTGAACTTGTACTCGTCTGTGTTTGAGGTGACCGCGTCGATCGTGGTTGCGTTCATTGCGCGAGCGATCGGGTCCATCCGCGGGGGTACGCTATTCTGTTTCTCGGGAATTGCACAAGGGTCGCTTGCGTTGATTTTGCCGGGCTATATCATCTTGACGGGGTCGTTGGAGTTGCAGTCGCGTAACTTGGTGGCGGGATCCGTGCGTATGTTCTACGCCATCATCTACTCGCTTTTCCTTGGTTTTGGTATCACGTTGGGCGGTGCGTTGTACGGATGGGTCGACAGCAATGCCGTGAGTGCCAACTCGTGTGGTGCGGACCACAACATGGACGACAGGTGGCGTATCCTCTTTGTGCCGATGTTCTCGTTGTCGTTGGGGCTCATCAACCAGGCGCGTTGGCAGCAGTTGCCAGTGATGATTATCATTTCGTGCACCGGGTATGTTGGGACGTACTTTGCGGGTAAGCACTTTTCGCTGGTGACGGAGTTCACTGCGTGTATTGGTGCGTTCATTGTGGGGATCTTGGGTAACTTGTACTCGAGGATCTGGAAGGGGATGGCGGTGAGCGCCATGTTGCCTGCGATATTCGTGCAGGTGCCGTCGGGGATTGCGTCGCAGAGCAGTTTGGTGTCTGGTATCCAGACTGCGGACCAGCTCACGCACTCGAACTCGACTGCAAAGACAAGTACGACGACGACGTCTTCGATGAGTTTTGGTGTGGCGATGGTGGAGGTGTCGATTGGGATTAGTGTGGGGTTGTTTGCTGCTGCGTTGTTGGTGTATCCGTTTGGAAAGAAGAGGACGGGGTTGTTCACGTTGTAAGTGACGAAGAGCAAAGCGTCGAGTGGACCACATCAAGAGCTTTCTGAGCGATGAGCGAGCGAAAGTGAACTTAGACCTCAATAAGGATCTGAGCGATGAGCGAGCGAAGAGTGGACAGGCAGTCCGGACTTTGACGAGGATTGAATTACAACTCGTAATCTGACGATAGCGATTGAAAAGGAATCTAGAGTGAACAGAATCTGTACGCGAGTGGTGTGGACGAAGGTCTGATATTATGTGATGTGAACAACTAGACGAATGCGCCCTCAGCACGATTAGATATTGCATTCGGATTAATGATAGACTAGAGAAATAGTAATTCATGTACTGCAGCGGCGTAGGAACACTGTGTCGATTGATCTTATTCATGTACTGCAGCAGCGTAGCAACGTTGTGCAAATTGATCTCACTTTCATGTACTGCGTATTAAGTCAATTCTCACTTCTATTTTTACGCTCTTTATCTTTTATCGTTATCTCATGCTCCAGTCCAAACAAATAGGCAAGGTCTTGTCACAGGCATTGACGCCATTCAGTGATAACAACAACACCCCCCCAAATACCACACTTGCGTCGTCGCCGCTCTCGCTCCTGCTTTTGTCCCCGGACGGGATTCCCTTGACAACCGTGCACAACGCCATCTTGTTGACCGAGTTGGGGTTGTCGCTGGACGCGCTCAAGATCTACGCGCTCATAGGGTACAACCAGTTGGCCAGCGATGAGTGGGCAGTGGTCGAGTTGGAGGATCGGTTGAAGGTGGTGATACAGCGTTTGGACGTTGTGGTGGGGAAGAGTGACGAGAGCGAACACCTCTACGTGGCGCTTTTCTACGAGGCCATCTTTCCAGATGCAGTGGCGAAGGTGAAGCTTGATAGCGTGTCGCAGGTTTTGAATGCTGGGTTGAAGGGGTATCAACATGAGTAGGAAGGATGTGTGAGGAAAGGGTATCAACAGCGACGGTACAGAGAATACATAAAGACAACAAGGGTACACTAAACGACAACAAGTGTACTAGGATACTAAAAGACAACAAGGGGACAAGGATACTAAAACACAACAGCAACAGGTACGACACCAAAACATAACCGGCGTACAAGGAACTGCTAAGGGTGACATGAAGAGAAAAGCATTAAAGTGGTACATGATATTTCAAAGTGTAGATGAAAATACGTCATAGCGCAATGAACTAAGCACAGACAACACCAAGTAGAGATAGTAGGACAGATACGTCAGAGATAGTGGTGTCAGAAATACGATGTGAGCATAAAACACTCAACATGCTTAAACGCCTCATCTCTACAACCCTCAATAACTTGTGCATGACTATAAACGAATCTAATAAGCGATGACGAGTGCCAGCATTTCGTTCATGCTTGCAAAGGATGCGTAAGGCTTTTATGGGAAAACAAATAGAGATGATATGCGATAGACTGGAACGTCATGTGACTTCTTGGAAAAACGCCGTTCCAGTTCGTCCTACTTTGTAATCATCTCCTCGTCTTCCTCCTCCTCGTCGTCCTCGTCATCCTCCATGTCGTCCATTAAGCTTTCCTCGTCGAAGCTCTCCTCCTCCTCGCTGTCGTACCAAAAATCCTCGTCCACCGGCTCGTGCTCGTGGTGCTTCCCCCCGAGCGACGAGTTGGCGTACGCATGCAGTTCCAGCGGCATCACAAAGTCTGCGGGGATGTCCTGCTTGGAGCGCTCGACCTCCAAGAGCACCTTCTTCTTGTAGGCCTGCGGGTTCTTGCGCAACTCGACCGATGCGTCTATGTTGGCGGGCGACAGGATGTTGGGGTCCTCCAAGAGCGAGATGATGGAGATCAACACCGACTCGACAGTCTGCGCAGGCAGCCACGTCTCCAGCTCCGGCTCGTCCAGCGTCGGATCACCGCTCTGGTGGAGGATGGAGATGCATAACCGGCCGTCGCGGTAGACGTTCGGGTGGTAGATGGCAGGGGTGAATCGGAAGTGCGGTGGCGCAAACGGGAAGTCCGCCGGGAAGCGCATCTGCGCCTTGATGTACCCACCGTGGTAGATGGACTCCTTGTTCAACACCATGATGCCGATGTTCCACAAGAAGATGTTGTCGTCGTCGAGTTCGATGTGGAACGACGGAATGCCCTTTTTCGGGTCGGTTAAGTCCTTGAATTGTCGCTGCAAGATGGCGGCGGCGGACTTGGAGCTCATGTTAGTAGTTTCGGTGTGGGTCTTCGTGTACGGCCTATTGGTTGGGCCGCCTTGTTGGTGATTAGAAATGTTGTGGTTACTTTAGTTTTTTTCCCTGTGTACAAACGAGAAAAAGAAACCACTAGCAACGAAAAAGAATCGAGTGGGGGAGATGAGTAGGGAGGTGGACTTAGGCGTTTGGTTTTGAGTATGAGACGACTTGACGATTTATGTATATCATGTCCCGTTTTACTGTGGATCCAATTTTTTTAGGGGAGGCGAAACTGGTAGACGAATGAGGATATTTCTGGAAATAGAAAAGCGACATGGGGACTCACGAACTCGGTTATGAGAAAAAAGATATGCGATAAGAAGCCGAGAGAAGGGAAAGGAGAAGTAGTAGACAACTGGATCACAATAGGGAATCCACAGGCAGATAGTAAGTGCACGATACCTAGCGAATCGCCAGGCACAAAACCGTAGGCAAACAGGTGCAAATAAGTGCGCCACGCAACAGAACAACAGGTACCACAACTAATACATTCACAACAACAGGTACATCAACTATCTATTACATGTACATTTACACAGTCAGTAACCATAGGCGTAAGGGTATCGCCATTCTTTTCACTCTATCTTCCTCTGCTTCTTCTGTATCATTAATTTAGTCACTTCTTTTCCGATCCGCAATGTTACCAAAACGGCAAGTCCTCGTGCACGCCAGGACGTATGCGACCGCACAGGACCACTACCAGACGCTCGAGCTACCCCGTACGTCGTCCATCAAGGAGATCAAGCTCCAGTTCAAGCGGCTCTCGAAAAAGTACCACCCGGACTTGCATCCCAACCTAACCCCAGAGGAGAAAGACGAGAAGAAGAACAAGTTCATGGAGATCGTGGGCGCATACGACATCTTGAAGCACACAGAGAAGAAGCGCCAGTACGACATGCTGTTGGGCGGTCGTAATTCCCCCAGATCAAACAGCAACAAGTACTACGGCGAGGCCAAGTACCACTCGCGCAGCGGAGCATCCTACGCCGCGTCTGGACTCAACACCACGCGCCACAGGGTCCGTTTCAATGCGGGCGCAACCAACGGCGACGACTCGGGCAAGTTCTCGGGGCGGCACATCAACTACGGCGACCGCTACGACGTGCCGCACTTCAACTACTCCGAACACCTACACAAACACCTCAAGTTCGAGCAGCGAATATTGGGCAAGCACATTCCGCAGGAGGACATGGACAAGATCGTGGCCCAGCTACACAGGAGCGGGTTGAAGGTGCTGGAGGAGCTCATAACGAAGCACTTGATGCGGCAGGCCGACCCGCTGACGGGGACGCGCAGCAGAAACGCGGAGAAGGCAGAGAACAACCACCGGGCGTACATGTACCAGGCGCCAGAGGACGATGTGAGTTTGTTCAAGAACTTTGCGATTTTGAGTGGGGCGGTGACACTGATGTATTTGATATATTCGATAGTTCACTGAGTGAACATGAGTGAGTGAACATGAGCGAAGCGAATGTGAACGAGAAGAAGTGATACTGAACATGAGCGAAGCGAATGTGAACGAGAGGAAGTGATACTAAACATGAGCGAAGCGAATGTGAACGAGAAGAAGTGATGAAAACACGAATGATATGAGTGTATAGTCACTAAAAGCACTTCATGACAAGAAGTTGGGCGTTATTGAATAACATGCAATGAGAGTCATGGATAGTGAAGAACAGTGCACTTCATGACGGGAAGAGATTCAATGTCATGATCGAGAAGATGAGAATCGTGGAACGACATGAACGAAATGTGCCACAGGACCTGGATGAGGTTGGATGAGAGTTAATGATGATGAATCTTGCTCATTGTGAACGCTCACTAACAAAATCCCAATGTGAGCTACTGAATGACTTGAACCAAATTCTCAATGAGTTATTGAATGACTTGAACAAAATCGAATGACAGCTATCGAATGAACAGTAACAGAACGAATTTACATGAAAACCCCATTCGATTTAGTTGAACATGAATGTATACGGAAGTTATGGAGTAATGATATGCGATTACTCCAGATACGCTCATGGTGGTCAGTTGGCCACCAATGATTTATGATATTGCAATGCAACGTATTTATGATTGAGGTAGTACCTCAAAGATAGAGATAAGGTAGGTTTAGATATTTGTAACACAAAGAAGTATCCCTCATCTTGGAGTCGACTAGTTTGTACTTCTTCAAGTTCACTTCATACAACGTTCACCCACTCGACTTTTACGTTCACGTTCACGTTCACTTCACCCACTCTACTTTTACGTTCGCTTTACCCACTCTACTTTTACATTCTCATTCGCTTCGCTCACGCTCACTCCTCAATATACAATATGCATTAATGTTCTAACGATCAACCTCTCCAAACACCAAGTCCATGGTACCAATGATGGCGACAGCATCAGCCAACAAGTTGCCTCTGGAAATGTGGTCGAACGCACCCAAGTGCGCAAACCCAGGGGCTCTGATCTTACATCTGTACGGTCTCTCGGAACCGTCAGACACCACGTACACGGCCATCTCACCCTTGGGCGCCTCGATGGCGGTGTAGGTCTCACCTTGCGGCACGGCGTAGCCCTTGGTGAACAAGAGGAAGTGGTGGATCAACGCCTCCATGTCCTCCTTCATCAACGCACGCGATGGTGGCGAGATCTTGTAGTCCTCGACCTTGACAGGCCCCTCGGGCATGTCGTTGATACACTGGATGATGATGCGCAACGACTGTCTGAACTCGGCCATTCTGATGAGGTAACGGTCGTAGCAGTCTCCGTTCATGCCGACGGCAACGTCGAAGTCGACCAAGTCGTATGCGTCGTATGGCTGCGACCTTCTGATGTCGAACGGGATACCCGAGCCTCTCAACATGACACCCGAGAGACCGTAGTTCAACGCGTCCTCAGCGGTCACCACGCCCACGTCGATCGTTCTGTCCTTCCAGATACGGTTGTCGGTGACCAACTCCTCGGTCTCGTCGATTCTGTCTCCGAACTGCGTGGCCCACATGTAGATGTCGTCCAAGAGGCCCGCAGGCAAGTCCTGCGACACACCACCCGGTCTGACGTACGCCGAGTGCAATCTGGCACCGGACACACGCTCGTAGAATTCCATCAACTTCTCTCTCTCCTCGAAACCCCAAAGGAAGGGCGTCAATCCACCGACATCCATAATGTGCGACAACACCGACATACAGTGGTTCAACACTCTGGTGATCTCGCCAAACAACGTTCTGATGTACTTGCCTCTCAACGGCACCTCCACGTTCAACAACTTCTCGACTGCGAGCGCAAACACCAACTCGTTGGTCATCATCGAGACGTAGTCCAATCTGTCAAAGTACGGCAACGCCTGCATGTATGTCTTGGACTCAATCAACTTCTCCGTTCCTCTGTGCAAGAGCCCGACGTGCGGGTCCGCACGCACGATCTCCTCGCCGTGCAACTCCAAGATCAAGCGCAACACACCGTGCGCCGCAGGGTGCTGGGGGCCGAAGTTGATGGTGAAGTGTCTGATCTTGGAGTTCTGCTTGGCCACCTTTTTAGGGTCGTCGTCCTTGCCGAACGTCATGTCCACCTCGTCCAACACCTCTGTGAAGGTGGTTTTGCTCATGGTGACGGGCTCCGATGTGTACCTCTGTGCTGGGGTTCCCATGGCGTTGTGGAAGGGCTTGACGTCCTCGGCGGGGGCGCCGGCACGCAATCTCGACACGTTGTGGAATGCGCGCATGCTCTGCGCGCGGAGCGCAACCGGTCTCGCACTGGCCACGATATTTCTGACTCTCAACATGCTGTGTTTGTTAGTGGTTCTTTTTCAATTTTACAAAGGAAGAAAATTCATTGGTTGAAGGTGGGTCACGTGAGTAGTGCATAGATCGAGTGTACAGAAGAGCGGAGCGAATCTGAGCGAGAGCTCAAAAGTAAGCAAATGTGAACAAGTGAACAAATTCGAAGAGTATGAGGACGAGAAAGCGCAAGTTTCGTTGAAGTCGAGTAGAGAGAGTAGGGTTCCGCAGAGGACACGAATAAATAATGAAGAGAGAGAGGAAATTGAGAGAGACTGCTGAGTTAGATTGAAAGACGGTTAAGGAGGTGATATTGAAAGACGGTAATAAGGACGTGATATTGAGACACGGTAATAAGGACGTGATATTGAGAAGGGGTAGACTCATCAAGAGGTTCTCCTGCGGCATCTCCGATCCTGCCAAAATTTTGAATACACTTCCCAAATCTTCTTCACAATTCCCATTTGATTTCCTTCAGACTTCCCGATGATTGTTCACCTCAACGCTTCCAAAATCTAGACACCAAGTTTCTCGGTAGTGGATGTCTCAATCGAGTACTGACACAGCCAATTTAGCTAGCCAATTTAACTCTTACCAATTTAGCTCTTGCCCACAAACGGTAGTCACAATACCCCACGCCTTATCTCGCAAGTATTTCGCGTCGTTCCATTCCCCGCGACAACTCTATCGATATCATCGACTCTAAAACGCGTTCCTCACGTGAGTTTACACGCCTTTTCTTTTTCTTCTTTTCGGCATTTCTTTTTGGCTGAATTTTTCGCACCAAAGGGGTCGCGCTACCATGCTGGAGTTGGTAAGTCTATAAGAGTTCACCATATCCATTTTTTTCGACCCTAAAATTTCACAATGAACTGCAAGAGAAGAAGAGACGATCTCGAGGCAGAGACACAGAAGCTCAAGAACCACATCACCGCTCAGGGCAAGGAAAATGGCGCCTACTCTACGTCCAACGAGTGGCCCATCTACGCTCATCCCGAGGGTGGTCTCGTCAAGATAACGCCCTGGGGATCCCTCCGCCAGTTCACCAACGCGGAGACCGGCGAATTAATTACAAAGTTCGAGGACAGCTCGTTTCAGGACCAGTCGTTCAACATGGCCAACTCGGCCCACGAGCAGGCCTACGAGCAGGCCTACGAGCAGGCCTACAACATGGCCAATAACGACATGATCATCGACTCTCCAGAGCGCGCTGAGAGCCAAATGCCGCCAACTCCTCAGAGTATCCAGCGGTGCAAGTTGTCGACGCCCACCCCAATTCGCATGTATCCGGGGGACGAAGTTGAAAGCTACGTTTTGAACGGCTACGACGACTACAGCCAAGAGCACGAGAACTACTTCGGTATGGTAGACGGGAAAAACGATTAAACAGTGAGATAATCCAAAAACAACGACAAGTGGGTCGATATCGCGAGCTTCCTCATCGCTTGGCGGTGATTATAGACGGGAGCTTGCGCGCGCAAACGCGCCAAAAGTTCAACCATGCATGTGCAGTGCGTGTGTAAAATTCATTTCTTCTGTGTATTCATAGTCATATTTATTGTTCATGTGTAGTAATGCTGGAGAATCCGAATGGGGTCGCACGACATAATCAACGATGCGACATGAGGACGACATAAAGGACATACGACATTTCTTCACGACATACGACATTATATAAATCCGCTCTACGCACGACATAGTTTTTCACCATATCTTTACTCCATCAACTAGGACTTCATTCCTCACAGAAAAGCCACTAAAGCCTTCAGTCAAAAGATTTGAGCATCTCCAAGCCACATCTTTGTTATGCTTCGTGGCGGGGAATATTACGTAATCACCTTAGTATCAAGATTTTAGGGGAGACGCCACAGTTGCAAAATTCACTAATTATCGCTTAAGGATACCTGTGGTACTTTCGGTAACTTCAATTGTAAACCAACTCGTCAATTGGCCTCTACACTTTACATAAATGTTCATATCACTGTATTAGGGGCAGGCCCGCTATCAAAGCTTAGACCCACGAATTGCGACCTAGTCGGTTTTCTCCAAAGGAGTCAAACGCAAGTAAGGCTTGATGATTCTGAACTTAGGGAACAAAGTCTTCGCCTCCTCGTTGGACACCGATGGGTGGACAATGACATCATCGCCTGGAACCCAGTTGATTGGGGTGGTGATTCTGTGCTTGTCACCGGTCTGCAAGGAGTCGACAACTCTCAAGACCTCAGCGGTGTTTCTACCGGTGGAGGCTGGGTAAGACAAGATCAATCTGATCTTCTTGCTTGGGTCGATGATGAAGACGGATCTGATGGTGAACTGGACACCCTTGTCGTCGACGTTGGAAGCGTCCTGGTAGTCAATCATGTCGTAGGCGTGAGCGACCTTTCTTTCAGGGTCCGCAATGATTGGGAAGGTCAACTTGGATCCGGTGACCTCATCGATGTCCTTGATCCAGGCCTTGTGCGAGTCGGTGTTGTTGGCAGACAAACCAATCAACTTGACACCTCTCTTGGTGAACTCTGGCTCCAACTTGGCGAAGGCACCCAACTCGGTGGTGCAGACAGGAGTGAAGTCGTCTGGGTGAGAGAACAAGACAACCCACTGGTTGCCGATGAACTCGTGGAACGAGATAGGACCGTTAGAGGTCTGTGCCTGGAAGTCTGGGGCGGTAGAACCCAATCTCAAAGTGCTGCTCATATTGACCGATGTTGCTGAGGGAAGCTTAACCGGAGGAATTGCCCTTTATATACCGTTTTCGACCACGGATTGCATACAACAATGCGTGAACTGTCCTCTTATTATGACGAAATTACCTCTTGTCACGTGATTATGGCACCATCGTTGTAATTGAAGTCCGAGTTGCGAAAAGAGGTGGGGAAAAGAAAGGGATGGAAGAACTTTACAGGAAACGAATACACAAGAACTTTGATTGAGGAAACGAATACACAGAAGTACGACTAACAGGTTTGCGCAGACGCCATTGGTACTGTTGCAGCAAGCTAGTGTGGGGGAAAGAACTCAGACTTCATTTGGGTATGATGGTTGGGCCTTGTGGTGTAAGATCCTCAAGAATACTGTCAGGGTCCTTGGACGACTCAATTCTGTCCTCACAATGGCTTATTCTCCATTTGCTACTCTACACACTTCACATGCTCTATTTTTTTAAGGTCTTTCCTGTCTCTGCCTTGTCAGAAATCCTATCCATGAATCCTCTTCTTCACTATGCTCCTTCTCAATCCTGTTCCGTCTCCACATCAACCCCATAATCATCCAAATTTTCGCCGACATCGTTCACCCACTCGTTCCGCTGCATCACCGATCTTGGATCAAGACGCTTGCGAAGTAACAGTATGTCTCTCCCCAGACTTATTGGGAAGTTGGTGTTGGTGTCGTTGGCAAAATGCTGCACACCATTGGACGCGGAAATCCCGAAATCGGGTGGCCATGGAATTTGCAACTGGTCATCCTTGTAATATTCAGACTTCTTTGGCAAATAGCCTTCCGGTGCACTTCTTGGCCATGGCGTTGGGAGAACCCATTCAAGTGGGTTGCCGAAAAAGTGCATCGCGTTGCCAAAGAAGCCGTAGTCGTAAGGAAAGACAAGATCATCGAAACGATAGTATTCTGGAACAATTGGGTCATCCTCTGTGGGGCAGGTGGAGGTATCTATCTTATTGATTTCGATGTTCTCTGCGCCATCAGTTTCATCCTCCTCAGGTTCTTCTCGACTCCCCAGTAGGTTCCATGTTGCCAATTTCGGCATTGCTTCCCCATGGACTTTCGCATAATTCTCTCTGATTTGCGCCCAAAGTCTCTCGGTGTGAAACTGCGACTCGATCCGCTCCATTTCCCACACCTCGATCTGCGTCATGCCCTTGAACACCCAATTGATGACACACCGAATGTACAAGATCGCGATGGTTGCAAATACAAACGTGTTAATCGGGAGAATGAAAACTACCGCGATCAACTCGCTCTTATTAATCAAGTATGAGGGGAGGTTGTAGTCGCGCACGTAATCGGCAAACTTCTTGCCCAATTCAAAGCTCACGTACCCCGTCGTGACCATCACCCACACGAGAAAACGCACGAAGTGTCCATAGTTTCCATATCCCACACAGTTGTAAGTCCATGGACAGTGGTGGTCCATGTGGAGAACACATTTTTTGCACGTTTTGCAGTGGTGACTGCGTTCTGGCTTGTACAGATCGCATTTTTTGCAGAAACGAGTCCATTCAGCCAGTGGAGTGGTGTATCCCGCAGGAACTTCGCCTGGAGTAACAAAAATTGCTAGCACGTACGAAATCCACGTCATTGTCAAGTATATCTGAAACCATATCTGGTCTCTGGTTGACATGTAGTTGCGAAAGACATAGTAGTGCGACCCATACCCCAAGCAAGATATGAGCAAACACGGTATCTGAGGTTAGTGCGCACGGTTGAAGAAGACTCAAGTACTTACTATTATACCGAGTATCGGCCACTTAAGCTTTATCGGCATGATAGTGATCCGAGATCTTTAATCCTAACCTGATTTGAACTTATTCGCTTTCAAATTTCCTGCGAAAATAAAATCGAAACTGGTGGCAACAAATCTCAACAACTAAGACAAGATGGTACGTTGATCACAACGAACGCATGCTTACAAATACTAACATTTAGACCTCAATCGGTACTGGATATGACTTGTCCAACAGTGTTTTCTCACCGGGTACGTAATTTTCGCTTGAAGCGACGACGCTTTACTAACAGACAGATGGAAGAAACTTCCAGGTGGAGTACGCCATGAAGGCGGTGGAGAACGGAGGAACATCCATTGGTATCAAATGCAAGGACGGTGTTGTGCTCGCCGTGGAAAAGATCATAAACTCGAAGTTGTTGGTGCCAGGCCGCAACAGACGTATCCAGACTATCGACAGACACATTGGTGTTGTCTACTCGGGACTTTTGCCTGATGGACGTCACTTTGTGAATAGAGGCAGAGACGAGGCACAGCTGTTCAAATCGACCTACAAGACGCCTATCTCCGTTCCACACTTGATGGACAGATTGGGTATCTACGTGCAGAACTACACATGCTACAACTCTGTGAGACCGTTTGGCGTGGCATCGATTGTCGGCGGTATTGACGACAACGGGCCCCACTTGTACATGATTGAGCCAAGTGGAGCGTGCTGGGGGTACACAGGTGCCGCCACTGGCAAGGGCAGGCAGACTGCGAAGTCTGAGTTGGAGAAGTTGAAGTACGAGGAGTTGACTGTCAAGGAGGCCGTGAACATAGCCGCTAAGATCATCCACCAGGCACATGAGGACAACAAGGACAAGGAGTACGAGTTGGAGATCTCGTGGGTATCTAACGACACTAACGGCAAGCACGTTCTTGTTCCGGAGGATGTCCTCAAGGAGGCTAGAAAGCTCGCTGAGGAGGAAGAGGATGACGACGATGAGGAAGAGGAAGATGCCGAGATGGCCACTTAGTAGAAAATACACATGCAGTAAGGAGAGTAGGTATAGAGATTATTAGAATAGAGGTTTTTGAGGAAGCTAGTGGGCGAAGATAAGGAAGAGGAACATAAGGAAGTGGAAGATGTTTGAAGAAGGAACATGTGAGAATACCATATAGCAAAAAGAACTATGTAGTAAGGAGAAACACGTTCGATTTGTCGTTGTGTTGTGGGCCCACCTGTACGACAATACATATCCAATTCATTCCGCCTTTAATGCTAGAATTTTGCCTTTCCCGAGACATGCATATGAAAGACCGCGTTGGTCCTTTTGACTCTCTGGCAACGTCAATAGTAAACTCGCAATTTTATAGTTTTCACGTTCCCTTCCATGGCCTACGCGAATGGTAAGGGGAAAAAATACGCGAGTGGAATGTAAACAAAACTATACCTTGAATCCACCAAGCATGGCCAATGCTGACTACCTTGGCCAACATGGTACAGAGTTTGATGGCGCCAAATACGCCAGTTCAGCTACCGGAGGGCAGAACTCTGAGCCCGATCCCGCGCTGGAAGATGAGTTCAAGGATACGTTTGAAAGTGCGGAGAAATCCATGAGTGAAGAGGAGGAGCTGAGTCTCTTCATTAGCAATCCACACGAGTTTAGCGGCAATGTTGTAGATACAACAAGTGCCGTTGATGAGCTTCCCGGTAATCTTGACTTGGAGAGCTCAGCACAGGGACTTAATTCTTCCCAAGCAAAATGTATCAATAAGGATAAACCCATACACAACTTGAACAAGTCAAACTTGATCATTGAAAAGGCATACGATTCTGGTAATTTTGATAGCTCTGAACTGTTTGACAAATTCGAAAACAGCGTCTCAGACGTGTATCAGGATTCCAGAAATGACGTGAATCATACCAAAACACCAATCAAAGGAAATCAGACCAATACCGCATACTTGTTCTCCCCTGAAACGTCGTTGGCTACTGACGTCAGGTCTTTCACGTCTGAAATAAACTCGTGGACTTCGCCACCAGACAGCAAGTCGCTAGAATTGCCCCCACCGAGTGCAATGGGAAAGCGGGTTTCGAGTTTCAAGCCTCGAAAAGGCAATGTGAGGATGGCCGATTACGAAGTAGATGACTATATACCCGAAGCATATGATGAAGAACAACCTAGATCTTCATCGAAGAGACCTGGGTCCGACTATTCGATTGGATCGATAAGAACCTCAAACGCATCCGTGACATCTTCGAGTGACATTAGCAGGCTGCCATCTGAGGCTAGTAAGAATTTATTTGATGCTAAGAGTGAACGCAAGTCCACCTTCCAAACAAGAAGATTCTCAAACGAATCCAATGAGCCTGTCAGGAGGTTTTCAAATGATCCGAAAACACTTGAAGGATGCCAGTTCAAGAGCTTCCCTCAAATAAAGTCCACCAAGAAACCAGCATTTAACCCTGCATCACTAACGAAATCGGCATCTTTGCGCAGTTTGACACCGAACAACAAGTCTGGGACCTCGCTTAATGAAACACCACGCGAGACTTCGGTTAGCAAGTCGCCAATCAAAGAAATGAAGTCACCATTCACGGTCAATAAGCGTGTTCCTTCGCTCAGATTGGAGCTGCGAACTCTGTACACAAGTGAACACTACCGAGGGAACCGACTGAATTCAAGCTTGAATCAACGGGGAATTGATAGACTGAATTCAAGCTTGGATGAGGGGGAAATGGATAGGCTGTTGAGCTTGGATGAAGATGTACTGAACGCAAGTGAGATCGAAATGAGTGATGGTTTGGATCATAATGATAAAGTGCACTCAAATCAATTTGATGTTCTGAGCTTGAACGATATGCTGAACTCCTGCTATGATAAGCTGAACGCAAACTTGAACGATAAGCTGAGGTCCAGCTACGATAAGCTGAACGCAAGGATGACTTATAAGCTCAACTCTAGCTTGACTGATAAGCTGAGCACAAACGTAAATGATAATCTGAACTCAAGCTTGCATGAAAACCTGAACTCTAGCTTGGTCCATGAACCTAGCACTCAGAATGTGTTCCTTGATAATCTTCCTGATAATCGTATGAGTTTGGAAGATAAAGAAGAAGAAATGAACGCCAGCATTATCAGTCTTAGAGAGTCGCTCGTCAATTTCAAGGAACAGGTAGCAGAGAGCATGAATGAGAGCCAAGTTCACGAAGATTTCCATAATTCAACGATGGAAGCTACCAAGTTTGACGACACACGAGCCCAATTGGACGAAGATTTGTCATTTGCTAATGTCAAAGCAACTTCGAGTTCAAACTACGCTCGTGGTACAAGAAACGCACCTGAAATTCAAACTCGTGTGGCACCAGCAATTAAGAAAAATGCCACGGAGAAGACATCTGCGAGATGTGCTCATAAAACGACGCCTTCCACCACGTCATGGGGCAAATTCAGGCCCTCGTCGACGTACTTTGATGAAATTCCGAACCTACAGTCGATTATGCCCGCGTCTGCTACAGGCTTACAGCTGATTGCTCCCACAAAACTGAAACCAATGTTTCAAGGCCAGGATCTGAACACGCTCAGCAAGATAGATGACTTAAATAAGCAAATCACTGGGTACCGGATCCAGATTAAGTTCTTTAAGCAGTTTTTGCAGAACCTCATCAACAAATCGCGGCACGAGAACGGCGGTATATTTGACGTGAGTGAATTGACCAACTTTGAAAAGAGTTTCGATGGCTTTGCAGCGAAAAGCGGCGAGTACAACAAGCTAGAACAGGACTACAACAACCTCTTGCAGAACTACGACGAAGTATTCAAGCTCAATGAAGACTTGTACGCAAACTTGGAGAACTTTCAAGTCCAACTCCACTCCAAAGAGGAGCAGTTACAACAGTTGAATGAGTACATGGAGTCTTGCTGCGACATTATCGATGAGATTTTGAACACACTTGTCAACAATCCCAATACCGATGGGCCCACCAGGCAGGCCTTGGCGCGGTGCCTAGAGCCAAACAAGCTGGGTTCCCGGCCCTTGGAGTTGAAATTACAGGTGGTGAGTTTTGAGTTCAACAAGCTCATCAACTCGACGGTTCCAAGACACAAGCCGCATTCCATGTCCACGCCACCGGCCACATCGCACCAGTTCTTCGGTTCAAACACCACGCAAAACTCGCGGGTGCGAGAGCTAGCGTCTTCGCTTGAGCTCTTGGAGCAGGAGTTTATGTTTCAGAAGGAGGAAACGGCCAAGATTGAAGAGATGTTACACGAGGAGGTGAATCAGTCAAATGTCGTCAGGGAAAGGTACCAACACATCTCGACGAAATTCAATGAGTTGTGCGCGTCAATGGAAACCAAGCAGAACTTCCAAGGGGAGAAAATGATTGCTCTTGAGACGGAAAACAACCGACTTTCCAACATCAACTCTGCTGTCAACTCCAAATTCGACGAGTACCACACAATTATCGACCGGCTCCAGGCAGAAGTCAACGAGTTCAAGGAGTTTACGAAAGGGAGAAACAGCTTGCTATTCGAGTCTAAAAATGGGCTGCAAAAGTCGTTAGTATCGGCGTCTCCCGAAAGGGTCAGCGAGCTGTTGCGAGAAGCCACGCACAAGTACGAGAGTTTGAAGGCTGAAACCGCCGCCACCATTTCGTCGTTGTCTGCACAGGTACACTCGCAAACACAGCAGATACGCGACTTGCGTTTGGAGAGACGATCCCTGGTACGCTCAAGCACGTACAATCCTGTTTCTGGGCACGACAGCAGTATTTTGCAGCATAAGGTTGCGGGTTTGATAGAAGAAAGAGCGACGCTTCAGACTACTATTGGCGATTTGACGCAGAAGGTGGCGGATCTTTCGGCCGATGGTGAAGTGCGGCCTACTTCTGGTGTGCAGCAGCAGTTCAAGGACCTATTGCAGGTTGATGTGCACGAGTTTCAGCGATTGCTCAAGTCTTTCAACAAGATCGCAGACGATGCTTCCGTGAAGGACCCCACGCGCAAAATCGACAACTTGAGCAAGCGGCTTTTCAAGCTCGGCGAGGACTTTGAGGGCAACGACATTAGTTTGATCAGGGACCTTCACAAGTCTGTGTTCAACTACTTTGCACGGGCAGTTGAGATGATTGTGAATGACCACGTGAAGCTTTTGCTCAAGGAGAGCGAGTCCAGTAACCAGACCAACGACTACGTGGAGAAACTCCACATGCGTGTGGACGAGCTCAACACTGTGAACGACTCGCTTCTCAAGCAGCTAGAAAGCCTTGAGTCAGCGGAGGATCGTCAGAAGGAGGAGGAGAAGAACGAGACTCGGTCCAAGGACGACACGACGTCACCACGGACGAAGTTGCGGATGACAGAGTTGTGGAATAGGTGGAAGTCGGAGCGTGAAGCGAGGGTGTATGAGAGCAAACAGGCAGATAAGCGGTTGAAGGAGTTGGAGACGGAGAATTCGCGGTTGAGGGCGCAGTTGGCAAAGGGAACGACGTGAGCGATCGAACATGAGCGGACCGGATGTGAGAGAGTGAAAATATCGACTGAACGTGAATGCAGTGAATGTGAGGGAGCAGGCTTGGTTCGACTGAACGTCGAAGCGAACATGAGGGAGTGAGGAGCGTCGACGGAATGTGAACAGAATGTGAGGGCGTGAGGAAACTCAACTTACAATGAACAACATAGGGATTAAAGCATATAAGTCATCTGAATGAACGACGTGAACGTGAAAAAGTAGAACAATTGTTTAATGGACGGATAACTCTTCTTGAAATTCTGGTCGTAAAATCCTTAGGAGGTACAAATAAAGTGCCATTCTTCAAAACGAGGTTACCCACTATTCGAATATTAGAGTGCCTGAATTCTACGTTCTCAGTAACTACCTCAAATAGGCAGTACTCTCGAAGATACCCAGTCAACCTGTCTACGAAGAGAACTTCTGAGGCGTGGAAAATTGCTCTCTTACGATGGGTGCAAATTTTAGATGCAGGACAACTCAATCAGTAGAAACTGCACTTAGATTAAGCACAAAAACACCAGATATTCATTAAGATCATCTGCTTTGTTCGTTTGCGTTCCTTGTTGGAACCCTAGCAATTCTTTACGGATGTAGCTCAGCTACGTCTTTTCAGCGCACGATATTCGCGTGTTTATGTTCACGATGAGTTCTGCGTGAAGTTCATGTTCACTATAGGTGTTCTCGTTCTCTCGCTCACATTAGCCTTGCTCGTGCCCTCTTACTATAGGTTTATGATATTCTCTCATGGTCTCTTGATATAGGCTATATGATATTCTCTGATGTTCTCTCAATATAGGTTTTATGATTTTCTGTTCGCGCTCTTTTTCTCTCATTTGAGCTTCGCTCAAGATCGAATTTCGCTAATAAAAATTTTCACCATGTCCACCGAATACGCCGACTTGGAAAAAGAGATCAACCTCGACGATATCGACTTCTCCGACCTTGAAGAGAAGCTCGACGTCGACGTCGGCCTCGACAACTTCATCGTCATCGACGGTGCCCCAATCGCCCCCGAGTCCAAGACCCACCTCCTCATCAACTTCATCAAGAAGAAGTTGCAGACCGCCGGCGAGCTTGTGGACGGCGACGACGCCATCCACATGCCCATCGAGGACGGCAAGAGCAAGGGTTTCCTCTTTGCGGAGTTCAAAACCGCTGAGGGTGCCGATGCTGCCATCAAGCAGTTGAACAACAAGCCGTTGGACAAAAACCACACGTTGAAGATCAACAAGTTGGCCGACGTCGGCAAGTACTGCACCGAGGGCCGTGTCCCCACCGAGTTCCGCGAGCCAGAGGTGCCTGCGTTCAAGAGCCACGGCTACTTGAAGTCGTGGTTGCAAGACGACCAGGGCCGCGACCAGATGGCGCTTCACTTCTCCGACAACGTCGGCCTCTACTGGAACAAGAAGCAGCAGAAGGAGCCACAGGAGGTGTGCGCACCAAGAGACAACTTCACGTCCAAGTACGCCAAGTTTTCGCCAAAGGGTACATACTTGATCTCCATCCACCCACAGGGTATCAAGACATGGGGAGGTGCGGAGATCGACTCGATCCACAAGTTCTTCCACAACCAGGTGCGTTTGGTCGACTTCTCGCCAAATGAGAAGTACATGGTGACGTTGTCGCCTGCCCCAATCACGCTCCCTGAAAACGACGCCGAGTTGGCCAACTTCCCGTTCGGCCCCGAGTCTGAGGGCCACAAGTTGGTTATCTGGGACATGGCATCCGGTGAGGCTGCGCGTACTTTTGCGCTTCCACCCCACTTGGAGGGTCAGAAGGAGATGCCATGGCCATTGGTCAAGTGGTCGCACGACGACAAGTACTGTGCAAGACAGGGACCGGGTGCTATTGCGATATACGAGTCTGAGACCTTCCAGTTGCTTGACAAGAAGCTTGTCAAGATTGACGGTGTTGTCGACTTTGAGTGGGCGCCTGCTGGTGTGCACTTGGCGACGTCCAAGGCTGCTGACGGCGAGCACGTCTTGTCGTACTGGACACCCGAGACACCGAACCAGACCGCGAGGGTTGCGTTGATGCAGATTCCATCGAGGGAGGTGTTGAGAACCGTCAACTTGCACCAGGTCAGCGACTGTAAGATGCACTGGCAAGCTGAGGGTAGGTTCCTCTGTGTCAAGGTGGACCGCCACACCAAGAGTGGTAAGACCATCTTCACGAACCTTGAGTTCTTCAAGACCACCGAGAAGGCCATTCCGGTGGAGAAGTTGGAGTTGAAGGATGTGGTCATCAACTTTGCGTGGGAGCCAAAGAGCGAGCGTTTCATCACTATTTCGTGTTTGGACGATGGTAACAACAACCCGGCCATTCCAAAGAATGTGATTTCGTTCTATTCGCCTGAGGCCACACAGGGCAAGAAGACTGCTTCTGCCTCGTCGTTCAAGGTGTCCAAGACCATCACCGGCAAGCACTCGAACACTGTTTTGTGGGCGCCATGCGGCAGGTACGCTGCTGTGGCGACGATCTCGAGATCGTCGGGTGAGATTGAGTTCTACGACGTGTTGTTTGAGGAGGACAAGGTCAAGCTGAAGAAGACCGTGCAGGAGGTGAAGCTTTTGAGGACGGAGAAGTACTCTGGGTTGACGAACCTTGCGTGGGACCCTAGTGGGCGTTTCCTTGCCGGGTGGTCGTCGCTGTGGTTGCACACCATTGAGAACGGGTACCGTATCTTTGAGTTCACGGGTAAGATGTTGCGTGACGAGTCTGTGGACCAGTTCAAGGAGTTGATCTGGAGACCTAGACCGGAGCTGGTGTTGACTGCCGCGGACAAGAAGAAGGTAAGAGCCAACTTGCGTGAATACTCTGCGACGTTCGAGGAGAACGACGCGATGGAGGCGGACGCTGCTGTCAGGGAGGCGATCTTGGCTAGAAGAAAGGCCTTGGAGGAGTGGAGGAAGTACAGAGCGCAGTATGCGACAGTTGTGAAGACGAGCGAGGTGAAGGCGGAGGTGATTGAGGAGATTAAGGAGGAGATTATTGAGGAGAAGGAGGAAATCGTGGAGTGAATATGAGCGAAGCGAACGAGTATGTAACAATCGAGTGAACATGAGTGAACACAAGTAAGGAATGTTAACGAGTACATAACAATAGAGTGAACACAAGTAAGCGAATGTTGATTGATAAGTGTAGTTTGGTAAAGTTGTAAAGTACTTCTATTGCGAAAACAATTCGACATCAGCGAAGTGAACATGCACAATAAAAATGAAGACAGGTATGAAAAACCATCAAAATGTAACAACGTGAGTGAAAGAAACATCACTAAAATAAACTCGCGTGCGATCCTGAGCTATTATGTGAAGCTTGGTAGTACAGGAAATCATATAACAGATGATCGACGCATAAAAGTGGAGATCGGTAAAGATCCTACGGTATCATAGGTGAAGAGATTTGATTGAACCGTGCGATGGAATAGAAGACCATGAAGTGCACATACGATTTCAATTTTTCACGTCAATCAATTTACAGGTATTACTCAGCAGTCAAAATTATATACAGTAAAGATAGTCTTCAGGACTTCAGATGTTAAATGTGGATGGAGTTTTAAACTGTTGAGCTTGACTCCATCATCTTTGCCCCTAGTCTTATTTCATCTCTGACTTGTTGATATTTCCACTTTCACTTGAATATTTGATATAGAGTGCGTTTTTGTTGTTGGTATCGCTCACGATATTTGGTATTGTCACGGAGACGTTAGTCAGTTTCGTCACTTCACGTATTATCTCCATTCACTTCGTTCAATTTGGTACATCCTCAGTCGGTGTTATCGCCTCTCTTTCTCACGTTCCGTAAGTTCATGGTCAGTCGGTAATGTAGCTGTCCGTTCACGTAAGTAAGTTCACGTTCAGTCGGTAATGGCCGTTCTGTCGGGCCGCTCTGTCGGTGTCCGTCCAGTTCGTTCTGGTCGCTCAACCTTTCGTCTTCAACTGCAACCCGTGCCACCCTGCAATCTCGTCTTTCAACAAGTCATTCACCAACCTATGCTGCTTCACCATCGTCAAGCCCTTGAACTTGTCGCTCTCCACCAAGATCGCAAACATCGACCCGCATCCCCCCGAAACATCCTTCACCTGCAAGTTTCTCGGCTGGAAGTGCCCCTGCAACTTGCTGTAGATCTTCTGCTCGTACGCATCCATCGACTGGAAGCGTCTGGCTACTCTGGCAACGCCTAAATTCCTGAACATAGTGATTTGAGATTGAATAATCATCGAAAAGTAATATATACAAGATCCCGCGAAAAGACCGGCAAACTCTGAATTGAACAAATCTCTCACTATGGACTCAATTCGTGTCGTCGTGTGTGGAGACGAATCCGTTGGCAAGTCTTCCCTCATATCGTCGCTTGTCAAAGAATCATACTCCACCGCGCCCGGGGTGCTACCCCAAATCACCATCTCCAAAGACGACTATTCCTACAGCTTGCGCGGGGACATCGAGAAGGTCAAGAAGAAGAAGCTGCGCAAGCGCAATGTGCAGCTCAACGACACACTCCTCTCGCTGTACCTACCCCAGAAGACAGTCATCGTCGACACGTCCTCGAGCGACATGAAGAACGTACAGATGGAATTGAAGCGCGCAGACGTCATCTGGCTCGTGTACTCCGACCACTACACCTACGAGCGCATCTCGTTGCACTGGATGCCGATGTTTCGCTCCCTCGGTGTGAACCTTCCCATCATTCTCTGTGCCAACAAGTCGGACCTTGTCCCCACAGGGACCTCGATCAAGAGCCAGAACATCGACGAGTTCATTCCGGTGGTGAACGAGTTCAAGGAAATCGAGGCGTGCATCCGGTGCAGTGCCAAGCTCAACTACAACGTGGTGGAGCTGTTCTACTTATGCCAGCGCAGTATAACGTACCCCATCTCGCCCATCTTCGACCTGAAGGAGCGCAATCTCAAGCCGCCTGCAATTGCCGCGCTCAAGCGGTGTTTTTTCCTCTGCGACAAGGACCAGGACGGGTACTTGAACTTTGCGGAGTTTGCACTTCTCCAGGCGAAGTGCTTTCCGAAACAGGACGTTTTCACGCCGGAGGACTTCGAGAGCGTGGTG
Source organism: [Candida] loeiensis (assembly GCA_030563775.1). Lineage (NCBI taxonomy): Eukaryota > Fungi > Ascomycota > Pichiomycetes > Serinales > Debaryomycetaceae > Kodamaea > [Candida] loeiensis. Next base: position 487,507 of record JAJMKD010000003.1, read on the forward strand.
CTGTTTATCAACGACAAGAAGTTGATGCTCCTGGACCCTGCAAAAGGCATTCCTGAAGACGGATTCATCTTGCTCAACAAAATGTACGCCGAGGAAGGCCGCCACGAGACGATCTGGGGGATCTTGCGCTCGTTCAACTACACGGACTCGCTTTCGCTTCACGACAAGTTCTTGTACCCGCACTTGGACGTGAATCCGTACTCGTCGGTGGAGCTCAGTCCGCACGGGTACCGCTTTTTCGTGGACCTATTTCTCAAGTTTGACAAGGACAATGACGGAGGGTTGAATGAAAACGAGCTCAAGCAGTTGTTTCTCCCCACCCCAGGCATCCCCAAACTCTGGCAGGCCACGCAGTTTCCCTCCAGTGTCGTCCGGAACGAGCAGGGGTATGTTACGCTCCAGGGGTGGTTGGCGCAGTGGAACTTGACGACCTTTCTTGAGCATAAGACCACGTTGGAATACTTGGCGTACTTGGGGTTTGATGAGGGTGTGAAGGCGGTCAAGACCACCAAGGCGCGCAAGAAGCGCCAAAAAGGGGGGAGGTTCTACAGACAGCCGGTGTCAGACCGGAATATATTCAGCTGTTTGCTTCTTGGCGCTCCGAAGTCGGGCAAGACACTGTTGTTGGAGCTGTTTTTGCAGGGGCTGTACAGCGAGACGTACTCGCCGACTATCCAAGAGCGTCTTGGAGCGAAGGACATCGAATTGCGCGGGGGAAAACAGTGCTATTTGATTCTCGAGGAGTTGGGCGAGTTGGAGCCTGCGGTGCTTGAGAACCGCCAGCGACTTGAGGACTGCGACGCGATCTGCTACACGTACGACTCGCTGGACCCTGAGCTGTTCCAGTACTTGATTGACTTGCGGAACAAGTACAGTGCGTGGGGGTTGGATGAGATTCCGTCGATTTTCGTGGGACTAAAAGCTGATCTTGACAAGCAGCAGCAGCGACTGGACGTGCAGCCGGAGAACTACACCAAGACGTTGCACTTGAGTCTGCCCTTGCACATTTCGTCGAAATGGACCACCAGTTTGCACGAGTTGTTCATCCAGGTGGTGGACGCGGCGCAGAACCCAAGTGCTTTCACGCCGGGGTTGGAAAAGAAGGAGGTGGATGCGGCTGCAAATCAGGAGAACTTGAACAGGTTGGTGATGGCGGGAACTGCAATTACGACGATGGCCTTGGCGAGTTTGTGGATATGGAAGAGTGCAATGTCGCAGAGGAACTAAGCTAATATTCGCTTCGCTCATGTTAGCGCAGATCAGTCAGCGAACGTGAGCGGGAAGAATGGTATGTACAGTGCGATCAGCAGATGAGTCGCGAGAAGGAAAGTACATTAGATAAACTTGAGCAATAATCACAAGAATAAACGTGTGAATGATAGAATGAGGGCAAATAACGTCATTATTGGTTAAAATAGAGAATAAAAATGTGAGTGCACAAAAGAATAGACATTGATTAGAATATGTGTGAAATGTGGAATTTTTGAGATTTTCTGCGAATTTTGTAAACTGGTTGCGAAATTATCTGAGAGGCAGTTTTACTCAGTACGTTGTCAGGGAACATTTTTGGTGTATTATGATAGCTTGGTACGTGTGAAAGCTTGGTGTGTTCTAAAAGCTTGGTGCGTGTGAAAGCTTGGTGTGTTGTGATATATGTTTTACCCAACACTCTCCAAACCTCAAGTTGATTTTACTTACCAGTAACTACAATCTTTCTCAGACCCCTCGCTGTTTTACATCTCTAGCTATCTGAAAACCTCGCTACCTCTCGTTGTCCCTATTCAACTATTCCTCTTCCCATCCTGTTGCTCTTTTCTCCACCCTTTTTCACTTTTTCGTAGAAAAAAACTCATCTCATCTCATCATGTCCGAGCCAAACTTCAAACCAGTGACAGTGGACAAACCTATCCCCAACACGTTCGACCTCGGGAACTTGGCCACGTTCGACTCCAACCCCCTCGATAACGATAAACTCAAAAACGTCGACCAGAGGGAAGAGCACCTCGCGTCCGTCACCAGAGACAACTTGCAGTTGTTGATCAACCAGATCTTGTCGCTCCCGGTGAAGGCTACCACAGACACACACGGCCTGTCGACCGGCCAGAACTCCACGATGACGTTGATCCAGCTTCCAGAGCCAGTGACCGAGTTGCCCAGAGAGAAGTCCGTGCCTAAGGCCAAGGCACCTACCAAGTGGGAGCAGTTCGCTGCCAGAAAGGGCATCAAGGCCAAGGCCAAGGACGGCAAGATGGTGTTCGACGAGGCCAGCGGTGAGTGGGTGCCGAAGTGGGGCTACAAGGGAAAGAACAAGGAGTTGGACAGCCAGTGGTTGGTGGAGATTAGTGATGATGTGAAGAACACCGATAAGGAGATGATCGACCCAAGACTGTTGGCCAGAGCCGAGAGAAAGAAGTTGATCAAGAAGAACGAGGCCCAGCATAAGAGGAACTTGAAGAATGACATGTAGGAGTGGGATTGGATTGAGTTATAGATTCGATGAGTATATAATAGGATAAGTGATTGATGTAGTGTAAATGAAAAGAGGGCGACTGAAAGGACTTTGAGTGAATGACAGACAGAATATGGAGTGAAGAATATGCGGATAGTCGCGTATCTGAATGCGCACTGGTATCTTGGTTAATGATAGCAAATTTGCGGTATGAGCACCTCCAACTGTCGTAACTATATGAACTTGCAGTCTGCCATCAACTGATTTCTTGATTTCAGTATGTTCGAGACGAAGCAAAACTAATATCATCATAATATGACAATTCTCTCAATATTACTTGCCCGTATTCTCATATTCTCATATCTTCTTTCTCGTATCTCGTATCTCCGCTATATACAATCTCTATGCTAAAAGGTCACATGACTGTACAAAAATAGTTCCCACAACATGTCCAAGTACGAGCCCGAGAAGTATCTTCCTACGATAGATGTAAGTCAACGCAAACCCCACCAATAACAGTACTAATTGCCAGGCGATCCTAGGAGTAGCGGATCTAGAAGAGATCTCGGTCAAAAAGATCCGCAATGCTCTCCAAGAGCTCTTTAGCACGGACTTGACTCCGCATAAACAAGATATCAACAAGATAATATTGGAGCAATACTACAGTATGGTGGATCGCAAAGCATTGGAGACCAGTGAGAAGGCACGCCGGAAGGAGATTGAGAAGCAGGATGCGATTCTCGCGGCAAAGCTCATGAAGGAGCCGCAGAACGGTTCGCTACTCAGAGCTCGCAAGGTGCGTAAAGCTGCCAAATCGGGTGACCTGGAAAAGAAGCGCGCGGTGTCCAACTCAGGGTTCAATCGCGAAATGGCGCTCTCAAACGAGCTCCACGCCGTTTTGGGCGTGTGGAGGCTTTCGCGACCGCAGGTTGTCAAGAACTTGTGGGCATACATCAAAGACAACAACCTCCAAAACCCCGAGGACAAGAGGCAGATTGTGTGTGACGACCGCTTGGAGCAGTTGTTTAAGAAGAAGTCAGTGGGTGCGTTCGAGATGAACAAGCTCTTGACAAAGCACATATTCACACCCGACGAAGCAGATCAAAAAGTGGTGAAACTGGAGGACCTCGTGAAGGAAGAAAGTGAGAGTGAAGAGGAGTAGGAAATTCTGAAAACATTGATTACTGGGTTTAATTCAGAGAAGCAAGGGATAATACAGGGGATATTCAGAAAGGCAAGAGGTAATACAAGGGATGTTCAGAAAGGCAAGAGGTAATCAAGAAATTGAGATGCTGCCTCGTAAGGTTTATGCTGGAAATGAGTTGATGTCACATGAACATGTTTTGGCATACTTTTACTTCTCTTACGGCTTGTGATACTCCACTCTCTGCTTGACATCCTAAACACACCTTGATACTGAACTGCTTTCTTTGACTGTGCGCCTATTACAGGCGAATGGGCTCGCCTCCAGACTCTAATTCTAAGCTGGCCTGGGACTAGGTCGTTATTTATTGGCCAGTGCTTTTACCAGCCCTTGATCCAGTTCATGACATGTCATACGATTAGCGGCAAAGACACTTCGCTCTCCTCCCGGATGAGTGCCACATGACTTAGGACGGCACGATAGTTCAAAGTCCTTGAGACTTTGTAAGCTATGGACGAGCTGTTTGCGATGTCCATGCCAAAGTACAATCTTACATGTAACTATAAAGAGCAAAATACGATTTCGGTTTCATAAATATTGTAAAGCCGTTCCAGGCCGATTCTACTGTTCAACTCACATTCACACATTCACACATTCTACCAATTCGTTCACATTCGCACATTCTAGTGTCCAATTCGTTCACGTTCGCACGCTCATTCTAGTGTCTAATTCACGTTCACTTCGTTCAGGGTCGCACGCACATTCGCTAGGATGTATCTACTCTTATTCATTCTATCTAGCTAAACCTTCACACAGATGAAAGGAACCTCCACATCCTCGCCCTCCTTGTCATCACAGCACACCTCGAAAATCAAGTTCTTGGAGTGCTCAGGAATATCCTTCTTGCTCACCTCCTTGATCAAGGTGGTCAACTTCATTGGCAAACGCTCCTTGGTCTTCTTTGGTGGAAAGAACGAAGCGTACAACAAAGAAACACCGTGCGACAACATCGAGATCTCCAACCCCTCCTTCTGCTCGAAATGGTCGAGCAACTGTTGCAACGTGATGTCTCCCTCCAAGTCGAAACGGTCCCAGATCTGGTCAAACTCCTTGTCGTTGTACTTGCCCTTGGCTGAGCGAATAGGCTCCGAGAAACCCACAAACGGCAATGCCAAGTTGATGAATCCGTTCTTGTACTGCTCAATGTCGTCGTTCTTAGCAGCCACCTTGTACAACTCAAGGCACACCAATCCCGTCACCAACGCAGTGGTCGTGGCAATTGCGGGAATAATCTTTCCCGCAATGAACTTGGTTTTGCTCTCGTCAGCCGTCTCAATCAGATAGTTCAACGCACGGCAGTTCGAAGCTGCCGCAATGAACTGGATGTGGTGGTTGGTGTCGTCGTCCTTCTCAAACTCGATCGGGTGCAATCTGTATCCTGCTAAAGTCAGAGCAACTGGCAAGGTGGCCGCAATACGCTTGATGTCATTGTCATCGAACGACCCGCTGATTTCCTTCGCTTGGTCCTCGGCTTCAGCCTCATTGGCTGCAATCTTGACCGTCTTAGGCTCGAATGGCTCGGGAGTGTACCCGCTCAAGGCACGCTCGTAGTCAGCAACATCGTACTCAGGGTTCTTCAATCCGTAGACGTATGCCAACAACGAAGCTCCACCAGCAACAAAGTTGTAGTGGTCGGGGTTGGCCAAGTCAAACGCCAATGGCTCCGGTGCACGCTTTGCACCCGTCCAGAATGGCGCGCCGTTCAGTGTGGTCGCATCCTTGGGGAAGTTGTACAACAACTGCTTGATGTCGTGGTTGTACTTGAACTCAAACTCGTCACGTGCCCACTTAACGCATTCGTCAAACAGGTATGGGCGCTTGTTGAGGCTGTTGGCAATGTTTTGCAAGGTACCCTTGATATCCAGGTTCTGCTTGAGCGTCTGCTCCACGTAATTGGGCTGTGTCAAGTAGAGGTTGACAGACTCAGGCAGCTCCGCAAAATAGCCCTGGAAAAGCGACTTGGCCCACGCAATCGTGTGGTCGATCTTATTTGGGAACGAGCGTAACGTACACAATGGAATGGACTTCTCCGGTGGATCTTGCGAAGAGGAATACGACTCTGTCAAGTTAGGCACCACCACCTGCGTGTTTCCCTTGGTACCGAGAGTGCCCGATTCCAAAAGCGGCTTCTTGTAGAAGATACACTTGCGGTCAACGTACGTGCGCGCATCCACATTGTCCAAAGCATTGGTGACGAAATCCAACGATTCCCAGAATGAGTCCACGAAAATGTCCTCAGTCTCCGAGCCAACCTTGTCCAACTTGGCATCTATCTTACCCGCAAGCTCAGGGTTCATCTTCGCCACAGCTGCGGCAGCCACTTCGGACTTGTTCCCTCCCACATTCTTTGGGCGGAAAAGGAACTGCCTGTTGAGATTAGACTTTTCGATCAGATCGTTGTCCGTGATAGTTATACGGCCATTAGGTCCAGAACCCAAGCCCATCATAGCCCAGTTCTTCAACATCTCACATCCAATAGCACCAGAGCCGACAAGGAACACCTTGAGGTTTTTGATGGTCTCGTGGAACTCGCGACCAAACACCGCAATCTGCCCGTCGTAGCGTGTTCCTGTAGCACGTGTGGTTTCCTCAGTACGAGGGAACTGTTCTGGGTTTGGCAAACTCTCCAAAGAGTCAAAGTAGAACCATTGCTTCAATGGTCCGAACTTTGACAGACAGTTCTTGAGAACCTCCTGGGCAATCAACCCACCGAAAAACGCAGCCATCGCTGGGATATCACCACGGGATTGGTATGAAAGCTCGCGCACGAGCTTTTCGTCTATTGGGCCATCTCCAAGAATTGAAGGGGTCTTCTTCGCCAACCCGGCCACAAGCAGCAACACTTCGCTAGCATCCTCATCGTTAAATGAGCGCGGCAATGCACCGTGATTGGCGGTGAACTCGTGCAATGCTTGAAAGGCAAGGTGCAACTGTGGTGGGCGGTCAAACTTGGCAAAGTCAGAAATAACATATTCAGGGGCAGCCAACTGCTGCTCAAGCAGCTCAAATTGAACTACCTTGGGCATCTTGACTTGTTGGTAAAGACCACCACGCACGTACTTGCCATGCGACTCGTCCAACTGGATACGGTACGCGTACGGGCCCAAAACCTCGATGCGGTGTGGGTTGCCATCGTTGAGGCCAGGCATGCCCTCAATTTCGCGGAACTTGACGTAGTCGCCATCTTCGAGACCGTGGCGGTTGTCGTCCAACATGGTGACGGTTCCATCGGACTCAATGTCCGACACTATACCCTGGTGTGGTTCTTCGCCGGTTTGGTCGATCACCACGAAGTCGCGGCCAAAGTCGACAAACAACAGCCCGAAAAGGCCGGCGAGGCTGGCAGAAATGAAGCCAATACCATTGGCGTGTGTAATTGCGTTGATGCTCAACTGCTTTTCGAGTGAGATGTTGGTGGCGACGATGCACTTGAATTGTTTCAACGTGTCCTCGGTTGGGATATCCTCGAGCACTTTGATGGGAACGTAGGAGTTCAACTCCAGCAACTTCTCGGCAGATACCAGTGCGCGTGCCTTTCCGACGTCCAGCAGTTCAAGGAAGAACTGCAGCGACAAGTCTTCGATCTTCACGGCTTCGGGGTCGTATAAGGAAATGGACTTGACTCCAGCAAGCGCTACGTTTTTCGCGATTTCCACGCCGAGACCACCAAGTCCGATGATGAGCACATTGGCGTTTTGCATCTTGAGCATTGCCTCCTTGCCCATGACGTAGAGCTGGCGTGAATAGAGCCCCTCATCGATCTCAGGGGGTGTGTCGATTTGCATAGCTGACATATTGGATAAGAAAAGTGGTTCGAAAAAAGAATTGAAGCGGACATAATGGAGAGAGAAGAACAGAATTAAGAAATGAGAAGAAATGATAAAGTTTGAGCATTAGGACGGAGAATTGGAACGAATGTGAATAAGAAGAGGATTAGAACGAATGGGAATCAGAAAAGGATTAGAAAGATTAAGCATTAGGAAGAGATGAAAAATTGTGACTGGAGATTCCAATGGCTTGACAAACGAATTGATAAATTGGAAACGAACCAAAGCCGATGATGGAGCCCATGACAGATGATTGTCATCGGTTTGTAAGCTTGTAGATGTAGCTCTGAGATTACAATTAGACTCATTGGTTACCGAATAGCAAGCGTTGACCTCACTTCATCCGGACGTTCAATCCACCTTCATGCATATAAGCAATTTCAAATGTGAAGAGCAATCTTAGTTTCCGGAAATGTTCATTAAGGATCTAAAGGCGGGGAATCAGGAAGATTCAGGGATTGACGGAGATTGGCATTGTTGCTAGTCGATCTGGTTTATCTTGAACCTACTTGCAGCACTTGATTGGTGGCAAATCTGGTCATGTGATGTCAGATTAGTCATTTGCCAAGAAGGGAATTGTAGAAAGCGTTCAGATACTGCCAAATAGATTATGGTATAAACTATGACATCCTCTAGAACAATTTGACTGAGGTCTTTCGAAGAAGCTGTGGCTCTTTTTGTACTTGATTCTACTTGCACAACTTGTACAACAGTGAACGCTTTCCTAAACACCCCTAAACACCCAGCGAAACATTAGATAGACTTTTGTACTTGAAGGCCAGTGTTTCCATCTTAGTCTTGAAAACTTATGAAGGTCGCACCCCATAATGCAACTCAGCACACACTCGATGTCTACCAATGATTTGATCCACTCAAGCACTTACCATTTCTGTGCAAGTTCGTGAATTCATTTTCAAGGCCCCGAGGCTTCAGCAAACTTCTCCAGAACCAGGATTACCAAAAGCTCGATTCACTCTCTTTCGATTTTACCTCTTGACCATGCGATTATGCTTTCTGCAACAAACAGCTCGTAAATATTTTTCGTCATCGTAAATGTACCGATGAAAATATATCACTGCTGCAAATTTCGCCCAAAGAGCCTCGATGATTAACGACCGTGAATCCTGAAATTCCCCAGAATTAGGCCAGACTAAATTGTGAAATTGCACATTTGTGTCAGATGATCATCAGCGTCGCTTATTTTTGCTTGGGGAGATAATGCAATCTGAATTGTGTAGCACTGCATAACCTAATCGATAAATGCACAATGTCTGAAGGCTACACAATAAGACAAAAGTCTGGGTACTGTCAGAAGGTTATCAAAGCCAAACTCCTGAGGTTCCACGTGTGTGCATTTCTTTTTGAATGAAGAGTGCGAGTTCAGGTAAAGGATCTCAAAACTTTGCACATTGGACTCATGATGAACATTTTTTGAGCAGAGGTGCAGAGTTGAATGTATTCAGTAGCGACCCGCATGTGCACCCTGAAATGCTATCTAAGAATTAGCTGCAATCGATAACGCAGCTGCAATTGATAACGAACGGAAAGCTTGTCCTGATGAATATTTAATTGCACTAGATTAAGATGCTATTGTGCTAGTTTTTATATCTCGTTTCCTTCAGTTTAACAATATAAGAATATCTTTAGCTGGTCGTCCGCTGTTCGAAGGCTATTTCTATTGAACGCTCTCCCATCCCGCTTCAAGGAAGATTTCCAATCATAAATGAACATCAATAACCTTGACTCAAAGGGCCAATTTGCGTCAGGTTTCTCTCTGCATCTGGTCTGTGTTCTGTTGCCAATCTAGGACGCTAAAATACTCAGGTCCCCACTGATTTCGCTGGTTTTTCCCATGCTTCACACAAAACTTTCGTCTTTGTACTCGAAAGGTATTAACGGCATTGCGCAGTACGAAAGGGTCGCCTTCGCCCACTGTGAGGGGAAATTAAAGAGGGTAATCGAACGCGACGTAACTTTCATACCAACATATATCACACCACCCCGCATGCATTCTAGCATTGATTGGAAAACTGCGGCTTACATTAAGGTTTTAAGCCTCAAAATAATGAAGGAAATGATATCAGCAAAGTTAGCTCGGGAAATTCCGCTACTACTAAAATTTTAGTAGAGCTGTAGTTCTGGACTCTACCTCTGTTTCTTATAAAGTTTCAGGAATGAATTACTCTACTCTGCTTTACCCCGTGACTAAAAGCCCCAAACAACCACCCAGTATTGCTACACAGAATTCACGTTCCGAATCAGCTTTTTACGCACTTGGTGTGAGCTTCGAGTCGTTACTGCGGAAATAACCAAACTGCAGATGTGAAAGTTTCATTTAAGGTTTTGAGCATGATTTGAATTCCGCATCGACAGAGCAGGTTTGTGATCAGGGTCTCAGCAAAATTGAGTTTCTGCAAGGCTGTTTTGAGGCCAAGCGGCGAATTAAAATAAAGGAGCGCGAAATGGGCGATTAGCAGAGTGAAAGCTTTAGAGTCGAGAGGTTTGCAACAATGTACTCCTTCTCGCCAGTGCACTTCCAAGGGAAATGTCTTCAAACACTTTTAGTCATTATTTTTTTGCTCGGAAAATAATTCGGAAGACAATATTCTGCTTACGGTGAGGACGCGGTTCAGGCGTTTTTTGTATAGAAAACATAACGTCCTTTAGTGTCCAGATTTTATTATACCCATCTGAGCTTTTGGAGATCTTGCACCCTAGGTCACACAAATCAGACGTTTTCCATTGACTCCAACACTGCACTTGGTGAACTCCGTGATGTGTTGTGGTACGAAAAGTGGCATTGTGTTGTGACGAAGACGCTCGTTGCATTTTTGTGAATAGGCTTAACAGCGGCATCCCAGGAAGAAGTACCAGAATTCCAGTTATCATTCGTTCCTTACACAATGCAGGATCAGTGGATAATAGTCTGAAAATTTACTTGTACCAGTGTTACTGAAAGTAGGTATGCAGATGATAGTAGGTATGCAGATGATAGTAGGTATGCAGATGATAGTAGCAGTGTACACAATACTTGATAGAAATCCTAAATTGAAAATTAGTTCGTAAACACAATAACTTGGACCACCTACTGGTCCAGGTTTTGCTACTCTCTCCTCCAGGTTCTGTTACTCTCTTCCAGGTTCTGTTACTCTCTTCCAGGTTCTGCTACTCTCTTCCAGGTTCTGCTACTCACTGTAATCCCTGCTGTTAATCATACTTTATCGATCATTTGGTTCACGTAGTCAATAATATCACTGCAATCTCCACATGTTTAGAATCTCTGAAAGCCGTATGGACCAATTATTAAGAACTCGGTTATATTTCTGTTGATCAACCGATTTGTTTTACGCGGCTGATGTTGATGTTGACAACTATAGCTAAGCTGAATTGGGTCAATCCAGATGAATTTGATATCATTCATCACTCACACCAGTGAAGGATATAATAGCAAGATCTCTGGTCTGGATACTTTCGTAAGCGAAACATCTCAAACTTGAACGTCTCTGATCAGGTATTTTGGCGGAGCTGCAAAATAAATCGCTCTTATTTTTCAATTTATTTTCCAATCACCATGTCTCCAGTATCTTTGCCCTGCTTAGCAGATGTTTGTTTGATCCCAGTAAGTATGAGGTGAAATAGAAGTCGAGATTCCGATCTTGCAAATGAAATCGTCCATATGGCTTCAGAATTGAGAACGTGACGATGTGTTAACCTGATCTCCGAAATCATACCTGGCCATACTAACTCCTAGATCGGAACTGCCAGTCCATCGGTTTCTGACGAAGTCACCGCTATCACCAGACTCGCCTCTGAGTCACACCTCCACACTGTCCTCCACAGTGCTGGTACCACCATCGAAGGCCCATGGAACGAGGTCATGGACTTGATTGGCCAAATGCACCAATTGTTGCACAACAAGCACGGGGTGGTCAGAATCCAGTCAGACATCAGAGTGGGAACTCGCGTGGACAAGACTCAGACTCCTCAAGACAAGATTGACGTGGTCAAGAGAAAGTTGTCTGAACAGCAGTAATAGTGGATTGTACACTCAGACTGCATTGCTGCATTCAAGATGGCTTACTCCGTCATATTGCGAGCAAATACGTGACTAGCCAAATCCAATTGAATAGACCCATCTATGCTACTCAATAAATTCCAAACTATACGCCCTATTCTATCCTCAATCATGCAAACTATACAACTTCAAATATGCAAACTATCGCATCTTCAAACGTGTAAACTATACCATCTTCAAACATGTAAACTATCGCATCTTCAAACATGTAAGCTATACCATCTTCAAATGTGCAAACTATACCCTCTACAACATGCCTTTATTCAAGTGGCCACAAATGCTTTCTTTATTCCTCCTATCGTACACTTGTCTAAAATTACAAAAATGGGCCTACCATATTCATCCACCTTCCTTAACACGATCTATGATTAAAAAAAGTTATTATATGTCTTTTCAATCAACTCCATCTTTCTGGGAAGGCCCTATATTATTCGGTCTCCAGCCATCCCATGTTCAACGACCAACACCATTAACTGACATCATTCTTACTCATCCTGCAAAACTTCACAACTCTGTTACTCAACACTTCATCCTGCAAACTTCACAACATTCGTGTCACTACGACCTTTCTTGCTCAAACCATGCCTTCCCATCTAGTAGTAATGCTTTGGATAGTACTGCTGGTTAGCCTGGCTATTGAGCGACCGCTGGTACGGGTGCGGTAGCGATGGGTGCTGGTTCACCTGGTAGTAGTTTTGTGGGTGGTGACGCTGCTGTTGCATCTGCTGCACTTGCTGCTGCACTTGCGTTTGTGGCTGGAGCATCTGCTGCTGGTATTGCTGGTGCATCGCAGGAGTTGGCTGGTACCCCACACCGATGTTTGCAGGTACCGTCTGTCCCATGTTCGAAGCCATATTCGGCAGAACGTCTGGGCTACCTTGCAGCTCTTTTTCCTTCTTCAACTGCTCCACATAGCCCTGTTCGCTCTCGCTGTGCTTTTTCAATTGCTGCTCGCGCTGCTCAATGGCCTTCTCGGTGATCTTCTTCTCCTTGACACACTCGTTGAGGGTCTCCTCATTCACACCAAACAGCCCCGGATCATTCCAAAACATCAAACGCACGATTTCGCGGCAGTCCAGCGCCGTGAATTGCTTATTGGTGGCCTTGTTGAGCTCGAGCGAGATAAAACGCCACTTCTCAAGTTCGCCCGCATCCAAGAGCAGCTGGAGGTTTACCTTATCTTGGCCATCCCAACTAGACGAGTTGTTGTTGCCCTGCTGCCCCACTATCACCTGGTAACGATTGCGAGCAGCAAGATACGACCCCACATTGGTAGCCTCGGCGATCTCCACCCACAGCTTCCCCTTCTTTTTCAAACTCACAATCATATCGTCCTGGAACTTGGAGAACTTGCTCTTCCTTTTGGCCCGTTTTTGTGTGAGATTAAGCAGGAGCTCAGGCCGCGTAGGAGCTTGTCCCAATGGCACCACAGGCATCACAGCCTGAAGACGTTCTGGGAAATTAGGGTAGATCAAACCACCACTGGTGTTGGTATTGGTAGCTGACGATGTGCTACCTGATGCCAGCAGTGGTTGTGGCTTGATGACCGGTCCGGGCGTTACAGCCACAGGTCCTGATGACACAGGAACAGCAGAAACAGATGGTGGAGCACTTGTTTGTGTCGGCACCAGTTTTCTGCTCGGGCTTTTCGGAACTGCCTGGTTCTGTGAGTACGCCAGATGCATGTAGCTAGGATTGTACTGTGGCTGGTTCATCATGTACGCCTGGTCAAAATATTGGTTGGATTGAGTAGGAGTTTGTGATGGTTGTGTAGGTTGAATTGTTTGGGTGGCAGGCTGGGAAACCAGTTGGCTTTGCGCCTGCGGTTGGGATTGAGGTTGGTTCTGTAATAACTGCTGCTGTTGTAATTGATATTGCAATTGCTGCTGGTTTTGTAGTTGTTGTTGTAGTTGTTGATACTGCTGCTGCTGCTGTTGTTGCTGTTGCTGTTGCTGTTGCTGCTGCTGCTGTTGATGCTGTTGTTGTTGTTGTTGTTGCTGCTGCTGCTGCTGTTGTTGTTGTTGTTGTTGCTGCTGCTGCTGCTGCTGCTGCTGCTGCTGTTGTTGTTGTTGTTGTTGTTGTTGTTGTTGTTGCTGTTGCTGCTGTTGTTGTTGTTGTTGTTGGTGCTGTTGTTGCTGTTGTTGCTGCTGCATCGCTACCTGAGACAGAGAAGGCTGCTGTGATTGCTGGCTCTGCTGGTATTGTGCGAAAGTGTATTGGGAGTTGGGGTAGTACGTAGGCTGTTGGATCACCATAGGCGACGAGTAATACCGCTGATTCAAAGCCTGTTGGTTCTGCAGTATGGGCGCAGCCTGGGGGCCCTCGTAGTTAGGGCTGTCCTTCATGACATGGTGCACGGGATGGTGGGGATACACGTTGTTTGTGTTTGCCAGAAAGGCGTCGAATGGTGGGGGATTCATAGGCAAGGAGTGTATGTTCATGGACGCGATTCTGGGTTGAGTGGATGAATTCGCGGCCTGTGGCGTGAAATCAATTAAAGACCCTGAGACTTAGCTGGGGACGACCAAGAATCTATCTGAGTAGACGATGGAAAGTATTCACTGTTGATAGCTTTGAAGTAAATACATATACTTTTCGAAGGAAGTAAGATTATTATATTGGTGCGACAAATATTTTCCTGGTGGAAAAAATATTGGACTGTGAGGAGTGGGAAAGATCAGGAAGAAAAAATGGCAAATGACGGTCGCTCGTTTTTGGCAATTGTTTATTAAGGGTTATAAAATAACACAACTATTACACGTGACGCAGAAAACCGTACGAATTAAGTACTTTTACGAAGATAGGTACACGAGAATAAGGAGCAAGAGGAGAAGGAGACAAAGAGAACAAAGCGCAAAGATGGCAACGAAGAAAAGAGGAGCCTCCGGACTGGATAAGAGACCACGGCGTAGTTGACGGCGCAGTGCCGCTTGGGAGAAACATGGGTGCGACAGAGGCTTGTCAAGCACCTCGACACACAATCCTCATCGTATTTCTGTAGATTGACTATACGCCGTGACATCAAATTGAAAACGAACGCCAAACAAGGATCTGCATCATTACGGGAAAGGTCAGAAAATAGTTACAGGGACATGGGAGCAGGCGTGAGAGTCAAGAAAACAGCCAGCGGTTGCAAAGACACACATAAAGACTCGCAGAACAGGGGTTTTAGCGACACTACCTGCCTCAGAGCCTGGACTTATGATCATGAAAAAGTGCCCTATAAACACACAAACGCAACTCGAAGTGGCTCAAAAAGAAAGGCACAAAATATGATACATGAGCACAAAGACTTTAAAATGGCTAGTCTTTAATCAACCTTTCTATTCTCCGAAAGTTGAACCCTATCTAAAGTTGAGTTCTCCTCCCAGTTCCCAGTGCCGCAAACACTTCTGCCTCCACAACGTGCCACAAACGATCGAACACCATATACCACAAAAGCGTCATCTGCACCACAGACAAAATTGTCCACGATAAGCTGTGGTAAACACACATCATCACGAGTCGAGTTTGTGTCGCTACCTTGGAATTAAACGGAGAACGTGTACAGGCGGTCTCCAAATAGGTCTTTCCTATCTGTGCTTTCATGTACTGTTGGCACTTCACTTAAAATTTGCTCTGTTGCACCTATTTCCTTCCTGGTGCCTATTATCGGATGCGCAGTCCCAGATCTCGTTATAAGATAAAATATATTTCTTCTGGTAATAAAGAAGTGCTATCCTTCCAGTATTAAAGAAGTGCTACTCTTCTAGCAATACAGAAGTGCATACTTTCCAGTAATAAAGAAGTTCGCACTCCTACTGTCTCGGTGTCAGTAAATCTTAGATATACCCCGGTAACTCTAAATCTCACGATTTAAAGTAGACCTTCCCCCATTGCGGAACTATAGCTCGGCTTAACTATTCCTGTGCCATTTTTTATCGATCTTGTGCTGTCTACTTGTTCCGATCGCAAGGCTTTGAATCGAACTTCTCCTGATTGTATACCCTTGCACTAGTGATCACTGCGGTGCGGGTGCTTTTAACCGGCATGCATCTCCAGTTCCATGTGGGTCTAGTCAGGCGGACGAAAAAATATTAGCTACGCAATTATCTTTGAGGGAAAGTTTGCGGATTCTGCGTAACCGGGGTCTGGCTAGACAACTAAGCTTATATTGTCTCGATTCGATTAAAACAAACTTTCTGGGGATAAATGCGGCTGATTGAGCAACCTTAGCGCAATAGCTCCATCTAATGCATTTATCGTAAGTTACCCTGGCTGTTCGACCTGCTTTGTCAGACATGACGATCGGTTGTAATTGCTAACCTTTCATCATTCGGGCTACTAACTGTCTACGTTTATTCTTTGTGCTAGAATCCTCTTCATAGCCTCGCTAGGGTGCTAACTGCATGTTTCCTTGAAACCGTCCTCAGTTCTGCTGGACAATAAAAAATTGCCTTGGGATTATCTCTTTAGTAAAATATCTTGTGGACGTCAAGTTTTGGAATTCCTTGCAGTAAATGATATAAGTCAGGATTACTCGCTTTCAAAGCCTTCTCATGAACAGTCTATCAGCAGTCTATTCCTTGCCAATCTCATAACGATTCATCTCCAACTTGAGTCTATTCTTCGAGCTATCAATTCCTGAATCTTGTTATACTTTTTACAACCGTCAGCGGGGCTCGTGAAAGTTTGCTCCGTACCGGGGACGAAATGACTAAGATATTTGGTTTTCGGCGTGCAGTTTCACCCTTTGAGAAAGTTATAAGATTCTCCGTGCCAGTCATAAACATTCTACAGTTTTGCAATGACGTTCAGCATACTCTCTCAACGATTATTTTCACCCATTCGTAGTAATATGGGAAATATTCAATTTCTTTGCATTATTTTCGGCGTTCCTAGTATCTGGAATAAGTTTGGCTTCGAGAATAATCACGTTAGTATTTTTCGGAACCCTCCCCACAAGCCGAATGAGAACGCACTCAAAAATTGAGCGATATTTGGAGACCTGGGATTGAAGCGAGGTCAATGAACCTGCAATCACAAACGTCGGTAAGCGTTTTCTCCTACCCAACCTCTATCTCTAAATGCATCTAGGGATAACCGGCGGTTAAATCGTGACATCATGATGCGGAATTAAATATTTCTCAGCTATCTCGGAGCTGGCACTTACGTCACCCCTACCGTCCTCAGCTACTCAGTGGTAACTTCCATTCTACCTTGGCCCTTACAGCATTGTAGCTGTTCCGTAGCGGAATACAATGCAGTCTTTAGAAGCTATCCAAATGTACAAACGTGAAATACCTTTCACCCTGCTTATACCGAACACTCTGCCCCGCTTATTGTAGTCCCTTATGCTCGATCGGCACTTTATGCCTATCGACACCCTGACAGCCATCAATGCATGCTAGCCCTGGTGATTTTATTTATTGCCTATCGCTTTCGGATCCCGGTAAGCTATTTTGTATTATTGTTGATGCGAACAAAACTATTATTTTCTGAGACCCTATGGAAGTTTCGCTTCCGTGCTGGAGTGCACAGGTCGCTAGAATTACTGCTCACCTGGTCAGAAATCCGCCAGTTCTTCTCTAACCATGAATCCATAATTCTTCGATGGAAGAAATTTTATTCATTGGTGACGAGCAGTCAAGCGGTACGAGTGCACACGTTGCCTGCTATGATAAAGCCTTTCGCAGAAATGCCGTTTCGTGAATCTCCAATCATTTGGGACCTTCGACGACTAATTTAGCGTGGGTCCAAGCGGCCCTGGGAAGTCATCTATACATCCAGTGAAGTTTCTTTCGTCAAAATTCAATAGGATCGAGTCCCTGCCGATCTGACAAGTCAAATCGACTACTACGAGCCCTAGTGCATCTTATTTTGAGCTCTCATTCCCTTCCGAGCAGTAAAATTGTGAGCACTTCACGTTTACATATCCGATGAATAATATCAAACATATTGTGTATGTAGTGTGAGATGCTATCAAACTTCAACATAAGTAGCCGGTGTAGTATAGTGGTCAGTACACAACTTTGTGGCAGTTGAAACCCAAGTTCGATTCCTGGCACCGGCAGTTTTTTTCGTACAAAGAAAGCTTCACACGACCAATGCGGTTGTACACAAACTCCCCAATTAATAAAGCTTCTTTTGCAGCCAAGAAATCAGATTTAATGTCGACAACAAAATTTTTCAACCTACACCACCAGTCAATCCGTGCAGTATTTGAGTACATTACTCTCCACAATCGATTTCATTTTCATATTAATCTATATAATTCGGTTACATCGCATCAGCAATAATGCGGTTGAGTAAAGTGCAAACAAACTCTACAAACACTGTATTAAGTGTGCGCTTGCTGGTATCATTGTCAGAGCATTGAATGTCCCATGATGGTAATTGAAGTACAGTTGCTTTCACGGAGACCACATACTGACGTTTCGGACGCATTTTGGACAGAATTGAAAGCTTCTTGAACAGAAACTCATCGAAAGCTTCTCGAAGCAAGCTCATAGTATTTCAATCCTTATTTCAACTTCAACTGGTTTTTCTTCACTTGGTTTCCCAGTTATTGATCTCTCTACTCCTTAGTTTTCTGCTTAGACAAGAATTTCAAAGGTAACTTTGACACCTCCTCCAACAGCTTGTCTGGGTTGAATCCCTGCTCCTCGCCGAAGTTGTAGTTGCTCTGCTTTGGACGGCTCCCCACCTTCAAGTCCTTCAACTTCTGGATCAGCTTCTTCAACGCAACGGTCTGCTCATGGTCGTCGGAGTCCTCCGTCGAATAGTTGAACACTCTTGTGGCAGTGGGGGCATCACCTCTCTCTTCCCACGGGAATACCACAGTAGAGTCCAGTGTTCCCGCGAGAGAAACCACTACGGAGCCTCCAGTCGCTTCTTGGTCGTCCCAGACATTCGAGTACTTTACGAAAGACAAGCCTTCTGCTTCACCCTTGCCATTCCTCAAAAGAGCAAGAACCTTCAGTTTGGTGTCGGTGCTGAACAGCTTGTTGAAGGCAGCCCACCACAAGTGGTGGTAGTTCGCGGTGTCGGAGCCTAAAATCCCATTCTGCGAGTGCCAAGGCTTGTTCGCTCCAATATAGTGCAAAACGCTGATCTGGTCAAAGAATTTGGTGAATGCAGGCAAATACTCGTAATGCTGGCCCAAGTTGGTCGTCACGTTAAACAAGAAGGGCAAACGAGACCAATTGGCTCCGTCCAGCGAGATATTGAAATACTCGTTCAACAATCCCTGGTCAGCACCATCAAAAGTCTTTGAACTGTCCTTCAGCGACTCGAGAAGCTCCTCGTACACGGCTGTGCTCGGCTGGGTCACGAAAACACCGGAATTGAAGACATCCGGCCAGCCGGCATCGGGCGAGGCTGCGATTTGAGATGGCTTGATGTCAGCGTGCTTTTCGAACAAGTGGTCCAAGGGCTTCAAGACGAGGGTGTCGGCATCGAGGAACACCACCACGTCGTATTTGCTGTCAAAGTGCTTCCACAACAAGAGCTTGGAGAAGGTCGCAGCCAACTCCGGGCGGCCAAGTTGCTCCACCACCTTTTCCAAGGGTGCGCTGACAGCGGAATCGCTGATGTCAACCACATCGTCGTAGGCCTCGTTGACAAGAGCGAGCAGTTCCTCGGTCAACGAGGGTGAGTTGACCAAAATGGCCAATTTGTGGGTGGTTTGGTGCTCGTGCTTGAGCGTGTGTGCAAGGAGAAGGACCCCAGCGAGGTACGACTCGTTGGTCAAGAGGGTTACGTATGCATTGGTCATTGTATCAACACGGTTGGAATCAGTAAGAAAGTGAGCTGAAGTGTATTTTTACTTGTTGTTTTGGTGCCGCCTCTGTTTAGGGGGGAAAATTAAATCGGGCCTGCACACAGACCCAGATAAGGATCTTGTCTTCGTTGATGCTACAACCACTACTAAATAGGGGCCTGTGTTGATGACCTACCCCTGGGTAGCACTATGCGATGGCCCAAAAGCCTCACATGCACCCGGAAGGTGTATTCTTTGGCACCACCATCCGCGATCTCATCGCGGGGTGCATGATCCGAGGGTTAACACCACGCGATCAACTTCAGTTTCCTACATTTACAACAAATATTTACGGCCAATTGCATGCTGTAAGGCGTTGTTGACTGTAGGCACTATTTGGGGGTCTTTTGGAAAGGAGTGTCCAGCCACAAAGCGGGTGAAGTGGAGAAATCCGACACAAAGGGGACGATGAGATCCGGCTGTAACATTAATCAAGGCTACTGATACAAATGTGTACCAGCATTATATAGTATCAAGACATTTGACCATATGCATCAACTCCATATACGACTTCTCCAAGTCTCTCCACAAAACTCCACACTCTCCACTCACTTCGCAGTGTCTCCCAAAATCGTCCCATATGTGCCGAATCCGGCTGAAAGTATTTTCGTCTTTTATTTTTACGATTGTTATTGCCAATAGGTTTGGCCAAGCGATGACTTCACAATCAAACAAGTGAATCACCTCTGATTAGTTCAAGTACTAGAGCTTGATAAGGCTTACTCAACTTGCCTCCTTTTGCTTCTCCAATGTTTGTAACTCTGTTCGGGGTAATTCTCGTAATTCCTTTTGTGGCAAAATCAAACTTACTTGTTGACATATTCCTTCGGACAAACTCCAATCGGCAAACTTTCCCGACCTCGACGACTGATCCAGTCGTCAGATGGTACCCTTCTATTTTTTTGTTCAACAAAGAGAATAAATTCTTTAGTGCTGTCTGCTTATAATTCACAGCTATCACCGATCAAATAAGATTACAATCAAACTTTATTACTATTTATCATTCATTCACACACCATCTCATCCCCATCAGTACTCTTTCAATCCCTCAATCCTCATCGGCAGTATGCTCAACCTCAAATACCCATTCACCAGAGTTAGGGTCGTAACTCTTGAACTTCATGTTGGACAACGCCTTCAATCTGTTGATGTGCACCGGAACCAACTTGCTCTTAGGGTCCACAACAGGCAACTTGTCCTCCTTGTTGACAGGGTAGCAGTTCTCCAACGTAATCTTGGCAGGAAGGTTCAATCCGTCACCCTTCTTTGGAGCCTGGCCCTCCGGGTAAACCACACACGCCTTCTTGCTGAACACAATCACATTTCCAGCAAACTCATCCAAGTTCACACTTGACAAATCAACTGGTGCGAGAAATTCGATTTCTCCATAGTGCACTCGGCCAACCTTGAAGTTCTTCACGGCTCTCAAATCAGCCAACTTGCGTGCCTTCAACTCCGCCAATGGAGGCGATGTCCAGTATCCATCATCATCAGTAAGCTTTGCACTTTCAGTAACAACTTCTGCCTGTGGGGTGCTCTCAGTACTGGAGACCTCAGCTGCTTGCACATGCTCCACCGCGTCCTTCTTGTCCCTCTTTTCAAACTCGAAGGTCACTTGCTTCTGCGGAGAAGACTTGCTGCTGGGCAACAACTGCGTGGTTGGGTCCTGCGACTTGGCCAACACCAAGTTCTTAAAGTTGACCTTGGGTGCAAAGATCTCGCTGCTCATGATTACAGAGTCCGTCTTGTCGCTGAACAACCCATCGCTCTTGCGTGATTGGCCGCTCGACACAACAGCCTTCTCCTCCTTCTTCTGTGGCATCGCACTCATGCGGAACAATGGAGTGATCGAGTTGGCACTACCAATGGAAACTGCCTTTTTGTTGCCCTCTCTTCTACTCGGGTACGCGGCGGGCCCACTGGAACCCTGCTTGATCTGCTGCTGCCCTGTGATGCTCTGGAACAACGGATTGTTCCCGTATGGATTAGCAGAACTGATGTTGACCAATGGCTGCTGCTGTTGCTGTGGGTTCAGCAAAAGTGACGATTGCTGTGCACCACCGTTGGCAAACAACCCCCCATTGGTGCTGTTCTGGTTGTTGTTGCCAAAAAGGCCCCCTGAGGTGTTGCCAGCGGTGTTGTTGTTGGCATTGTTGTTTCCAAAGAGTCCACCAGAAGTTCCAGTGTTGCCTGAAGAGTTACCAAATAATCCACCACTCGCTGTTTGCCCAGCTGGTTTGTTGAACAACCCCCCACTAGATCCAAATCCAGCGCCTCCAGTATTGTTGTTGTTATTGTTGTTGGCAGTCGCGCTGTTATTGTTGCCAAATAAACCTCCACTGGTGTTGGTGGTGTTGTTTCCACCAAAAAGACCACCGGTCGCAGGTTTGTTGGCTCCAAAGAGGCCCCCTGAAGTGTTGTTGTTATTGGTAGCACCAAAACCAGTGTTGGCGGTGTTGCTGTTGCCCCCAAAAAGTCCGCCAGTGGTTCCGGCGGGTTTACTTCCAAACAATCCTCCCCCAGTAGTGTTGTTGTTATTGTTATTGTTGTTGTTGTTGCCAAACAACCCGCCTCCAGCGTTGTTATTGGCGTTGTTTCCTCCAAAAAGGCCTCCCGTTGCTGGCTTGTTTGCGCCAAAAAGACCACCGCTCGTGCTGTTGGTGTTGTTGGTAGCACCAAAGCCAGTGTTGGCTGTGTTGTTGTTGCTACCAAACAAACCACCCCCAGTGTTTGTCGTGGCGTTGTTGGATCCAAAAAGACCCCCGGTAGCTGGCTTGGCTGCACCAAATGCACTACCAGCGTTGTTGTTATTATTCCCTCCGAACAATCCCCCACCCGCATTGTTGTTGGAGCCAAATGCACTGCTGTTGGTGTTGTTATTGTTATTGCCAAACATGCCACCACTGTTATTGTTGTTGTTGGCACCAAACAACCCTCCAGTGTTGTTGCTGTTATTGTTCTGTCCAAAAGGCGAAGAGTTGGTGTTGTTCTGGTCAAAAGGGCCAGACGTCTTGTTTTGCCCAAAAGGCGAGTTGTTTGACTGCCCAAACACACTGCCCGACGTGTTATTTTGGCCAAACGAGGAGTTTGCTCCACCGAAAGCAGTGCTTCCAGTGTTGGACTGTCCAAAAGACGAACCGAAACCTTCGGTTGCAGGCTTAGCGCCAAACAACCCGCCACCGTTGTTGTTCATGTTGTTGTTGTTGTTGTTGGAACCGAATGCATTGTTGTTTGATCCAAACGCTGACGTCGAGTTGTTCTGTCCAAATGGAGAGCTGTTGTTCTGCGCTCCAAACCCTGTGGAGTTACCACCAAATGCACTGGTATTGTTTGCACCAAAAGTTGAAGTGTTGTTGTTGGTGTTGGAACCAAATGGCGACCCCATGTTGTTGGTGTTGGTGGTGTTGTTGGCACCACCAAACAAACCACCAGATGTATTGTTGGTAGATCCAAACGCACCTCCTCCGAAACCGGTAGCAGGCGCAGCACCTGCGGAACCAAACCCAGCAGCACCAGCGGACGCATTGCCAAAGCGCCTGCCCTGTTCATAGTCCTTCAATCTCAATTCCTCGAATGAAAAGTTCTTGTACTCGGGCATCGACGTGATGTTCTGGAAAACAGTCGTGGATCCCGTGTTGTCCTTTTCGCTGACGGGCGCAAACGGCTTGACTGCAGTGCCGTTGTTTTCTCCCGCACCTGCGCCACCGAATGCGTTATTGGATGCGCCGCCAAACGGGCTGGAGTTGGTAGCACCAAAGGCGCCGGTAGACGCGCCAGCCGTACCGAAAGCAGGTTTGTTAGCACCTCCAAAGAGGCCGCCGGTACCTGTGTTGGCAGTGTTGTTTGTGGAACCGAATGCCGAGGTGCCATTGGTGTTTGCGCCAAAAGCATTGCTCGTGGTGTTTGATCCGAACGGCGATGAAGCACCCGCGGCGTTGGCGGGACGACCAAAGAGTCCTCCAGAACCAGAATTGGCAGCACCAAAGCCGCCGGCGTTGTTGGGGGTCGATCCAAACGCGCCTGATGAAGCTCCTCCGAAAGCACCTCCAGTGTTGTTGTTGGCCAGGTTGCCAAAGATGCCACCACCGGCGTTGTTATTAGCAGCACCGAAAGGCGAGACGTTGGTGTTGGTGTTGTTAGCGGCCGTAGAGCCAAATGGCAGTGCTACATTGCCGCCTGAGCTGCCAAATCCGCCAAAGCCAGACGTAGATCCGCCAAACATGATTGATGAGAAAAAAATGAAAAGAAAAAAAGAAGTGAGGATGAGAAACGTAGGGAGGGAGGAGAATTATGAATGTGGAGAGCAGGAGAAGACCGTATTTGAAAAAGAGACGGAGCATACAAGGCGTGATAAAGCAATTCATAATTGTAAACACTTTCTTACAATTGCTTTCCATTTTATAACCCTTACTCGTTCTATCGTAACTATTTCGTTCTGTCGTCATTAGTAACTTTACTCGTTCTATCGTAACTATTACATTCTAACTACTCGTTCTACTTTTAGCTCCTCAACTCATGTCTATCTACTCGTCACTCTTCCATTCATGCCTCTACTAGTTCCATTCATTCGTGTCTCTATTCTCATTCACGTCTCTCCAGTTCTATTCATTCATGTCTCTCTTGCTATTCATTCACGTCTCCCTTGCTATATAATTCATGTCTTATCTACTCATCCTTTCCCTTCTCCGCTTTCACGTCCTGTACCTCAATCTCCTCGACCTCTACCTTCTCCACCTCATCCTCTAGCACCTTCTTCTCCTTCGTCTTCTTCCTCACCATACTCGCTACATCCCCCTTCCCCTTCAGCTTGGACACCTTCGCAGCCTTCAGCTTCTTCGTCTCAAACTTCTTCAAGTGCTCCTTCCGCTCCGTCTCGCCCATCGCAGACAACTCTGCGCGTTTCGCCACATACTCAGCGTCGTCAGCCCTCCTGTCCACCATCCACTCCAACAACTTGATCTCCTCGCCGTACACACTGTCATCCTTTCCCACCGGCGTCTCCAAGACGATCGGGATGTTCTGGAGCCTGCTCGAGTTGGCAACATTGCGGAAAACATCCAAGCCCAAGAACCCGTAGCCCAACTTTTGGTGCAAGTCGCGGTTGGCACCCAACGGAGCCTTGGAGTCGTTGAGATGGATCGCCGAGAGATACTCAGGACCGATGATGCGGTCGAACTCCTCCCAGAACTTGCTGTATGTCTCGTCAGTCGATATGTCGTACCCGGCAGCAAATGTGTGGCAGGTGTCTACGCACACACCTACGCGCGACTTGTCGTCCACCATGTCGATTACGTCTTTGATGTCCTGCAAGTTGGACCCGATCAAGTTGCCGTGCCCCGCCATGTTTTCGATCACGATCTTGACAAACAGAGTTGCTTCGATTGCGCGGTTGATGTTCTTTGCTAGTCTTTTCAACGCCTCGCCGTGGTCCGAGTCCAAGCTCGAGCCCGGATGGAAGTTGTACAAGCCAATGTCTAGCATCTCGCAGCGCTTCAAGTCGTCCAAGAACGAGTCGTAGGCCTTCTCCTCTTTCTCGGGGTCAGGGTTGCCCAAGTTGATAAAGTACGAACCGTGGGGAAGGACGTCTGTGCGGGGATTGTAGCCGTACTTCTTGCACAATTCCTTGAACTTGACCACCTCAGCCTCCGCAAACTGCGGCGACACCCATTTGCGGGGAGACTTGAGGAAGAGTGCGAAGGAATTGGCTCCGATATCCATCGCGTTGAGCACCGCCTTGGACACGCCGCCTGCCATCGCGACATGTGCGCCGAACTTGAGGGGGGACAGACTCCTGGTGTACTTGAACGTTGGATCTTTCGCAGATTTGGCAGCCTTTGCAGCGGACCTGTGTGTTAGAGAGTTGGACGGGGGGTATGGCACTTACGCTTTTGGTGGCATGGAAAAGTAGAATGGTAAAATGAGGTAAAATGAAGTAAAATGAAGAGTAGTGAGAGTAGAATGGGTCAATGAATGAGGGAATGGAGGAATGGGGGAATAGATGAGATTTGATGGGAATGGATGGGAATGGATGAATGGAAGAGAATAGATGAGAATAGATGGATGGAAGAGAATTGATGAGAATGGATGAGAATTGGTGAGAATGGATGATGATGGAGTACAATGAATTGTAGATTGGGATAGAGATCACAGAGAATAATAAACATGTGTTCGATCATCTGAAGAGGTACACCGTAGCTTCTTCTACAACTATGTATTCTCAATGTTTCTCTCCTGTTTATTACTGCGTCTATTCTGTAACATATTCACTCATTTTCGAACCTCAAACCATCAGACAACTAGACTCATCACCCCATTCCTAGTCCTACACCATTTTACACACAAACTTCGTAATCCTATACTCAGACTCTGTATCACTGAATAGTGCACATCTTCCCACTATTTCCCACATTCTCCTCTCTTTCTTAATTTTTCCCACCAACATGTCCACCATCCTCCTGACGGTGCGGACGTACGCGAATGCGTTCTTCCTACCAAACAACCACCTCCAGGCGCGGCAGAAATGGGTATTGGGGCTCATCAACCTCGCGTCCGTGGTCGTCTTCTGGGTCGGCCTGAGTTTTCTCGTGAACGACATGGTGGAGGGAGACAAGTACAGAAAGCCATTCTTCATCACCTACATCAACACGGGCTGTTTCTGCCTCTACCTCATCCCATACCTCCGCTACGAGGGCATAACCGTCGGCGAGTTCGCTGCCCGTTTGAAGCAGTCGTACCAACAGTCGCGAAAGGCCCATGCGGAGAGGGACCACGACCAGGAGGAGTTGGTGCGCAGCTACGGCTCCAATGAGGACTTGGCAGTGTTGGAAGAGACTAGCATTGAACGCGTGACGACCGAACAGGAACCAGAAGAGATCAGCATTTTCGAAACCGTCATCCTCTCGCTCAAGTTCATCGTCTTGTGGTTCAGTGCGAACTTGGTCACCAACACCTCCCTTTCGTACACCACAGTGGCATCGCAGACCATCTTGCTGTCGACATCGTCCTTCTTCACACTTTTGGTCGGGTACCTCTACTCGATTGAGAAGATCAACCAGAATAAGATCCTTGGGATAATACTAAGCTTCACAGGTGTGTTCATAGTGACGAAAATCGATACACTACAGCCTCCGATAGACAATCCGGACCACAACTCGTCGCTCCTCGTGCTCTGGGGGAACCTGCTTGCGCTCCTGGGGGCGTTCATCTACGGAGTGTACACCATTCTCCTCAAGTTTAAAATCACCATCCCAGGATCGACCAAGGAGCGCCAATTGAATACCCACTTGTTTTTCGGCTTTGTGGGCGTGTGGTGCCTTGTATTCTTATGGCCAGTGCTAATTGCGCTCCACTTGACGGGCTTGGAGACATTTGAGCTTCCGCTGACGCGCGAGGTGGCCGTGCCGTTGGTTGTCAACGCAATCATAACGTTTGTCAGCGACTTCTGCTGGTGCAAGGCGGTGTTGTTGACAAGCCCGTTGACTGTGACGGTGGGCCTTTCGATGACGATACCGTTGGCAATGATCGGTGACTGGGTATTAAAGGGCTTTGAGGTGAACCTCTGGTACTTATTTGGAGCTTTGATTGTGACGTTGGGGTTCTTCATCATTAACAATGACGAGAGGCAGGATTTTGTGGAGTAAGAGAGGACTGGTAAAGGAAAGCGACAAGACTGAGCAGACTTTGAGAAGAGAATGATAAGACGTGAGAAAATGGATTGGAACGATGGATAAAGGTCAAACTGGATCTTTTAAACAGTTCATGACGATCAAACTTGAATCATTCCATCGATTGGTTTGCCATAAAACCTTTGTGATTATGCATGCGAAATGGTTCTTGGAACCAACTACTACCTTATAGGTAGACTTATAGAAGAATGAATATAGATACCCAAAAACGTAAATCAGAGACTGTCAATATGTGCCTGTGGTACTCCCTTATTAGTCTGAAAAGGTCGCTCGCTCATGATTAAGTGACTAGTTCATTCGCTTCGCTCATGATGGTGAAGAATAAATCTTTTTTACATCAATGAACATCTTCGTTTGGCTCGTCCTCGCAGGCTACGCGCTAGGGAACCCCATCGTCCAATTGATGGGTGAGTCCATGAAGGCCACCGACTTCATAATCCCCGTCACGAATGCCAACTTGTCGCTAGTGAGCGGGCCTCGAGACTACTGGACACTCGTTACTTTCACGAGCACAGACGACCAGCACGCATGTTCGATATGCCAGGACCTACCGAGCATTGTAGGCACGGTGCTGCAGTCGTGGTGGGCGGACTACATCAACAGTGGCTTCCACCTATTCTTCCTCAATGTGGACATCATTGACCGCTCGAACATTCCGTTGTTCGACAAGCTCGGTTTGGACACCATTCCACAAGTCTGGCTCATTCCGCCCAACAGATCCATAGACGAGGCGGACGAGGAGACTCCGGGCTACGGAGACATCATATTGACTGACCCACACTACATTTTCCAGCTCCCTATTGCTACTGTCAAGGAGCAGACATTTGAATTCGCGCGTTTCTTGACAGAGAACATGCAAAAGTCAATCACAGTGCGGTCTGAAGACCCCACCACCAAATTCGCAAAAACTTTCCTAGGAACATTCGCTCTCATTGTCTTGATCAAGAAGAAGGGTCCCAGTTTCGTCAAAAACGTCAACAAAAAGTACGTGGCTGCCCTCTTTTTCATTGGATTGACATTAGCATTTGTGTGTGGTTCCGCATTCACCACCTCCAACGGCGTCCCTTTCATCGCAAGGAACGACAAGAACGAGTTCATTTACATCAGTGGCGGTGTGCATTACCAGTTTGGAGTGGAAATCCCGATCGTTGCCAGCAACTACACGCTTTTAGCAGCGGCATTGGTCTCTCTAGTGTACTTGGGTGGGTACAAGGTAGGACCCGAAAAATTCATAAAGACAGAGAGGGCACAATTTGGGTGGGTGATACTCAACAGCATGGTGTTGTACTTGCTCTACAGCGTATTGACTAGCATTTTCTTGAGGAAGGACCACGATTACCCATATGCCTTCACGAAGCTTTTCTGATCATGGTTGAAAAGTAATGGAAAAGTAATGGTAGATAAAGTAATGGTAGGTAAAGGAATGGTTGAAAAGTAATGGTAGGTAAAAGTAGATAAAGTAATGGTAAGATGTAAAGGGGAATATATGATTATGGGTTAGTTGAGCTATATTAGCTAATATTCGGTTCGCTTTTGTGCCTACCACTTAATTTTCATACGCGTCATGGCCAACAAGAGACAGGTGGAACAAGTGTTGATCACTGACTTCTTCAGCAAGAAGAGCAGGAATGACGTGCCAGAAGACGCAAGCATAGATGGTGCTGTTATAAAGAACGTGGAAGCTCGTGTGGTAATGCCACCAACGACTGCAAGCAAGGAAGATCTGACAGAGGTCAAAGATGTTATTGGACTCCAAAGCCCCAAGGTAGAAACGGCGATTCAAAAGGAAGTGGCAACTCAAGAGGAAGCGGTGACTCGAGAGGAAGTGGAGATTCAAGCAAAGTCTGCCAAAGTTGGAGAAATACCTGACCTTTCACATGGTGCCTCAGACTGGTCTGAATACTGCTCCAAGCACAACTTCAACAAGCAAATGTGGGTGGACTCCCTCACACCAGGCCAGAAGTCACTTCTTCAACTTGAAATTGACAACTTGCACATATCATGGCTCGTTTTTCTTCATGGCGAGCTAACCAAGCCATATTTCCTCAAACTTAAGCAGTTCCTTGCCAACGAGTTCAAGAGCAAAACCATTTTCCCCACGCAAGAGAACATCTACTCGTGGTCACATTACACTCCACTTCCATTGGCCAAGTGTTTGATTATGGGGCAAGACCCGTACCACAACCACAACCAGGCTCATGGATTAGCATTCCTGGTATTAGAGCCCACCAGGCCGCCACCATCGTTGGTGAACATCTACAAATTACTCGCCATTGAGTATCCAGACTTTGTCTCACCTGCCCCGAAGAAGCTGGGCAATAACGGTGGTGGGAATTTGACAGAATGGGCACGGCGCGGAGTTCTCATGTTGAACGCATGTCTCACGGTGGAGGCACACAAGGCGAACAGTCATCAGAAACGCGGCTGGGAACAGTTCACAGAGCAGATCATAAAAGTGGTTTTGGAGCATCACTCAAAGGATGGATTTGTGATCTTAGCATGGGGAAGCCCTGCACAAAAGCGGATCGCGACGTTTTCGAGCTTGATAAAACAAAACAGCGACAAAGTAAAGGTCTTGAAATCGGTTCACCCATCGCCATTGTCAGCAAGTAGAGGTTTTTTTGAGCTGAAGGCTTTCACGCTGTGTAACAGCTGGTTGGAAGAGGTGGGCAGGGGGGGTATAAAATGGGAGTTGACTCCGGTGAAGTAATGCAATAAATATCACAGCAGATTTCAATAATTAAAATTGGGACTGTTTTGTAGTTAGCTGCTCATATGAGAGAAAATCATATACGGGTGTGATTGAAATTCATATTCAAGCTATGATAATCATTTAAAGTGTTTAGAAAATCAAATTCCAGTTTTTCTTGAAAATCATACTGTAGTTATTTTTTACTTCCGTAAATTGACGGTTTTGAACGATATTCTGCTTAAACTCTTACACCACGTAAATCCACGTGAATCATGTTGACATCACTTCCATGCCTTTAATTTACGCAACTATTCCTTAGGATATCTTACAACTATCTTTAATTTAGTTCCTTGTATCACATATACTGACGTAATGAATAATTGTCTGATTTATGCATCTACAATCGGATAAATGTTAGATTATGTTTTGTGTAACGTTTCGATTTTTCACCGTTCACTTCGTTGTTCGCCCTAAGGACTTTGAAGTTCAATAAAACTTGCTCTCAGAAGTGAAGTATTCGTCTTGTGGAACTACAGCAGATTTTGAAACCATAGTGATTTTGATCACGTGATATCGAGTATAAACTCGACTCAGCGCTTACACGTAATCTACGCTATAGGGGTGCACGCCACAAATGGAGACCGGTGGAACAGATCCCCAACCTCGTACTGGTCAGCCTTGGGAAAGATCGTGGCCTTTACACAAAAGTATTCACACCTTTTAAATTGATGCAAATCTCGCAGCGTTTTAGGGTTGTTGAATTTTGCTTATACCGGCTATATATATTTTTTCCCCTTTCATTAATCTTCGAATTTCACAACATTCTCCCAGTCCAAATCACAATCTTGCGATCACCCTTCACAAGCACCGCTTTGTCTTGAATCGAATAATCATCGCACCTCACGTCACTTGCAACCTCGTCTTATCATTTTTCACAGCCATTTGAATTAAATATGGTGACTCGCAGCGGACGGCCTCAGCGTGTTGCTGCTAAAAGACAGAACGTTTCACCAGCTCCCACTAAGGGGCGCAGAAGTACGCGGCTACAGAATAGAACCCCAGTGAAGAAAATCGTGGACGAAGACTCCGAAGCGCTGACATCCGAATCAGAATCGGCGACTGCAGAAGAGGACGAGGCCGAAGATGACGCCGACGAACAAGAATCGGTCACAGAGGACGAAAGTGAGAAAGAGATAGAGGAATTAGAGAAAGAGGAGGATAACACTGCAGCCACCTCAGATAAGGAAGACGTACAAGAGGAAGACGAAGAAGTGGTTGAGAACAACGAGTCAAGTGAAGAGGAATCTGATTCGGAAGTAGATCCTGAAGTGAAGAAGAAGTACCTTCTCACCGCCGACCCAAAAACTACAAAGATCAGAGAGGGAGACGACTCCACCGTAAGATTCAAGTACCTTTTGCGCCTCACACCGCTTTTCCGGCACTTTATCGATCTTGGGGCATCCAAAGATGCAGCATTCAAAAACAAAATCCGAGAGATTGACACAAAAATGAGCTTCCAGCAACAGCCAAAAAAGAGCAAGGGCCGCAGAAGAAAAACGGAAAAGGAAGAAGACGCAGAGTTGTTGCATGACGAGGTCGAGGAGGATACCGTAGCACCCACAGTGCTAACGGAATCGCCAAATTATGTGCAGGAGGGAACTTTAAGAGAGTACCAAATTCAGGGATTGAACTGGTTAATATCCCTTTACGAGAACCGATTGAGTGGAATTCTTGCCGATGAGATGGGATTGGGCAAGACATTGCAGACGATATCGTTTTTGGGCTACTTGAGGTACGTGAAGAATGTGCATGGGCCATTTATTGTGATTGTGCCCAAATCGACGTTGGACAACTGGAGAAGGGAGTTCGCGAAGTGGACGCCCGAGGTAAATGTGGTTGTTTTGCAAGGTGCGAAGGAGTCGCGCCAAAGTATTATACAGAACCAGCTTCTTGCGTGTAAGTTTGACGTGTTGATTACATCTTTTGAGATGGTGATCCGCGAGAAGGCACAGTTAAAAAAATTCCGCTGGGAGTACATTGTGGTCGATGAAGCACACAGGATCAAGAACGAGGATAGCTCGCTTTCTCAGATCATCCGATTATTTTACCTGAGGAACCGGTTGTTGATTACCGGTACTCCATTGCAAAACAACTTACATGAGCTTTGGGCATTGCTCAACTTCTTGTTGCCTGATGTTTTTGGGGACTCTGAGGTCTTTGACGAGTGGTTCAATAAGGAAGAAAAGTCAAAGGATCAGGACAAGGTCGTGCAGCAATTGCACCAGTTATTATCGCCCTTTCTCCTCCGCCGTGTTAAAATAGACGTGGAAAAGTCGTTGCTTCCGAAGATAGAGACCAATGTGTACATTGGTATGACAGATATGCAGATTGACTGGTACAAGAAGCTTTTGGAGAAGGACATCGACGCAGTCAACGGAGTGGTTGGGAAGCGAGAGGGGAAGACGCGTTTGTTGAATATTGTGATGCAATTGCGTAAGTGCTGTAACCACCCATACCTTTTCGATGGAGCTGAACCAGGTCCTCCATACACCACTGACGAGCACTTGGTATTCAATGCCGGTAAGATGATTATTCTAGACAAGATGTTGAAGAAGTTCCAAGCCGATGGATCCAGGGTGCTCATTTTCTCGCAGATGTCTCGTTTGTTAGACATTTTAGAGGACTATTGCTATTTGAGAGATTACGAGTACAGTCGCATAGACGGGTCCACACTGCATGAAGATCGTATAGATGCCATTGACGACTACAATGCCCCCGACCTGGACAAGTTCATATTTTTGTTGACCACAAGAGCGGGAGGTTTGGGTATCAACTTGACGACTGCCGATGTTGTGATTCTTTTTGATTCGGACTGGAATCCACAGGCGGATTTGCAAGCCATGGATAGAGCGCACAGAATTGGGCAGAAAAAGCAGGTGAAGGTGTACAGGTTCGTGACTGAAAATGCAATTGAAGAGAAGGTTTTGGAGCGTGCCGCACAGAAGTTGCGTTTGGACCAATTGGTCATTCAGCAGGGCCGCCACCTCAACTCTGCTGCTAACAACAGCGGGGTGGGTAATTCTAAGGACGACTTGATAGGAATGATTCAGCATGGAGCGAAGAAAGTGTTCGAGAGCAGCAAAGGAACAAGCAATCCGCTTTTAGACGATGACATTGATGCTATTTTAAAGAGAGGAGCCGAGAAAACTGCCAACTTGAACGCGAAATTCAACAAGTTGGGTCTTGACGATGTACAGAACTTTACATTTGACAACCTGGCGTACGAGTGGAATGGTAAAAACTTTGCAAAGCCAAACAACCCGTTCGGAGAGATTGATGGCGAAAAGAACGGATTCAGCTGGATCAATCCCTCCAAACGTGAAAGAAAGGAGTTGACGTACAACATGGACAACTACTATAAGGACGTATTGAAAGCGCCAGCTCTGGCCAAGGCAAACAAACGTGATCCGGTATGGCGGCCGCGTGGGCCCAAGGTGTTCAACATCCAAGATCATCATTTCTTCCCGCCTGAGCTTCCTGGCTTGTTGGAGCGCGAGCAGCTAGCATACAAGAAGGAGATTGGATACCAGTATACTCTCAATGAGTTTGGAGATAGTGACGATGAATTTTTGGCGGATGAATTCAAAAATGACGTTCTGCGCGAGGAAAGGCGCAAGGTAGAGCAGGAGAAGGTGGACCTGGTGGTGCCTTTGAACGCTCAGGAAATCGAACTCAAGAAGGAGTTACTTGAGCAAAGTTTCCACAACTGGACGAGAAGAGACTTTACGAATTTGATACACGCTGTGGCGAAGTTTGGGAAGGACGACTATGCACGTATAGCGGAAGCCTTGGGCAACAAATCCACAGAAGAAGTTGAGCGGTATCTGAAGAAGTTTTGGGCGTGTTACAAAGAAATCGAAGGGTACGATAAATACTTATCGCAGATAGAAGCAAGTGCGAAGAAGCTGGCCAAGTTGATCAACCAGCAGAAATTCTTGGCCAGGAAGATGGAGAATTTGAGGGATCCTCTTGAGGACATGAAGATTCAGTACCCTCCCAATAACTCCAAGAGGGTCTACTCTAAGGTTGAGGATCGTTTCATATTGTGCTGCGTTCACAAGTACGGTATCTTCCACGAGAATTTACTTGAGAAAATGAAGGAAGATATCATTGCCAGTGATTTGTTCAAGTTCGATTGGTACTTCCTCCTGCGATCCACACAGGAATTGGGAAGAAGGGTGAGTACTCTATTATTGGCCATCTCGAAGGAAATGGAGGGCCCGTCAAAGAAGAAAATCAAGGATGGGTCGAACAATAGCACTCGACCAGGATCTGTCGAACCAACGAAGATGAACGGAGACAAAAGAGCTTTAGCAGAGCCTTTTGTCAATCACGAGAAGAGACCAAAGACGGAATAAAGTTGCCCAAGTGGCACGACTAATTATGTACTGCTGATTTGATTAGGATTATTTTCAGGGATTCGTACTTTGTAATCACATGGGTAGACTAATTAGAACCTGATCACCCATTTGCGACAGGATATACTGTGCTTTTCTGTACAGTTGAGATATAGTACTCTACCCTATTGCCAGTCCAACTCACGGACAACTCATCGCTGACGTGTTTTTCCACAACCAATCTGTCGAATATCGAGTCGCCTGTGGCCCTGTATCTTGGGCGTATGAAGTCCCGCAAGCTTACGATTTTGGTTCCAGGCCGGAGGTCATTGAGGAGCTTTCCCACTTCGGCGTTCAAGTTCACATCGAACAAGTAATTGTTCACAAGCAACACATCACTGTCCAAGGCTGACTTTGCAACAGCTTCGTTATTCACGAAACTCTGCAGAAGTGCAAAATCGAGGTTCATTTGGTTGAGTCCGAAGACAGACAAGTGCTTCAGAAGTAAGCACTGCTGTAATTTCGTGAGGTTCAGTGCATGTCCCATCAACTCACACCCACCGCTGATGCTTGCACCAAACTCTAGTGCAGCTTGAAAGGTCGTGTTTCCAACCCCAGACCCCAAATCGTAAAACTTCTGCGAGGGGAGAAACTTGAGTTTATGTAAAACCTCGCTTGTGAAAGATGGGAGAAGCTCGCCGTAAACCTCTGCCGTGAAAGATTTATAGTCGCGCAATTTGCGAGAGGCAGGTGAAACAACACGTGAGTAAGCACGAAGGAGAATTTGATGTATGGCGAACCTTGAAATGTCTTGTTTCTTCTTAAGTCTGTTGTAGAACGAGTGCCTGTATTCGTGAGGCTGGTTTATATGCAAGTGGGCAATTGGTACACCAGTGTACCGCGGACTCGCTATTTCAGAGGTCAATTCTTCATATAGCTTGTCGACCATAATGTCTTCCGGGGTGGGTGTGCGGCGTTCTATTGGGGCAATAAGGTGCCTGATTTCAGGATTGATTTCACTGCCTTCCAGAAGGATCTTTGTTCTGCTGCTGGTATTGGGTGTTACATACAAGATGAGCAAGTTCCAACAGTCTACGACGTAAACAAAGGCTGCGAAGTCATTGTCGTCGACTGCAGCTCCCAACCGTTCACAGAAGTCCTTCACCAAACTTTTAAACACTTTCGAGTGTGAGAAAAATATCGCGTAGTGTATCAAGAAAACCCTTTGAATCTCGTAGACAGGGTCCAATTCGTTGCTCTTGGGAATTGCGAGAAGGAACAGCTCCACATGCTCCGGGTAAAGTAGAAATCTCACACGTACAATGTTTGCTGGATCATCAATCAGAGGGAACGATATTGGCATTGAGCGGTAACTCTTTGCGTGTTCACTCACCAAAGTCCTTGCCAAATCATCCTCTAAGAGAATTTGATCGGTTTCATCAGTCATTTTGAGAGTAGTGGGGCCAGATACGAAGTGCACAGAAGGAATCTCTGGCTCATCTTTATATAAAGAAGAGGCGTATAGCTGCCTGTCATGTAGTTTGACTAGCGAGTCACAATCTATGTCAGGAGGGCTAAACGATATCTTCTTTCCATCCCGTTTCAAATCTGGTTGCTTTTGCTCCGGTTGAATCTTGACTTTGCTCTTCTTCCTATTCAAACCGTCCCTTTCCTGTATTCTCCCCGCCTTGTTTGTTTCATGGATACTCCGTTTACTAGTAGTAATATTGGTGCTTTTCTTGGTAGTCATTACAGCCTCAACATTTGTTTGCCGTGGCCTGAGATGTCTACCTTCAGTAGCAGTTGTGTCGATGTGCACATATTGGCTCTTACTGCCCTCGTATATTGTCCATTGGGCCTCAAAAGCCAAACGCTCGACTTTGGACTTGAAACCTCGCTTTCTAACAGTCACCACCTCTACCTCCTTGAACTTGGCAACTACGAATTCCTCAGTTCGACACGGAAGTTCAGAAATGATGGAATCCACTGATTGCCCCGATTTCGCACAAGTCGCCAAAATTTGCTTTTCGCCATGTGAGATAGGGAATGTTTCCATGTCAAACTCTCGTCGTATCCTTGCTGTGAGCACTGAAAGTGGTGTTTTTGGAAATTTGCTTTTGAGTGCATCTCTGGTAAGGTCATTTTTATCGAGAGACCTCAATGACGGACCTTTGGCGAGTCTTCCTATACGATCTTCCACGTGTACGCGTCGTTTCCTCGGTAGCTGTTGTAATATTTCGTGGATAGACTTGGCTTTGTTGGCTATGAAGATTTCATTTTCTGCTTTTGACCATGTTTCAACGGGCGCAAGATGTCGCAAGGCCTTCTCAAGCAATTCACTGCTCTTCAGTGGGAATTCTAAAGCAATCTCAGACATTGTCGTTGGGTTTCTGCTGTATATGTTCTCAATATCTTCATTGGACCAGTCCAGTCGTATGCTAGCAAACTTCTCTATTGCTTCAAGATACGGGGCCAGACGAGGTATTGAAAGGCCGCGGAGGTAGAAATATAACGCAAACCTTGGTCCCCAATTCGAAAACTCTGGCATGCCCACTATTTTGTCCACGGGACCCACACGTCGTTCGAGTTCACATACAGAGATACCTTGTTTGGCTATGTTCAGTAATAATGAGGCACTTAACACAGCCGCACCCCTACCTTTTCCCATATCCAGTCCTCGGTCATCAGAAGAGTGGTCAGAGGTATCAGGGGTAGTTGAACCCTCTGCAGTGGGTGAGAACATCTGAGTGTAGTTGTTTGGATTTTATTTTTCGGATCAACCCCATAAATGGAGTATGGCACCGTTGTAGCTCATTCAAAAGCAGCAAGCCACTCAAGTAAGAGTAGCTGTTTCTTAAAAACTTTCGAGAGCACTGCTATATTTTATCTAAAAATCTTCTAATTATAATTTACTCGCCCTAATCCCGTTCAATCTGAACTTGAGCTCTTTCTGGACCTTTGTCTCAGGCTTCCACCCCTCAAAAGAGTCGTACAAGTCATTGATTTCATCGTAGCCATTTAGCAGCAGCTTTTCAATGGACTTGTGTTGATTAGGCCAGTTTTTTTCTATGTTGAAAAGGAGCCCACGAAGGCACCATGGCAAGATAAACGGATTGGTTGCTATCTTTCCAACATTGTACTCTTTGATGTAGACCTGATTCGTTATTGGAATTTTCGGTGGCCCCGTCATCTCCTGACATTTTAACGGCAGAGCTTTAAGCTGCTTTGTAGACGGTATGATGATGTCGTCTGTGTCCAACACGAATTTGATCCCAAGATCATACACCTTTCCGTCATTGTACAACTTGGAGTGACCTCCGCTGGTCATTGTGCCTGCCAATGAGCCGCTCAACTCTTTGAGCACGTTGTTATCGAAATATCCCAAGTTTTGCATGTGGCAACAGAGAGACACAAGCTTTTGAATGAAAAGTGGCGTTTGTGACGAATGGTCTATGTAGCAGGCACGGTAAATGTTGGGGTGGAATATGTGCAGAGCCAACGCAGAGTAAAGTGGCACTAACTGGTCGTTCACGGAACCAATGAAACATATCTTCACATTTGCACTGACCACAGTTTGGATCGCCTCCTTATAGGCAAGAGATTGTTTACTGTCAAACTTGTTCAACTCGAACAATTCCGTCAAAGAGTCGTGCTCGATGGTTGAGTACGCTTTCATGAAAAAAGACTTATCAACACCGTAGAACGGTCCGTTATTCACTCCAGCCATTCCCAAAATACCAATACGCTTTCGGATGGCGTTTTTCAATATTCCCAATTGCATCAACCGTGCAAGCAATATTATTGACACAACACAACCCTGCGAGTGAGATGCCACAAATATGAAGTCAGCTTCATTGAGCTCGTCCTGCCACTTACTCAATATGTCCGTGAAGAATTCCACGCGATCAAACACCTTGCCTTCCTTCTCAAGAGCAATTTTCTGAATGCTCACGCTGTTCGAGTCTTTATCTGAAATCATGCCATTTTCGATGCAATAACGAATTATTCCCTTCTCGGCTTCATTTGCAAACTTCAACGATGTCCCCTTAGGTGCTCCAATGATCGGCCGTATCATTCTGTGTGGGAAGAAACCGTGTACACCAATGATCAATATCTTTTTGATTTTCTGAAGGGGCCCCAGCTTTTGCGATATGACCTCTGGGTTCTGAAGCGTTTGGTTCCTATACG
Source organism: [Candida] loeiensis (assembly GCA_030563775.1). Taxonomy (NCBI): domain Eukaryota; kingdom Fungi; phylum Ascomycota; class Pichiomycetes; order Serinales; family Debaryomycetaceae; genus Kodamaea; species [Candida] loeiensis. The sequence continues at coordinate 525,825 of JAJMKD010000003.1, forward strand.
CTTTCTTGTGGTTAATGAGCAAGTTCCCCATTGGATCGTTTGTTATCGAGATACTGTCTTCGTTATCATCGTCATCACCCTCCACGTCATCTTCCTGCAAAGGAATTTGATCAGATTCCTGGTATGCCTTAACGTAGTTTGGCAAACATGCTCTCTTGTGATTTGGGAGCTTCGCTAATGACCTCCCATAAAGCTTGTATGTTCTCTCATATAGCATGTTGAACTCTTTCTTGACCTTTTCTTTGTCGTCGTCTTCGATTGCTGTACTGTCCTCTGCATGTTCCACCACGCTTGTCAACTGCTGACTCGTGAATCCTAACTTCGCCGACAACTGGTGAAGAAAGTTCCTCCAGTTCTTCAAGTCCATGACAGAGGTGTTGGGGTTAATGTTTGCAGTTGAGGAGTTTCCAAAGAGGGTCGTGGCTAATGAGGAAGACGCCATACCCGAGGATGAGCTCGACGAGTTCGCATAGAAGCTGGACTGTACAGGAAGACATGTATCCCACTCTGGTACGAGGGTATTACCTCTCAAGTTTTCATTCTTATGAGTGTTTATTTGGTTGAACTGTGACGCCTTGCTATGTGGCTTGTACAAAACTGCGTCGTCTTGGTGCTCCTGTTGAAGACCGCCTTTGGTGGAATTCGAGTCGTTTGTCTTGTCTATACTGGTGCTTCTCTGAGCTGCAGCATTGTTGTAGTCTTGTATGTCTGCAATTGAAGGTGTTGAGCTTAATATGCGGTTTGAGGTGCTCTTCAATTTGTCTCTAGCCGATTTGCCATCTGTATTTGTATTCGCATTTTGCAGCTCTTCGCGGCTTGATTCTGGTTTGGCTGGTGCAGGGTCGCTGGTCGCAACGTCGCCACTATTCCAAAAGGTCCAGCCTTTCTTCTTGACCACATGATCAACAATCTCATCATCTGCGTGATTATCGGTTTCGTCGTTATCAAAGGCTGCCTCATCTAACTCCTCGTTCGCTTCGTCCTCGGCGTCAGCTTTGACTTTGTCGGTAACCGGATCGTCATCGCCTTTCTTGCTCGACCACAGTAGCCAGTTGGAGGGTGCCATGAGTGTGTTTGCTACCAATATTTGCGGGGCTCTAATCAAAAATATTGTTAACGATTACCTTTTTCGGAAGTGAATGTGAAACAATTAGTTGGAAAGAGACCGCAACAAGACTAGACTTCAGTTAAAGACGAGGAGCACACAAATAAGCTGCTGGTTTGAGAATGACCAAAAGGATCAAGCTTGTGACAAGTTCATCGGTTGTGATGATTGGGAGACAATGAAGAAGTCAAGTGTGAGAGGTTCACTCAAACGATCCGTTCTCACCACCTCGTTTCGATACTTTATGGTCAGATACCTTCGCTCACTTTCTTATCAACAATTATCCATTACCTTCGCTCACTTTCTTATCAACAATTACCCATTACCTTCCTACCCCAAAATTTTAATCAGCACTCCTTCTTCAATTTCCCATACCATCCTAATTCTTCTCCAAAATTTCCTACTACTCAACCCCTACAATCCAATAACTCTAATAAACAATCAATATCGTATAAAATCACAAAGTCTAAGTTTAACCCTCGTACAAAGTTGGGTCCTTGCCGCCGTCCCAAATCAAAACTTCGTGGGACTCTGGCAAGTCCAAAGCCTCGATAATCTCTGGGTCCAAGTCAACCTTACCCAATTGTCTGGTGTGGTCCAACTCGTCAGACTTTCCATCAGGCAAAATGTCCAAGTTCTCCTTTATCCTGCTTGGAGTGGAGGTCTTCGCCAAAACGATGAATCCCTGGAGGTACGACCACTTCAACAAAATCTCCGCTGGAGTCAAACCAAACTTCTTAGAAAGAGCAGCCAATGTAGGGTCGTCAAACTTGGCACCACGGGTCAACGGCCCGTAAGCCTCAACCAAAATCTCGTGCTCAATCAAGTACTTGCGCAACTTGGCGTGTGGCAACCATGGGTGCAACTCCAACTGGTTGATCACTGGCTTCACCAAGTAGCCGTCCCAGTTGAACAACTCCTCAAGGTGCTGGATACCGTAGTTGGAAACACCAATAGAACGGATCTTCAAGGTGGAGTTGTTTGGGTCATTGACATACTCCTGCAATGCCTTGTATGTACCCAAACGTCTCTCCTCGTCAGTCAATGGGTTGTGCACAAGGACTAAGTCAACGTAGCCGATGTACTCCTTCACCTCCTTTGCAATGAACTCGACAGTCTCCTTCGTCTTCTCGTAACCTTGACCATCGGTGGGAATCTTAGTGGTGTACCAGATGTCTTCTCTGGTAACCTCCGGGTGGTCCTTCAAGTACTTGGCAATACCCTGTGCAGCTTCCTTCTGGTTCTCATACAACACCGCGGTGTCGAAGTGCCTGTAGCCAGCCTCCAAGGCCTTGTAAACTAAGTCCACGGTATCATCGGTGAGGTACAAACCAAACCCGGCGACAGGGATATGGGTACCGTTGTTGAGTCTGTAGGTAGACTGCTTGGTCAATTGAATAGCGGCAGTGTGGTTGGACATGTTGTTGAAAATAAGTGGCGTTAATAGAATCTTCCGAAAGATTATCGTAGTCACTCGGAGTACACACAGCAAGTATAATATTTACACAAAACCGCGAGTGATCAGTATGACGAAATTGTGCACAAAAGAAATTGGCCACGATAGGATGCTGAAGTCGGGACGAAGGGGTACCTCATTGGGAGTAGTATCGTCGACGTGGTGATATACTCTGTTTCCTTTCCCTCCGTCCTTTCCGCCTTCTTCCCCTTATCTGGATCGTCATCCTGCATGTAAATGTCGCGATCCAAAAATGGAAGTTACGAATGTCGGCATTAACTTTCCACTATGGGCAGGCGAAGAACGGGGACCAAGAGATCGCGCAGCTTTGAAGAGGTTGATCCAGAAATCGAGGATGAAATCCTTGAGGTTTACAGCGGCCTCGTAGACCCCGAGACAACCGACTTCCGCTTGGAGCATCTATCCGACTTGCACACCCAGTTGCGAATTCCCTCGTGCTTCACATACGACATCACGCGTTGCGTTGAGTACTACTACCAGTTTATGAGGGGCAAAGGGGTTGAATTTGACCCCTCGAACGTGCGCCATTACACCACTCTCAACCTCATTCGAAAATACGCGTTGAGTGCAAGCCCACAATCGATCGATGACATCATCGATATTGTGGATATCGACAGGCTCATTACCCACACCAACAAACTTCTTAAATTCCGCAACCACTTCAACCATATCTGTGCGAGCTGGGCATTATTTGTCACCACAGCCAACGATAAGCTCGGTAAGCATGATGCTCATTCAGAGCAAATCGTAAATTATAAGCTATCATTACCGGATTTGCAAGCTATCAAGCAAGCACTCAGCATGGATAAAGCATTCACAGACTCGCTTCTCATTGACATGATTGGCTCGTGTATGGTGGACAGCGAGGGGGCCCCAATTTCTTTGGACTTTGACAGGGCAAAAATTGGCTCTTGTATAACGATCAAGGAGTTTGCAGAAATGTTGGGGGGGATAGGTGAGTTTGATTAGTGGGAGATGTAGGTTATGCTGAAGTAATGAACGCTGACAATAAACTTTGATGATCGTCACAGTCATGTAGTTGTGTGAGGATTGTCTCTTTAGCAAACTCCCCTCTATAACTATTCTCTTGCAAAAGGATTTTTGTGTATACGAACACTTTCGATCCAGACCTTTTCCTTCCACGATCCCCGTAATCTCCCATTCCTCTTGGGCGTTTCGACCACAGCTTCGAACAGTTCCACTGCCGTCGTGTCAACGATATCCCCAACTATCGTATACCCTTCCATCAAAGAGTCAGCGTTCTCCTCTGAGAGAACAATGAAAAATTGCGAGCCGTAGGTGGTCTCTTTGTTATCCACAGTCATAACCAGTCCCCGCTTGATTGCATTGCCGGAACTCAGTTTAGCAAAATCGTCAGAAACGTAGCTTCCTAGTGGCTCATCGTGTGCTGCTTCTGATTTCTTGCCTGTGTTCGTAGGATCTCCGGTTTGAAGAATGAACCCGGGGATGTAACGAAGTAAACAATTGTTGTCGTAGGTGCCCATCGCGGCATGTCGTAAAAAGTTCTCAACATGTTTAGCTTGCTTTGCATTCACGTAGCATAGGTCGATCTTGAGTGGTCCTGTAGAGGTGAAGAAGGTCAATGACATCGTTGGCGTGGGCTGAAGAATGTTGGATGACGTAAGATGTGCTTATCGGGATCTTGTCGTGGTCTTTCCACGTACTTTTCGAGATCTTGTCGTGGTCCTTTCCACGTACTTTTCGAGATCTTGTCGTGGTCCTTTCCACGTACTTTTCATAGTCTTCGATCTACGCCTATTTTTTGCCCCAGATCTCACCATTTCGTCAATACATGACAACCACAAGACATGTGGAGGCACAAGAACGATTCGCGGACCTGCTCCTACCCGACTTCACAGAGCTGGGTGGCGAGGAGGTAAACTTAAACAACTACCTACAAATAGACAACTTGCTTACTCATCTCGAAAGCTCTCCATCTCCCACACCATCACAAAATGCGCTACGCATCGTCTTGACACTAGCAGCACGCACCATGGAAATCAACTGGTCCAACAGCTCTATATCCATGGAGGGGGTGGTGTCTACAAACGCTTTTGTGCGCGCAATGAACGAGGACTACCACAACACCATATATAAACACTCGTTTTCCAACCGCAGCATCTACATATTACAAAAGTACCGCCTGGCGGTACTGCGACGTGGTGATGACATTTTGTACCAGAAACTTATGGCTCTTCTCAGAGACTTCATTGTGAAGTTGTGGCCGGTAACGCGGATCGTTCAATTAGATGATCCCGTTGTGCGATCGAAGACTGCTGAAAGAGCACGCCCACAAAGTCAGCTGAAAGTCACGGATTTCTTCAAGAGCCCCAAGAAAGAAGTCGAAGAGGCTGATGACTATGTCAGTGACTCCGACACTGAGACCTCGATTTTGAAATCTGCGCTCACCATGGAAGAAGAGGTCAATAAATACCAAGCATACAACATCGCCACCTCCAGCAACATCTCGTCAGACCTATTCCCCACACACAAGCGGTCGCCCACTCCGGTGTATGGCGCAAACAAACGTGCAAAAAGCACAACGGACACCAGACCAGCATACGCTGATATCCGGGTGTTTGATGAGCCACTTCTTGGTGAACAATTAAACCCTAAGCTCAACTCCGACTTTTCGCTATGGCTCATGGCAAATTGGTGCTTTTACTGTGCAGATCAGTCCACAACCTTGCAGAAGTCCCTTGCAAACTCGTCGCACACAATGTACCACCACATATACTTGGTTCACAGCAAATCGCTCTCGCTTTTGTGGGATTTCATAGAAATGAACTTCTTTCACACCTACGCAAACATCACTAGAAAGTTCAAACTGCACACTGAGGACTCTTTGGGCAAATACTTCAGTTTGCCGCGAAAGCAAAGGTTGCAAATTCAGTCGCGGCTTGAGCGCACGGAGATTCTACTTTATGCGTTGTTAGCTCAACTCAGTACAGAGCAAAAGCACTGGTACGACCGCGTGGTAGAGTTTGTTTTCAACGGCCTAGGTTTGAAGAGCAATAATGCACGTCCGTCACCGGTGTTTAGGCGGGAGTTGACTCTTCTCAAACACGACACGTCGCAGAGGGAGTTGGTACGTACGTCACTGTACACACAGCATACAGATAATGCGGACTCGATGGGGCTACGGTTCAAGATCGTCTCTACGGTTTTCTACTGGTCGTTGTTCTTCTCAAATGGGCTTTTGGTGCAGCAGAAGTGCCGACGGCTTGCTAGCGAGCATCTTACACCTGAAAAGCTTGTCGCAGAGATGGCACTGGAGTTGATTTCTGTGGATGTTGAGTACATGGTCAACTTCTTTAAAGCGGAAAACCAACTGCGCGGGTCCTCGGTCCCTAGAAAGTACAGAGTCATCATGTTGGTGGAGTTGGCGAATGTGCTCTTGTTGGATTTCACACAGATTGTCGAGCATGACCTCATTCTTATCAAGAGATATAACGATTCTGCAGATGGCGGTACGTGCAAACGAGACGAACAGAAAATCGGAGCCAATTGGCGCTCCAACAATCTTGAGCAAATGTTGAGGGTAATCTGCGACAAAGGAACGTATTCTCTGGTAGTGGAGGACGAGACTTATAGCAGCCCAGAAGCATTTGAACAAGCGTGGTTGAAGCTCACCTTTCTTTTGGAGTGGATACTTGCGTTGGTTCTTGTTGACATGGACGAAGGGGGGCAACAACTTCCACCTACTGTACTTCCAGCGCTTCAAGAGGCCGATAGAGTATGGTGGGGCAGGGTTGAGTACTTTGCAAAGAGAAACAAAGTTGCTGGTAGTTTCCTGGCTGATATAAGAAGGCAAACCACAGGATACGTCACAGTACTCAGTGGGGTTATGGGTTAGCATCAAGAAAGAGAAATTACCGTGGACTTCGTCATTGAGAGCTAATGCACAATTGCGTGACTCTGAAATCGTCATGCCCCTTACCATGTTTAGCTGAAATAGTCATCACATGCCCCATACGCATGTTTAGCCTAAATACCTACGCTCACCGTTGAAGAACACTTTACGCATTTATGATACTAGTACAACACCCTGCAGCAACCATCCTAAATTATATGCTTGACCTTGAAGTAATGTCTCAAGTACTGGATTTGCCATGCACCCAAACCCAACAAAGAGAGCACCACTCCAATGGAGAAGTACTTGACCCTGTCGTTGGTGGACTCGTTGGTGTCTCTCATTCTCTCTTCTCTCTTCTTCAAGTACTGCAACTCAGTGACAACCTCCTCGGTCAAAGCCTCCACTCTCTTCAATTCTATCTCGACGGGCTTCAACTTCTCGGATGCCTGAATCGCGTTCCAGTCACGGGCAGCAGCACCACTCTCTATCTCCAACTCGACCTCTCTCGAGGCGTATCCACCACCGGAAACTCTCTTGTTGAGGAAGCAAACGTCAAACGCAGCACTGTGGTCACTGGTGAAGGCGATTCTTACTGTTCCGACAACGTTCTTCTTCTTTCTGTAATCGTTTCCAAGGGAGTCGACAACGTTGACGCTCAATTCCTGGCCATCTCCGGCTCTACCGTCGGTCTTGATGTTGATCACCACCAACTGACCCTCTTGCACGAAATCGCGCACACAAACAGGTTCCGCGTACGGCATCGCAGGCACATCCAAGTGTAAGGCAGAGACCAACCCGAGTATGAAGGCCAACAAAATGGGAAGCTGATTCATGTTGTCTTTTTTGGTTGTGAAAAGAACGATCCAGTTGATTTGGCAGCGTGTTCAGTTCTGAAAATCTTGAACGCGTGAATTTTTTGTCCTTACAAACGACAAAAAATAACTTGGGGCTAAATCTGTAAGTCTACGTTTAGCTGTTTTTCCCGTCCTCGAACTTGCTTCCATTTTGGGAAGTCGGTTCCAGTGCCTTTTTTTCGAAGTTTTTTTCTTCTAACACCCACCACTATCTACCATGGCGAAGCCCAAGAACACATTCACGATGGTGAAGCTCATCTCGCAGGCCCGCACCGGCTACGAGAAGTGGTTTCACATTCCTAGACACCAGACCAAGTTGAACTTGATCTTGTACGACCCCAGAGCTAAGAGACACTGTTTGTTCCTCGAAGACAAGAAGAGAAGGATACCGGAGCAACCACCAAAGGATTACATTAGAAAGCATAGAGTCTAGAGGCTGAGTCCTCAGAACACCTGTACATATAAAATATACAAACGATGATAAGACAAGTAGGAACAGGAAAGAATAGACTTACCTCATGTTGGATATATTGGGTGTCAAAAAACTAGATGCCATGCTATCTTTGCATCTATCCATTCTCTATACTTAACTTCTGTTCAATCTCCATGAAACTTAACTTCTGTTCAATCTCTATGATACTTTTTATATTTATCTAATTTAGCTCTATATACAATTAGACCTTCAAGTTTCTGATGGTCCACTCGAGGTTGTTCAGGACATTCAACACCTCGTTGTTTCCGATGACAGTCACAACATTCTTCCCAGGGATCAAGTACTTGTTGATAACGTCTGTGATGTCGCTGGAACCCACATTCAAGAAGTTCTCTCTTCTCTGTTGTCTCATGTCGTCTGTAATTCCTTCTTGGAACTCGGTTGCACCCTGCATAGACACACTCATAGGAGCGTCAATGCTTTGGAAAATGCGCAACTTCGCTTGTTCCAAATCGCTTGGATCCCACTTTGTCTTCAAGCCGTAGTCGAAGGAGGACTTGAAGGATTCCACCGACTTGAGAGGGTTAGGGTCTCTGTAAGAGTAGAAATTGATTGTTCCTCCTAAGCCATCGTACAGCATACCGCCTCCATAGGCACTGTTGGACTCTCTGATCACGGAGTGCAAATGCTTGAAAGTGTACAACTGAGCAAGAACTTGAAGAGCTGCGCCGTCAGGACTCAGGTAAGGGGCACCCAACTTTGCCAACGAAGCGTGACCCACTTGGAACGGCAAGTTGATTAAATTGTTCTCCGAGGGTTTAGTCTCAATCTCCGTTTTGAATTTCTCAACGAGTTTCTGCAAGTTGTTTGACTCGTCCACTGTAGAGCTGTGAATCTCTCTGCTGAAGTTTTCGATCAATTTCTCGTTCTTCTCAACAATACCATCAGTTCCCACAATCCGGAACTTATAGTTGGAGTTGGAAAGGATTAACTTTTGAATCTCCGCCAATTTGGGGAGCACCTCGTTCCTAAGAAAAGATTTGCCATCTGACTCCATCTTGTTGTTCAATTCAGAAACAAACTCAATGTTTGTCAACCCAGATAATTGGTCTGTGATGTATTTGTTGACAGTCAACTTGGCATCACCGGCCCAGTTAGCATAGGAGTGCCCGCGGTCTGAAATGTTGTTCAACTGATTGGAAGTCATATTCTTGATCAACTGGTAAAGCTTGTCCACAACCTCCTTGTCATCCGCATCAAACTTGGTAGTCGCAAGGATTTCCTGCCACAAGCCATAGATCTCCGAGGAGTTCTCGGACAACGAGGCACCAGATAACACGAGTCTCAAGTCGACCTCCAGTAAGTTGTATGGATTCACCACAGACTTCACGTTGAACGAGATCCCACCGGTGGTCTTGCTGATACGCGTCTCAAGGTCGTTCATGTTGGTTGTGGTAGTACCAGCCAAGTTGGTCAAGCAAGACGTGAACAACGACAAATACTTGATGTACTCGGTGGGAATGTAGTTGATGCTTTTGGCAGCAGCCACATATGTGAGCCCATTAGTGTCAACGACCCTCCTTTGGATGTTGTCATTGTACGATACCGGGAACTTGTCACCGACAACAGGAATATCCTTGACTGACAAGGTCGGTAAAATGCTAGCGTCTGATTCAGTTTGCTGCTCCTCTGCCAATTTCACTCCGTTTTCGTAAATCTCCTTCTTGTCCTCCTCCGATAACGTTTCAACCACTTTCTTCAACCTCTGCTCTTCGCTACTGATCAAGTCCGCGTTGAAGTCGGCGTCCGGCTTCATAATGAAAGTGAATTTGGAGGAGGACTCGTTCAAAAGCGACTCTTCCAAAATTTTGGAAAAGATCGAAAGTCCGCGTGTTGCAAAGTCGTCCTTGAATGTCTTCAATATTTCCTCAACCTGCAACGATTGTACTGGGTCTGTATTGTTGATCCAGCTGGGGATGATGGAGTTGAGCAAATTGAGCCCGAATTCAGGCTTGTGTCTCTTTAAATTGAGCTCAATTTGATGCAATATAGCCTCAACCCTTTCCTTGTACAGGCTGTCATTTGCCGTAAACTGTGGAAGTACGCGCTCTTTCAAAATCTCCTTGATTTTACCTTCGAGGCTCTGAACCGAGGCAAGCGAGCAGTTGCTCAATCCCATCGTAAATGAAAGAAGCGCGGTGGTCACATCCACACCCACATTCGGCGAGAAATCGTCCGCCAAATCGGATTCAATCAACTCCTGGTAGAACGGAGACCCATGGCCATCAATCAAAAGAGAGTTGAGCACCTTCCAAAGGAAAATGTTGTAATGGTTGGACTCGTCCAACGGGTCTCCGAGATTCCATGTGATGGAAGCTTTGTACTGGTGATCGATTGATCTCGTAGTCATGGTGTCCACTGGACCTGATACTGTCACCTTGCCGTTAGACGAAGTCTCATTGAAGATGGGATACTTTATGTCTGCAGCTTGGTAAGGTCTGTCAGAAACCTTACCAAAGTACTCGCCAATTTTGGCCAAGTGGTCGCTCAATGGGAAGTTTCCATATGTGAATGTTTTGCAGTTTCCTGGGTTGTATGCGCTTCTGTAAAATGCCGTCATTTGCTCGTGCTTCAAGTGTGGAATGTCCTCCGGGTTTCCACCCGAGTTGTTGAGCGATGGGTAGATCGACTCCAAGAACGATTTGTAGAAAAAGTAGTCGGTATTTGAGTTTTGCCCCTTCATTTCATTGTACACCACACCCTTGTACACAATTGGTGTCGACTTATCCAAGTGGTTTTCGTGCTCCAAGCGCCAACCTTCCTGCCTAAAGTTGTTTTCGGTGAGGGTTGGCAAGAACACCGAGGACAAGTACACGTCCATTAAATTCTCGAAGTCCTTGCTGTTGGTTGTCGCAAACGGATAGTATGTGAAGTCGTGGCCCGTCATGGCGTTCATAAAATTGCTCAATGATCTGTTGGTCATCTTGAAGAACGGGTCCCTGACTGGGAACTTCTCTGATCCGCACAAGACCAAATGCTCAAGGATATGGGGAAGGCCGGTTCCGTCTGGCGCATTGGTTTTGAATGCAACGGCAAATACGTTGTTGGTATCCTTCGAGTCCAAGTGGAGGTGGTGCGATTTGGTTGTATCGTTCAACAACTTCACTGCCACGAGTGAGAGCTCAGGGATCTTTTGCACATGTTGCACAGTGAACCCATTGATGTTCTGTCCTACCAGATACTTCGCGGCACTGGCTGCAGTAGCTAGAAATCTCCGTGAAGAGATCTTCAAGTTTGCAGCTTTTAACATGAGATGGCAAAAGTATGTTCGAATTTTTCGCAACAAATGACTAACGGTTGATGACAAACAGCGAAGTCAGAGGGTATGAATTCCAAGCTGGGGAGCTGAGTGGAACGGGCCGAAATGGGAGGGTGTGTTGTAACCAATTCAATTTGCACCGAACCAACCTAGAACCTATCAACTTGCAACCGGATCAGCTGCAAGCACCGATCAATTGATATTAACTAAGAACGCTTCGAGTTGGCATAACTGAAGATCTTTACTTTATGGCAATCCTATGAACTCAGTCAAGCCCGTTACCTTCTTCTTAAACTTCTTCGTGGAGCTCAGTCAGCTCATTCCTTTCTCTTCTTACAATTCCATTGTGAGCCATACTTTTTCACGATATCCACTTATCGGCCGTACTTCGTGTTACCTCCGACCAAATACTTCACACTTGAGAGCCCTAGAGATACTTCGAAACCAGTATTAGCCTTTATTAAGCCATATCCGAAACAGGCTCCCTCTCTTTTTCCTACTCCGAAGCCTCTTAGTGTCACCTACTTAGGTAGGCCAAAGCCAATTTGTCATATTTAGATAAGATCGCCGGTACAGGCATAAAATTTCAAAATACAAATGGCGAAGGAGAAATCTGCTGCTGAGCTCGTGAGCCCTTTCGGAGGCTTCACTGCAGGTGCGATAGCAGCGTGTGGTGCGGTGACCTTCACCAACCCCATCGAGCTCATAAAAACAAGAATGCAGCTCCAGGGACAAATCGCGGCCGGAGGAGAGGCGGCCAAAGTCACTTTGTACAAGAACCCGATTCAAGCATTTGCTAAGATCTACAGAAACGAGGGTATGCGTGGGTTGCAGGGAGGATTGGTGTGTGGCTATTACTACCAGGTCGGATTGAACGGGTGCAGAATCGGGTTTTACGAACCAAGTAGAGTGATGTTGACCAAATTGTTCACCCCGAGCAAGATGCCAACAGACGGCGGCTCTGTTCCGCAGAATATCACCATTAATGTCGGTTCAGGTTTTATTGCAGGGGTGGCTGGAGCAGCCTTGTCCAATCCCTTCTTTTTGATCAAAACCAGAATGCAAGCCTATGCTTCTAAGGCTGCCGACGCGGTGGGAGAGCAGAACCACTACAAGAATGTCTGGCATGGGTTGCGTTCCATTGTTAAAAACGAGGGCTTCAAGGGCTTGTACAGAGGCCTCGATGCTGCTATGATCCGCACGGGTACCGGCTCCAGTGTACAGTTGTCGAGCTACTACTTGGCAAAGAACTTCTTATTACAGCACAAGATCATTAAGTCAGAAGGGTTGGGATTGCACCTCACATCATCGCTGTTTGCAGGTATGTGTGTGGCAATTGCGATGAACCCATGGGACGTTGTTTTGACGCGTGTGTACAACCAGAAGGGTAACTTGTACTCGGGGCCGTTCGACTGTTTTATGAAGACCTTGAAGTACGAAGGACCGGCTTCATTCTATAGAGGGTTCTGGGCTCAGCTTCTCAGAATCGGGCCGCACACTATCTTGACCTTGATGTTCATGGAGCATTGTATGACTGCGGTGTACAAGTTTGAGAAGACGTTTTTGTGAGGGAAGGATTATTTATGGAGAATGATAGAGAATGAGGGGAACGCGGAGAAATACTGGGGTTTAATAGGAGATCGTACGGAGAGGAGTGGGGACTCATTAAATTTGGCGTTGATGAAAGGTGAGGGTGAACTAATGAAGTATACAGGGGTGGGGTATAAGTAGGGTTGAATGCGGAGCCACACCGGGTGGTAGATGTGAGGACTTACAACAAGCTGTGGATTGGAGCTTCTCGAAGCATTTATCTACAAGGCTTACGACATGAGTACAGCACACACTCGTTATAGAATTGAGAAATGGTAGACTCGAGACACACTCATTCCATATAGAATAGATAGACCAAGATGACTTTATTAATAGACGGGGTGAACCTGTCCAGTGACGAAGTGGCATTCCAAGAGGTCGGCATGGACATGACAACGCTCAGAAGTACTCCGCATGGACTCCTAGACCCTGAGCTCTCAATTGGTTCGAAGCGAGGAATTACAGGGCTTGATCAAGACTTTACGGTAATTTGGCAACTTCTCCAGAAGCGGTATCCCTAGTCTGGCAACAATCGAACACAAACGGAGATTTGCTTAGCTCCGTCATATTCAAAATGTGCTTCTGCCAGCGGCCCCCGAAAAGTAGACTTTTCAGAGTTTATGTTTCCCCGAAAATATAAGCAAAGTGAGTACCCATAGCAGACCAGTATCAACAACTTCATCCAGAAGCTAGGCATTCAAAATGACCCACACCGTTTATGACATTTATCTGGATACGCTTGCTCTGCCAAACAGTGCTCGTAGCATGGTCGGTTGCACCCCAAGTTCCCAAGTGGAATACAGTTGACAATGGACGCCTGTTTCGGCGCACGTGATCAGTATCACACTCCACGAAATCTTAAATCCAATCGGTTTTACTGGTGGGCAAAAAAAGGGTACAAGTCCGACAAGCTGGTGGCGATGTTACATCGATAGCACGCGTCTGTTGCATCAGAGGGTCTGGCCTGTCTGGTGATGTTTTGAGTAGTTTGTAAGTAACCTCGAAGCATCACGAGACATTATAAGCCGTGGAAAGTTAACTCATCCCCTAACTCCCCGCCTCTACTCTACGGTGGCGTCTGTAATTCGTGTGAATTGCTTCTTCATCCACCCAATTTGGCGATTTCCTTTTCGGAATGATCAAATTTCTTGTTTTCAAAGATTTTTTTTTGCCTCCCTAGAAGTGCGGATTCCAATTTATAATACAGGTGTAAAAAATTAGCGCTTTGACAAACAATCCAAAAGTCACCAGTACCGTATCCTTCCTTCCGCAAGCGAACCAGTCGATAGAGATAAGCGTTTGAATCTGTCACACTTGCACATTCTATAACATGCGTGACGCCAACTTCAAGGCTGTCGCCACGAACAAAGCGGCAGTCACGATCACGACAAGTCTTTACGATAGGCGAGCCCTCGATGTGACAGCAGACAAACCTTTAGTGAACTCGTTGAACTACTTGACGTATTTGGTTTCGTCCCTGCCAAAGGTGAGAGAGACCTTGAGCAAGGACGGCGGCATAGAGCGATTGATCGAAATCTTGCATGAGTGTCACAACTCCACATTCAGCACCAACGACTCCGTGTTCCACGGTGAAAAAATGTTGTTGACTGGGTGGAAGTGGACGTTGGCTTTTCAATGTCTTGTCTTGATAGGCACTCGTGGCACCGAGAAGATTCGCACAAAGGTCGTGGATGCTGGCATTTTGCCGATTATTGCAACGGTCTTGGACAACTACGTCAGCCTCAATGAGAGAATGTTCATACACGCAAACTCGCGGCAGCAAACTCCTCTGGTACAAGCAAACCCCACTACTTCTACGTCATCATTCACCCCGTCTTTTGGCGGGATCTCAGAGCAGGACATGGCGGCTACACTCAACACAACTACAAACACAACTCACGGTGGCAACACAGAGGCAAATATGTCGCAGTTTGCCGCTGCCTCAGCAGCACCCGTTTACGATTTAACGAACATGCAGGTGATTCAAGAACAACCAGCGCAACCACAACAAAACCAGCAACAAGCGCAGAGTGTGCTGTCATTACCTCAACAACAGACGTTGCCGCACATACAGCAGCAGGCCCAATTTGCGCAGCCCATGCACCAGCAACATCAACCACAAATGCATCAACCACACTTGCAAAACATGCAACCTAATGTGCCCCAAGCATATCAACAAGCACCGCCAACAGTGCAACAAAACCATGTACAACAGCAACATTTACAACAGAGGCAACAAGGAATAGTAAGGGGGCAATCAGACCAGAGCGCTTCTGGCACCCCTAGTCCCGGTCCTGTACACGTAAGTGTCGAACAAAGCATTCCACCACGGAACAATCCTTCTCTGGCTTTGAGGCAAACATCTCTTACACAAAACTCAACTTCTCACACAGAGACTTCTCAGACTGCGAGTCCGTATCCTTCGCATACTCCATACATCCCATACTTCAACAGCAGTCGTCAAAACAACCTCACGTGTGATGACTACGACAACTTGAGCATTGGACAACTTTTTAAGTTGATCAGATTCAACTCGTTGAATGGCCCCATTCAAAAGCCTGCTTGTGCATCATTCGGAAGCGATCCTGCTCCGAGCAACTCCAGAAATAGCCCAATCAGCAATGACCTTCGCAAGCAGTACATGATTGTGAACGTCTTGAAGAAACTCAGGGAAGACGCAGAGTCTGAAATTTTAGATGACCTGTTCTTGGCTGACAATGAGACGGACATGGACAACAACTTGCAGTTCTTATCTGACATGTATTTACAAGACCACGAAAAGAACCGTTCTATGATGCATGCTAAGGTGGCTGTACGCCACTTTACCGATACCGGGGTTGTGATTCCCCGTGATGATGACATTGTGTGGTCGCTTCAATTATTGGCATACATTTCCAAATATCCATATTTGAAGGAGTCCCTCCAAAACTCCCACTTGGTCATTGACATGTCGATCAGGCACAAGCAAATGAAACTTTACTTGCAGAAGCAATTGAAGCTTTCGTTGAAGAAGACGATGCAGGTGAAATGCAGGCCCACTATTACCCCGAAACTGAGGAAAATCAAAGGCAGATGCATTTTCAAGAAAGTTGACTCCGCTCAAGTGATGAATGATTCTATTGACTCTCTGTTCATTTTACCTGACACACAAAAGTTTGGCATCCGTGGCCCATACGATGGGGCATCCGATGGAGGCGCGCATGGCGACGAAGTTGATAACACAATGGGCTCTCCTACCATGGGCTCACCGTGTTTGGGCATCGAAGAAGACGCTGAGCTCGAGGACGATGACGAAAGCAACACCGATGTAGACGCAGACAAAGAAGGCGACGACGATAACGGCGCCGAATCTGCAGAAGATCCTCAGGACGAGAAAATTGCTGAATGCATAGTCAACAACTCTGGCTACCTTACCAAATTGTTCGACAGCATAGTTGCTTGTGAGTCCATCCAAAACGTCTTGGAACGCAAAGTCACTCTCCAACAGATTAATGACAAAATGTCTAAATTCATCGAGATGGAGGGCAAGCAATTGAGAAGCTCTATCATCTCCAAGCGCAAAGAACTCAAGCTGTTCTTGCAGCGCAAGTGGAACTACGACACCTACGACGGATTCGACATTGATGACAACAACTTGGATCAAGACGATTCTTTAATGGAGCAAGAGAGGATCAATCTTTTCCCACTTGTGGAGAAGTTTACGTTTCTTCTTGGGACTGACATTTACTACTGGGCTGGAGTCATTATGCGCAACAGTTGCCGACGCAATGAAATGAGCGTCAGACAATGTGGCAACTTGGAATGCGGCAAATGGGAAACCAGACCCCGGGAGTTTCTGAAGTGCAGGCGCTGTAAGAGAACCAAGTATTGCTCTCGAGAATGTCAGATGAAGCTGTGGCATTGCCACAGAAACTGGTGCATACCGAGTACGTCCAGTAGCTCCACTCAAACTACCAGTACTGCACAGACTGGCGGTGCTGCAGTCACCGTGAGTCATCCAGGACAGGGAGTGGATGCTCTCGAAAACTCGGGCACACCAGCTTCCACCACGAATCCGCCGTTCCATGAATTGTCTCAAGAAGAGGAAAACTAGAGATGAATCATGTTGGCTTGTAGATTTTCAATTCTTTGACTGTGTCAATGCAGTCAACCAGAGGACTTCAGGATTAGTTCTGGTAAAAACAAATAATTCCGCAAGGTTGTAGATGGTTTGAAGTAGGTCTATGCAAACAGAAGTTTTGTAAGGCTGATGATCAATAAGAGGATAATAGTCCAGTGATGAACTGTGTGCAATTGGAGTTGTTGACTTCTGCACAAACGTACCATTGGTTTGGGATAAACTTCTGAACGGTTGCCCTCTTGTATGTCAAGACCATGTAAACGCTCTTATTCTCCATTGCAATTTTGTGTGAACTTTTTTTACTCTTGTAAATACATATGGAGCTTCCAGGGTACTTGCCACTCAACAGAGATCTCACTCGCGTGACTGAGAAATGTGGAGCATCGGGAATCGCTGCTTCCAAGCAAACCGAAGCCCTAGCAGACCGCATTTTGAAGACGTGTAAAGAGTGGGTACAGTACTCTGTAGAAAACAGTACTGCGACTTCTACTGCAACG
Organism: [Candida] loeiensis; assembly: GCA_030563775.1. Taxonomy (NCBI): domain Eukaryota; kingdom Fungi; phylum Ascomycota; class Pichiomycetes; order Serinales; family Debaryomycetaceae; genus Kodamaea; species [Candida] loeiensis. Next base: position 543,097 of record JAJMKD010000003.1, read on the forward strand.
CGTCTGGTTCTCGAGGCCAACTTGAACGTGTTGACTGAGTTGTTCCGCACTCAGTACCAGGCTAGTAGCTTCAAAAGCTCATTCGACACATCCAAGCGCAAGGTGCGAGATCTCACTGCCACTGAAGATGAGCTCACCTTGGATAACATGGATCATTACCATAATATTGCAAACGATGAGAGACGAAAGAATTTCGGCGACTTCATAACAGCCGAATACAACGAGCAAAAAGAGTACAGAGAGGCGGATTTCACAGCGTACTTGGGCCAAAAGAACCAGTATCGCCAGGTACATAGCTTTCTCGTCATTCTCGAAAACCCGGAGGCACCAATACCCGACGAAGGTGGAGAAGAAGACGATTTGAACATGTCTGGAGGTACCATATCACTCAGAGACCCGATTTTGTTGAATATATTCGAAGATCCCGTCATATCACGCGTCTGCAAACACACATTTGAGAGACAGAGCATAGTGTCGCATTTGCAGACCAGCAACGACTGCCCCATTGCAGGATGCAGCGCAAAAATAAGCATGGCTGGTTTGCTGCTGGATGAAATCATGAAGCTTCGCGTCAATGTCTTCAAGCAGACAACCAGGAGCAAGAAGGACCTGAACGTAACACGGTTGGAGTAGTGCATATAAGTCACGTGACCCCGGGATTTGCCAGCGAAACACAAGGATTGATTTTCCAACGAAAGAACACCACAGTTACTATGATGAAATACAGCATTTTAGCGTTGTTGAGCACGCTCTTCATTCTTTACTTCTCGGGGACTGTCTTTGCCGCGAAGGAGATTCCAGAAAACCCACCTGTCACCCATAAGGTGTTTTTCGACATGACTGAGGACGGAGAGTCGATTGGCAGAATCACCATTGGGTTGTTCGGCACCGTCGTCCCCAAGACTGTTGAGAACTTCAGACAGCTTGCCATCTCCGAGGACCCCAAGTTCTCGTACACCGGTTCCATTTTCCACAGGATCATCCCTAAGTTTATGCTCCAGGGGGGTGACTACGAGACCGGCAAGGGTTACGGTGGCAAGTCTATTTACGGTGGCAAGTTCGACGATGAGAACTTCACATTGAAGCACGACAGACCATACAGATTGTCGATGGCCAATGCTGGTAGAAACACCAACGGCTCGCAGTTCTTCATCACCACTGTTGTCACCTCGTGGTTGAACAACGCTCACGTTGTTTTTGGTGAGGTTCTTGACGGCTTTGATGTCGTTGACTACATTGAGAAGGTCAAGACTTCTTCTGGTGACAAGCCCGTGAAGGAGATCAAGATTGCCCAGGCTGGTGAGATCGCTGTTGAGGCCGTTGAGACTGAGGAGGTTCCAAAGGATGAATTGTAAGCGTAAGACTAGCTATATATGACGGATTGTCCTTTGACTTGGAAGATCCAATTGGATTCTTATCAGTAGTTGAAGTACACGTACAATTTCCATGTATTTGCGATTGGATAGTGATATTAGTATTAATTATCGATTGATTTTCTGCCACTGATTTGATATTTTAGTATCAGTCTATATGGTGAACACGGCTTGACATCTTTGGACAATGTTATGAGTTTTCACACAATAGTCTCAAATTACTGTTGTATTATGATTTTTCATCATAAGAGTCTCAAATTACCGTTGTATTATGACTTTTCATCATAAGAGTCTCAAATTACCGTTGTATTATGATTTTTCATCACAACAGTTTCAATTTGGACTTCCTCAAAGGTTCACATTCGCCATGTTCGCCGCTTACCTCAATCCTCGTCATCATCCGTATTAATTCGTAAACCCAACAGCTCCACTGTACTTCCTTTTCCGAACAACGGGATATCGTCAATGTATACGCTCTGGACTGGCTCTTCGGTAGGTGTAGTTACTGCCGTATTTGGTACAACCAGAACGTTTGTCTTGATGACACTCCCCAACAAACTGTCGAAGGTGTTGGAGCTGATTTCGATGCTGGGAGCATCACTGTACTCGGAAAGGACGTTGACAGCTGAGCCCACTGTGGCAGTCATTGGCGTAGCACTCGGTATCAGCACACTTTGAGGGGTTTGCAGCGGTGTCAGTTTCTGCTTTTGTTGTTTGAGCTGCTGCTGCTGTTGCTGTTGGTGTCGATGCGCGTGGTAGTTGTATGTATGTGCTCCATCCAGCACCTGGAAGCTCGTCATTTTGTTCAAGATATCCACCGTGTTCTTCAACAGCACCACACTGGAAAGCAACCGCGACGATAACACGTCGTATATCTTCGGCGCTTGGTAGACATTCGCGCCGATTATGTAGTAGTCTTGGATGCTTTGGGTCAGCGTAGCACTGCTCCGTTTTTGCTTGCGAACTATCCAGAAGTCAGGCTCTCGTGTGTATGCAATGGTGAACTCAACACCCGTCATCTCCTGGAGCTTCTCCATGAAGAATTGCTGGAAGGTCTGCCCAAGCGGTATCTGCACTTGTTGGAACTGGAACTGCATCATAAGCACTTGGTTGTTGGATGTACGGTCGTAGAATGGAGAGAGGGCAAAGTATTCGAGTACATTAGCAGTGTGTAAGCCCCTTTCCTGGATAAACTCGGGGGATTTCCACTGGATCTCATCTAACTGTTCTGTCATGAAGGTGTGTGCTATTTCATTTTTCGGTGTGTTCTACATTTTCTATGTACTTTGCGATCTCGTTAGCCAACCACTCCGTCTCTTTCGCCATGACCTCCTCTGTACGCGGCTTGCGGTCCTCGTCGCTGACGGCCAACTCGCTCTCTTGAAATAGTGTTGCTCTGAAATTCGCTTTGCGCGTGAAGAACTCCTCGTAGTCGGCACCCAAATCTGTTCTCTCTAACATTTGGTAGATCGCGTCTCCGTGGTTGTCTCGCTTGTAGCGCGGGATGAGATGCGTATGCAAGTGTGGGACGCTTTGTCCAGACTCGGGACCGTCCTGGATGGCGATGTTCAACGAATCTGCTTTGTATCTGTCTATGATGAATTTGTGCACCAATTGGAGTGTGTCCATGTAGTCTTGCGATTCCGCGCGCGAGAGGTCTGCCAATCTCAACACCGACGTACGCAATGGCACAACAAGTACATGTCCAGGAACAAGCGGCTTCAAGTTAACAAGCGCATAGGAATACTTTGAACGGAAGAATACTTGGTTATTGACCAAGTACCGATAGAAGTAAACGTCTGACATGGTGAATTAATTTTTTACGATTGATAGATCAATAATGCAAGCGAATCTTGGGGAACTGAACATGGTAAGGTAGTTGTAATTGAGAAACTATGAAGCTGCATAGTTAAATATTTCACACTTGGGTATCACTTGTTCCAAAAATGTGTTCGAAATTATACAAATCTTGTTCCAAAATGTGTTAAAATTATGCAGATATCGGGAGATGTGAAGATACATTATCTAATCGATACACAGTTATTGGACTCTCAATTGAAAACACTTGGCAGTACATCCTCGCATACCTTCTACTCCACAACTCGTCAATTAACCCCAGTGCAATTTGGGCCACAAAATCCACCTCGCTACGTTATCTAAAAAAGAACTATGGCTGCGACATTTTATCTTGACAGAAATCACATGGGGAGACACGTTGCTAAAAGGCGACATGTGGTTATCCGAATCGGAATCCGTGTAAACTCGTTTCTTGCAATCCAAATGACTACTACACGATTCTTGCAATCCGATTCTTGCAACCCTAAATGATTTCTACACGATTCTTGGTTCCTGTTAAGAGAATCTGCCCGTTCTACCTCAATTATCTCGCAATCGTTATGATTCATTAATAAATACTCTAGTCTAGTTTATTTGTAGTTTACTGGTTGGTCTTCTCGAAGTAGGCCTTGGAGTCGCTGACACCTGGCTTAATAGTGTCGGAACCTGGCTGCCAGTTGGCTGGGCAGACCTCACCGTACTTCTCGGTGAACTGGAAAGCCTCCAACAATCTCAAGGACTCCTCAACAGATCTGCCGACTGGCAAGTCGTTGATGGTGATCTGTCTCAAGACTCCCTTAGGGTCGATCAAGAAAATACCTCTCAAGGCGATACCCTCGTCCTCCAACAACACACCGTAGTCTCTGGAAAGAGAGTGGTTGGTGTCGGCCAACAATGGGATGTTGATTGGGCCCAAGCCACCGTCCTTTCTGGCGACGTTGGTCCAGGCGAGCAAGGAGTACTCAGAGTCGGTGGAAGCGAACAAGATCTCGGCGTCCTTCTCGGTAAACTTCTTGACAGCCTCAGAGTAGGCAATGATTTCAGTTGGGCAGACGAAGGTGAAAGCCAATGGGATGAAGGCCAAGAGGACCCACTTGCCCTTGTACTGTTCCAAGGAGACCTCCTCGAAAACACCGTCAACGACGGCGGTCTTCTTGAAAGCTGGAGCTGGTTTCTGGATCAATGCAACCATTGTGTATGTGTATTTGTGGTAATTGAGTAAATTGCGAAAAGCCCGGAAGATTTAGGGGTATTTATATTACCGTGGTGGATTTATTGTATTATTAACTGAGAAAAGTCTAGATGTCCGCCGGCCCAAAAGAGCAAAAATACACCCTGCCGAGGATCCACACTTTTCAAATTGTTCCAGCAAATTCGGCTTTGTCCGGGTAAATTACCCAAACACGATGCCACATTATCGAATAAAGACCGACAATTATGCGTTTTAGGAATTTTTTTCAGCCTGAGCTCCGACAGGTTAGCGAGATCGGATGACAAATAATCGCAGCGATGGGGCACTATTTCACGAATAGGACTTCTAGAATTGATTGACTTTTATTAACTCAATGTTGGGTAACGACATCTGACGTCTATAGGGGCTGTAAAAAGAAGTAGTTCGATAAAAGTGGCTCGATTAATGAGAGCCTTTTTAGGCGATGTGTCAACGATATGCGGCTGCAAGTGACGATTTTGAGAGTGTCTACAGAATGGTACAGGATTCGAACGGCTTAAAAAAGATCAATAGCTACTTCAAGTTTCCTGTCGACATACGCAAATTGTGCCATCCGTTGAATGTTTTGGACTCCATTTTGGCTATATTATTTGATCTCCTTCTCTCTCCAATATTACGTTTTGATTGATCTAATCTTGATTATCAATCTCCACGTTGAACTGAACAATCTCCACTGTTGATTAGCAATCTCCACTCTTGACTTTCAATCTCCACTCTTGATTATCTATCTCCATTCTCGATTTGATTAATTCTACTACCATCTTTCATCTCCACTACCATGATTCATCTCCAGTACGTTTGACCAATCCACTATCAAGATTCATCTCCACTCTTGATTTATACTACATCTTGACCATGTCTAGTCGTTCTCCATTTGATCCTATTCTACTCTTTCGTATCTCCTAAGCCTGCTTCTTCTTGATTCTATCCCATGTGCTCGTGGCCTTTCTCTTTCTCGAAGTGTCTGTGCCCACATCTCTATTCGTGTTGTTGAACATGGACCAGTCCTCACCCGCAAAGTTGTTCCTCATCTCGCGCTGTTTCTGTTTGAAACTCTTCTTGACCTGTGTGTTGGGCAATCTTGTGAAATTATTCTCCTCGTACGTCTGGATCTCCTTCTCCTTCTTTCTGTCTCCCAGCGTCTTCACACCGCCTCTACCGTGATCAACAATGGTAGAGCCGATGGAAACATCGAGCGCGGGCATGTCGGACTGCTCGTTCAAGTACTCCTCCATACTCTGCAACTTACGCGTCGAGTCCTTGTCGGACTTATCACGTGCACCAGCACCAGCGACTGGTGGCGCCATAGCAGATATCTTTGGTGGCTTATACTTCTCAGAGCTGGATCCCGAGCTGCTCTTTTTCGAGGTCGAACCCGTCATCTTGGCCAATGCAGCAGCATCTGGTCTGTACGACAACTCCTCGTCTTCTTCCTCAGAGTCTTCGCTCTCGCTGTTGTCACCATTCTTCATCTTCTCCTCCGCCTTAGTCTCTTCAGACTCCATTCTGCTGTATGCCCTCACCATCTTGTCCAACTGGTACCCCAACTTCTTCTCGATGGGTTTCACTCCCTTCTCCAAACACACTCTCTGTGCCACCAGGTTCTCCACCACTCGGCGCAGCTCTGCGGGCTCGTCGTCCAGGAGCCTTTCCAAGTGCGATAATGTGATCAAAGCGATGCTGTTGAGATATGAAAGGAGGGCGTTGTTCTTCAACGTCAAGAGCGACACGCTTTCCAACTTGTCCTGGCCGGTCTTCTCAAGAAGCGACTGAATGATGGCCGGATGCTCAGCATCCACGGCGTCTATGAGCAGGTCCATGCCCGTCTCAGTTATCGCAACAGACTCCTTGATGTCCTTGAGTAATTCGTCCACTGTGCTCATGCTGTGTGCTTTTTTCAAATCGATGCCCTCCGCTTACGTAAACGCAAACTCATCGCTAGATTTTTTGAGGGAGATTTTTTTTTATCTCCACTCACACAACATGCCTCAGAACGAGTACATCGAGCAGCACATCAAGCAACATGGTAGAAGGTTGGACCACGAGGAGCGCAAGAGGAAGCGTGAAGCGAGAGAGGGCCACAGAGTGGCCAAGGACGCTCAGAACTTGAAGGGATGGAGAGCCAAGCAGTTCAACAAGAAGAGATACAGTGAGAAGGTGGCCATGAAGAAGAAGATCAAGGCACACCAGGAGTCCAAGGTCAAGGGTCCTTCCACGCCAAAGATGGACGACGGCGAGGCGCTCCCAACGTATCTCTTGGACAGAGAGAACCAGAACACCGCCAAGGCGCTCTCGACCTCCATCAAGCAGAAGAGATTGGAAAAGGCAGACAAGTTTTCCGTGCCATTGCCCAAGGTCAGAGGTATCTCTGAGGAGGAGATGTTCAAGGTCATCAAGACCGGTAAGAAGAACAGCAAATCCTGGAAGAGAATGATCACCAAACACACATTCGTCGGCGAGGGTTTCACCCGTAGGCCTGTGAAGATGGAGAGAATCATCAGACCGGCTGCGTTGAGACAGAAGAAGGCCAACGTGACACACCCAGAGTTGGCTGTCACCGTGTTTTTGCCAATCTTGGGTGTCAAGAAGAACCCACAGTCGCCCATGTACACCCAGTTGGGTGTCTTGACCAAGGGTACCATCATCGAGGTCAACGTCTCCGAGTTGGGTTTGGTGACTGCTGGTGGTAAGGTCGTGTGGGGTAAATATGCACAGATTACCAACGAGCCGGACAGAGACGGATGTGTCAACGCCGTCTTGTTGGTGTAGCCCACTTTTGCATGAGTTTTGATTCTTTATATTTGTATTCTAGGGAAGTTTACACATTGTAGGACCTTCAGAGCGAAGCGATGAAGTGATCGTTGGTATATGAACTCCAGAGAAGTGACATGGAGTGATAGTGAATGAGAAATCAAAAGTGACCTTATCGCCCGCATGAAGGTGTTTTAAAGCGCACAAAATGAGAAAATATTACTACCTGGTTTAAGGACTGGATAAATTCTATCCGCCATTATCTACGTCAACTCATCATTACTTTTGTTCGTTATATCGTTATCGTAGAAATTAGTAGAACACTCTACCTCGTCACTTTTCACAAACTCGTGAAAGTCAAGTTCGTGCTTCGCCAGATTCATGTCGTTCATGTTCAACTTTCCTTCACATTCATGCTCGACTTTCTTTGTCATTACCTCACATTCGCTTCGTTCATGTTCGGCTCGTTCAGTCGTCTGCCAACTCATTCATAAACAAATCCGGACACTGAATCTCCTTCTTGCCTATGCTCCGGAGTCCACAGTTCAAGATCAACTTCGCATTCTCGCGAATCACCTCCCACTGGCTCTTGAGAAGGTTGGTACCTACCAAGAAGCACAACCCACTGACGTTCTGCTTGTTCAGGATATTCGGCAAGAGATCACAGTACTTTGTCAATATTTCATGCGGCGAATGCACAACTCGCTTTCCATCCTGCAGCACGTGCTGGAGCTTGAACGGGTGTATGTTGTACTCCTTGTGCAAGTTATCCTTGCGCAAATTGGTCATGAATTCCTGTCTCACCCGCGACAAGTACTGGTAGCCTCCCTCCGCGCTAAACTGCGTTAAGGATTCATACGATTCAGTGGTCGGAAGCGTCTGTCCGTTCGTGGCAGCTTCCATATCCGCAAAACGCTGGCTCTCGAGCCCACACGACAGAAACGTGTAGCTCCAGAGCACAAGCGTCGCCACACTGATCGCATACATGCTGTCAAAGTAGTCGCGGTTGGCGTTCCACGTCAAGTACTGCGTGTTCTCCATCGCAGCGTCGTCCAACGGCAGTAACATCAATTGCCAGAGGAGAAGATAGCAGTGCACCACCGACCGCAAGTTGACCAATTCGTGGATACTGCGCTTTCCTGGTGGTGCAAGCCGCAGCCAGATGTTGTTCAACTTGCGCAGCACCGTGGAGTGGTCCTTGGACGTCGCACTCACACTCATGTTTGCCGGCGAACCACCGTATATAGCGATGTCGTAATGGTTCACGTCCGCAATGCCAATGATCTGCGAAAGGTGGTACATGGGAATCGGCACCTGCGCCGTGCTGATGTCGTTGAAGATCGAGCTGGACATGGGCGATAGCGGCGCAGAAGTATATGACTCAATCAAGTCCGCGTTCCAGTTGTCGAACGCACGTGTCAAGATCTCCTTCCAGATCTTGCTGCGCTGGCTGTTGGCCTGGATGATGCCGTTCAGCGTGAGGAGCGAAGAGCTGTTTTGCAACTCGCTCTGCTGCATCTGGTACATTATCGACACGAGTCCCGCAAGGAGAACTTTGCGTGTGAAAACAGACAATCGCAGGTGCGAAGTGGGGTCCTGCTTCTTATTCGGCTTGAGTAACTTCTTCAACACATTTAGAAACGACTCCCCGTTGCGTATGCGCACGTTCTTTGTGTAGTCGATTACGGGCTGTTTATGGTCCTGCTGGAGCTTCTTCTGCCTCTTGACGAGCTTCTTGAACGACCCGTTGATTTCGCGCGAGTCCCACAACTCGTCGCTGCACGGGAGGTTCAACAACTGCAACTGGTAGAAGCCTACCTGCGGGTTGTGCCGGAACTTGATGTAGTCGATGATGTCGAGGTAAAACGTCATGAAGGTGATTCGCTTCATCAGCTCCAGTTCCACCCACTTGTCGAACAAGTCCGCATCTGAGGTGTCCTTGTCGGAGTTGGCAGCGATCTCGTGCTGTGTGGCATCCGAGTCGTCTTCTCCCGCACTCGTGTTGGAACCCGTCACCAGTTCGCTGTTCAGCTTCTTGGAAAGCGACGCCGGGTTGCCTCCTAAAAGCGGCGACCTGCGCAACAACTGCACCGTGGTTCCGTGGTGAACATGTGCACGTTCGTGCATTATGCGTGGCAAGAAGTTCTTCTCGCTCCACTCCAACATGTTCAAACTTTGGAGCACCCAGAGCTTCACCGGCGAGCGAAAGTCCTGGTGCATAAAGATCTTGTATCTGAGCGGGCTCGCGACGTACGCACTAAAACGGAGCTCTGGCGAGCGCTTTCCGTCAATGGCAAACGCCTCGCTTTGCGTGGGCGAACTGTAGTTGCTGCCGACTATGATCATCAGCCAGAGAAGCAACGGAGGTGCGAGCTTCGTGTCAAACGACGGCTTGTGGATGATCGCAAACTGCTTGTGGAACACAAGCCAGTACATGAACAAGTAGTACGAGAGGCGGTCCTCGATGGTGTACCCGTTGGAGTCGTCGTGTTTGAAGATGCCCTCAATGGCTGTCCGTTCCACCTCCTGGAGTGCGCGAATCATCAGCTCGAAAATCATCCCGTCCATGAAGATGTGCTTGTTTTTGGACACGTTGTTAGTGGCACCGTGTGTGGCGAGCTTGTACGTGAGGGGCTTCGTTCCTGTCTTTGCCTCGGGACTGAAAGGAAGGGGTTTTGGAGATGCAAGTGAAGATGTGATGGTGGTTGTTGGAGATGAAGTAGACGCGGTAGTTGGCCATGTCCGCGAGCTCATGGGCATCTCCGGCTGGGTTTTCAAAAGCACTTCGTCGAGAGGGTTGTTGTCGTTCAGGAAGATATTAATATCCTGGAAGCTGTACGCGTTTGCGTTGTAGTCGAATGCCTCTGGTACAAAAGAGCCATTCTGAATGTCGGGGTACACTGGGAGGGCGTTTCTGGAGAAGTCATTGCCAAGATGCCTTGTGTAGTCTTGAGTTCTCTGGTCGACAAGTCTGGGATCAGGAATTCTGGGATCAGGAATCCTTTGATCTGGAACGATTCTAGTATCTGGAATTCTTTGCTCTGCGATTCTTGCATCTGAAACTCTTTGATCAACAATTCTTTGATCTGAGACTCTTTGATCTGAACCTCTTTGATCTGCAATTCTGGTTTCTGTAATCGCATCAACTCTTGCATCTTGAACCCTCTCGGGCATTCTTGGATACTCGACCCTCGCATAGTCATTGCGGAAATCTTGTGACGGAAGAGTACGTGGAAATTCCTGAGTGTATGGCTGGTCAGGGATAGGGTTGACCTGGTTAGGAAGCTGAGGCAAAAACCCTTGATTCTGATGGAACGGTCTGTATGCTGGACTGTCTGGACTTCCATTCATTCCATTCTGAGGACTCGCATGGCTGAGGCGGACTTTCTCGTGGTCTTGTCGCAGGTCGTACTCCTCGTGAGAAGCCATCAGATACGGGGTCTTGCTCGGCGGAGTAGTCTCAGCGAATAACCACGACAATATATCATTTTGCGATTGCGGGACCTGGTAGTTGCCAAGAGGTCCATCCTGGGGAATTTCCCATGCGTATCGTTGCTGTAACGGAAGAGACCCATTGTCGGGCTGAATGGGCACAGAACCATTATCCGTCTGGATCGGTAGAGACCCATTATCCGGTATAGTCTCAAGTTGTTTCGGCACGTCTGGCTCTGTTTTCGCTGGTATGACTGCATGTTCTTCCCTATACGGAGAATGGGTGTTGTATGGTGTGCCGTCGTTCAATTCGAGGTGCCTCTTCGTATGGCGGTCCTTCAAGTCTTTCCGCACAAACGTCTTACCGCAGATGCGCTTGTTTCCGCCATACTCATCGACCCAGAAGTCGCATTTGTACACCTCTTTGGGCTCATGATTCAAGTTGTGTCGGCGGAGGTGGTCCGATCGTGTAAACACCTTGTCGCAGTGCTGGCAGGGGAACGTCCCCAAAGTTCGTTTCTTACGCTTGGGCCCGTCCGCGCTTGTCTTGCTGTGCTCGTCGCTCGAGGCAGACGGCAGCAACTCGGAGTGTTTCGCGAGCATCGCTAGTGTGTGGAGTTATTTTCAGAAAGAAAAATCACCATACGAACTACCAAAATGGCCTGGTGGGTCTGCTACTATGTAGGATTAATCGGGTATCAACTACTATGTTGTCTTAATCTTGGCTCTTTTTGAGTACGCCGGTGTTAAGGGGCAAACAATAGGGAAGACTTGGTGGTTCCCCTCACTCAATATTATTTTTATGTAATCTGCCACCAATGGTCACAATATGTGATTCTGTAAATATCCACGTAGAGATGAATGTAGGTGTCCAATGAATTTAAATATCCAAAGAACTCAATGGACCCTTACAAGGTTCTTTATCATTATTCATAATACTATACAATACTGGAGAATTTTTATCCGTCAGCAACCAGTAGTACGCCATAAACGGAAGACTGGTCATATCTATCACGATGGGGCGCGAGGTAAGAAGATTCAGTCAGCTCTTTCAGCTATGCGCTGAAATCGGCTTGATTGCTCATCATTTCGCTCATTCGCTTCTTATATTCAGTTCGCTCGACCACGTTCGCTTCATTCATTCACGGTCGCTTCGCCATTCACGTTCGCTTCGTCATTCACGTTCGCTCACGTTTATTCACTTTGCTCGCGTATTCGCTTATGCAATCGGAATACTATTCCTATCGCAATAGACATAGAATGCAGGCTCCCCCGGATATATTCCAATGCTCGACACACTGTCATTAAACCGTATCTTCACCTCCTTCTTTTCCACCACCTCCTCCTCCTCACTTTCATCGTCATCCAGCCACACCGAGTCAAGCGCAAAGTCCCTATCATCGTCTGCGAAAACAAAGCTGTCGTCCTCGTCTGCCAGGACCTCCGTAAAGCAATCCGAGCCAGTCTCCACCTCCTCCTCATCTTCATGCTCAAAGCTTCCTCTTTCCTTGAGATGCCTGCTATAATACACCATGTACTTGTCTATGTTCATCATGAAGGCATTCTTCAAGTACTCGTCCACCTCGCGCTCCTCCACAGTCTTGTGCGCACACTTGAGAATGTCAAAGTAGTCCATCTGGTAGAACGAGCGGTCGTAGTACCGGTACTCATCGTGCTGCAACGCAAATATGTCCAGATACTGCCAGAACAAATTCGGGTTTTCTGTGTTTTGCGCAGACTTTGGCAAGCTGCGTGGATAGAGGTAAAAAGCCGTGCACACGTCAAAGAACGACTCGTGCTTCAAGTCAATAAACTTATCGTTAAACACTTCGATGATGTTCAGCTCCAACGTCACAAGGTACCCTGGGTCCACCAAGTCCGTGAGGCTCAGAGAATCCTGGATTATGCTATTCACCGTGTAGTTGGCAATCTCGTCAAAGTGCTTTTCCCCCGCCTTGGCACCAAAAAACTCCTCGATAATGGAGTGGATGAGATCCGTGACTGCCGCAAGTGATGTTTCCTGCTGCGAGGCAGCTACACGGAGATTCGACGCTCCAGGCTGTGTCTTCTTATGCCGCACCAAATCCTCTTCCAAGAGCTCTTCAATAGACAGCCCAGCGCTTTCCTCCTCGCTGAGCCCACTGGAATCTTCCTCAGCATCACTCACAGCGTCCGTATAGTCCTCGTTTGCCCTCTCCAAATATTGCAGGAAGGCCGTGCTGAATGTGGGGCCCTTGTCCTGGACTGCCCCTCTGAGTCCCATCGACAAGCTCTTGTGCGAGTCACGAAGATTCGCGCACTGGCTTTGGTTGAAGGGAAACTTTGCGTATAGCGACCCGAGTCGCGACTTGGCCTTCGGCACCACTTCGTATGTGAGGTTCATGAGTCAGCGTGAAGTTGCAAATCTGAAACTAAATCTGCTATGCTTATGTTAACGGATGTGAAGGGATTTTGGAATTGTAGTATGTTCCGCACTTCTATAACGTCAACTGTGAATTTGGAATGCCTATCACAGTCTGCTGACTGGCCTCGTGGTATGTGAATTGATTTTTTTTACCGTTAAAAATTCCCGAAAATGTCACCAGGTGAGGTGGGTGTTTCGATACTAGAGAATGTAACTCTTCAGTACCGCCCTCTGGAACAGTTCCCGACGTTGAGACTGTAATCCGGTAACCTCGCATGGTGTGACTCAGCAGCTTACATAAGCCGTTTCTTTTTGATTTTTCTTGAGACATCCCATTACGTAACCAGACGCGGTGGTATTTTTGGAAAGGGCGGATTTTTTGATTTCATCTAACCAACATGCTTTCGATTCGTCTCGTCCGTATCTTGGTATCAGTCCTTGCTATATTTGCCATCGTGGCGTTCTTTGCCACCAGCAAGAGCTCGATCGGCGACTCCATCCAGAGGGCCAAAACCCCAAGCTCTGGCGACAGTGTCCTCTTTGAGGCCGGCCAGGAAGAGCCAACTAAGCCCTTGAAAAATACGCCATACTCCGGCAAGACGCCGCCATACAAGGAGGAGTCCGCTCCAGCCAAGGCGGGCGAGAAGGCCAAGGTGTACGCTGACAAGGTTGTTGGTGACAAGAGCGAGAAGGCTCCAGCTGCCATTCCCTTCGATGAAGACTCGAAGCCTGCCGCTAACGCTGCTGTCCCTGCTGGAAAGCCAGTGCCAGCCGCTGACTGCAAGGACAGGGACTACGTTGTGATGATTGACGCTGGATCCACCGGATCGCGTGTTCACGTGTACGAGTTCAACACCTGTGTCTCTCCGCCGATTTTGCTCAGCGAGAAGTTTGAGATGAAGAAGCCTGGTTTGTCTTCCTTCGACACCGACACCAAGGGCGCTGCTGCCTCCTTGGACTCGCTTTTGGACACTGCTGTTGCCGCTGTTCCTAAGGACAAGCAGGGTTGTACGCCTGTTGCCGTCAAGGCCACCGCTGGATTGAGATTGTTGGGTAAGGAGAAGTCCGACGCCATCTTGGCTGAGGTCAGACGCCACTTGGAGACCGACTACCCATTTGCTGTTGTTGCTGGCGATGGTATTTCCATCATGGAGGGTAAGGACGAGGGTGTTTACGCGTGGATCACGACCAACTACTTGTTGGGCAACATTGGTACCAGTGAGAAGACGCCTACCGCTGCCGTGTTTGACTTGGGCGGTGGTTCCACCCAGATTGTTTTCGAGCCTGAGTTTGCCACGCCAAACCAGAAAATCGAGGGTGTGGACTTTGAGTACAAGTTCTCGTTTGCCGGCAGAGACTTCAGCTTGTACCAGTACTCGCACTTGGGCTACGGGTTGATGCAGGGTAGAAACAAGGTCAATGCTTTGGTTGTGGAGGCACACAACAAGGCCAATACCGACTTGACCAAGTACTCGTCTAAGAAGGAGGCCACCGACGCCAAGGCTAGTGTCACTGTGAACAACCCGTGTATTGCTGCTGGGCAAACTGCGAAGGATGTGCTTGTTGAGGTGGGCGAATCTTTCTACGTTGTGAACTTCAAGGGTCCATCGACCGGCGGTGCTTCTGGCGCGCAGTGCCGTTTCCTTGCGGAGTCGATTTTGTTGAAGGACGCCGAGTGTACCACCAAGCCGTGCTCGTTCAACGGTATCCACCAGCCTTCATTGACCAAGTCGTTCAAGTTGACCTCGGACATGTACATTTTCTCGTATTTCTACGACCGCACAAACCCGTTGGGCTTCCCGTCGAGTTTCACTGTCGAGGAGTTGAACCTGTTGGCGAAGTTGGTTTGTAACGGCGATGAGTTGTGGAAGGAGGTTTTGTTTGACGACCACATAAAGGAATTGACCGACGAACCACAGTGGTGTTTGGACTTGTCGTTCATCACTGCCCTTTTGCACACTGGGTACGATATTCCCTCGCACAGGGAGGTGAAAACCGCCAAGACCATTGACAACAATGAGTTGGGCTGGTGTTTGGGTGCTTCTTTGCCGTTGTTGGACAAGAAGGCCGCTGGGTGGACGTGCAGAAGTTAATAGAGACTAGAATAGTAACAAGTGGGATGAGATAGAGTAGGCGCAAGTGAACATGAGCAATGGCATGAGCGAAGCGAATGTGAACGAACTGAGTAGTTGGAATATTGCCGAGTGAACATGAGCGAAGCGAATAAACACATAGTGATCAGCCGATGTGAACGCGCCATGAAAAGTGAGGAGATGATGAACGAGGTAATGATAAGTACCGGTTTTTGGAAACAGCAGTATACTACGAAGATCAAGGAGAGAAGATGATGTAGGTGAAGGCTACGAACCTAGAAGTCTGGTAGCCACTCATACTGATCTGGAAATCCACTTCTCATAATCAGCATTCTTCCATGTCCTCTCACATTCACTCAACTTTTCAACTCGTTCACTTCGCTCATGTTCACACGGCGATATTCCGCTACTCATTTCATTCACATTCGCTTCGCTCATGTACACTCTATTCCACTACTCAACTCGCTCATGTTCACTCTATTCCACTACTCAACTCGCTCATGTTCACTCTATTCCACTACTCAGTTCGTTCACATTGGCTTCGCTCACGTTAACTCTATTCCACTACTCAGTTCGCTCACGCTAACTCTATTACACTACTCAATTCGCTCATGTTAACCTATTCCACTACTCAGTTCGCTCACATTCGCTCCGCTCATGTTCATTCAGAATCTCACTCTCCTATGCTGACTAAGCCCGTTACTCGCTTTTGATAAATTCCGGCTGCCAAAATTGACAGCCTGCTTTTTTCCACTGGCACCCTACACTCGGAGCCTGCATAGCCGAAATGAGCGACGATTCACTGGTCACTCCCCCCGAGACGAAGCGCAAGTCACGGAAGGCTTCCATGGACAATTCGCGCGACAGGGCGTTCTTGTTGAACAAGTTAAGCCTGATGACCGCTTTGGATAACGAACTCCAGAGTCTGAGCCAGCAGTCACACTCACGCCACTCTAACCACGATAAGCACATCCCACAGCACAAACTGAGCGACAAGCTCAGCGATCACCTAGCCATAGGGGTGCCCGCACGCCGGCGATCGACCAAGGTGTTGCTGAAGTTGAATAGCGAAGATCTCCGCTCGGTCAAGTCACACACGGAATTGGCAGAGACCGCCAACGGCGTGCGCATGTTGGCAAAGAACTTGAGCCGTGCGACCATCCAGCTCGATGTCCGGGTGATTATGATTGTCACCAAGGCCCGCGACAACTCGCTCATCTACTTGACGAGGGAGGTGGTGGAGTGGTTGCTTTCCAGGAAAGGCAACGACGTCGTGGTGTATGTGGACCACAACCTCGAGCACCTGAAGCGCTTCAACGCGCCTGAAATCAAAGAGACGTTCCCCAAGGCCGCCACGCTCTTGCGCTATTGGGACAGGAAGTTCTCGCTAAAGCACCCGGAGGTGTTTGACTTGGTCGTCACACTTGGTGGCGACGGCACAGTATTGTACGTGTCGAACTTGTTCCAGCGCATAGTCCCCCCTGTGATGTCGTTTTCGTTGGGGTCGTTGGGGTTCTTGACCAACTTCAAGTTCCAGCAGTTTCGCGAGCGCATGCAGAGCGTCATCGACTCCGGTGTCAAGGCCTTTTTGCGCATGCGGTTCACGTGCAGAGTGCACCGAGCGGACGGCAAGCTTGTGTGCGAGCAGCAGGTATTGAACGAGTTGGTCATCGACAGAGGGCCGCTGCCGTATGTGACCAATTTGGAGTTGTACGGCGACGGAGCGTTGTTGACCGTAGCACAGGCCGACGGTTTGATCATAGCCACTCCCACGGGGTCCACAGCGTATTCGCTTTCGGCTGGGGGGTCGTTGGTGCATCCCGGGGTGTCTGCAATAAGTGTGACGCCTATCTGTCCCCATACGCTTAGTTTCCGTCCCATATTGCTCCCAGACGGGATGTTCCTCAAGGTGAAGGTGCCGAATGCGAGCAGATCCACAGCATGGGCATCGTTTGACGGCAAGGTGCGAACGGAGTTGAAGAAGGGCGACTACGTGACGATCCAGGCGAGCTCGTTCCCGTTTCCAACGGTGAGCTCGTCGCGCACAGAGTACTTTGACAGTGTGAGCCGCAACTTGAACTGGAACGCACGTGAGCAGCAGAAGCCGTTCAGTTTGCTCAGTGACGACAACAGAAAGAGATACAAGAAGAAGAAGAAGAAGCTGAAGAAGGTGACGGACAGCATGAATACGTTGCAGTTGGAAGACACGGACAACGGCGAGGAGGCGTTTGATATTGATCTTGAGGAGGACAAGGGCGAGGCGTGTACGCAGGAAAAGATGGATGAAATCCAACAGCAGGCGGTGGATTCGAATGATGAGGCATCGATAACGTCGTCGGTGTCGTCGTCATCGGAGGAGACCGGCATAGAGATGTTTGAGCTTAACTATATCAATGACGACGAGTTGTCGTACCTTCCGATGCCGGGTGAGGGCACATCCACGCCTCCCACGACCACGTTTCTACCAAATGAGGATAGAATGTACTGGGCGCACCCGAATGCGAGGATATCATTGCACGGCGCGGTGTCGAGTTCGGTGAGTTCAGCGGCGCATTTGTCGACGGAGTCGAAGCTGTCGTTGGCGGAGAATAAGAGTCTGTAGTCATGAACGTGAGCGAAGTGAGCGTCCACGATGAGCAATTACGAATGAGTTTGAGCGACGCAATCGTGAACGACTGAACACGAGGAAGGAGTGAAATTGAGCCTACTTGAATGAAAACTGAACATGAGGAAGGAGCGTGCATTCTGCTGGTCAACTATATAGCAGAATTTGGTGAGGCGTTACCGAGCGAACTAATAGCGAACAGATACGTTTACTGAGCAACTAAAGTGACCGATACGCAACTGAGGACTGATTAGTCAAGAATTGTCAACGACCTAACTAATCGAAACACGTTAACTAAACAGCTGACATAACCGACTATCTCAAAGTTAAAGTCCTGAGCGGCTCAGCATCAGCATATACTTAAGGAATATAGAAAGGAGGGAATAGGAAAGAGTAGGAGGTGATGGGAGGGTGACATATAGAAGGAGCTGGGAATAGGCAAGAGATATGATGGATATAGGAGCGAGCCGACGGACATTTTGAGATCTGGTGTCTATTTCCTTGGCTAAATGATTTGCATTGCTGTGTTATTCATCTCATACATTGTCACTAGTTTTACAAAAACAGTTCATTAATCATCACTACTCTCAGAGAAAGAGTATGCCATTAGTCATCTCTACTCTTGCAGGAACAGTACAATCATCATCAGTGTACTTAAAAAAACAGCGTTTTGGCGGCTAGCTCTCCAACTTGAAATATTTCGTTTCCAGTTCATCGTTCTGGCTTATCGTTCTCAATACTTGTCTCGCAAGCTCCCCAAAAAATCGATTCAGGATCGCAAGCTCTCAAAAACTTTCCCAAAAACTCGCACGGCTCGTCGTTTCCTGTCTCGCACTCCAGGAAACTCGTAAAACAAAACCAATAGCTTCTAGTGAGCTTGTTTCCCGCTCGCAAGCTCACCAGAAACCAGAAATCTTCCCTTGCGCTATCGCATCATTCGCCTTATCTGTCACCCCAAATATCGTGCACCCACCAATAAAGGTCCTGCAGGAAAATGCAAAATTTTCTTTTGATTCGCATCGAAAAAGAAAAGAAACGCCACCAAAAAAAGGCAGCAAAAATGGCCCCTGCGGACTGTTTGAATAATTTTTGTTCTACACCTTTTTCCTTATATAGGACTACTTATCCATACATTCTAGGTAAAACACAATCATGACTGATTTAGCTGACCAGATGAACAACCTCTCCGTCAACAACGGAGGCCCCGCCCCTAACGGCGGAAAGAAGGCGTACGTTCCGCCTTCCAAGAGAAACAGCAACTTCGGTGGTAGCCGTGGTGGCAGCACGGGCGGCCGTGGCGGTTTCGGTGGTGGCCGTGGCGGTTTCAGCGGCGGCTTCGACAGCGGCTTCTCCCGCAGCCGTGGCGGTCGTGGCTCCGGCTTTGGTGGCGGTCGTGGTGGCCGCGGCTACGGTAACAACTACAAGAGACCAGGCGTCGGTAGATGGGTTGACGGCAAGCACGAGCCTTCTGAGCGCGACGAGAGATTGGAATTGGAGTTGTTCGGCACTGCCGAGGACACCTCGTTCCAGTCGTCCGGTATCAACTTTGACAACTATGATGACATCCCAGTTGAGGCCACCGGTGAGGGCGTCCCAGAGCCCATCACCAGCTTCACCGCCCCTCCATTGGACCCATTGTTGGTTGAGAACGTGACTCTTTCTAGATTCACCAAGCCAACCCCAGTGCAGAAGTACTCCGTGCCTATCGTTGCTGGAGGAAGAGATTTGATGGCGTGTGCCCAGACTGGTTCCGGTAAGACTGGTGGTTTCCTCTTCCCAGTCTTGTCTGAGTCGTACATGAACGGTCCAGCTCCTGTGGACAACGACCACGGTGCGTTCTCCTCGCACAAGGTGCACCCAACTGCTCTTGTCATGGCACCAACCAGAGAGTTGGTGTCGCAGATTTACGAGGAGGCCAAGAAGTTCTCGTACAGATCGTGGGTTCGCCCTTGTGTCGTGTACGGTGGTGCTGACATTGGCCAGCAGATGAGAAACTTGGAGAGAGGCTGCGACTTGCTCGTTGCCACCCCAGGTCGTCTTAAGGACTTGTTGGAGAGAGGCAGAGTCTCTCTTGCCAACATCAAGTACTTGGTTTTGGACGAGGCCGACAGAATGTTGGACATGGGTTTCGAGCCACAGATCAGACACATTGTCCAGGAGTGTGACATGCCAGACGTCCCAGACAGACAGACCCTCATGTTCTCTGCCACCTTCCCAAGAGACATTCAGCATTTGGCGCGCGACTTTTTGAAGGACTACATTTTCTTGTCCGTGGGAAGAGTCGGTTCCACCTCGGAGAACATCACCCAGAAGGTGTTGCACGTCGAGGACGAGGAGAAGAAGTCTGTCTTGTTGGACTTGTTGACCGCGGGCGAGAACGGGTTGACCATCATCTTTACCGAGACCAAGAGAATGGCCGACAACTTGGCCGAGTTCTTGTATGACCAGAACTTCCCTGCCACCTCCATTCACGGTGACAGAACACAGTACGAGAGAGAGAAGGCTTTGGCTGCCTTCAAGTCTGGTAACCGCCCAATCTTGGTTGCCACTGCCGTTGCAGCCAGAGGTTTGGACATTCCAAATGTGTCCCACGTCGTGAACTACGACTTGCCAGCGGACATTGACGACTATGTCCACAGAATCGGTAGAACCGGCCGTGCTGGTAACGTTGGTCTCGCCACCGCTTTCTTCAACAGAAACAACAGAAATATCGCAAAGGGCATGGTTGACTTGTTGTCCGAGGCCAACCAGGAGGTTCCAGACTTTTTGCAGAGAATCTCGAGAGAGTCCGCATTTGGCGGCAAGTCCACCCGTGGCGGCGGTGGCTCCCGCGGCAGAGGTCCAGTCAGAGACTTCAGAAGATCCAACGGTGGCTTCGGTGGCTCTAGCGGTGGCGGATGGGGTGGAAACTCCTACTCGTCGTCGTCTGGCGGCGGCTACAACTCTCGCTCATACGGTGGCGAGTCGTCTTCGGGCTACGGCAACCCATCCTCTTCCTCCAACTCCTGGTGGTAGAGAACTCAACATGGAAGCATGAGTTGACGATATTTTTTTCCATTTCAATTCACCTTCCACCACTATTTTTTTATTTTGTTTGCTTATTTTACTACACTCACTTATGACTGTGCAGCGTTAAGGTGTCGCTGGCGGCCTGTTCCGTCCAGCATTGTGAAGCACATTTACATGTGTGATTTTTGTTGTATTACACTCCATGTCTCGATCTCACTTATATGATGAGGGAAGATTCCCAATCTGGTCAGGAGGTTTAAGTTCCTGATTTTGCATTGATCACTGTTGGTTTTGTTTCGAGGATATTTGTTTTCAGAATGCTTTTCAGCAAAATGGTTTTCCGCTTTTCAGGTTTCCACTGTTACCAGGATTGGTACTGATGTGCTTTTTAAGGGTCTTGTTTGATTTAAATGTTTGCAACTGATAGACTATTGGAAAGCGTTGCTACGGGGAAGGATAATTTCAATTTTTTGGGCTTATCCAAATTGTATTACTACATCGTTTGTTATTGGAAAAAAGGAAAAGGGAAAAGAGAAAAGCTTGGGTAATAAAAGGTATTCTATCACGCGGATAGAGTATGAAAAAGAAACCAAGATAGCTGGTTTACACCAGCGAGGTTAGAATGGTGACGATTCGCAGCCATTCATTTGGAAGCGAGATCGTTTCACTTTCTTTTGATGATTATTTATTAATTGTTTTGGATTTAGACATTGGGTTACTTATACAGATTTTTTTTAGTTCCAGGTGTGTGGATATATTGGCTTATACACACGCGTCTGAAGTTTTAATGCTACATAGCACAAGTGATAAGTTGTAGACTGAACGATAAAGTGGCTCATTCCGAATGTTTTTTCAGTTGCGTCGTCGCTAGATTTAGCACCGGCGAAAAAAGTGATAATTGAACACCGACCTTCCTAGAGAACCATGGCCATAACTCGAAGGGCCTTGAGGATCGTAACCGTTATTGCGGGGCTATACCTCATCTACATGCTCATGTCGTATTCAGTGAGAGCGCCTAAAGTTTCTCACCGCACAGAATTCAGTTCGCCAAAACTCCAGCTAGCAAGGGAGTTAGAGATTCACCAAAATTGGAGAGACAGTGGGCTCAACTTCAAGCCCAACAAGATGGCCATCTTGCCACCCGACACCACAATCAGACAGCAATTGTCGTATCAATTTCCGTATGAGTCTGACAAGCCAATGCAAAAGTCGATTTGGCAGACGTGGAAAGTGGGTTTGGAGGCGGAGGACTTCCCTATGAAGTACAAGAAATATCAGCAGACATGGGAAGATAAGAACCCTGGATACAAGCACTTTGTGATCCCAGACGAGTCTTGCGACGAGATGATCAAGCAGCTTTTTAGTGCTGTTCCCGATGTTGCTGACGCGTATGAATCGATGCCCAAAAGCATCTTGAAAGCTGATTTCTTCAGGTACTTGATCTTGTATGCGAGGGGCGGTGTCTACTCTGACATTGACACTATCAGTGTGAAGCCTATCGACACTTGGATCTCCTCGAACGACACTCTTTTCGACAAGCCCAGCAATCCAGGTTTGGTTGTGGGAATTGAAGCTGATCCAGACAGACCCGACTGGGCAGAGTGGTACGCGCGCAGGATCCAGTTCTGTCAGTGGACCATTCAGGCGAAGAAAGGCCACCCGATGTTGAGAGAGCTCATTGCGAAAATTACAGAGATCACGTTGACTAGGAAAAAGAAGGGCGAGTTGCAGTCGGTGCTTGGGAAGGACGCTGGAGGGGACATCATGAACTGGACTGGACCTGGAATTTGGACGGACTCTGTTTTCGAGTACATGAACAACATCCTTCAAACTCCCGAGGACTTGAAGAAAGGATCTCTTGAGGAGATCGTCAACTGGGAAATGTTTACGGGAATGCAAATGCCTATCGCGATTGACGACGTAATGATCTTACCAATCACGTCGTTCAGTCCCGATGTAAACCAAATGGGTGCAGGAGACATCAACCATCCTTTGGCGTATGCGAAGCACATGTTCCTGGGCAGTTGGAAAGATGATGGCCATGCCAACCCCGATGCATAGAGTTAATGAGCTCATTACTGTAATACAAGATATTCGGTGATTGTGTTTGGATATACCAAGCTATGTAAGTATAAAGCCAATTAATACTCAAATGAGAGAGCTCCCTTTTTCACCACGACAAATCATTCAAAGCCTTTTCATTGCGTTCTGATATAAATTGAAGGTCGTTGCTCAATTTAAACCGCTGATAGAAAGTTTTGCAATCCAAGTTTTCGCATTCTGCAATAGCCGTCCCTTTTACTGATCTGCTGACGTGCAGTATATTGGCCAGTACACAACCAGAACATACCGAATCGATGTCAAATAATTTCATCAGCTTGTATCTCTGTTGCATTGTGATATCTGTCAACAACTGGAGCTCATCACGGAGGCACAAATTGCAGAAAAACCGCAGGGGGCTGTTCAAAAGACTCCCTCCACAGTTGATGCATTCAATTTTGGCCACCAAGTTGAACGTGTTGAAGATGGTGTTCGTTTTGTATGACTGACTCTCTATGTATCTTGGGAGTTCTCGGTACCACGCCTGCACATTGACTCCAATCAAGTTGAAAAGCCTCTCGAGTGGAGGAATTAGTGCTTTCGTAATATAGTACTCATAATCGGGGTAGAGTTTATTACTTCCATTGTACAGTGCAATGAAATCCTCCGGGGAAATGCACCGGTCCTTCAAGCGGTGCTTCGTGGTATCACGGACAACAACGTAGGGAACCCTCTCCTTGTACTGGGGTTCCTTTCTTGGGTCCTTTATTGTCTTCTTTTCTGCCACTAAGGCGCCCGGTGGTAAATGCGCTTCGTTTTTGTATGTTCCGTAACGCACTTCTTTGGCAAAGCAGAATTCGTTCAAGGAGATCTTGTTTACGGAGACTTTGTAGAACTGTTCCATCACGTATCGTTTCACCTGTGAGAGATTCTTAGTATCAAAAAGTATTCGAAGGCACTTCTCAACCATCTTCAGCTGTGCGGGGATTCCATCTCGGCGGATAGTTTCGATTCCTTTGGCATCGAATTTTGGTTCCACTTGTGACTCCAGTTCGTAACTGTACCCAACATATCTTTTCTTCGTGAGTAGAATACACGGTTGGTACACCTTCTCCATCTTCAATGTCACAGGGTCTGGAAACAGATTCGTGACCAATTCGGCAATCTGCCTCCCAAGTTTGAAGGCATCCGACTTGGATTTTCCAGGAAAATACACGAAGAGGGAGTCCGTGTCACCATACACAACCTTTGCTCCAAAGTCGCCATTTTCGATGATGTCTATTGACTGCGTCAAGATCTCTCTTCCAGTGGACACAATGGCATCGGCTACATCTGAGTTGGGCATTCTCCCACTGAACGAAGCAGAAGCATAACCGTAAGTAACATTGGCAATCAACTTGAGTGCAAGCTGTCTGGCATGGTAAAGCTTGATCAATTCAGGGTCGTCACTGAACTTCTTCATACCTGTTTTCACAGCTATACGTGTTTCAAGCATCTCCTCCAACATTTTTGCCAAAATGGACTTGCGAACCTTACTCTTAACAAAAACGTATCCATTAGGAGAGATCGTTAGCCCGTCGCACTTCTCCAAAAGATCAAGAATGCCCGGTTCCAACCGGACGTTGCGGAGGTATCCTATCGGATTTGATCTGGGTTTGAAGTTGTGCAATCTGCTTACTATGGTGGAGAAACAGTAGTTGTATGCAATCATAACCGAAGGATACAACGATTGGAAGTCCAACACAACAAGAGGCGACTTGTAGAAGTTTGAGTCGGGCTCCATAACTAGTGGAATACACTCCAACGACTTCATTTCATGTACTTGCTGTTTGGAAGGTGAGTTGAGCACGACATTCTCAGGCTTGGTGAGCCTTAGCAATATAGACTCCACTTTGAACTGTGACCCTCGGTAAAAGTTGGAGTTGAAGTCCACCCCGATTAAGCGAGAGTGTTCCACATTTCGAGTAATCAATTCTTGTACTCTGACGATTTTGGTCGTGAGCTCTATCCTCCGAACAAAGTATTTGAGAACTAGCATGAAGCTTTGGAAGTCTCCAACTAACCACTTTGAAAGCTTTTCATTCAGATACCGGGGCAAGGTTTGATGTAGCAAGTGAAAGGATATGTTCTCAAGGGTGTAGCTTGTCAAGTTCATTTCCGATCTCAAAACTCGCCAAATATTCAAGATGTGCCTCCCATTTATCTGAAAGTTCGCAGTGTGTGTGTATCCCCACCTATCGCCAAACTTACCATTACTTTTGAAGACACTGCGGCTGAGTTCTGCACACAAATTGATGTCATGAACCACGCGAAATCGTTCTATAATGTAACCCCAAGATGACGCGTTGACTTCATAGCCCGAGAAGATATCGGGGTCGAACTTTTCCACCAAGCTGATTAAAAAGTTAATCATTTCGCCCTCTGTTTCAAAAACCTGCACTTTCACCTCGCTCAAACTGGCTTGCACTTGGTTGAGGTTCACGTTTTTGACATGCTCACCTACAATAAGAATTCCTGCTGTCGCCGAATGTGTGTACATGTCGTTCGAGTCATCAAAGGCATAGAAAATTGCACTTACTGGGTTCTGGTAGGGGTCTGGGGCTAGAGGGCCATCTGTTGCAGAAAGCATCTCCAAGTGAAACGACGTTAACATATTGAAGTCCCCTTTCTTTCTTTGCACTTTTAGTGAGTTGTAGGAGAGCTTATGAACTTTTTGAGAGAGGCCAGGTTCTATTTGAGACTTGAACTCCAGCTTTTTGGCTTTCGCTCTCAACTCTCCTTTGTACCAGTTGTTATTGTCACTCTTAGTTGGAGCCCTTCTTAGGTATTTCCACGTGGAAAATGACCCCTCCACGACCGTGGATGCTTCCTGCTCTGCAACCTGCTCTGATATAAACTTGGACATTTCGGTCTCAGGAGTTTCTTGCACAGGAACGATTATCTTTTTGCCTGCAAAAATCATCGGCCTGCCGGGTGTATCATCCTTCGATTCGTACGAAGGGTCTTTGTAGTTAATGGCCAAGGTACCAGATCTTTCAAAGTCTTTAGAAACGTTCGCTGGATGAAGGTTTTCAGGAACGGGAATTTCGTAGGCATTACCCTGATAATTGATATTTAGTTCAGTGTGTGGAATCTCGAATGATGAAGGCACCTGCACTTCATGACTGGAAACAACGGCTGCTTTTATGAAGTTAAGTTGTGTTTTCCTTTGGGTCACTTCAAACATCATCTGCTCGTCTACTTCACCTGGCTGACTGATATCGAATTCAGATTCGTCAAGAGATTCGGAATCTTGAGAGTCAGACATATCGTTCTTAGTAATGATCTCGTCCTTCAGTTCTAAACTGTCTGTGTTGGCACGGTCTTTTGCACCATTACTGTGGCCTTCGGCTAGGTCTTCTTTCGGAAGGCTATCTTCGTCAACTTCATCGAAAAAGTCGTCATATTCTTCTTCCCCACTCACTTCACTAAAGCTTTCATCCGCGTGTTGTTCAAAATCCTCTTCAATCATGCTATCATGATGAGATCGGGTCTTGTAGGTATTGCTTTCAAACAAAGAGCCGTATTCTTTCCACGCAAGAAGATCCGCACCGGTCTTCAACTGGTGCGTGTTGGGCCTGTGGATTTCCTGATTCGTTGCTTCGTAGCATGTCTTGACCTTGGACAATTCTTCCCGTCGCGGGCTCTGGAATATGGAAGCAAGATCTCCTTTCCTGTCATTCTTTAGGGTTTTTTTATTGACCTTTATAGCGTGCTCGAGAAGTTCATCCAAGTTGATTTGATTGGACCAATTGGTATTGCCGTTGTTCGTGCCTAGAAAATGCACAGGCGCCCCACTCTGGAACTTGGAGTGTCCAAAAATCAGCTTCATCTCCTGCTCCAACTGGAAGCTGGAATCCTTCTGCAGCAATTGATATTTGAGGTCTGAAAAAACATACCGAAGTGATGATAAATATGTATGGCGCTCGTCCTGCTGGCTCGTTTTCAACAGATCAAACAGCCTGAGCTCTGCAAAGCTGTTGTGTAGCTCTCTGATTTCAATTGTCTTACGATTGAGGATGCTGTCGGTTGATATATCCATTTCCAATAAAGACCTCCCCATCCTGTCGTACTTAATCGGTGAGTCTTCACGACTGCAAACTAAAACGTTCGTTTTCGTGATGAGCTGATGCAAATAGTCCACTAGCACGTTAATCTGATCCGTGCGAAAGTGCTTTGTAAGGTGTGGATTGAGAATAGGGCACCTAAAGTGGAGCGAAACCGTTGAGCAGTACATCCACCCGCAACCGTACAAATTGAGGTCAGCAAGAAACTGCGAGAAATACGTGATGTGGCCCTCATATATCTGAGAATTCTTCCGTCCAAACTTCACGGTACCTTCATGGACCAATTTCACCAACCTTGCTTTGTAAACCGGGTTAAGAAGTGAAACTTTGTACAAAAGCCTATGCCCCACACTGTACCCGTACACAGGAAGACCACGGCAAATCGCAACACTGGCGACGTATTTGCGGAAGGAAGGATTAATGGGTTGGACATCGTTGTCGTCCTCGTCAGCTTTCTTCTTGCTGAAGCTCTGCGCTAGGGTTCCTTCCAAATTGTCGCAGACTTCGTTGCAGGGTGTGGAACGGTCCTCGCAGTCGATATACACGTACGGAAAGTAGTTGTGCACGTGCATAAGAACATTGTACACGTAAGTGTCATCTTCTACGCGTCTCTTCTTGCTGTCTTCATTGGTGTGGGACGGACTGCGGATGTTTATGCTGCCGTAGATCCTGATGATGGGGACCTGACATACAGAGCCATATATATGATCGAGCTTAGTGGGCGTAGCTTGGTATGAGTCAAAATCGTTGATCTGTAGTGCTAGTTGGTGACCGAGTGCTGCCGACGTGTTGGCAGGTTCAGACGAGGACACATCGGGGTCCATACATATATTGTGAGATTAGTTCAGAGGACGACATTTGAGACATTAACCGTTTTGAAACGACATTTTGAGCGTAGGAGCTACAAAGGCTTTGGCTAAGAGGTCGGGAAACACTGAGAAACGTTCCAGCCTTCATTCAACGGTTTCAAATAGGACCTTTGAGAAGTGTTTCGGACACGATCATGAGTGATTCATAGAAGTTGTGCGGGAACTATAGTAGAATCTTAGGTTTCCCAGTGGTCAAAATTGAAAGAATATAGCAAAGAAGACTATTCTAGTCTTTTGGGAAGCTAAAGGGAAGTGATTTGGGAAGTGTACTTGTAGAGTGCCTTTGATGTAAAGTGCCCGGATTTAGAGTGGCCCGTACCAAGTAATATATTCATCCTTAGAAAACAAAGCCTTGCTGAATTACGAATTCATTTCCAGTCACTCATTAACCAGTAGATTAGTAGCCTTACCCAGCAAGCCATTACCGAGTTGATAGCCTTTGCCAATTTTCCATTTATTTTTGTGTCATTTCAGTATGGAAGCTTACGTGAACCTATGGAAAGATCTATGCAGAAGACCCTTTTCCTTTTGCCATTTTCCAAGAAGCCCCCGTAGCTCCCAAATCAACAGGAGTGCTGATACCAGGCTAGTGTGGTTCACGTGGAATTAAGACCGGTGTGTTTTGAAGCAAAATTTATTTTTGGAGCTGTGTTTGTGGTATCACAGTGAATCGCGGAAAACTGATGACGGTGCCACGAATCGGCCACAATTCAATCGAGGTGGGCGACGCCTATTTTGAAAACCTTCCACCTACCTGATCTAGTACTGTCACGCTTGAAAGTGTTTTCTTGGTCCCGTTTCCTTGCTCGATTACTGTTTGTAGATAGTATCTGCATCATGAAACGTCATCAACACATCTGTGTATCTTTTATGCGTCCCTGAGTAATATCTCGATCTGGGATTGTAAATAACCGAGAGTCTTCCAATGAACGGCGGTCATATACCGCGCCCGAGATAAACCGAGGGTATCACATCCTACTCATTCCATTGAAAACTCTCCATAAAGTTTTGTTTCTCAAAGCCATCTAGTACAAAGCCGGAATAAACACTCGTGGAACAGAAATAGAGCGTCCAAATGGACAGCTGAATTGAAGTGTTTGAGCACCTGTGCAGGGCACACGCACCTTTCGACTCAAGAAACACTACATAACATCATAAGAGTTGGTTTACTGGTTTTAGGTCCGACCCTGCTGTAGAATCATGAGAGCAGGTTAATGGTCTTCCGACCATTCTTTAGGAATGCGAAGTACTACTTGGACATACCTCACAAGTTACCACAATGACTTTAAATGCACTTCTTTGCTACTCTCAAATCTGGCCACTTTAGATGGTCTGTCCCTGCAGGAACGTCACCATGTTAAGGGAGACCGCGCTAGCAAGGGTCACAAACTTCTAGTACCAGACTCAATTGCACCACTAGCAAACCTTGTGGAATCGTAACGGTCACGAGCACTCTGGAGTTCACGGCATATATTGCCCTGGCAATTTGCAGGATAACCGAGATGCGTCGTTGCTACAATTTGTAACCTCCAACAATTGTGCGATAGAAGGGCCAGAGGCAGTTCCTAGCGAGCATAGCACAGCTTCCATTGATTCGCGCTACGGAGGAGTATGTGGAAGGCTTCGATTGGATTATACTGTTTCATATTCCACACCCCTGGTTTGGCTATTATCCGGACAATCAAAGATTCCCGTAAGACTTTTCTTTTTGCAGTTGCTGTCTTGCTTTTCTTTTTCGAGCGGGACGATCCCAAACACAAGTTAAAAAAAGGGTTGCATTTCGATACCGGCAACAATACACACGCAGAGCCTCCCCATTCCTTTGAGCACTCTGTATCTGATCGCCTAAGCTATTCGCAACCACCGAAAAGCAGCTTTGGCCTGCAATCTTTTTTCTGAAAATCTGCATATAATCGCGAGCACATTTACACCGTTCGTTGACTACGCAAATCTTCACGCACATCTATCAGACAGAATCTACAAACGAGGTTGAATTGACAGAAACCAACTACACGTCGAGGATCGCTTTCACACTACGCTCCTATCGACGTTGCTCCTACTTTTTCCAAGTGGCCTCCTTTTTTCCTCGAATCGCATTCATCCATTATTCGTCCATTGACAAATGGGGGAGCGCGTGGATATAGACATTCAATCGCTCTCTTTGAGCGGCGATGGTCCTGGCATTGACTCCCAGAGGCAGCAAGCCGCAAATCACTCTCCAGACGTGCATCGCACTCTTTCGGGAGGCAAGGCAGGGCACTTCCTGCACCACACTTCGTCACCCAACCCCGTCATAGGCAGTCCAGCTAGTAGCACTGTGCGTCCGTCCCAGTTGAACAGCGAAATGCAAGCCCGTCTCATGGCGTTCCAGCAAAAGCGCACCCAAGGCATGAGCTCTCCACCACTTCCCTCCACTGGAACATCACCCGCATCAACGAATAAACACCTTATGGAGAACCGCCTGGCCCCCCAACTGCACCTCAGTCAGGGCCAACACCCGTCATACCAGCTGTATGCACAGGGTCAGTATTCCTCGGGAGTTCAGGGCTTCGGAGCTTACCAAGGGAATCAAGGAAACCAAACATACCAAAACCAACTTAACTACCAAAACCAGCCCAGCTACCAAAACCAACCAAACTACCAAAATCAGCCCAACAATCAAAACCTGCCTAACAATCAAAACCTGCCTAACAATCAAAACCAACCAAATTACCAAAATCAACCTTTCCCAGGAAACTTTCAAAACCAACCGTTTCCAGGAAATTATAACCAACCGTATGGAAATCACTACTCTAATTATAACCCACCTCAAGATGGAAAGCCGTTGCCACCGTTACCCACAGCTCCAATAAAAGTGGAAGACCCATACCGCGAGAGCTTCAAGAAGACAATGTCGGAAAATGCAGTGCAGCATTTACCTGCGCATTTGCTTCCCTCACCGACAGACATGGACGACCAGTCATCGAGATTGAAGGAAAAGATTGACAAGGCCCATCAGTCAAACCCCATGGGTGCCAGGAATCATTCTGAGGGGGACGTGGCTGTTTCAAATAGAATTAATGGTCACAACACGCCCGTCGCTAATGGACCGACCTCAATTGACCCAACACGCAGAGCGACAACTCCGAACCCGCCTCTGCAGAACTCAACACCAATATCATCGCCCACTATACTGTCACAGAAACAGCAGTTTGGGTTGACAAAGAAGAAGCCGTCCCTCTCGCAGAGAAGGGGGATGAAGTTAAATATGAACGATTTGACTGGGCCGGCGAGTCCAGAGTCTAATACAGCAAACAACAAGCGCCAGTCACCCATTTTAGGGCAGTCGACAGGGGGTTTGGCACGCAACCTCTCGGACCGCAAACCGAAACCAAAATTCAAGCTCAACTTGGAGGATTTGCCAGATAAGAAGAACGGAGGAACCCCTAGCACCAGCGATAAGACCGAAAGTGGAAGCAGCAGTGAGGAATCCAAGAAGCCACAGCTCCAGGGACTCTTTGCCAACTACTCAAAGTACGTGGACATCAAGTCTGGTCTGTTGAACTTTGCGGGTAAGGCATCATTGCATTCTAAGGGTGTGGACTTTTCGCTGGGATCATCGTTCCGGATTTCCCTTGAGGAGTTCGAGTATGTGGAGGAACTCGGGCGTGGAAACTATGGGTCTGTTTCGAAAGTGCTCCACAAGCCTACGGGCGTGCTAATGGCTATGAAGGAGGTGCGCTTGGAGTTGGATGAGACCAAGTTTACACAAATCTTGATGGAGTTGGAAATCTTGCACAAGTGTGACTCGCCATACATTGTTGATTTCTACGGTGCCTTTTTCGTGGAGGGTGCGGTCTACATGTGTATGGAGTACATGGACGGAGGTTCCTTGGACAAGATATTCGGAAACGGGCATGGTATGAAGGACGAGGCGTGTTTGGCGTATATTTCCGAGTGTGTGATCCAGGGATTGCGCGAGTTGAAGGACCGCCACAACATTATCCACCGTGATGTCAAGCCCACCAATATCTTGATCAACTCCAACGGAAAAGTCAAGTTGTGTGATTTCGGAGTGTCTGGCAATCTCGTAGCTTCGCTTGCGAAAACGAACATCGGGTGCCAGAGTTACATGGCTCCGGAACGTATTAAGAGCATGAATCCTGACGATGCTACGTATTCGGTGCAATCAGACATCTGGTCGTTGGGATTGACCATACTCGAGGTTGCAGCGGGGCAGTACCCGTACCCATCGGAGACATACGGCAACATCTTCTCGCAGTTGAGTGCGATTGTGGACGGAGAACCACCCAAGTTGGACCCTGAGGTGTACTCGAAGGAAGCGCAGATGTTTGTATGGTCGTGCTTGAACAAGAACCCGGAGCTGCGTCCAGCGTACGGAGCTTTACTCAAGAACCCGTGGTTGGTGAAGTACCGCGGAGTTGAAACCAACATCGCGCAGCTAGTGAGGGCGCGTGTGGAGGAGATCTCCGAGGAGAAGCAGAAGCATGGTTTGAGCAGATCAAACAGCGCGAAGTCGAATTCAGCGGCCTTCAAGGCAAACATCCCTAACACGTCGATTCACGGGGTCAGCTCTGTTAGCGTTTCGGACGTGCCGAGCAACGTCGACAGCGTGCACTCCTTATTGCGCAGTAAGGTCAGACCACCAGCATTACACCGTGGCGGCGGTATCAACACCAACAAAAACTTCCTCAACAGAGGGCAGTGAGTACGAATTATGTATTATATTATGATGTAGATTTGATAATGATCGATTGATCGTGAATGAAGGTCCGATTGAACGTGAACGAGGTGAACGTGAATGAGGATGAGAGGTAACTAGACGAATGAACTACTCGAAGAAGTGACCGAAAATGAGAATGAATTTGTAGATGATAGAAGATATGCAGTTGAAAGATCACGAATGAACGAATGAGAGATAAGATAAGAGACTGTAGATAATGGGGATGGTCAATTGCGTCAGATGAACCAAATCATTGTCTCTCATTCATCGCAAGTACTGTAATTACTGAGAGAACTCACGGTGTCGGCTATTAACATGGTTTATTAATTCGTGGGCATTATTGCAACGTGCGAAACCGTTAGCCTATTTCTTCATATAATCCCCACAGCATGAATGCTGATCTATGCATCTACTCTCGCAGATTCCTCTTACAATGGGGATTTCCACCCGTCACTGTACTCGTTCACTTTATCTACATTCCTTTTTCCGGTTCTCGTTACGTCTCTCTGTCTATCATTTGTTTATTCAATTATCCTTCAATGTTTGAGTCCTCCAGCTCACTTGGTCACTTCATTACCCTCTTAGAATCACTTGTGAATTCTGTTCTTGCCCAAGCACTTGGCTCCGTTCACTTAGATTCACTCATAGTTTGACTGTTCGCGCAAGTCCATCGACATGAACGGCCCATCCAAATAGTACCCCAACTTCGCATAGTAGTTCCTCACACCCACACCCGAAATCACAGAAATCTTCTCCGACCCATGCTCCTCTCTCGCAATTCTCGCGGCCTCCTCCATCAACAACGTCCCAAAACCCTGATGCTGGAACTTCCGCGGATCCTTAGAGTGCAACGGCACCACCGACCCGTACACATGCAACTCGCGCACAATCGACGTGGGCTGCAGCGTGAACTCCTTTCTGTACGTGTACTTCTTCAGCGCCTTCCTCAACCGCAACAACCCAATCAAGATATCCTTCTTCGGGTCCTCGTATGACAAGAACGTTTCCCAGCCCCCGTTTGCGTAGTAGTCCCTCCTGATCAACTCAACCTGGTCCGGCGCAACCTTGTGGTGAACTTCCTGCATGCCCACCTCTCTGGTGCGCACATCCCTACACAGAGTGCCAAAGTCCTTCATGCGCGCAAGCGCCAACTCTCGCAAGTTTCCGTTCTCCACTCCGGACGTCACCAACGGCATCGGGATGTCTCGCTGCACACGGTAGATACGCGTCCACGGCGGCACCAACGCCAATATACGCGCCACCAAGTCGATCAACGCATTGGCGTTGTACGACTTGTAAAGCCCCTGTTTCCACAACTCGTACAACCCGGTTCCACGGATGACCAACGTCGGATACAATTTGAGTCCGTCTGTGCGGAAGTCCGGGTTCTCAAAGTACTCCTTGAACTGCTCCAAGTCTCGCTCCATACCCACGTTGGGCAAATCAGGCATCATGTGCGAGACAACCTTGTATCCAGCGTCCTTTGCAACAGCAAACGTCTCGCACACAGACTTGACCGTGTGCCCTCTGTTGGTGTCTCTCGCCACGTCCTCGTACACCGACTGCACCCCAATCTCCAAACGCGTGCATCCGTACTTCAACATGTCGCTCAAGTGGGTCTCTGTGCAGTAGTCCGGTCTCGTCTCGATGGTGATTCCCACGCACTTTGTCTGCGACTGCTGCGAGAACTGGATCGCCTCGTCGATGTCACGGCCATTGAACCCAGTGAGCGCGTTGTGGAGCTGTGCAATGAAGTTCTCTCTGTAGTCTATGGGCAACGACATGAATGTGCCTCCCATGATTATGTACTCAACCTTGTCAATGGAGTGCCCGAGCTGGCGCAACTGCTCGACTCTCCCACGGGCCTGCTCGTAGGGGTCATAACGTGCACGAATAGCACGCATGGACGTCGGCTCGTAGCCCGTGTACGACTGCGTGGAGTACTCAAAGTCCGAGTCTGGGCCCCCCGGACAGTACACACAGATGTTACCGGTGTACGCGATGTGGGGGCATCTGTGCGGTTTACACATCACAGCCACCACAGCTATACCACTTGCGGTTCTGACCGGCTTGGCCTTGAGCTTGGGGATCAAGTACTTCTTGTACTGGTCCGGAATGGACGAGATGATGTCCGTCAACCGCGGCTGCTGCTTCAACTTGTACTTCTTCGCATAGCGGATAATGAGCCCGTTCAAGTTCACGTCCTTGGAGTTGGTGAGCGACGCCACGAGCTCGAGCGATATGTCACCGCAGCACAGTATGAAACGCTCCTTCTCTGGCGCGAGCTTGCTCTTGTCTTTCTGCACCATACCAATCTCATCTCCAGTCAGCCTTTTTTCGTAGGTCAGCAAGCGGCACGTGACGAATCACGAGTCACGTGCCTGTGCTTTTTTTCCTCTTGAGGATTTTTTTCACTAACAATGATAGGCTTGAGACAGACTGCCGCGCTCGCGAGAGGGTTTAGAGGCTATGGTGCGCCGCCGCTTGGTGCCGTGGCGCTCCGTTTTGCGTCCACCGAAGCGACCAAGAAAAAGAAGCTTCCAAAGACTGACATTGGCCAAGTGCCCATCAACTACATCGGTGTCATGGCCGACTTCTATATCCCGCCAAAGCTCACGTCCACACCGTTCACACTGTGGCACAAGATGCTTTTCCGCAGGTTGGGTGCGTTCGTCGTCAACACCTACAGTATCGTTAAGTACAAGAGGGAAACCAAGCTTCCGCTCCACTTCAACTTGTGGAAGGACAACGGCATTGATCTCTACGTCAAGACCAACAAGATCTTCGCCTCTGGGTGCAACAAGCGCCCCGAGGAGAGAAAGAAGTACTTGGTCAAGAACCTCTCGCAGGTCGGGTGCGCAGAGGTGGTCAACAGCTTGGTAACCCGTGCGGAGTCGTTTCCCTCAGACGCCAAGTTGGAGTGGGAGCTTGTGTCCGTGGACCTGAACCCGAAGATTGTGTCGTTCAACGTGTTGCCAGATGCGAACGAGTTGACTTCGTACGTTCAATTCGCGATGAAGTTGCAGACTAAGCAGAAGTTGACGGTTGTCAGAGACGGCGTGCCCAAGGAGAACGTGAGAACAGTCACGGATTACTTGGTGTACACTTTGGACCCGTTCACCGAGACCATGTACTTGGCTGGGACGCTTTTCGAGGCTGACCACCTCAGAAAGGTCTCGCCAGATGACAAGTTCATGAACATGAAGTACATGATTGCATTCACCAAGAACTGTGGGGATATATATAGAGCCAACCCCAGGGCGTTGCCGGAGAAGAAGGACTAGGAGGGAACTAATACTTCTGTCGAAGAACCGTTTATACGTATCTCCATGTAAATAAACGTCCATTCCCATGAATCAAGACGTCCATTCCCAATCTAAGTAAGACTAATCAAGACGTCCATTCCCATGTATCAGTTCCCACCCTCTACAGTAATTCCATGTATCCGCCTCCCTTCGACCGCCTACACTCATCCCCATGTAAATAAAGGTCTAATCAAGAAACAAACATATGTGAGAGAATAAATGTACTAAGACTAGCACCCTAGTGTTCCCACTACCCAACCGTAGAACATTCTAACAATAAAAGCCATCTAAAGAATTGAATCTAGCCGTATTTTCGATACTTTTACTCCATCAAGAAAACATCATCACCCGTGATGGGCCCGCCCAATGTGGTTGGTTGCGAAACTGGCTTCTTTTTAAACGCGTCATTTTGAAAGCTGTGCACGTGATGTGGAGATGTAGAGGTTGTGTCGTCGGCCTGTGCCGTGCTGTGCGAGTCGACCGACGACGAGAGCGATCCCGCGCTCAGTAGTATATTCCCCAAGTTGGGCCTTACCAATAGCGTGCCCGACTGCGAGCGCAGATCGCGCCGCACAAGCTCCTGTGGTGTCAATATCAAGTCCGAGAGCGACGCGGGTACGTAGTCCTCCTCAAAAACGTCTCCACTGTCGTCGTGGAGGGAATCCTCGTCGTCGACTATCGCGGACGAGTTCAACTCGTAGTTTGGTGACGAGCTGTGCGCGAAGGGCCCGGATGCCCTCGTGAATGAGTTGCGAGTCGTGAGCTTTTCCAGTGGGGGCGATGTGTAGGGTTGCTGGAGAAAGTAATTGGTGGGAGACGTAGTGAGGTGGCTAGGTGAGGAGTGGAGCGTGCGTTGTCTCCGATCAACTGAGTGAGACCACACTTGGCTCGTAGAGGGATTGGGCTGTGTCAAGCTTGTTTGTGACATTCCATTGAAGCTGTTTGAGTATCCGAGAGGGTACAGTCCGTCCAATCCAGTATTCAAGACGGAGTTCAGTAACCCATTACCCAGAAGATTCAGTAAACCATTTATACTATTCAGCAACCCATTCAGTCCATTCCCATTCAGTCCAATCATACTATTCAGTCCAATCATATTATTCACTCCATTCCCATTCAGCCCATTCCCATTCGGCAACCCGCTCAGTCCATTCCCATTCAGTCCAAATCCACTCTGCCCATACCCACCCTCATACTGACTTTGCAACCCGTTTTGTGCGTTTTGTGATCCAAACTGGGGGAACCCATAGCTGTTGCCAAACATCCCTGACTTCGCGCTCGACTTGAGCGGAGCCACATCTAGGACGTCGTGTGCTTCTGAAAACGATTGCGAGGCGCTGTTCTGGTGGCTGGACCGGCGGTACCCGTACCCTGCGCCTAGCAAACCCTTTTGGTTGACTTTAGTGCCGTCAGGGAGATAGTGCGCCAAAGCGCACTTCAAGCCGAATTTACAGTTGCCTTTCTGGAAGTACTTGCACGGGAGCTTGTCTGCAGCGAGTGTGCCGTCCAAGTTGTGAGAGAAGGGGCATGTGCTGCCCGCCTGGCAGTTGCCCTGGCGGTAGAACTTGCACGGGACATGGCTCAAGTTCTTGTTGGAGTTGTTGGCGCTGCTGCCATTGGTTACGGGAACGGTTCCAGGGGGTCCGGTGTTCGGAGGCAACAGGGCGCTGGCGAATGAAAGGTTGATGCTACTGGAGTCCGATCCGGTGTCGTTGGAGCTCCCCCTCCTGTACCCGCTGGGACGGGAGTTCTGGTCTTTGGAGGAAGCTTTCTTAGTCTTCATTGAAGTGGGGATAATCTTGTGTTCGGCCAACCGCAAGAAGCCATAATCTAGAGATTCCAAATGTACGTCCATGGCACAAGAATCAAGGAGATGAAAGTGGTTGCAAGTTCAATAAAAATAAATCAGGGCAGCAAGGATCAAGATAAGGAAAATGAGTCAAAAAGCGTCTGTGGATGCGAGAACGGTAGCTAAAAAAAGCGCTCGAAGGGGGCCAATTAATCTGCACGGAGGTGTATGGCTGTGGAACTTCGTGCGAATTCGCCAACAATCCCTGAAATCCTTTCGGTCGTGTGTGGTTAAGGGATAGCTAAATTCGAACGCAGGTATTTCCGTGGCACTAAAGTGTGGAGGTGAGGATCAAGGACCAGAGTCTGGGATCCACAGTGTCTTGTTCCAGATAAGGATCCTTTGTGTGTTGCACGAAAACGGCCCTATCGGGTAAAATCGCCGAATGTGGAAGGGAGATTGCAGATGTAGAGAGGTGTCTGGAGATAGCGATATAGATATGTCTGGAGATAGCGATATAGAGGTGTCTGCAAGAAGAGGTGATCACAGTAGACAGATCTGAAGATTTTCGTCGTGATCATGTGAAATTGAAGATAATGATATCGGCCACAAAAACAGGATAAGAGTTTTGTTTTGTGTCAACGATATTGACGACTGATGCCGATATTGAACAACCTCGGACATAATTTTTCCGATTGCAGGAGAATCTGTCAATGGTCGGCTGACTAATCGTATAGGTTGGTATTGTTCTTATCAGAAATTTGCGTTCCTGGCTTAGGAGATGATAGGTGTTTGGAAACGGTGTATTCTGAATATTATGTTCAGGGTTCCCTGAAAACTGTCTACCACTGATTTGGTATGGTCAAGTATCAGACATATAGATCGAAAACTCTTCTCACTTGTTCAGGTAATCTCTGATCACAAGGATCTTGAGGGTTATCAACGGTGACAATCATTATGAACGTCATGGATTCTAAGATTCATCTTCGCATTCTCTAATGTTCACTTATCATCTCGCTCATGTACACGTATTACTTCAGTTCTCCCTGATGTTTACATAAAATATCATGTTCTCGAACATGAATTATCATACTGTTTTCGCAAATAAAAGGTCATACTGTTCACGTAAATCATCATACTGTTCTCGCAAATAAAAGGTCATACTGTTCACATAAATCATCGTACTTTTTTCGCAAATAAAAGGTCATGCTGTTCACATAAATCATCGTACTGTTTTCGCAAATAAAAGGTCATACTGTTCACATAAATCATCATACTGTTCTTGCACATGTTCCTTATTATTTTCTCTATATCAGTTCGCTCATCTTCGCATACACTGTTCACTCACCACTTCTTACATCTGTTCAACTTGTTCTTACCTCGCTATTCTTCACATTCGATATTTGATTGTTTTGCACAGCATTACATGCAGATTACTGTACGAATTTTCGCACCGCTCACTCAGTCATTTTACTTTCTCGCACGTCACCAATTTCCTACTCGCCCACCTTTCCTGCTCGCTCACTCTTAAAACTTTATTAATAAAAACTAACGACGGTCGTTACTACCAATACCTCTCTTACCCGAAAACAAATGCTTAGGAATCGCCGCGGTGGCGTGTCTGTCACCCTCACCCTGTCTGGCCGCTCTGTTTCTGTCTCTTCTCTGGACCTTGTGCAACCTCTCAGCCTGCGATCTGAGCGCACCGTCGTTGACACCGTCGTACAACCTGTCGGACTGGCCGCGTGGCGCGTTCTTCTTGTGGATGCGCTCGGTGCGCACGCCCTGGTTCTTTCTCAAGATGTCCACACCGCTCAACTCCTTGCCCGCGTTGGCGGTCTTCTTCAAGGCCTTGGTGTCGAACCCGACGTTGTACATGTGCTCCTCCATCTCCGAGAACGACTTCTTGATCTGGTCCCTCGGCATGATGGCCCTGTTCTTCAAGGCCTTCCTGTAGCGCCCCTCCTTTATGATCACCTTCTGTCTGTTCCTGACCCACTCCGCCTTCTCCCTGATGTCGAGCGTCTCGTCGTCCTCGATCTCCAGGTCCGAGTCGTAGAAGCCCTCGGCCTCCAAGCGCTCCTCCTCGTCCTCCAACGCCTGCAACTTGGCCGCAATGTCCGCGTCCAAGAAGTCGTACACGTTCTTGCCCTCCAACACCTCCGGCATGATGTCGTTCTTCCACTCGTCGTCCTCGAGCAAGTACTTGTCCTTCAAGTTTATGTTGAACACACCAGCACCACCGTTCTCCTCCTCGACGTCCCTCGCCAACTTGCGTCTCTCCGGGTCGCTCTTGTTGTACTTGGCGAGCGCAGCAACGCCCTCCGGGATGTGCGGCAGTCTGTCCACGTCGTCTCTGGCCTGCGGCTTCGCGACGTGGATCTTGTTCAACACGTTGTTCACACGGCCCGAGCCCTTCAACTTCTGCTCAATGCGCGCGGTGAGCAACTTCTCGCACGCGTGGTTGCGCACCTGCATCACGTTCTCCTCCTCGTAGCACGACGTGTGCATGATCTCCACACCCGGCAAGCTCGTGCTCAACGACTTCAACAAGTCCTGCTTCTCCTGCGGGAGGTGCTCCTCCTTGATGATGTCGCTCTTGTTCATCACAATCATCACAGACTTGTTCGCAAACAACGGCTTGATCGAGTTGAACAACTTGACCTGCGCCTCGATCGAGAAACCACACTGCTCCGACAAGTCCATGAAGTACAACACACACGACCTCAAGTGCGCGATCGCGTAGATCGACTGCATCTCAATGTTGTTCATCTCCTCGGTGGGCCTGTCCAAGATACCGGGCGTGTCGATCGCCTGGAAACGTAAGTACTTGTAGTCAAAGTGCCCGACGTAGAGCGACTTGGTGGTAAATGCGTATGGCTGGACCTCCACGTCCGCCTTGGTGATGCACTTCAAGAACGACGACTTACCCACGTTCGGGTACCCGCAGATAAGCAATGTTCTGGTGTTGGGGTCAATCAGGGGCAAACGGCCCAAGTGCTGTCTGACCTGCTCGAGGTACACGAACGGGTCCTTCAACTTCTTTGTGATGGTCGCCATTCTACCCAACGCAGCACGCTTCAACTGCTTACACTGGTAGAGCGACTGGCCGAACTTCAACAATCTGACGTAGTCTCGGGACACCTGCTCAATCAAGGTCTTGGCTCTCGACACCGCGGCGAGCGACACCTTGTAGTGGTTCTTCTCGTACAACGTGTCCATCAAGTCTCTGTGGAACGGATGCACGTCGTTGATGTTGGGGAACCCGCTTATTATGTCGCTGAACTTCTCAGTGAACCCTTCCGCGGTGAATCTGACCTTTCTCATGTAGAACGCACGGATACGCGTGATCTTGAAGCCGGGTCTGATCACCGTAGGCGTCTTTCTCTGTGTGCGGTTGAGCACAATGTCCAACATGTCGTTGGACGTTGGCACCGTGGGGATGTCCTTCCATGAAAGCTGCATAGTGTGTGGTTTTTTTTTTGATGCTCATCGTGATTTATGAGGAGAAAAAAAAGTGGTGCGGCTCGCAGAGTTGCCTAATTGGGAATGAACATGGCGAACCGTGAACACGGGCGAAGCGAATGTTCGTGGTTTGCAGGCGCGGACAAGAGCGAAGCGTGAGCGGTAAACGATATACAGAGGACTTAGGAAGAAAGAGCTGAATTGAGGAAGTGCATACACCAAACCTAACATCTGAATGTGATACTGAAAAAGAACTTCAATCGAAAAAGAACTGAAGTAAAAAGAACCGGACTGATTGACTGGATGTTATCATTTCTGCTGATCAGAATTGCTACATCCTGATTGTGGGTTAACTCTTGTGTGTGGTTGCTTTCCATCGATCTCAGGGAGATGTCATGAATGCTCTTCGCTTCTCACCACGTATCATCGGTCCCCAATCGTACCAGCTCTCTACTTTAGATGAACGATAGACCTATCTCTTACTCACGTTCGATTTCTCATTATTCACCTTTCACTCGTTTGGGTAAATACTCCTCACCGTTCTCGCTCATGCACTTGACTACTCTCCATCACTTGACTACTCTCCATTCACCGTTTAGCTCGCCTTCACTAACCTAATCTTCTTCAATCATTTTTGCTCACATTCGCTCCTCATGTTCACTCACTTCACCGCTCTCTGGCATTCTCTCTGTATATCCACTCCCTATTACTCTCTCGGTCCGTATACCCACCCCATATTACTCTCTCGCTCCGTATGCCCACTCCTTATTACTCCCTCGCTCCGCATGCACACTACAAAACTCAAATCTAC
Organism: [Candida] loeiensis; assembly: GCA_030563775.1. Classification (NCBI taxonomy): domain Eukaryota; kingdom Fungi; phylum Ascomycota; class Pichiomycetes; order Serinales; family Debaryomycetaceae; genus Kodamaea; species [Candida] loeiensis. Next base: position 584,939 of record JAJMKD010000003.1, read on the forward strand.
CCATACTATACTACTCATTATAGTGGTACACCAAATAGTTCGGCAACCCAAACACCTCATAGCCCAACCTCTTCGCCATCTTCGCAAAACCCTCCGTCTCAATCAAATGGTAGAACGGGAATGATGGGAACATCGCACCGTCTCTGTGCACGTCGGCCTTGACGAGAACCGCACCGCCGCCAACACCGTCCAACGCCATCTCGGTGTTCTTGTCGCCAGCGTTGTCGTAGAAAAGCGCCATCAACGGTCTATACGTTGCCAACTCGGCATAGCCCTCAACAATGATGTCGTCCGGACCCATGGAGTTGGCCAACTTCAATCCCTCCTCGGACTCCACCCAGTTGTTGAAGTCGTACGGTCTGATTGCCTCCTGCTGCGTCTTCTCGTCCGTGTACTTTTGGTAGACGTTGGCACTCATAACAGGCTTGTGGTGCGAGGTCAAGTCCTGGATCAAATCGGCAGGCGTCTCAACGATGTCCGCGTCCAACCACAACACCCACGAGTGTGAGGGCGACAACGCAGTGAAAACCAACGAGTTCCTCGCCAACGCCATCATGGACCTTCTTTCCTTCTGCACCTTCAAGGCGTGTCTGTCCTTTTCCAACTGCGACTCGAGCGACGCAGAGTCCTGTCTCAAGATCATGATCTTCTTGAAGTTCAACTTCTGCTTGGCCTGTGTGGCCTTGATGGCCAGCTCCAACTTCTTCAACGCCTCGTCACCGTCGCTGTTGCGTGGCAAGATGAAACTCAACGTGATCAACGAGTGGTCGTACGTTAATTTGTTGATGTTGTCCCAGTACTGCGGCAAGAAGCGCGACATGGGCGTGCAGAGCAAGATCTCCTCCTTGTTGGCTAACGCGTCTGCCGAGTTGGTCAAACTGTTCAAGTCATAATGCGAAATGTGGTTCTTGGGGAGGTTCTTCAAGATCACAGTGTCCTTGCCTTTGTCGAACCACCCGTTCTTGCTCTTCTTGGCGTAACTGTATTTGGCGGTGCTCTTGGAGGAGGATCCTGCGAAAAACAAGTAATACACAACCAAGATCACCGTGATTGGCGCCAATATCGAAAGGGGCTTCCTTCGTATGTTCCTGACGAGCAGGCTTTTGAAAATCATGGCTTCAGTGTACAGAAAATGCGTAGGGATCACAACAACGACAACAACTCACCTGTGGCAATGCCTAGTGAATCAAAAAGTTCGTGGTTGATGTGTTGGTTTTTTTATTTGACCATGTAAAAATAAACTATAATGCCGGGTCGTGCTAAAATCAATTCCGCAGAAACGTAAAAAAATGAGGGCGTTGACTCTTAACATGCGCACCCGGCTTTTTGAAAAACGCGCACCACAGGTGCATCGCCTACTCTACATTCAATAAGAAAATCCAGCTAGATTACTGTTCAGCAATACTAGATTACTTGCAAACCTTACCGTCAGCAATGACTCTCTCCTTACCGTCAACGGTAACTGGCTCGTCCCAAGCGAACATGTTGTTGATGAACTTCTTGTTCTCCTCGGTTGGCTCCAACTTGGTGAAAGCGTAAGACTCCCAGTCTGGGGCGACGTTGAACGCTGGCTCGTGCTCCTGGCCTCTGACCAAGAAAGCACCCGTGATACCGTTGTCGTTGTTCTCACCGTAGACAACCATACATCCGAAGATGTACTTGGTGGAAGCAGACAATCTGTTGAAGAAACCACCAACCAAGTTGTTGGACATGAAGGTCAAGGTCAACTCATCGTTGTACTTGTAGTCAACCTTCCACAAGGACCACTCCTCAGGGTTGAACTGGTTCTCCCAGAACCATGGGATGGCCTCCTCTCTAGTCTCCTTGTTGGAGTAGACTCTCTTCCACTCATCCAAAGCGGAAGCTGGCTTGCCCAACTTCTCCAATGGGTGCTTTGGCTTTGGAGCCTCAGCAACTGGGGCCTCCTCCTCGGCAGCTGGAGCAGCCTTGGCCTTTGGAGCAGCTTCCTTCTTGGCAGCTGGCTCCTGCTTCTTCTTCTCCTTCTTTGGTGGAGTGAACTCGACTGGCTTGTCGGTGAATGGGGCCTTTGGCAAGACGTCCTTGACAATCTTCTGGCTGGTGACGGTGAGGTACCATCTGGTCACGTTAGGGTGGGTCTTTCTCCACTCAGTTCCGAAAAGGTGCTCGAAACCTCTGGAGAAGACGGCGACAGCGAAGACATCGGCGAACGACAATCTCTCGCCCACCAAGTAGGTGTACTCGGCCAATCTGGCCTCGAACACATCAACGATAGCGTCGACCTTGGCCTGGCTGTCGTCAACAGACTTCTTGTTGTATGGAGCAGCACCGGTCAATGGCTGGAAGACACCAGCGAGGTTTGGAATCAACTCGGAGTTGGCGAAAGACAACCACTTGATGATCTCAGCGTACTGCTTGGAGTTCTTGCCCAAAAGAGTGGACTTGGCATCGCCCAAGGAGATGACTAGAATTGTTAGTTGTGTTCTCGTAATTCATTGAGTTTTCAGAATGGATTTCTCGACATAGTTTATTAAGACAGGGATAACTGTATAATATTGATAAAATTCTCTCATCATTTTGCAACAAAAAAAGACACATACAGTAAAGCGCGATGGCAATGACCTCGTGCAACTTGAAGCCCTTTGGTCCAACGAAAGCTGGAACCTTGCCCAATGGGAAGTTCTTCTGGTAGACAGAGTCCTCCTTATTGGAGAGGACAATGTCCAAGTTGAAGTGCTTGATGAGCGCCTTCAATGGCAAGTTTCTGATTTGCGGAGTAACGAAAAGAGTTCCCTGAGACATCTTGGTTTCTTACTTTCCAACGAGGGAGCGCGCGCCTTTTATAAGGCTGAAAAAATCATGAAAAAAATTGCATCCGGGTAAGTTGTTTTTTGTGTTACATTGGGCACGGGGAGAAGAGGAAAAGTGAATAGTAAAAGAGGAAAAGTGAATAAAGGAGTGTCAAAAGAGGAGGGAAAGTAGGCGAGAGAGGAGAAGAGTAGAGAGGGGAAAAGAGGACCAAAGAGTGGAAGCAAAAAAAACGGTATTAGAAGATGAAAGATAGAAGTTCTTGATGTTCTACATGAATGTTTTGCAAAATTCTACCCAAATTTGACCATTTCGTCAAAACTCTTTTGGATCAATCAACTTCTATCTTACATAAACTCTCCCAAAGTCCTCACCTCCCTGTGTCTCCATCGCCAAGTGTTTTTGCGTGCTCTCTGAGGATGTCATTATTATATGTGTCCTTAATGAAATCTTCGGTGCATGGTAGGAGACGGTGTGCATAAATTTTCTCAGAATGGCTGCAAATTTACACGACGTTAACCATGAAAAAATATCGCAGGAGTTGGTCTAATGAAGGAGGGTGATTCAGCTGACAGTTGAGATCGTTCACCTAGATTTCAGGTAGAGATAAACCTCCACCCTGTGTCATTAATGCATCTCCTTTGCTTATACTCGGTAAACGCAAAACGCTCACGGCTCCGCTCGTCAGTTTCTATGCACGTGAGCTTAGTTTTATTGCTTGTCTGCTCATCGCTCGCTCAGTTACTCAGCGCTAGCTTAGTTAATAGCCGTATACTTCGCCCACCTCGTCCACTCCTCGCTCAGTTCATTTAGCTCGTTCACCCATTTACTCTACAATTATCCCTCTGGATCTATTCTCTATAGTATGATCCAGTCCTTTTGATCTTTTAGCGTCTTGACACTATGACTTACATTGGTTCAATCCACATCGATTATAGACCCTGAACCACGGATGCAGGAGTCCTGCTTCCTGGAATCTCCTATTTTGGGCACTTTTTTTGGCGGTGGTGATGAAACCCGGTGAACATGAACTCTGGTGGATGATGACTCTGGTAATGATGCTCTGACTATCTGAAATCGATTCAGCGTGATCTTTCTCTGATTCAGTCGTCACTGCTTGGTTGATTTCAAATGTGTTCGATCACATCAAGTTTAGTGTTGAACAGTATTGTACTTTAAAAACACGTAATGGATTACTCAGGAGGCGTAGAATCGTTCACACACCCACAGTCAGCTGTCCACTCTTCACCAGTCACTTCGCTCAATTGTCACACCAGTTCACATTTCACCAGTCCACTTCTCAATCGTCACACCAGTTCACACTTCACCAGTCCACTTCTCAATTGTCACACCAGTTCACACTTCACCAGTCCAGTTCACTCAATCGTCACACCCGTTCATTCTCTCAGATGTCACCTTACCTGTTCACTTCATTCAGATCTCATCATTCACCAGTCATCACATACGCATTGTCCACTGGTTAACATTTACGTTGACTTGTCACGTTCACAGTCTCTTGTTCTCTCGTTCATGTTAATTCACGTCCCTCTTACACGTTCACCCGTCCACACTCACTCACTACTTCACATTACCTCCTCTCACTGCTCATTCATCACCTCTTCATGTTGATTCACTCATTCATCACCTCTTCATGTTGATTCACTCATTCATCACCTCTTCATGTTGATTCACTAATTCATCACCTCTTCATGTTGATTCACTCATTCATCACCTCTTCATGTTGATTCACTCATTCATCACCTCTTCATGTTGATTCACTCATTCATCACCTTCATGTTGATTCACTCGTTCACCTCTTCAAGTTGATTCACTCGTTCACCTCTTCAAGTTGATTCACTCGTTCACCTCTTCATGTTAATTCATGCGTTCGCTCATGTTCACTCACTCATTCATCACCTCTTCACGTTAGTTCACTCATCCACATTCGCTTCGCTCATGTTCACTTGAGCTCACTTAGCTATCCACCCAAAATCATCCGTCCACCTCCCCACGTTCCCCACCTTCTTCATAATCTCCCCAATATTAAAATTCGCCTCGTCTACCACCAACTGCGCGGTGGGTCCCAAATTGCTATTCTTGATCTTCGTCATGTACTCGTTCATCAAACACGCCACCGTCCCCCGCTCCTGCGGCAATAGCATCCCGTGCACCGACGGCACCGTTTCCCACCCCATGCGGAGCGTCTCCGGCACAGGCTGCCGGAAATCGAGCGGCGCCCTCCCCGTCCGGAGGGCATAGAGCGACACGTACTCTGACGTCTGCGCAGGCGACAATAGTAGGCAGTAGTTTACCCGTATCAAGTTCCACGTCAGATCGCGCAAGTGCGACGCATCGCTCTTCCAGTTCGCAGCGGACTTGGTCGTCTCCAAGTCTAGCGCGCGGAAAGCCAGGTCGAGGTGCTCGGCCTCAAACTCGCCAATCGCAAGCATGTGCTGTAGCGGGTACGGGTAGTCGGGATCGGGCTTCGCAAGTATGTGCGGGTACGTGTAGTCGGGATTGGGCTTTGCAACCGTGCGGTTCGCCACGCGAAACTCGTCGTCGAGTGCAAACTTCTTGATGAGAAAGTACTTCAACACCACCACCGCGTGCACGCAGCTCGTGGCTATGGGGAAGTTCTGGGCATTGAGATGGCGTAGCTTGTGCACCACGCTGTTGAATATTCGGAACTGTGTGCCTAGGGTGTTGCGTAGCACGTCTGTGAGCGTGCCGGTGTTCAACTCCACGCTGAGCACCAGGAGCACAACCCCCACCAATAGCTCCTCGAGGTACACCATGCTCTCTTCCAGCGGCGCCATCGCCAGCACCGCCTCGTACTCGCTGATCTGCGCTGCAAGGAGCACGTCCGCGTTGAAGTTCGTGTACCGCAGGCAGTTGAGCAATAGCAGAATGAGCACCCGCCGCTTACCGCCGCTCTCCGTGTACTGCCGCATACAGTACGCAGGAACCTTCAGCTTCCACACGTCGAGCCCGTTGAAGAGGTCGAGGAGCCAGTAGTACCGCTCGTGCTCAATGAGCCCCACAAGCGTGCCCACCCCAATGCCGTCCGGGAGCTCGAGCGTGAGGAGCGGCTGGTCCGCAAGCCAGTCGGGCGTGTCAAAGCTCGACTGCATCTGGACGTGTGTGTGTGGCTCCAGCGGCAGGAAGTACTGGTTCGGCGCCATGTCCGCAAGGAGGAGGTTCGCTACGTGTTCGTTGCGCCGCACCTTGGTCGTGTCGAATGTGCCTGTTTGGAACGGGAGATATGTGTCGGGGAATCGCTCGAGGTGCTTGTCGTCGTGCCGCTCAAGCGACACCTGCAGGCTCGCCGAAGGGCTGAGCGTCAGAGGCACAGGGAGCGTGGCATAGGTGTCTTTTTGGTACTGGAGGTCGGACTCGGTCAAGTCCTCGGGCGCGTGCAAGTGGAGGTACGGTTCGTAGGACCGCCGTCCGTGGTGGTACAAGGATGCGATGGTGATGGACTGGTCGAGGAGCTTGAACGTCTGCGGGTACTCCTCTCGCAGCGTGAACTCGTCGGGGTTGTATATGGTGTACTGGGTGAAGTTCAATCTGACGCCGCGGTAGCACTTGCGCTTCGATTTGATGCAGTTGCGGCACACCGGCTTTTGTTCGTCGCACTTCATGTGGCGGTCGCGGCACGTCAAGCACCCGGATCGCGTCCGGCTGCGCTTGATCGCGGGGTTCAAGCGTTTTTTGGCCATGTCTCAAAAAGGCTGTCCCAGTCTGATTGTGGAGGGTGTCGCGTGGCGGCCGTGTGCTGCAATTCCTCGGGTAGTTGCCGTGTGATTGCTCGGGTGGTTGGCGCGTGTGATGAATAGCTGGTTGCCGCGCTGGGAATGGCCTCGCGGTTTGTGTTGTTGATCTTGTTTTGATCTGGTGTCGCCGCGGCGTATCGTTCTTTTCCTGCTGGTTTGCGCAGGGCAGGCGTGGTCGGGTCAATGGGTGCCTGCTGCGCGGTGGTGGGGTACTTGTTTGGCCAATTGTTCGCAACAGTTTCACGCCGCGATTTACAACACTCCCAACTGTTTTTTCAAAGCTTTTTTCGGTGCTAGTCTGATTTGCGCAAATACCAGGGCAACTACTACGCTGGCAATTGTGTTGTGCCTCTGTTTACGCCGGCAAGTCTCTGTTCGCGCGGGCTGGGGCCTTTGCGGGGGTTTTGCGTTAATTTGAGTGTTGGCCTGCTGCAGATTGTGGTGCAATTGGCAAGCGAGGCGCGCTCCTGGGGCTTTCTATGGGCAATTTGCAGTTTCGCTCGCGTGGGTCCTGTGTCACGCGTTCTGCCCTCACTCTCGGGTCTGTTCTGTTCTCTCCCGTGAAAATTCATCCCGGGCTTTGTATATATTTATACAAATCCAGGTGTTGACAGTAATAATATGCAAACCGTTAATACATACAAAACGACAAATACATAATTTAGAAAAATGCACAGAAAAGTGGTAGAAAATATATTCGGCTAGAAAATATCTGTTCGGGCCAGCTGGGCTCCCCAGCGACCTCGTAGCAATTTTGGTCATCGCCGCCGACATACGCACAACGGCTGCACCCCTTCCCCTAACTATCTCCATTGCTCTGCCTTTCCTTTTTCCTGCTTGTCCCAAGTCATTCATGCTTACACGATCTGGGTTAGTTGATCGGGAATAAAATTTTTTTCAGCCCAGTTTCGTTCCACCCCCACCATATGCGTTTGCGACGCCAATTACGAATGCAACCCTCTTCCGGCCTTATGTGCGGCGTGTTTAGAACTTCCCCCGAACCAAAATGCGGAAAGAACCTTGTGCCTCTGGCCACAAAACCGCAAATATACCATGCAGACTTCGTGCCCCATTTTTTTTTGGACCAAAAACACAATGTGATAAAAAGTCGACGCACTGGAGCTTAATCTCAACACCAATAAAAATCTCCAATCATTTTTTTCTCCTCCTTTTGTCTCTTTTTTTTTTTTTTTTCCGCCTGCTAAATCTCTACGCAGCCGCAACGACTTTACGGCTTCTTGTACCCCTATGGTTCGTTTCCTTCCATCTCATCCCTGCGCCACATCTGCAATCCGAGTAATTTCTACACGACCTTCGCATCACTGACTCCAGAGTTAACTCTGATCAACACGCTGCCCAACCCCTTGCAGATCATGCTGCTTAAAATTTAATTTTTCCGCTGTACATAATGCAACTTTTCGGTTTCTGCGAACATAATCGCACATACTCGTAGGTCCAAAAGCGTGGTAGATCCTGGGTAAATATCAGACCTAGGGTAATGCAGAATATGGTTGTAGACTGCCCAGGGTCTTGCCAACCCCTAGGGATCATACTAGGACCGTGTGGTCGGTCGCCGATCACTTCATGTCGGATTTCTTGGAAGTAATTTTGGACCAAAAAAAATGGGAAATGCTCTATATAAGTGTTCTTTGCGATCGACCAGTGGAGTCCGCATCCGCCGACCGCAACGCATGTTTCCATGTAATCGGGTGACAGGGGTGTCACCGGGGCGCGGGGTCAAACCTTATCTTCCTGTACACCTGTACAGAGTTATTATGGTTACCGCGAAGAGGTACCCTTAGTAGAGTCGGCTAGAAGTGAAGCGGTCTGCTGTCTCCGCCGGCAAAAAATAAGCCGTTCGGATTCCGTGTATATGCTTTATCCGTATCAGTGACAGCCATGTTGTCGGTTTTGTGTCTTTGTTTTTGGTAGATCTAAATGTTCTGTTACAGGAAAACAAAATCGACTGCATGCATTGACCAGGCTGTCGTTATTCATTCTGTACCTTAACTACGATCAGTGTTTGTAATTTTTAGAACATATGATAATGCGCAACTTGTACGTTGTTGGCACACGCAATAAAAATTATGAAAGACCACTGTACATAATTGGTGCGATTCTGCAAGTCCGTCACAACTTTCAAACTATTGCCACGTTAAGTATACACCCCGTCACACATAGCGAGGTTACGAAGATCAATGGTAATAGGGTTCAAGTGGTTTGGTTCACTCAGTTGCTTTGCCGTACATTATCACGTTGCTTAGTCTCCGTGCTTATCTCACCAATTACTCATCCCGTTTACTTATCCGCTCCTCATCTCGTTTGATATCCCGTTTACTAATCCGTTCCTCATCTCGTTTACTATTTCGTTTACTCATCCCGTTCACTTTCTTGCAATCATACATTTTCTTGCAACCTTCCGCTATGATTTTCTTTGCTCACGTCTCCGTTCCGATGCCTTGCCATGCAGCTTGCAAGCATTATCCTTCAACTTGCAAATCACTATTCCTCATTCAGCATATCATTATCCTTCATTCAGCTTATCACTATCCTTCAGCTTGCAAATCACCTTTCTTCATCCAGCTTATCCCTATCCTTCAATCAGGTTGCAATCACCATTTCCTGTCGCTCACTCGATGTAGCGGTGCACAAATACAGTGGCTGCAAGTAGCGATAACGCAAACAAATACCCGTACTTAAAACCCATCAATCTCAAACAAATCGGCGTGAGCATCGTGATGCACCAGTTCACAAACCAATTGACCGCAACAGCAGTAGACGTAATGTTCGCGTTGTTATCCGAGAGCTTGCTGATGAGGATTCCGCTGCACGGCCCCCAGCTGACTGCAAAAAAGAAGACGAAAACGCAGCTGAGCACAATCAAGAGCGACGTGCAACACGGCCCCACTGTAGAGTAGACAAACATACACACCATCATACAGACGGAACCCACCAACAAGACCGGCCTTATCGCGTATTTTTGCAACACAAACCCACTGCTCAACGAGCCCATGAGGTTCACAGCACCCATGATAACCACCGCTAGGGGTGTTCCGAAGACAATTGCACCGTAGTAGAAAAAATAGTTGATTCCTGTGAGCTGCTGGAATGCCATGATGGAAGAAGAATGGATAAGCTTGCGCCGCGAATGCTTGTCCTTGATGGTGGTGACAAAACTCGCCGGCTGCCTGAGATACACTGTGCGAGCATGCTCCCAGTTTGCAGCCAAGGTCTCTGGGGTCAAGTTTACGTATATCTGGGCGAGGATGGGTTGCAAATCGAGCGGATTTCCGTTGATAACGGTGTGTTTGATGGAGTACGGGACGAGCAACATTAGCACAAACTGCGCACTTGCCCACAAGGCCTTGGTCCCCTGGATGACGTACATGTACGAGGGGCCAAGGTCGTGCGCAGACGTGTTCAACACGCTGCCAATCAAGATGAGGAGGCAGATGGTGGTCTGCCAGAACGAGAGGTAGAGCGAACGTTTCTCGAAGGACGGGAGTAAGAGCTCGCACATATAGAGCTGGCCGATGACGCAGAGCGCACCGCAAGCGATCCCGCACATGATGCGACCACAGACAAACCCCCAAACGTCGAGGCCGTCACATAAAAGGCAAATTGTCTCAATAAGCGCACCACTGCCATAAATGCAAATGCAGTTCTGCACAGTGGTCTTCAAATTATTACCGCTTTGTGCGAGGGTCAAGCACCCGAAAAGGCACCCAAAATTGAAGCTGGAGACGACTAAACCGACCCGGGCGCCACTCATGTTGTGGTAGGGGAATGACTCGTGACTGACGAGGCTTGTGGCCGTGCCCACGTCCCACCCGATCGGGAACGCAGTGAGCGAAAGGATCACCGAAATGCGGAACAAGTTGGCATAGTTGAATGAGGATTCCTGGATTGAGGTGTTCAAGTCTTTCAAGTCGGCGCTTTTTTCTGTGAGTTCGGAAGGATCTTTAGGGACCAGGACGTTTTCAACTGCAACGTTTTTATAGGTAACGTTAGCGGCAACGTTATCGGCAACGTTTATATCAGCAAGGTTTATATTGGTAACGTTTATATCGGTAACGTTTCTGCTCTTGAAAGGACTCTTTGTATCCAAATCCTTAACATAGTCGTCGGTTAATCCAGCAGCACCGTTCCCCGTTAACGCTAATTCGTCTTTTGGACTTCTCTTCGCTAATTCGTCTTTTGAGCTTGTCTTCGCTAATTCGTCTTTTGGACTTGCCTTCGATAACTCTTTTGAGCTTGTCGTCGCAGATTCGTCTTTTGAACTTGTCTTCGCAGATTCGTCAGTCTTTGATACCAGCGCAGCTGATTCGTTCTTCGATTCGCTTATCCCCCCATTTTCAGCAGTCGCAACTCTCAATTTCTGCCCTGCCCACTGCCCCCCAACTCGAGCCGATTTTTGTATTTGTGGCAGCTTGGCGTTTTTTAGTCCGGCTGCCTTCGGGTCTTCGCAGCGCGGTGTGCTGGGGTCCCCAGCCTCACACAAAGTCGCATATGCCGTGTCGCACTGGTGTTGCGACGCGCCGCTGCCAATTTCCTCGCAATTCCTCGGAGTGACCTGTTCCATTGATGTGTTTCTATTTTTCGCAGCCATTGACAGCTTACAAAAACACAGACACAAATCTGTTCGTACACAAAAGGGAGCAGAAAGAATACAGAATTCTCAGAGCAGAACGGAATACAGAGCACTTATCAACAACACATACCTATCAGCACATGCCTATCAACACGTTACTATCAACGCGTTACTATCAACATCTACCTACACACACATTCTCGTACCTACGCGTACCTATCAGCAATACACCACTCATCACTGAACGATCCCCCACTCCTGCTCTCCAAGAATAACCTCCCATCTAACTCCGCTAATCGCTCCTCCACATGATAACTCTGAAACAGCGTGGCAAATCTTGACTAATCGCTTATGTCATGGGGTGCACACTTGACGAAAAGTTTGTAGGGCAGGCAAGTCGATGATCCACGTACGGCCCGGGCAGAAGGTCCACGCAGACAAGCCGCCCCTGAGACCCTTCTCCCGTACACAGCACGCCGGAGAAGGGTCTCAGGGGCGGTTCCTGGGACAGGGTCCAGACCAATTTTGTTCCCACCCCTTGCGCAAAACCTTGTTTTACTGTGGATAATCGCGGATTCTGGGAACTATTTCGGGCGTAGTCTACGTGAGGAACTTGAGCCCGATAAAACTCGCTTAACAGCCTGTCCCCCTAAAACACAGAAATATCTCAATCAAATAATAATTGGGAAAACAAAACCAGTTCCCTTACGGCACGGCTGATCTAACATGCCTGACTTCAACTGGAATGCTGCACCGTTCATTCCCAGTGTGTACCCCGAGCCCAGTGGCGGATTCAAGGGCTCACCGCGGACGACGTCGGTTGCGGTGCTGAACTTGCCTGCGGTGGGTCCCCACGAGCTCCAAAATCTACTTGACTCCATTGTGGAAACCTCGTTCCCCGAAGAGACCTCGGGGTATTGGGTGACGCACTTTGAGGGTGACGGCCGTGCAGAATTGACGTTTCCCGACGTGAACTTCTGCAAGATGTTGGTCGATACGCTAAACGGCTACGAGTGGTTGGGTTCCATCATAGACGCGAAAGTCGACTCTGTGGAGGGAATTGCCCCCGATTCACAATGGCCCGAGGGTCAGTGGCCCGATTGGCACGTTCCCCCGATGATGTGCCCTCCGTACCTATTTCCCCCCACACCGTATGCGCCGCTTGCCCCACCACTTCCGCTTCCCCCACGATTTCTCTCGCGCAGGTCCCTGTCCAACAAGTCAATTGAGCGGCCGGGCACGTTTGACTCCAACAAGAACTCCGTGCTGCTGGCGTCGTCGAGCGGGCTGCAAATCGACAAAAAGCCCGTTCCGCCGTTCATCATGGACATGATAGACTCGCGCGATTCGGAGAACGAGGAGGCGGAACCGAACGAGGACGACGACGTCATGTACATAGTCGATGCCGATGAGCAGTTCAAGGTGAATCCACGCAGACTCTTCGTGGGAAACGTGCCGTATTCGTCGTCGTGGCTCTCGTTGAAGCAGTTCTTGATCGCGCGCACAAAGTCCTTGGAGCCGCAAACGCAGTTGGCCATCTTGCGCGTGGAGATCCCCACCCACCAGCCCGATTTGCAGCTGGGCGATTTTTCGTGGAATAAAAGCCGCGGCTTTGCAATCGTCACGACGGGCGACAGGAAGACGAGTGCGAAGTTGATTGAGCTCTTTGACAACGCGGACTTTGAGGGGAGGCTGCTCACCGTGCGGTACGACCGGTACCCGGACTTCAACAACTACAGCGCGCAGCCCAAGTTGGACCCCATGGTGTACAATAGCTACCCACAGGTGATCAACTACATGGCGTTTGAGCGGAACCAGTACCACCAAAAGATGTACTACGGCGACGACTACAACCCGCCGTACTTTGTACAGCCGTACAGCTACCCACAGCCCAAAGGGGTGTACAGGCGGCCTTCTGCGGCCACGAAAATCACCGCGGAAAACGCGCCTTTGGCGAAGGGGGCCAAGGAGTCGACCGTAGAGGAGATCAAGTTCAGCGACGGCCAGAAGATCTTGAGCGACGAGGAGAAGGCGAGGGATTTGATAGCCACTTTTGAGAAGTTGGGGACGAGTTAGCTGGTCTAGCAAAGGGAGACTTGAAATCATTGAGGGAAGCGTCCGAGTATGTGAGGAGTGGACTGGGTGGAACAGTAGGTCTGAGGACAGAAGGACTACTTGAGCTAAGTGAAACAGTAGGTCTGAGGACAGAAGGACTACTTGAGCTAAGTGGAACAGTAGGTCTCAGGACAGAAGAAACACTTGAACTAAGTGGAACAGTAGGTCTCAGGACACTAGCAACTGTTTGGAGAATTGATGAAAACAAGTAGGCTCCCTCATGATGACACTTGACCCGCGAATATCGATCCAGAGATATTTTGACTGTCTGTCTGGGCCAACATCTGTGATTTCTTGTCTATAGTTCGTTAACGTAATGATACCTCTTTAAAATGTAGAAAGTGTTTTAATGAATCTTCTTTAGGCTACTCCATACGAGGTTCAGCGAAAATCTGTAAAAAATACCCGTATCAGTTATCTCAACGGCCACATATTTTGTAGTGAATTTTGTCCCCTGCACAGATGAATCACTGGTCGGTTTCATCTTTGATGCTATTCTTGATTTTGCGTCAGCGTTCAAATGTTTACCATCCAGTTTCGATCACTACAGATGAGCCCATGTAGGATAGGGCGTGGCACATGGTCTCAAACAACAGATAATCTGTATACTCTACAAATTCAAACATGGTCTAATGCTACAAAATCTGCATTTCATAACAAATCACGCACTTATTCTATTAAAATCTCACTTCTCAAATTACCCAAAATCTCACACTCCAAACTATCAAATCTCACACCCTCAAACTGTCCAAAATCTACACATGGGACTCAAAATCTTCACATGTTCTTCCATGTCCATGTTTGTAATTTTCTATCTACGAGCCCAGTTAAACTTTATCATCTGTATTTTCAGTACCATGAGCGGTTTGTGTCTCATCCTGACACACCTGGATGAAGCAGACGCCGATCGTGTGTTGTGGTTACAAAATCAAAAAGTGCAATTGACAGAATTGCACATCGAGTTTGGATGCCGTGTTTCACATTTACTTACGTCACATCAAGGCGAGTGCTTCTGAAACACGTCGAGACAAAGCCTCTACCCATCACGTGCACGGTCACTGTTGTGTGGTCACCCTTGTCTGGTTGTCACACGATGCGTCGGTCACGTGCGCGAGCCGGAAAAAGAAGGGAAATCGATTTCCTCAAAAATTCGGCATCACATCACGTAATACACAGCAACAACTCAATCAATTGTGTTGTTGATCAATCAGAGCAGCCTGTGACACGCAAAGTGCTACCCCAAATACATTCTTACCGCTAAGTGCGCCAACATGCCATTGGAAGATAAAGAAAGCGAACAACTCGCGGATGCGCCAGACGCCACAAAGCCCCAAGTCGAAGAGATTCCTCCGTCTGTGTTGGCGATTTCCAACTTGAGGTGCCCTTCGCCACCGCCAATCTTGACCAATAGCAGCAGCGCTAGCGTTCGCCAGAACGTCAAGTCGCCATCAGCCGCCCCAACTCCCGTGCAGCAGCCACAGAGGGAAACCATCCCTGCTGGTGGAGCATTGCTCCAGGAGAAGGGAACCAAGGCCCCAGAGGAAAACAAGCAGTTCTCACTTGCGACCCCCAGCCCCATAACCCCGTCTTCAAAGGTACTGATACTCAATAATGAAAGCTCCAGCAGCATAGACAACGTTGCACACCCGCCACAAACCAGCCAGCACCACAAGTCTCCCTCGGTGCACGCGCATTTCTACATAGACGAGACTGTGAAGGGCGGCAAGATCAGATCCCGCAGTGCCTCTAATAGTGGATCTGAGTTGGCTAACCCAGCTGCGTTGAATGCGCCACAT